>OZ018397.1:30904652-31650272 GCA_963969525.1 Ontholestes murinus
CTACAGAAATAGGATCACCACTTGTACTTTTTGGAGGTGGAGAAGCTAGGGTGACTTCAGCAGGGCTAGCATGGGCTGGGACACCTACAAGACGCCATGCGCCTCTATGTGGATAGAACCTCTCTATCTCACTATTAATATTAATTATAAAGAAGAAATAATAAATAAAGGTCCATAGAAAAAATAATACGGTTGCAAATTTACAAATTTTATTTATTTATCTTATGTTAATAAGTTTTAAATTAATATTTTTTATAAATATTACAATATTAAAATTATTTAAAATGTAAAAATTGATAAGAGAGAATATATTAAAGGTAATTTAGTTTAATTTAAATTTAATTTCCAGGATATATTAATTAAATTAATAAATGTAGTTGTACATTTTACAAGTAAGTACTGGAATTAATTATATAAATATGTTAATATAAAGTTTAATAACGTTAACAATATTTTAGGTACTGCTCGAGGTTACATACAAAATTATATTTATTTTATCAGATATTTCTATAATCAATAATTTTTACTCCCACAATTTATAAGTTTGCAGTAGTTTAGTATTTATAATTCACTTGTTTTTTTCTGCTCTATTTATACTATTTTGAACAAATATTTCTTGTTATCCTTGAATTATGAAGCAAGGCGTAAGGGCGTAAGATAGACCATGCACGTAGTAGGCTTCTCCTGTATAAGTGTAAATTACTAGAAGTATGCTATGCATATAGTCGTGAGTGCAGCCATTGAGATAACTGGAGTAAACAGCTTACAGAAATAAGTAAGTATACTATCTCGAATATTTAATATAATTATGTTAACAATAATCATTGCGGGTTCCTTCTTAATATTCATTAATTACCATTGTAATATATAAGCATACTGATTTAAATATCAATATTATTATTTTAATGACTCCTAATGCCTTAAAAAAGAAATATCGTCATTAAATATCTTTAAGTACGGCCTATTTTCTGTGTTGATGGGTTGATCTTGGTCTCTTTGAGAATAACTACTTGATCGATGTTAATATTATTTACTATCTGCCTTAGGAAGGGGTGGAATCATAACTAAGAAAATTGCATTGTTCATTTCAATATACTGGAGCTTCTCATAGTGTTGATTAATTTAATTCATGTAGAGTTTATATTTTTCATACATTTTGAAAGTTACATCGGGTTAGTTGTGGATTTGTTCTCAATAAACTGTAGCACCATTCCTACTTTATTTTCAGAACCCTGTGATGTTTTTAATTCTCTTTGCAGTTCACGTTCATCCTATGTAGTGTTGACCACATAACCAATACCACATGACTTTGCAGGTTGATTAGATTTTGCTGGTTTTCATTTAAGCGTTTAAATTCCTAATGAGCTTCATCATTCAGTTCAAATACTGTGGTCAAAATGGTTTCTAGAAAACCAACTTGCTGTCGTGTTTGTGTATGCGTTAATCATTTGGGAATTTATAAATACTATGATTTGTTTCACTTGTGGAAGCTGGCTATGTAGGTGGTCCTGCATATATATTCTACAAAAATTTTGATCGCATTTTGAAAGGTTTTAGTTCACAAAATATGTTTTAGATATGTTGGCCTCGCAAGCCACCCTTAATTGTAAACTTAATGTTTCAGCCGTATTCAATTGTCCTTGAATAGTGGTTTTGTTGAAACTTGTACTAGAAAGCTTACTTGTTTCAGATACGAGATTCTTAGTTGGTGTAGCTGGCCAGTTGTTGTCGCTGCTGTGAAAAGTCTTGTCATTAGTAACATAATTCAGTGGATTTTACCTTACGTATCAGAACTAGTTTCTCTATATTCGCCAATGTTGTAGATTGTTGATAATTTTGTATTTCTCTTGTATTTGTTTCACATTAATCAGTTGGTGAAACATTATGTTAATAATCACTTTATAAACTGAAACAAACCAAGTGAATTCTTAACTACCTATTAATTTTGTATTTCTTCTGGCACCTTAGTGTGTGGTAACGGAATGAGTTTTATGATGGCTCGTTTATATGTTTTTCTTTGTGATCCTTTTATTGTCACACTTCTTACTTTACCATATACCTCTGGATGGGTCTTCTTTATACGGCCTATTTTCGGTTTTGATGGGTAGATCTTGGTCTCTTTGAGAATAACTACTTAATGGATGTTAATATTATTTACTATCGACTGCATTAATTTGCTGCAGTCGTGTCAGATATTCACTTGATTATGCTCTCCAGAAGCCTTTCTTAATTTTTTCTATCTCTAGCCATCTCATAAGAAAACTTTTATTTACGGACGTTTTAACAATATTTATCGGCTCAATATAAGCTTTCCCAATAAGAAAATGAGGTGATGTCAACAATAGAACGGAACGTCTCCTGTGTCGTTGTTAATTCCACATCATGGTCTTGAATTAAGGCAGGCTTCAATCTGGCACAGTAATTAGTTTTCTCCTATTCGGTTGAGGTCATATTTTAATGATTTTACTTTAGCTTCCTAGAGAACACTTATATTAGATGACATACGCTTAGCTCCAAAATTAACTCAGCTCATATTGAACGACATATAAAGTATTCAGTGTTTTCATTTCTTGGTGGAGGTGTTTAGCTGCTCCCACAAACATTGTTGCTAAACATTTTCGAAGATGGTCCTCGGTGAGCAGTGAATATTCAAACCGTCGAGAGGACTGTCTTGGATAACATGTCGCTTTAAATTTTACCTTCGTGACCAAGCACACAAATGGCACAATGTATTCCTTAGATGTCTCGGAGACACAATGTATAAGGAGGATATATCGCTTGGCCATGCAATTTTAACTTCCAAGGGGCAATCGTATTATACTCCTGTTTAGGCAACCGCACTTTCAGGAGGAAGTTGTCTCATTCACTGTTGAGTGACCTTGACCTTGGCCCTAAATCTTATACATGTCATATATTCATGAATATGTCGTCGCACCTGAGGTTTTACTCTAGATATGCAAAATTTTCTGTTAATTTACGTTAATATTGATTAAATTCTGCCTTGGAGGCTCATCTGTTATACAATCAGCTTAGCTAATTGATACTTTGCTGAAAGAATTATGTGATCTCTCTCGGTGTATATTGATGTTCGATCCATTCTACCTACTACTTCTTTCTTGGTTTACGAATGAACTTATAGTTCTTTATCTGGATCTGGATTGAGTTTGCCAAGGGTGATCAAATCATTGACCAGAGCACTTAGGCCTCACTAGGCCCGTTGTGCCCCCCTGACTGGGACAGCCCTGCGTTGTTCTATCACTCATTTAGCCACCCAAGGTGGCGAGCAAAGGACAGCACAACGCTTGGAGGGTTATCCCTTATGTTGGCCATGTTCGGCCAGAGCTCCCCTAGCATGGACTCTCTAAGGTGGGCGAGAGCCGGGCAGGTGGTTAACACATGTTCCACTGTCTCGTCCTCTTCTTCACATGCTCTACATATGGGGGTTTCCACCAGTCCCATAGTAAACAAATGCTTCCTTAGCTGACAGTGACCCGTAAGGATACCTGTGATAAGACGCAGATTCTCCCGGGATAGTCGCAAATAATATTCAGCGGTTTTCAGATTGGTTGAGCGTATTGCTTCCTTGGCCTGTCTGCAGCCTGAGGTGTTGTCCCAATGTTGTTTTAGCATCTTGAGAGTATTCTGTTTGAGGATGTCAGTGAGGCATTTCGGTGTTGGCGCGATCGGGGGCCCTTCCGTGGTATCACTGAGAACCGATCCAGCTCGCGCCAGCTCGTCTGTCTTGCTGTTGCCTTCTTCATTATTGTGTCCCTTGACCCAGCGCAGCTCAATACTGTTTGATTGTGCTGCTTGTTTAAGGGTGTTGTGACATTATTTTACTAGTGTTGAGGTGATCTTGTGACCACTAGTATTGCTGCCCTACTGTCTGTAAGGATTTGGATGTTCCTATCACGGATGACACGGTGTAGGATTTCTTTCGCCCCTTGGATGATGCCAACGATCTCTGCTTGCAGAGTAGTTGTGTGCTTCTCTAGGGGAAGCTAATGAGAGGTCCATTTGTTGCGAGTAAATTCCTGCCCCGGATCCTCTTTTAGTTTTAGAACCATCGGTGTAAATTCGGAGGGTTTCCCCACCCTCTACACTCCCCGTTTCTCTTTTTATCGATACACTATAGGGTCTATTGAAGAAGTATTGTCTGTCTTCCGTCCAAGGAAGGGTGTCTTCTTGACAGCCTTCTCTAAAAGGTGACAGTGTCTACCAGCCCTGCCTCCTTTGTACCAGAGTCCAACTGAGTTTAGGCGCAGTGCTGCCGCCGTGGCCATCTCCTCTACGTATAAGTCGAGAGGTGGAAGGCAGAGCATTGCTTCTATTGCTGCAGTGGGTGTTGTTCGCATTGCTCCGGTCATGCTGAGGCATGCTATTCTTTGCAACTGAGTAAGCTTCTTTGCTGAGATTTTCTGTCTGGTTCTGGGCCACCAAACCAGTGCTCCATAGATTAGCATTGGTCTTACTACCGCTGTGTACAGCCAAAGTGCAATTTTGAAGGATAGCCCCCATGTCTGCCCAACAGCCCTCTGGCATTGCCAGAGGGAGACGCATGCTTTTTTACATTTCATTTTGAGGTGTGGTTCCCACGTCAGCTTGCCGTCGAGGACCACTCCCAGATATTTGACTTCCGAAGACAATGTCAACTGGGTGTTGAGTAGCTTAGAAAGCTTTAGCTTACCTAGTTTCCTTTTCTTTGTGAAGAGGACCATTTCAGTCTTTGACGGGTTTATGGTAAGAAACTGATCGTTACACCAGTGTTCAATTATTTTGAGGGCTTCCTGCATCAGGCTGCATAGCACCGTCTCAAATCTGCCTGTTAGCAGGATGGTTATGTCATCTGCATATCCTATGGTGTGGAAGCCATTGTCGTTAAGTCGCCACAGTAGGCTGTCAACACAGGAGTGGTGAGAGTACTCCACCCTGTGGGCAGCCTTTAGCAACGATCTTTCTGACAGTGGTGTTTCCTACATTTACTGTGACTGCCCTATTCTCCAGCATGCTTTTGATCCGTCCACTAACTGTGGGGTTCACACCATGCGTGGAGAGAGCAGTTTCCATTTTTCTGAAGGTCGTTTTATCGAAAGCACCTTCCATGTCAATGAACACGCCCAAAGTGGACATTTTGTTGTCCAGAGATCTTTCGATTCGGTCTACAACAGTGTGCAGAGCCGACTCCGTTGATCTCCCCTGAGTGTATGCATGTTGATTAGCGTGGATCGGATTCGTAATCAAAGCCGTCTCGCGAATTAATCTTTCGCACAATTTCTCTAACGTTTTTAGGAGAAATGGCGTTAGACTAATTGGGCGGTGTGATGTGGCTAGTGTATAATCTATGCGACCAGGTTTCGGTTTGAAGATAACTTTTACTTCTCTCCATGCTAGAGGGATGTATCTGAACGCAATACATGCCCTGAAGATTTTGGCTTCAATGTCTTCCACTGTATTAAGTTGGCCGGTAGCTTCGCAAGTTCGCAGACTCCGCGAGATGTTGTCTATGTAGACATTCCTGTCCGTTAGTCTCGGGTTGCGAAGGTAACGTGTTTTCTTACCGGTTGAATGTGTCAGTGTATATTTGATCCATCTGATATTGAAACCGACGGTGATACATGCCAGTCGTGGATTTTGTTTGAGATACCGCTAGTCGCCAATGTAATGTCTATTACAGTTTGGCTCCGAGTTGTCACAAACGTGGGTTCAAAGCCTCGGTTTAGTATTTCTAAATTGTTACAAATGATAAATTTATGTAGTGACTTACCTCTGTTGTTGGTGTCCACGCTGCCCCACATGATATGGTGTGCGTTGGCGTCGCAGCCAATGACGAGGTGAAGTTTCTCCATCTCACAGTGTAGCATGAGGTGCTTCAGCCCCCTGGTTGGTACGAGGGCGTCGTGAGGGAGGTACACTGACGTCAGGATGGTGTCTTTGTTGCCGTCTCCTGCTGACAGCCTTACCACTGTGATGTCACTGGTGGAAAGCTGTGGCATAAGATAGGATGTTAAGTGCTTAGGTATGTAAATACATGATCTAGGCTTATTATTTGTGGGATGTGCGAATATGTTCCAATTTAACTTACCAAATCCACAAACCCTGGATTTAACAATCCATGGTTCTTGGATGACGGCTATTGTGTCCTGCATAGTGTCGAGGTGGCGGCAAAGGGTTGCCACGGCCGCCCTACAATGATGCAGGTTACACTGTATCACCTTTACGGTTGTGAAGGCTCTTCAGGGATGGAGGTGGCGCATTCCTGGCTTCCGCCCGGTGTGCCTCCATCCTTTGTTTCCATCGGGACCTCCACCCGAGGTGTTTCTGTTGTGGCTGAATTAGCAAGTTTTATGGGGATAGTGGAGAATCTATAGCTAATCCTTCCTTTCTTTTCTTTGATGAACTGGGCATCTTTTTTTCCTACCCCGAAGACAAGTAGGTGACCCAAGGGTTCCTTTTTCTCTTTAACGTGGAAGACGCACCAGCTCTTTATTTTCATTGCGGCGTTTTGTGCCTCTTTACCAGGTCTATGTTTTCCGGTTGCCCTGGAATCCACAGTCGAGCTTTCGTCAGCGTTGGCAGCTGGTCGACCTGGATGACAGTCAGTTTGGCCCCTTCCCACAGTGGTATGCGGGGGACTACGTCCTTGAGCCATTTCAGGGCGGGCTCATTATCGCAGGTGATACGTAGTATTTCCCCTGAGTGTACCCATTCCTGAAATGTAGGGATGTGGTCTGAGGAGTTGAGCAATTTGTCCAGCTCCTCAAGCATTGCTTTTTCGACCATTGAAACCTGTTCCTTGGTGATTTTGCCCAAGGGGTTGTTTTGGTCTATAATGGCTACTCGGAGGTGCCTAGAGGCAGCCCCCTTGTAGCTGGTCCCGTCGCTCCTTACTCTCGAGAGAGGCGGATTCGGAGCATTTTTCCTGGAGGATCTCCCGTCTGCCTTTTTTGCCACTTTCCTGGGCTGACCGGGTGATGGCTCAGGGGCAGCGGATCGATTCCTCTTTTTCTGTGCGCTGCCAGTCGGCAACATCCCTTTGTCTTTGGGAATTGGGTTGCCAGCCTGTCCCGGGGGCGCACTTCTTTACCAGAAGGGGTCTTGGGGGCTTTAGCTGTCTTTGCAGCAGCCAATGCCTTCATGGCCTTCCTTCTGCGCTTTAGCTCGGCTCCACAAATGCGCTTCCTTTTTGGGGGTTGCTTCTGTGGGCCGCCTTCTTTTGTGGTGACGGGTGGATCAGTTGATCCGCCCGCAGCCATTGTTTGTTGCGGGGAATCCAGGGACTCACCCACATTAGTTGTCTTTTTCGTAGTAGCAGGTTGATCTTGCGACCTGCCTGCTACTACCGTTGTTTTGTTTATTTTGTTCTTGTCCATGCTAGTGGATAGTACTTCATCCCTTTGGCTCCCCACCCGCCACGGAGCCCGTACTGGGGACGTCGATAATCGATCGCCAGGGCTACCAAGGGGATATAGTCACCAAGGACGGGTTGCACTCGAACGGGTGCCTGACACATGTGCTGGGTCCGTTGAGCGCCCTTCCGCCCCCAGGGGCTCACCCTGTCGTAAGTCTGACCTTACAACGCAGCCGATTGATCGGAGTGGGTTAGTTCCGACCGCCCGTTTAGGGAGAACTCAGGGCCAAAGTGGAGTGTTGCCGCCGTACGTGACGCATCACGAGGGCGACTTAGCCACCAGGTTTTCTTTGTCCTCCCTTACGGGTCTCCACGCACGGCACAAACACGCGGGTAGCCTTGTGCACATCCTCGCATCGCGGCCACAACGATGCGCGGTTGACCTGTTATTCTTCTGGATCCTCATGTCAGGCCGCATCCCGGCTATCCGTTCAGTACGGAGGGTCCCCCCCCTCGACTGAACAGCCGGTTCTCGCCCCAACACTCATAGGACCACTCAAGCCCTCTCACCAACGTCAAGGTTCTACAGGTCCTTGAGAGGGTTTTAATCTGACTTGAATTTGGAATTGGTTCTCCCTTGATTGAATGTTGATGCTCAATGGGATTGATTGAATTTTATTAAGACTGGTCTTTGTATCTTCCATCTCAGAGGTGATTAGGGGTCCATGTATTTTTTTTTAAAGGTCGACAGTATGAAAATACTCCTTTCTGATTTACTAATGATAAAAATCTTTTTGTTATATTTTCGCTGAGTTGAGTGCAATGTGCTCTAGTATTTATAGCTATTAGTTGTTCTCTTTTCGTAGTGTTTGTGTGAAAATCATGCCTTAGTCCCAGCCACCATAATTTGTTTCTATCAGTTTATTTATCTCTATTCCTCTGGATACTAAATCGGATCTATAAATGTTACCATTTATTTTTTTTGAGAAGCAATGAATTTTGGATACCCTGTTGCTTACTAAATAATCCCGTTTTTTTTTCTTCCATTTTATCTATGCCACGGTAATTATTGAATCCGTCCAGGCATATGTAACTTTTACCTGGGGTACCTGAGTGCATTACATACCTGAATCTATTTTTCGTGATTCAATGTGGTGAAACAGGTTAGACAATTGCATTAATTCCTTCTGATGCTGTGGTAAAATTGTTTCATCCCATTATTTATCCTCTGTCCACAGTTTTTGTATAATGATTTATGCTTTAATGATAACTAACCTAACTGATCGTAAATTTTGGATATGACCGATAAGATTACTTTTTTTGTTGGTCGCCTATCATGCCTTGTTGGTAGTTTGAGTGAAAATGCATCTAGTTTAGGGTTTCAAATAATGCCTAATGATTTTTATGTCGACATTAGGTTCCTCAATCATCTCTGTAGGTAAGGCAAGAACCACGTTTTTGTAAATTAGGTTCGCCTGAAGTTTCAAGGCGCTTTTTACTTTGCTGGTACCTCTGAGTACATCATCTACGTATAGTTTTTTAATGTCTCAACAACATCTGGTTGAGTGGTAGCTTCATCAAAAGCCGGTTGATTCAATGTTTGAATCAATTTTGGTAAAAAAAATAAAAAAATACTTCATTGATCTATAACTTAGATGTCGATGGACTATATAATCCACGAGGTTTGTACAAGTTTATCCGTCGCTATGATTATTTAGTATTTATTAAACCCAGACTTGAAAGAAGACTTATTTAACTAGAATTGTTTAACAAAAGAATTCTATTTCGAAATCATGTTATGAGGTATATTTATTTCAAAGTATTATATAATAAAACTTGTATAACACATTTTTTAATAAAATTTGTTAATGAGAAATAATTGTAGCTAATAGTTATGTCATTCAATGCCTGGCTGTGCCTTAGCACGAGGAGTAGTTGTTATAACTATTTGCTGTTATGTCTTACATATGTTTTGTGAGATAACGGTGCAGTAATGCTCAGAGAAAAAATTATTTCTCGTTAGGAAATTTCATTTTTATTATTTTTTTTACAATCTCAAACAGCAGTTAAAGGAATATAAAATAAATAAAAACATTTAAGGATTATGCAGTTAAATAATAATTAATTGGGCAGAAAGGCTAAAGGTCGATAGCCAAAACGAACGGAATAACCCTTATTTTAAAATAAAATGTATTTGTCAAAATAAAGATGTTGTTCTCTAATAATGAATATTTATACTAATCTTAATTAAGTGGTTTAACATAAAAAATCCTATAGATTAAAAAGAGTATATAAATTAATATACAAATTACCTCGATTGCCTAACTGATATTTAGGTACGTAATTTAATCTTTAAATAAATTACAACGGTTATTTCTAACAACAAATTGTCACATTGCATGCAAACATCACACCTTTTTATCGAGAAAACTCATTAATTTATACCTAATTTGTTTTAAATGTACGGAAGATAAAATCATGATTACTTGCCGGATGTTTCAGTAGAAATGAAGTTGTCTGCATGAAAATAAACTGGCTATTCAGTAACATTAGTTTGATTTATAATAATACCGAAGGTATACAATAGTATAGAGCTGTACTTTATTATGCAGATTCTTGCCGTATGTTTGTAATTTATTCCTTGCACCATATTGACTTCTTTTTCATATATACTCTTTAATAATTTATGGTTTATTTTATACCTATTACGATTATGTTTACGAAAGCAGCAATTTTGAATTGAATACAAATAAATACTGTTTTGGTGCACCTTTTGTTAGTTGGGTTTTGTGATTAAAAATTAGGCACGATTTATGCTTTAATGCGTTTCTTTTACTTCTAGAGGGTCAATATCCTGAATATACATATTTAGAAAATATTTATCAACTTATACAAATCGGGGATATAAATGAATTATTTTATTGATTTCTGTGTTCATCGTTAGATAATGTGAATGCGATGAAATGGAAGATAAAGGACGTAAAATAATATTTTGTGTAGAATATTATCTGTTATCCCTTTAATTCTAGTGTATAATAGACATGTTCATATATTAATTCATAATTTCCTATTGTTTGATAACAGTTATTAAATTATTTATCGGTAATATAAAACTGTTAAATGTTGTTGTACATTTTACAAGAGCTGGTACTTGAAAATTTGAAATTATTACATAATTATAATATAATGTAAAATTATTAACAACGTTCGAGGTAATTTTTAGGATGGATTCTATACATTTTTGTAATTAATTAAATATGTATCTAATGTTCTTGATCAAAATTTATATTATACTGCAGTATATTTCTAATCTGCGCCTAGAGTACCGATAGTAGTTATCAACAATCAGCGACTTAAAGGAATTCTTAAGAAGATCTTTTTTTTCAGGAAAAATGAATAATGTTTTATTGTTACAATAAAATAAATAATAGTAAATAAAATAAAACAATAATAGTAAAAACGTTTTTCTATCGTAATACAGTTAAAATAAATTGGTAATATTAATGATTAAAGTAAATAAAAATTCTCAACTAAGAAAGCGGGTATGAAACAGATACATTTTCAAATTTAACTAAAAATTAATTAACATTCAACCAGGCATTTTCATTTCATTAACAGGACGAAAATTACCTGGAACATTAGCAATATGCAATCAATTTTACATTTGAATTAGATTACCTATAAAAAATACAAACCAAATCTAATTAAGCACTAGTTAATTAGAGTTATCCTAGTTAATATTATTTATTTTCGTGATAACCTATTGAATGATGTAGACAGTCCCCTATGTGTTTGTCTGGCTTGCGTTGAAACTTTGGCTTTGTCGACTCTGGGAAATTGTGCCATGTCGGCATCACGGTTCATAGGGCAGATATTCAATCAGGAATGTGTTGCGGGGTGATTACTTGTTACTACATAAACCCGCGTTCGTCAGAACTAAGTGCTGCGCAGGAGGAGACTAAATGTGGTCATTATCTTTGTGCGGAGCCGAAACGTCGCAGCTAATGGGATAAGCTGGGTTAAAGGAATATTTATTAGATTCGATAAGTGAAGCAACGGTCGAATTCATAGATATTTAAAACACTGAATAGTGCAGATGTGGGGTTGGACCCCTGGATTTTATATATTCTTCCGTGAGGTTATCTTATGTATTTTTCGTAAAGGATTATGGTTCATTAAAATTTAGGGAACTGGGAGTGAAATAAGGAGTTTGCATTTTGGTTATAAAATTTAGTAAATAATTTAAAAATATTCGCAACTTACAATGTATTGTTTCAAATAAATAAATTTTGTATTTATTTCTCATTAATCACTTAGTGAAACATTATTTTAATGATAAGTATTTGGTTAGTTTATTTACCTTTATTATAAATAAATAAATAAAATTAATTAAACCTTTAAATAAACTGAAGCTGTATCTAAACGGGTTAATAACTCATCAATATAATTAATAACGAAATGAGTTTAGGGTGCGTAATGCATAAGCTACAAAATTATTGTATGTAATTCTTTACAATTTAAATTGCGTGTTACCTTTAAATTAATTAAATGTAAAATTGAAGGATATAGGGAAAAATAAAGTTATTTTGCAAATGTTTATAAACTTATAAGTTTTAATTAACTAATTCTTATTAGTTTATTATAATTCAAGCATAGTAAGTCTAATTTTATCTTATATTTTTCAAATCAAATTAACTTTAGAAGATTCAACGAAAATTCATTCAGATGTATTTTTTAATAGCTATGCTGGAAATTATTTTTTATAAGTTCACATCTGCATCGTATTAGCGAAAACAGTAGTTGATTTTATAAATTATTTATTTGGTAGTATATTATTAGTTAATCTTCTACAACTGCCTAAAGGACTTTAATATAGTTTTATAATTCATTTGATTCATGTAATAGCATTAATAAAGTTCTTTAGAATTACTATTTTATCAGCCAGACATTAATTATATATTGTTTAATTTCAATGTTTTTATTAAATTATATATATATATATATTTATTATTTATAATATTATTTGTTAAGTATAGTTAAGAAATCATCCGCACGAAATTCTACTATAACTGGCGCAGTTAATAGGATATCTTTAGGAGCATCCCTAGGCCGATATCAGACTTGATTATATTAGCTCAGATTAAGCCGTAAAATAAAAAAAAAACTAACTTTGAGATTTTTAGAGACCCAAATACTTGGGTTAAATTAAAGAACATTTAAGATTAAGGTCTAGATCCCACTTAAGGGCGCACGACATACATGGTTTCTACTGTAATGTATTTATTGTTCCCGATATGTGTATTTATGCGGGGATTCAGATGTTAAAAGAAGTACCAGGCGATATGCAACGAACTTATGGGACTCAGTCATAATGGCCTACCGATCGGCTGGTCGACTACACACTTCTTCTGGTACCACCCTTCTCTTGCTTCTCTCCTCCATCCTGCTTTCTCTTCCTCTTCGTCCTCCTCACTTGGAATTCTTCCCTCGGCTCTACTTGCTACCTATGAGAGAAAAGCGGCCCATTTCGCCTCGTTCTTTACCTTTACCTCTGCCATTGCACCAATGATTCTTCACCCGTGATATGACAGGTTTTGTGTCAGGTGGCACGTCAGCTTGTCGTGGCTTCTAGTCGTCCAAGGCTCCAATCCTGGGATGAGCTCCGGGTTCTAGATGTCTTTCTCATTCTTGGCATCTCATCGCCACTGGTCCGTCTTTCGTTAATGTTACGTTTCTTTGAGCTCTTGGTGATCTACGAATATATGTCTGTGTATGCATTGCAGTAATAAATTATTACAGACCATGAATTAATACTAAGATTTACATTAGTAAGAAATAATAGAGCTTTTTGTAGAATTATTAACAAAACAGATTTAGACAGGAAAGTTACCTCTACGTTTTGTAGTTGATATGATATGTCGTCCTATTAACATGGCGTAAATGATATATTTTTTAAATAAAGAAAACACTTAACTTTTTTATACCATATTCAAATTGTACTTAAATTAAAAACAATGTTGGTATATATGGTATACTAACTCTAAAATGCTTCAAACAGAGGAGTGTACAACAAGTCCAGTTTGTCGATAATGAAGGAAATTCCCGAATTTATTTTCGCATTATGGATTTCGAGGGCTTCCAGTAAATCCATCATCTGTTTGGACTAAAGGGTAGTTGGTTAAAAGTTACCTATATAAATTTTTGCACAATTTGTTTTTCGGGCCGCATGAGGCATTGTCCTCTGGGAGTATGGCGCTACTGGACTACAGTTTCCTGAACATTATAGATATTTACATAAACGGCACAGTTAATACCAGCGAGATGTAATTTTGCACACAACATCTGAAATACAACTAAGCATGTTAGTACACAGCGCTCCACACAGTTTCCGGACATCTCTCGTAAATTAAAATTCGATTTTTCTTAATTAATAAATATTTGCTTCTTAAATATTAATTTTCTTTTAAACTTTTACTGGGCAGAATAAATAATACTTTTTTTGGACCATCAACCATCCTCTGCTTTTTTGTATATAAATTCACAATAATAATAGTGTAATGCACGAGGTTCAAACTAATGCTAACCTAGTAATTCCTAAATTAAATCGGTTGTTGGATGTTGAATGCCCAACAAGATAGTAAATTTTATTGGTAATTACTCGGCCTAGTTGATGGAAGGGAATCAGATAGTATGACGAATGTATTACTGCTATATATTAGTATTAGTATTATTTATGTATTCTGCAGAATACAGAGATAAGAGAGGACCTAACGTCCATGAGTGAGAGTTATGAGTAACCACTATGGTAGCTCCTACTCTTATGTTCGTCTTGGATATATTTCTGTATATAGAGCAAAAGGTTTTGTACCACCATTAACATGAAATTTATCAGAACGTTTCAAATGTTGGTATATATTATAATTAGACAATGATCACTACCATAAAGGTCATCAAGAGCCTGCCGCAGAGTGTCCCATTTTCAACATCAGTGTCTGTCGGCGGTTTGTTGTATAGAAGTATGGTTTCTGTGATATCCAGTATATTGTTATTATGCGATCCTAGAATAAATTATGTGTGTAACTGTTCTAGCAATAGAAATGATCTAATTAACTGCTGGACTAGATCAACTTGGCGATTCTCTCCATTTCATCTGGGAGGTACAGGTAGATATTCATCCTTCCTAAGGATGTTATATCCTCGAAGGCTAAATGACTTTTAGGGATGGAAATGGGGTTCTTGAAGACATATACTTAAAGGGCTATAGTTTTTTAAAATATTATTTATTACAGCAAAATGCAGTATGCAATAATCACAGTTTCATTGAACCATTTGTTCCATTGCGTTGATATAATATAAAGTAATAAAGACATTCACAACATTAAGCAAAGTAAAATATCAAAAATTAAAGTCTACTTGTAAAAAAAACACAGATTAAAATGGCATCTTCCGATCATAAAAATTGGAATTTTGGCTTACAAGGCAATGAAACATCATTTTTCTCCGGTTAGGATAGAAAAGGTAGTACTCGAAGCGCCAGAGTTAAAATTAGTAATTGGTTTGTTTTTATTTTCACAACCGAAGAACTTTTTTTTAATTTTACTGTTTCTGCTCAGGTAAAGTTTTTGTTGATTGTTTGGCTAACAAGCCGGAGTAAAATATTCATAATACCAGAAGAAACTATTTTTACGTACTGAAGAGAAACATCTTATATTTATGCAACCAAAACCGTTGAGAATAGTGATTTTTTTGCATAGTAACCATTTCTCAATATCAAGCCTCAAGTGTCAACATTGAGTTATTGAGTGAGTGTAAAGTGATCAAATCCTGCCTTCGTCTACTACTTTTCTTTTAAATTTTATATATTTGTAACGTTAAAATGATATCTTCTCCTCTATTTTCTTTTGTTTTGTGGAATTTTGTTCTATATAATCCAGCTCATTTATACTAGTATTAATTAATTGATTTACATAATTAAAATTAATAATATGTCCATGAAATGTAAATGTTGAAATGCACTCACTAATAGTGGGTTGTCTCTCCAATGATTTGTGATTAAAACATTTATAACAACAATTGCGGTTACTTTAATGACAAAGACACGAAGTTCTTAAGATCTAAGAAAAATATTAAATGGACTTGTTCTTCTTGCTGTTTGTTTGATATCTATGAATATATTAACAAAATTTTTTGTCTCGGTCAACCACTACCCGATAGTCAACATGGGGAATTTCGAGAGCTCCGCGAGTCCGGTAAAGACATCTACGTTAAATACTGACAGGGATTATTTTATATTCTAACTAAAAAAACATGTAAATATCCAGCAGTGTCCAAATGGAACAGAACTCTTAACGTCTTTAAGTTTTAATTTATATTATCAAAATGCTCGTGGTGTTAATACCAAAACTTCTTAGTAGTGTCTAGCTCTTCCAATGTCTAATACGGTTTTTCTATCACAGGCTGTTATCTCTTAGTCTTAACGCTGTACTTAGAGCCACCTCCTTTGCCCCCAATTTGACGTTGGTATAGTGCGCATGGCGCCAGTTTCCTATATATTCTAAACGTTATGATGTAGCTTACTTTTTGCAGTTTTGAGTTTAACTCTAGGGCAGCATACACGTTTTGCAGGGCCGGTCTCACAACGGCATTGTACTTAGTGATTTTGGGTAATAAACCTAATATTCTATCAACGGCTCTCTAATTCTGCCACGCTCGCCTTCTGTACCTAAGTTTGAAGATGATTAGTTCAGTAAAGCCAGTTAGTGTGGTATTAAGTAACATAGGCAGCTTTATTCTATTTAATTTTTTTCATAGTAAAAACATTAACTCCGTCTTTACAGAAAGGGCGTTATCTGTACACCATTTCTCTTAATCATAATTATTACGTCAATTGCGTACCCTATGACTGGGAAGCCAGACTCATTTAGTTTCCTTAGTAATTTGTCTATCACGATGTTCCACATGTTCCACATGTGAACACCAATGGGTTACACTTGCCTTAGATACTTTATTTAATTTACTCACTAAATGCTACTGTTGAAAGGTGTTCTGACAAAAGTTCCTTCTATGTCGATAAATAGGCATAATGCATTTACCATTTACCATTTACCAACGCCCCATCAATATAAGTAGCCTGAAAGTGAAGTGCTGATTCGATCATGTACTGGCGAGAAAGCTTCTCCAAGGTTTTTATCACATACTATGGTTTTTTGGTCTAAATGACATAGCTATAGTATTTCTTGTCTGATTTGTGTATGAATATCACCTTGACTACTCTCCACTATTAGGAGACATATCTAAAAGCTATGCAGACCCTAAACAGAGACATCAAGTGTTGAAGAAGAGATCGATCACTAATAGTTTAGTCAACTCTTATAACTTCTCTGTCAATTTAAAAATATTTAATAAGGGAATTATTAACGTGTTAACGTTTTGTGTAATAGAATAACTATGAAAAATTATAAATAATTATGAATTCAAATTAGAAAATTAGAAGTATTTATTCATTATTTTACTTGTTATGCTTAATTCAATAGAGGAAAAATTTAAATATCGAAAATAAAACATTTTTATAATTTAACTTAGATCCTACTTAATACTCAATAATACTATTAAAGTTTGTCTGAGCATTGAAATATATATCACTTATTTACTTAATAAAGTACACACATTTGAAAGATAATAATCTTTAAAATCAGGTATTACCAAATAACGACAAAAATATTTGTTTTGCCAATTTTTTCTGCAATTTATGAAGAAGTTCTATATTGCAATCTCTAAATAGTAATAGTTTTATGTGATAAATTAAATATAGAATGTTTTAAAATTTGCTTTTAATAAAGAACTTACTATTTTAAAATTATAACTAAACTCAAACTAAAATCTTGTTTCAGGATTGACATGGATTCACGTCATCTGCAAGTTTAAGGTAAGTTTTTAGTAGATATTAAAATAATCACATGATTTTGTCTATATGGGGTTTATTCTTTTAAAGTAAACAATAAATAATTTAAGGTAGATTCGAAATCACCACTTGCAAGTACTAAACTTGGCTTGATTCGCTCCTAGAAAGATATGAAGAAAACATTATTATGTAAATGTATAAATTTGTTGTATTGTGCTTAAAACTAGAAGCCAAATTTAGATTTATCATTTAAATTCAATATGCTCTGACTACTTTATATAATAGGAACGTCATTATAATAATAACATATTTTGTTAATTGATTTATTAGATTATTATATTTATTTCAGTATTAGTATTAAAGTGTTAGGCAATCTTTCGATAAGTCAATTAGATGCATGCTACATGTTGTTACAAAATATATTTTGATTTTATGTGTTTCTAGTACTTTGTGAATGATGTAATTGTAAGATTTAAAAATAAATTAATAATGCGTTTAAGATATCTGCAGCAATCTTCTATTGTTAAAATAATATTATTTTTGAAATTATTTTAATAGATCTGTCTTCTTTGTGATTAGTTTTACTATTATATCGAATTATTTCTGTGTTAAATTTACTTTACGACTTCTTATTTCTGGATACTATAAGTATAAGAGAAATTACACAGTCATTGGATGTTTTTATTTGTACGGTATGTAGAATTTAAAAAATCGGCAGTATACGTTGCTTTATATTCACGTACACTCAATTATCATTATTATTATTATACAAAATCTCTTCTAGATGACATGCTATGCTAACCTGACATTTGTATTTTTGCATCCGACTAGCCCTTTAAACACATTAATAATATTTGTTTTATATAAAACAACTTTAATCTTAGCAAATGTCACAATAATATCGTCATAAAAAGTCATTATAAAGTGCACCTAAGAGCCGACAAATAATATTTTATGACATACTAATGCGTATAGTTCAAAACAAATAATATTACAGTTTATGTAACCGTGGTAATCGTTACGGGGGCGATCAACAGGGTCCCCACAATAAATATTTCGTCAATACAAACAACTCAATATTATCGCACAATTCTTTTTCTTCGGCAGCAATATTACAGTTTTTCTCGTACACGTGTTACGTTCGTGCGGACTGCAAATCGACATTATTAACGCCGTGGAAATGTTCCCCAAACTTTCTCACAAAGTTCCCGAAGTGGCGTAACTTGGCGCGTTGAGCACTTGATTGATATATAAAATATCGTTTTCGATTCAATCGTCCACAATCATATTCAAATAAGTCTTTACTATTCAAAGCCGGAAAATTCGTGTAAACAACTAAATGGTTAGCAATTAAAAACAATAGGGATTTTAATATGTCAACTTATTAATCCTGATTTATTTCATTTCATTGCAAACTCATATTTAATTAAGTATTGACTCAATTAAAACTGACATCAAGTTGTCTTAAAATGTAATATTGTAAATACTTTCAATTTATTTTAAACCCAAACTAACTATTAGATAATATGGTTATGTTTTCTAAATATGAAGCCATTTGCTTTTTTATAAGAAATTCAAAATTTTTTGAAATAATTGGTATAATGGAAATAGGTCTATGGTTTCCCATAACGGTTATCTCTCCTTTGTTTTTAAAAAGAATAATATCTTTTCATATTGACTACTACTACAGTCGTACAGTGTGCCAAACATGAGCGAAAGAGAGAAAAACTCAATTGTAGATACATGAAACCCTCTGGATCTTACATATTTATATTTTTAACCACCTATATTATTTGCAATAAGGCCTACTAGAAGTTATTGTCGGTGGTATATATATTTACGATTTCAAACAGATTTTATTGCTAAATACAATTTACGATACGAAAAACCTGATTGTGAGTCTTAGTTATCTTTGTGATAGCGTTTGTGTAGCGGCTTAACGCAAAATCAGTGAGTATTTTGGAATTTTTATACTTAAAAGGAAATTATAACCTAAAATTAACATCTGCATCGTGTTCACCATAAAATAAAATCAAAAACATTGTGAGGAAAACGACCCATAGAAAATAATTAACATCGACAGTTTAGCGCAAGTGTTAGGCGCTCAGCTTAAATTCCGAAGGTCCGTCGTTCGATTCCCAGAAACCAACTATTATTTTTGCGATTTTAAATTAAAATACTAGTATATTTATTTACGAAATATACAAGCAGAAATGCCAGGACATAATATATGTGCAGGAACTTGCAATAAAACCGTCGGGAGAGGAAACACTTTCGGCAAGTGTAATAAACCTTGTCATCAGGGTTGCTTGAAAAATCATATAAGTACAACATCTGATTCTAAATCAACACAATATGAATACAAAAATCGTCCATCATATGAAGTTTTGCAAACAGAAAACAATTTATTAAAAGTAATCATAGAAGAAATGGAAGATAAAAATCGAATATTACAGGAAAATCATGTTCTGTTGAAAGAGAAAATTATAGCTTTAGATCAGAAAGCAAATATAAATCAAACAAATATTGGAAAACAAAAAACAAACAACCTTAAACGATCAAACAAATCTAATGAAACAAATAAGGAAAATAAAAATAAACAAGGACATTTTGAGTCAACCCTAAAAGATGATTTAACTGATGAAATAATTGTGGAAACTAACCAAAAACATGAGGAAGATGTATGCAGTAACGAAGAAAATGAAGTTGATAATAAAAAGATGAACTGGATACGAGGAAAAATTAATCATAGACGTAATCGTGATAAACAAGAGGCAATCAAAGGACTTGCAAAAGGAAATACTGGAGCAGTAAAAGGATCAACTCGATATAATTACGTACACGCATATTACTTTGAACCTGATTTAACAACTGACGACTTGAATAATTACCTCACCAGCATCGGTTTTAATCAAGTTAAATGTGAGAAACTGCAGTCAAAACATCCGGACGAATACGCATCCTTTAAAATTGGGGTTCTGAAAAATAAATTGCAAGAACTTAAAAATCCAGAAATATGGCCCGAAAATGTAAGAATCAATCATTTTTTACATCACATCAAGAACTTCGAACTCTATAAAATCCTTTTTTTAAATATGCAATCAATGAGAAACAAAATTATTGAATTAGAAACTGTTATTGTTGATAAGTATTTCTCATTTATTGGTATTAGCGAACATTGGCTGTCTTTTGAAGAATGTTCAATTTCTCGAGTGGGTAGCTTGTCTGCGAGAGCATTTTATGCACGTAAATCTGGCAAATATGGAGGATCAATTATCTATACCGATGATGATATAGGAACCAAAGAATATAATGCACTCACAGATATGCTATCTACCGAGAAAGTATGTGAAATGTGTTTAGTTTTTAGTCCTAGATATAATATGTTCATCATTAGCATATATCGACCACCAGCGGGCGACTTTAATACATTTTTAAATGATTTAATGTCTTTAATCGATAAAATAAATTATAATAATTGTAATATTATATTGGGAGGAGACTTCAATGTTCACTTCAACTCAAATGATACTCGCGAGCAATATTTAATTGACTGCTTATCAACATATGGTCTCAAGAAGTGTTTTTATGTAAATACGCGAAAGGATGCCTGTATTGATAATATCTTATCACAAATATTGATGCTGAGTACATCAAAATAAAAACTATAAATACAGCAGTATCTGATCATCTTGGCATTATTTTTGAAACTGTGATAAATGAATGTAATTCAGTAAATGAGATTTATAAAAAAGGCCTATCACGGAATGTGGTAAAATTACTTTCTATAACACAATGATTGACATAAATTGGAATTTTGTACGTGATAATACACTTAACATTAACGAAAAATTCAATAATCTTCACAACTATTTGAGTGAAGCTATTAATTACTCATTTCCAACAAAACATAGGAGTAACAATACCCAAAATAAAAAGAAATGTTTTTTGGTTTAATTCTGAATTACGAGAAATGAGGGAACGAATGCAATTTATAGATGCTTGCTATAAGCAAAATCCAACCCCAACAACAAAGCCGTTAAAGATGATTATCGCGCACAGTATAAACTGTGAATATCTAAAAAACATAAAACATGTAAATAGCAATTTTATAAATTCTGCTAAGAATAAACAACGTGCTGCATGGAAAGTCTTAAATTCACACCGGTTAACCAAACAAAAGGTTGCCGCTTGTAAAATTTCATCTGACGAGTTTAATGAGTTTTTTGTGAGTATCACAGATACAAGTATCAATTTAAATAACATGCAACAATTTAGTTTCAAGGAGGTAACACCTATTAAAGTTCTGGAGACGATGACCACTCTTAAGGGCACACACAGTAATGATATATATGGAATTACCGTTGAGTTAATTAATTAAAAGTATTAAGTATCTACTGGTTTCGCCAATCACGACGCTAATAAATCAAATTATTAATTCCGGAATATTTCCACAGACCTTAAAATTTGCAAAAGTTATACCTATATACAAAAAAGGGGAAACGGATGATCCGAATAACTATAGGCCAATCTCGTTATTACCTATTGTGTCAAAAATTGTTGAAAACATACTAAAAGAACAAATAATTGAATACTTTGAAAATAACAACTTCTTAGACCCAAATCAATTTGGTTTTCCTTCTGGTCGCTCTACAAATGACGCTTTGGTAAGTATAACAAATACTATTATCGATTGCTACGAAAGGAAACACTCATGTATAGGCTCGTTTATCGACTTGACAAAAGCATTCGATTGCGTATCGCATAACATACTTATATCTAAGTTAAAATTGTATAGTTTTACCGGATTGAGTCTTGATTTAATGCGATCGTATTTGTCGAACAAAGAACAAGTCGTGTATTTCCAATAGAAACAATCTAGAATTAGCAAATCAAAAAGTGGGTCCCCCAAGGGTCAGTACTAGGGCCAATATTATTTATAATTTTCATAAATGATTTACCCAAACAAGTTTTATCAACGAAAATCATATTATTTGCCGATGATACAACTCTACTAAACACAGCATTAAATGCAGAGGAAGCAAAAATCCAAGATGAACAGTCACTAACTCAAGTGACCGATTGGTGTTTAAATAACAGACTGCTTTTAAATGAAGCTAAAAAACTAAAAAATTAACGTTTAGTCTAAAACCAAATGATATTATATGTAAAAACACAACTTGATTCCTCGGTGTAGAATTAGACCAAGAACTTAAGTGGGATCACCATGGCGAAAATTTAGCAAAAACACTCACTAAAAATATCTTTTGTATCAGAGGAATGGCAAAAAAAGTAGAGCACAGACAACTGCTGACTTCATATTTTGCCTTATTTAAGTCTCGCATTCGTTACGGTATAGTCGTGTTGGGGACATTCTTTCTCCAGCCATCGCATCTTCGCGTTACAATGCCAAGTGGTCCGAATAATTGCAAAAATCCCATATCAAGACGATTGCAAAAGGTTTTCATAAGTGAAAATATTTTAACATTAGCGGCAATATACATAATTTATTGTTTAATATATGTTAAATTGCATATTACTGAATATGATTGATGTAATCTAATTTAATTTTCTATTTATTTATTTTAACATGTTTAGTTTTATATTTATGTCTTATTTATTGCTAGTTTTAATTAATCAAATTTTAATCGTGTAGTTAAGCTTGTATTATTTTAGTTCATATTATGTATAAATAATAATACATAATATATTTTTTATAATTATTTTTAATTAATTTTATTTCTTGCTTCTAAACAATTTTAATTAATTTATTTATTTAATATTTTACCCTAACTATTTTTTATTTTATTGTAATTTTAGTTGTTTTATGAATATTAGATTTTATTGTTATTTATTCTAATTTATTCATATAAATCATTCATCTATTGTTATTTTATTACTTTTATAATCTAGTCAGTATTAAATGTTTCATTGTTTTTGTTTTATATGATAGCAGTATAACCCACAAATTGAGTCTTCTCCCAATATGAGTGTACTAAATGTAGCAACAGTAGGTTTAAATATTATATTCTTGTATATATATATATATATATATATATATATATATATTGTACCAGAACAGTATAAGGTCTTTGAGCAAGTTCAAACTTGCTTTGTTTAATATTCGGCTGGCTCTTGATGTTGTGATATGGAATCTTAATTTGCAGGATGTGGGGATGACGTTTTTGTCTCTGCATCGTCTTAGAAAGGCTAGGTCTGACAGCAGTGTAGCCTTCTTTTCTCGAAGTTGTTCGAACCAAACAAGAGTAAACACTTGAAAAAGATGGCAGAGAGACCATCGAAACGTCGTGAATATAATTTACAAACCACGCGGAGTATAACCCGAAAACCAGCTACAACATACCATACCCGCGAAAACATCAAACTAAATATTATATACCTTTACGGGGAGGAAATTTACCTACAAACCAGAAAGTTCGAACAACTTCGAGAAAAGAAGGCTACACGTAATAAAAAAGAGGAACAACCCCTGGCAAGGGCCTCGCTTCCATACATTAAAGGCACAACAGATAAAATTGCACGAATTCTGAAAAAACACAAAATAACAACAGCCTTTACAACAACAACTAAAATCAAAAACCTGACAGACAAACATAAAGACCAAATTCCACACGAAAATCAAGGAGTTTATGAGATACCTTGTAAAGATTGTGACCAAACATACATAGGACAAACAAACAGGCGAATTTCGGCAAGAATTGATGAACATAAAAACTCTGTAAAACAAAAACAAACTACTTTATCATTGGCACAACATCACCTACAAACGGGCCATAAAATAGATTTTAAAAACACCAAAACTCTTGCAAGAATAGGCCATCTAAATGAACGAATTATTCGGGAGGCAATTGAGATCGAGATACGACCAAGGTCAATGAACCGAAGAAATGACTCACAGCGCCTGCCGATTACGTGGAAACCGGTTCTTCGAATGGAAAATCACCGGACACGCACTAACACAGACACCACAAAAACATATACACAACAACACGCACGCGCACAAACAACTACAAACCGGCCAATGACGCGCAGCCAAACAAGAAGAAATGCAGGTGGAGGGGAGGGACTACATATATAAATAATCCACTAACTAGACAGCAGACCAGTATTACCTTGACCAAACAAGAGTAAACACTTGAAAAAGATGGCAGAGAGACCATCGAAACGTCGTGAATATAATTTACAAACCACGCGGAGTATAACCCGAAAACCAGCTACAACATATATATAATAAATAATTTTGTATGTATATGTATAACAATAATACTCTCGCGATGTAGGTACCGTTGATTGTATCTACTTTGGTCTCTTTGTTGCACTTTTTCTCAATCTTCTGAGTAGAGGGTAAAACGATGATCCATAGGTTTTCAAGAATTTTCTTGGTCTAAATTGCATCGAGTGTTTCAAAATTGTATACGCATTTTTCGTAATGTTAGGTGTTGTATAATAGCTGAACTTACATGGCGAATCCTGGGTTGACAGCTTAACATAAAAACTGCATTGCTTCTATTTCCTCGCATGGTTTGTTGTTTGGTAAAAATCGTTCACCATTGATTGCCAATAAGTTATGATTTAGGATTATATGGTGGCATGTGTTATTGTTTCCTCGGATTAGTAATGAATATAAATAGTAGTAGATGTATTTGGAAATTTATGTCAGAGGGATATCTAGGAGGAATATAATGGAATTGCTTTTGACGATTTTTTGGGAATCTTCCAATTGATATAATGTAACATTTTTAATAGATTGATTTAGTTGCGTCATTCTTTATCTTAACTCTAACTGATTGTTTCTTATTGTTCTTATTCTTATTCTTATTATTTTATTAAATTCATTAATTGTTTTGATTAACACTGAGAGCTGCTTTTCCATAATAGTTTCAATTTTTGATTGTGACTGAACTATATTTTTAATTTCTTTGTCGTACCTTTCGGCATCTTTATTATCTAAATTTGTCCTAAAATATTAATGGTTCCTCTTTTAGTTCTACGAGATTTCTTTTTGGGTAATAGTTGTTCAACTCATTGACTATGGAGGCTTCTACTTTGTTATACATATTAAATCACAAATTAAACACAATAATTACTTTGTTTTGTATAAGAGTTATTTATTTATATGGTCACCATATAAATAGTTGTTCAAGTTATTGCAGCATTTTACATCTCTTCGTGGATAGTATGGATATATAGTTTGCCATTTCTCTGCTGAAAAGATTTCTGTGTATTTCATTTTTAAAAGTATTTATACAATTATCGCAATTATTATTGCGAGTTTCAATTTCTTGTACCAAATTGTCGAGATGATATATTCTTGTAATTTTTTATTAATTGGTTTTAATTTGAGCTTCTCCTAAGATTACCGGGAAAAGACCTGTATCGTCGTTTATGGCTTCTAGGGTATTGTTGTATCTGATGTTAGTGATATAATATCCGATATAATAATTTGATTGAATTAAAACACTTGGTATGAGGAGAAATTTCTCCTTGAGAATGAATTATAGTTGAAATTAGTCGGAGTAAAATAAATAACAAGTGAAATAATACCAAGTGTTATAATTCAATCAAATTAATACAAAAATGTTTCACCACGGGTTAAGTCAGAAACTAATTCATCATAATATCCGATACATCTGAAACAACAGAATGTTTCACGTTTCTTGTGTGGAATTTTCTGGTTCTTGTTTTCATTTTAGGGGGTTAACTAATTTGTCCCTGCAACTATTTTTAATTCATACTATATTCATTAATTTTGTAAGGTTTTGTCTTGAGATTTTTGTATATATTTTTTTGTTTGGTTTTTTTCTCCTGGATGGATTTGTAGAGATGCTGAAGTCATTCTTTATGATCGGATGTGTATTGACGATAGTATTCCTGAGAGTAAAGTAGATCCATAGGTTTCCTTAAGGAAGTGTGACCAAAAACTAGTTCGAGTGATGTAAAGCCACTTGGTTTTGATAATTTTTATCGGTTTATCTGGAGTTTTTGTAAGTTGTAGAGGTGGCAAGGTGAGATGCTGGTCGTATTTGCTTTTGTTGCAGATCAAACAGCTATTAATATAGTCTGTTACCATTTGTTTCATGTTTTTCCAATAACAATGTCTTTTCATTTGAGTTAGTTTTTTTTATATAAAAAAAGACCTTTATTGGTATATAATCCTCCATTACATAAAATATCTTTCCTACACACTATTTACACATGGACCCCTATCCACCCCCCCCCCCCCCCTTCTACCTTCTCTTCTCCTTTCTGTATCCCTCCCCAACTTTTCCAAAGTCCTCACCCTCGCCCCATCCTCTCTCATCCACTCCATCACCCTTCTACTCCCTTTCACCCCCATCCATTCCTCCTTCACCCCCACGCATTCCTCTGCCAAGTGCCTCCACGTATCCTTCCCATGCTCACACAATACACACCTTCCATACTCTTCCTCCATCCATATCTTCCTTCCTCTCTCCTCCGATCCACACCTCGCCCTTGCCACAATCACCCTATCTTCTCTACTCCATCCCCTCTCTATCAAATATTCTGGTATGATGTTAGACAACCACACAGTAACCATATATCTCGCACTTGAATAGATAAACATATCGTATAGGTAATAATTTTCATGTTAATATCAAAGATTATATATTTACATTTACTAGGCTAACGCTTACTTAACCTCTTATTATCCGAATATAAATTTTCCTCTTTTCACTAGTTAAATAATAAAATATTGTATACGTTTATTATAACATTGTATTGAAGTGTTATTACGCATAGAAAAAGTACAACAAAAAAGTACAATACGAATATTAATATTTTTTGTAAACAAGTGCCGCACATAAAGAAACGGTAATCATCATTACCACCGGCGGCATCATCATCCACACCGGCGTTATTATTGCTACGATTATTAGATAGGGCGTCCATTAGGTGCTTTCGGAATAAATAGTCACAATACACCTCGAACAATGCTTGGAACAAGGAAAAGGGTCGGCGTGTATTTTCACAAAATCATTAATACATCTCAATAGTGATAAATACAAACTATATTACTTTTCTTTACGAAAATATGAGTTAAACAGTAAATAAAATATTTTTCTAAACTAAATAAAACATCTATGTTTAGCAAGCATATTCCTAAAATAAAATTATATAAATACAAATAAAATATAAATACTCAGTAACAAAGGGGTAAAATATATATGAAAATTTTATAATTTACAAATGTGTATATGTTATTTGCACAATATAAAGTGGCAGGTGTACATATAGACATTCAGAAACTTGAATTGAGCCTTGGGCACTAATTATTAATAAAGGGTATTAATTACACTGTGGAAATTATTCACATTCTTTGGTATCCTTATATTTTAATTAAACTACTATTACCACGGGGAATTCAATTGCAGAATTAATCGCATTTAGGTGCTCAGGAAACTGTATACACCTATAAATTTGTAATTAAGTTTCCTTGAATGTTGTGAAAGCGAAAATAAATCTTTCCATTAAAGTAAAATGTATGAATTGATTAAAATTAAACTTAATAATTATATATACGGTGTCTTAGTACAGCCTATACAAATATTTAGAATAGGTAAATTACAACTAAACGAAAAGTAATGATGCATATCGAAAATACAGGGTGTTTCTTTGACTCGGGGAATAACAACAACCACATATACTAGAGTGAAAATGATGATGATTTGTAAAAAAAATAGTACAAGTCTTCAAATGACTAAGATATAGAAAATAGAATAGCAGAAATAGTAAACGAACTAAACGACGAAATAGCAATAATCGAGGTAAATAATATAAATTGTAATTTGCCCTATATCACATGTTCAGCACTTAAATTTCATATAGATACCGGACCAACGGAAACACTTATTAATTCATTCTAAACTTTTCGAATACTTGAATGCGATCAAAATTACATTTATTTATTTAATCAAAACAGCTCATAATATCATAGAACTAAACACTATGATGCAATATTTCTAAAAATTCCACCAAGATTTAAATCAAACCTAAAACATACTTTTTTTAGATTTGATTTTAGTAAAAATTTTCGAAATAATCGGAGACGATCTTTTAAACAAACTCGAGAACAAAACATTCTATCCTCATTTTTCTAAAATTTATATTTAACTTTTTAATGATAAAGGACCAAAATTAATTAAATGTACGAAAAAGATTACTGTAATAACCAACGAAGCTGATCAATTGGAATTAATAACAACACATAACAACACATTATACTGGCAAAAGAAATAACAGAGGAATAATAAAAAAACAGCAGGAAAGGCAAGAGTGTATAGAGAGAAGCGAGTACAATGATATGTATGGAAGGTGGCAGGTGTATGATCGAGTCACACGACTTATTACAGCAGTAGGTACATTTACATTATTTTAACTTTTAGAAACAGAATCATGGAGCCTTATTGCAGACTCCTCTAATACAAATACTAATGAACGTTTTAATTTTGCTCAAACATTTCCACACTGCTTTTCCGCATAAACGAATACTAACGTCCAATCAACATAATAATAATAATGGTAAATGGTCTGACAAGAACTTAAGTAATATGAGAGAAATTCTCATTTTAATCTCTGAATTGTATAACAAAAACCAAGATCCAGAACTGAGAAAACTAAGGAATACATACAGAGCCCAATACAGACGTGCTATTAAGTAGCGTAAAATACAAGCAAAGAATAATTACATTAAAAACGAGAACTTTAGGCCAAAAGCTATGTGGTCTATCATCAACGCAAAAAAGACATCGAATGCTAACAAAAACGAAAAGATCACAAGCATTACTGCAAATGAATTTAACATATACTTCTCCGACCGTTTCAAATAAAATCTTAAATTCATTACCTAAATCTGACGCCGACCCAATATTATTAATGTGTAGAAACCCATTAAATCCTAAAAAATGCTTTAAATTCACTAAAGTCTCCACAAGCATCGTAACTCAAGCTATACGTACTTTAAACACTAGTAAAAGCATCTTTTCAGAGGCATTGAAGTGAGCTTTAGTTATTCCTATATTTAAGAAAGGCGAATCTGATGATCCGGATAATCATCGCCCTATATCTCTTTTGCAAATAAAATATAAAATACTAGAAAAAATTCTTCATATGCAGTTATTTAAATATTTCGAAGATTCTAAGTTCCTAAGTAACAAACAGTTCGGTTTCAAGAAAGGACGCTCCACAACAGATGAAGTATTATCGCTCACAGAATTAATTACAATTAATTACAGACTCTTTTGAAAAGGGCTCAGTATCAAATTCTAGTTTTCTTGACCTGTCAAAAGCATTTGACTGCACCTGCCATGATGTTTTTTTAGAAAGCTATATTTCTATAACTTACACTTTGACAGCTGCGGTCTACTAATGTCATACCTGTCTGGGAGAAGTCAAAGCGTACTGACAGATGAGAGTATTTCCGAGTCATTGCTCTATTCTGGGCCCTCTATTGTTTTTAAATCTACATAAACGATCTATCGCTCTCGGTTCCAAATACGGACGTTATTTTATATGCTAACTATACCACCCTAACTAGCCAATCGAATAACTTGACTGAAGTGGAAACATTACATACCGATTCAGTTAAATTGGCCTCTAGCTGGTTGGTTAGCAACCGATTAAAGTTAAACTCCTGCAAAACTGCTTCCCTCATATTTTCTCTTGGGAATGGAGCGAGCCAAAGAGAATCCACGGCATTTATAGGAATCCACATTGACTCGCACCTGACATGGGCAAACCACAGCGACGCTCTTTCCAGTAAATTGTGCTCAAATATCTTCCTAATTCAAAGCCTCTCAAAGTTAGTCTCAAAAGAAGTTCTAAGAACAGCTTATTTTTCGCTATGCCAGAGCCACATTTCATTAGGTTCAATGGTATTGGGACACTGCAATGAGACAGCGTATTTTTGGACTTCAGCGTAAAGTCGTTAGAATAATGTCTGGTTTAGGATATACCGAGGATTCTCGCCAGGCATTCAAAGATATACAAATACTGACGCTACCGAGGACTCACAACCATTTCACTAGACAGGAGTCTAATATTTATCTAAAATCGGTAAGATTGACCAAATCGAAAACGGGGGTTAGATTCCACGCCATTAGGTTTGTTAACGTGCTTCCTTCTCATATCAAAAGTCTCTCAAATACGAAATTTTTAAAAGTGATGAAAAACGTTCTGGTTGAACAAGCTGGGAAGAGTACTTCCAATACAATTTTAAAGTGTATTTTTTTATCCTCACGAGGTGGTGTCTCTTAGCATCCCTGCACAGCGGTCTCCGTGGTCCTTTTGTGCGCCTCTGCCTGTTTTACTCCTTTTGAACTCCTGTATCTTCTAAGAAGTCCAGGAGTTTCTGCCAGGGGATATTCCTAAGCTGTTCTACAGGAAAAATGGGCTATCCATACTAGCTGTGTTTCTCTTGTTGTCGCCAGTGCGTCCAGTCTGTTTATACAAGTCATAACTAGCCTGGACTGCACTATCGGTGAGGCTAGCGCTTTTATGGCTGCCTGGCTATCTGTCATAATGGTAATTGGTCCTATGTTAAGTCCCGACTCCATTACATGAGCACACCAGTCAATGGCGACTATTTCGGCCTGGAAGATAGAGACATGCTTCCCCAGAGCAATCGCGAATTGTTTGCTCCGGTTGCAGCCTCCATAGATACCAGCCCCAGTTCCTTTATTATTTTTGGCCCCGTCTGTGTACCAGATGGTTCCTTTACTCGTTCCTGGGTATGTTCCATTTATCCATTCACTCTGCTCATATAAGCGTTTTTTTAGAATTTTCTTACCGATTTTAGATATCTAGAATTGTTTCTTACAAATTCGGAATAGTATTTTAAAACTTCCAAAAATCCGTCTCCTATTTCTCGAGAACTTTTCACTATATTAAGCTTTATTTGATTTCAACTAATTGTTATTGTATTAAACACTATATAAAATATAAAGTTACGAAAATATTTTTTTCTCTTCTGAATTACTTTCTCCAGTAGGTCTACATCGCTTCATACAAACTCTTCTAGATTATGGCTTTTCTTCAGTATGGTATTCGTGGTCATACTTGATCAGTTCTTGATTTCCTTGAAGCCGAATTATTCTCCTTTTCTTCCCTATCTCTTACATACACTTAATTTAAAACAAAATTTTCTTACAAATTCGGGAATTGTGTTCTAAATTTTCAAAACATAGAATTTTTGACTATTTTACGATTTATTTTATCTTAGTTACCTATTGTTATTCGAAATTCTCTAGTCAAAGATCGGCCTCATATCTAGAAATCTATTCTCTATTTTGGGTTCTTTTAGTATTTTTTTGTGTCCAAACTCATCCAGAATTTGATGTTTTACAACTGAAATTATTATGCTCTTCTTCTCTCATTTGTCCATTTCACATAAATTCCTCTACACTTTTTATTAAGAATTTTTCCAAAATTTTTGTATTTTCTACCAATTTTCTGTTCATATTTACATACTCTTACAGCTCAGTTTTCTAGGATATTCTATCATTTAATAAAGATTTAAAAAATATTGTTCCAGAATTTCTAAAAATCTTTCTTCTATACCCCAAGAATTTTGCAGTAGTTTATAATTTATTTTAACTTAACTAGCTATTATTGTTGAATTAATTATAAAGCTACGAAAGCTCTATTCAATGATTTGATCATCCTTGGCAAACTCAATCCAGATCCAGAACGAAATTATCTCTTCGCTTGTTACAAGTATATTCTCCAATAGAAAATTGGCAAAACTGTTCTCGATTTAACTAAAATCATTCTTTTTTTTTCTTTATCTTGTCCATTATGCGTAAGATTTTTACTATGTATTAAGAATTCTTATTTGCTGAAGGTTTCCAAATTTTCTCTTTAGCAATTCTAGTATTTTCACCAATTTTCTTTTAAAGTTTTTACAATATTTCAGCCTTTTTTTACATGAAAAAAATTTCTTAAGTTTTCTAGGATTGTCAATCATTTTTTTCACAATTAACAAATGCGAGAATATTGTCAAGAATTTCCAAAAATCATTTTAATGCATCTTTAGAATTTGCCACTATTGTATGCTTTATTTTATTTTAACTAGCTGACATTGTTATAAATGCTGTATAAATTATATAGCTACAAAATGATCTCGTTCACTCTTTTAAGTACCTTCTCCAGTCAAAGATGGTCCTCATTTTTGGAAAACTCTTCTCGATTATGGGTTGGTTTTCTTTCGTAGGGCATTCGTTTCTAAAGTTGTCGAGTCCTTGATGTCATTCAACAAGAATCATTTTCTTTTTTTTTATATCTTGTCAATTCCGCGTATGACTTTGTACACTTTTTCTTGAAAATTCTTATTTACTGAATAAATATACTGAATGAATATTACTAATTTTGGTACTAAATATTTCTAAACATTGCTTTGATTGTGGTAAAATATTAATTTAATCATTAAAAGAATTTAATTTCAGAAATTTGAACTTTTTGGACTTGATTATTTAAATTAACAGAAACCTGGCGTTTTAAAAGGTTATAGTAAACTTTTGCTTGCCTGTTTCTCTAAGCACTTTTTTTAAGATGAATATTAAAGCCCTTCAATCAAAATTTACTAGAAAAAGCATTGGTATTCAAGATGCTGCTTCGTCTGACTTAGATAAGAAACAAAAATCCTCAAAATCGTGTTCAGGAATATTTCGGTCGATATTTCTTTCAAAATGATTACATCTCAGCAATTTCGGAATACCGCTTGACCTAACCCATCTTAAAATAGAGAAGCCCGAAACAGGCAAGCAAGCCTTCAACGTTAGGCATATCTGTTGACTCAGGAAAGAGTTGAGTACAAGAAAAATAGGGTAATTTAAGTTACTCTGCTCACCTACATTTCGGCCCAAATAATTTCTTCAACATTTAACTCCCCATCATCACTACACCGGCAGTAAAAAATCCTGGGTTCTCCTCGGTTAGCATCCCACACCTGTCGGACCCCAGCAGGCATCACGAGGAGGAGGAGGTCGCACTCGATAAAATGCCTGACAGCCCTCTTTCTAGACTGCTTGGCAATAAGTCTCACAGTCCATTGAGCTCAATAGCTAGAAACTGATGGTCACCGCTTGGCAGGAAAAGCTGACGTCTTCGTGATATGACAATGTAACCAGCCGCGACGCAGGATGGACAGAAGTGACTAGGTCTACATGAGTACCTGGCCAAGGGTTGGTCAGTCTAGCTCTTCCTGCGAATTTGCTCAGAGTTATTCCAGTCAGTAAGGGTGACAATCAGTATTACCGCTGCCTAAGCATTGATATTTTTGGATTAACTGTCGCCCATTTTAACAACCGGCCATACCATTCGTTAGAAGCTTCCTTTTCTGAAGCGCTTGGAAAATCTTATTATTTTCTTTGGACAAGATACATAAAAAACCTTTATATATATATACATTTTTAATTATATGACTATATCCAGCATGAGAGGCTTTGACGACCCTATCAATTTTCTTAAAATTTGTGATTGAGCATTACATTTACCAGAATAATATATTAAATTAAAAACTCATGCCGGAGACCGTTTTATCTTCCGAGAAATATCTTCCATTTCCAAGAACAAAACATCCATCTCAGATGTATCTATACTACTATTGATTGGTCATTTTCCGATTTATTTAGGCGCGTTAACAAACCTAAAAACAGTCCTAACTTTGTAAATAATCTTATGTCAACGATTATCCATACTTAATTATATGAATTCCAAGAGCCTTGTATGGTACAACAGATTAGAAACGGCAACTCTCTTGCTGTGTTCTTCACTAATTGGAATCATATAGTTAGAGCTGTTTGATGCAATGTCCTTGTTTTATCTCTTAATTTTTAATCTCAGTTCATAATTCTCTTAATATAGTCTTCATCTAAAAAATCTCTACTCAGACAACGATTTGATTTACTGACGATGTTATCCTCACTTATACATATATCTCTGTTAAAGATAATAAGATCACTGCCATAGGTGGTAGGACGAAATTTCATAAACCAGCTTTTAAAGGTAAAAACAAGCTAATAACATTAAGTGTTAATTACCATGCTTAGAATGTAATATTTTATAACACACAGAAACTATCAGGCTACTTTTTTAAAATAAATAAATACCATAATTAATATGATTGTTACTGTTAAATAATAATAATGTTAGTAAATAAACAGTGCTCACTTAGAACAATAAATATTCGTTAAATCACACAATAAATATGATTAATATTACTGTCAACTAATAACTACCTTCACTGTATAGAACTCAAATCAGAACCATCGAAATTATCTGAATAATTCCAACATTTATGACTATAAATTTATAAATATTGTATGTCAGGTGAGTGCCAAGACATTAATAATGTATAGCCTATATAACGGCATTTATAGAGGATATTAGATTTTGTGTACGTTGACTTTTGAAATTCTAAAAGTTTGTATTGCGTCCGGATCGATTTGAAGCGAATAAGCGTACAATAATGGAGGCTATGTATTATTCAACATATGCATTACATTAATGCGAGTTTATAGATTCATATCATAATTGCATTTTGATTTTCGCTAAAGTTAACCATAATGTTTCTATTGACGATAAATATATTTATTATTATTATTACTATTATTATTATTCATTATCGTCCATTAAATACAATAATATAATATATTGTACAACATATGTACTAATAATAAAATATGCAAGTAATTTAAAAATCCTGTTATACAAACTACCCTCATATATAAAAGCATTAAAATATATTCCTTTTAAATTGAAAGTAAAAAATAAACTAATAAACAACGAAATACTCTGAAGGAATAGTCCAAACCAGAAGAAACCACAAGTTTCCTTCAATACCGTTAGCCCGAGGTAGGGTCCAACCCAGAAATCACGAGGCGAGGAAGGAAGGAAGGACCACAAATAGGAAAAATTACAAGGAACAAAACAACTAAACGTTAATAACAAATAATGTATACAGCCGTGTAATTTTGAAGAAAATAAATACATTTAATTTATATTTATTTCAATTCCATTAAAATATATTATTTTAGCATGCCGATTATTATCGTTTCGTAGATGTTATTAAACATTATTTTATTATACGAGGGTCACTTTTTATATTTCGGGAATAAGCGATCCAGGTGCAATCCTCTGACAACCGACGTATCTAATGTAAAGTTCAATTATATGTCAGTAGAGTTACTCAAAATGTTTTGATGTTTATCTTCCATTTATATTGTTTACAGGAAAAAAATGGAATGAGGTTGTGAACAATTCTGTGCGATTTTTTTAAACATTAGACAATATAATAACAACGTATCGATGAAGCACTAGGAAATCCCACTATATATAGATGGTTTACGGAATTTAATCATGCCTACTGTATATTTAGTGATGCATTTTATGAAGGTCCATCAAAATCGGTTGTAGTTCCTGAAAAACATTGATGCTGTGCGTGAAATGATATTTCGAGATCGTCATGTAACTTATCGTAAGATTCAGGGATCCTTGGGAATTAGTAGGACTGGCATATATTTAATATTGTATGAATATTAGGCTGTGAAAAAAAATTTCGCGTTGGATCGCACATAATTTAACAATTGCCTAAAAACTACTTGTATCGATTGATCAAAAGAAATGTTCAAGAAATACGGTTGCGGTGTTTTACAACACGTCTTCAATATTGTAACAGGTGACGAATTGTAGTCGACTGTATAGGTCCTTCAACTTAAGTCAAATCCAATAAAAAATATTTACGCACGAAGTAGTTCGAAGCAAATGATTGCCAGTTTTTCAGTAAAATCGTACATATGGACAACTCTGCCTTTAGTGCAACTGCTCCCTTCTAAGAGATATTAGATATTGTAATCAAGCAGGTTATTTGCCAATCTATGGTCTTCTCATGAATCCCACATGCATTACCACTGCACATCAGAACCTTTATGTTGATGTTAACGAAAAAGACTTATAGCATACTCCTAAGTATTTACAGTTATTGAACAATTCATCCAGTAGAATTGCTAAAGTTTTTTGATATACCCAAATGTTTGCTCAAGATCTGTCTCCGTTATTCTTATTCCTGCGCATCTTTAAATTTGTCATGACTCTTGCAAGTATAGCAGGTATTATATTGGCAATTTATTCCTGGATGTTGGTCTTCAAATCTTGTAGGATCCTTGGATGGTTCACATAAACACGGAATTTCAAAACACCCCAAAAGTTTTACAAGGGACCAAATCGGGAGACCGGGCCGCCCTCTCCAAATTGCCCCTAATTGAGATTAGGTACTCTGAGAAATGTTCCCTCAAAACAGTCATCGATGCTCTTGAAATGTGAGCAGTTGCACAGTCTTGTTGGAACCAAATGTCCTTTGAAAGATGCGTAGCAAAGCAGATTCAATACAGTTGATCTCTTCGGAACAAAACTGTGTTGCTGAGGAGATACGATTTGGGTAGTCATTCATGCTATTTAATTAGCGATCAATTTGTCCAGCATTTAGGGAATAACTGACTGCATTTGAATGCCTTTGTAATTTTCCGCTAAATTGCGGTCACTAGCTTTATGTATTGGGGTGATTAACTGGTTTTTCATTTTTTGAGCAAATTTCCCGATATAAAGGATTCTGACATTAGTTTGTAGATTGGGCCACAAACCGAGTAGCAGTGGCAGTTCGGTATGCTATCTGGACCTCCTGGTTTGCTAAATTTAAGTTGAGCAATTGAATTAAATACTTCTTCTTTGGAAACAGTAAGAGGCTATTAACTGGGTCACTGGTAAATGTACTATCAGATGCACCATGTGTATTATCATTCGAGTATGCAGCTAGAAAAACTTTGCAAAGAGATTAACTATGTCCTAACACCCAATTGTCATAGGAATACTATTATTATGTTTTTGATCTCTAACGTACTGCCAAAAATCACTGGGATTTATGGTTAAATTTGATTCAAAATAACTATTGTAAAGGATATTAGACATTGACTTGTACTGTCTACCTAAGTCAGAAAGATGCTCATAATCCTTAGGCAAATGGTTCTGCTTAAAACGTCTGTGAGCAAGTTTTTTTTAGTATAGATCAGATTTTAAGTTTAGATGTCATCCTTGATGGATAATAATTATCAGATAACTTAATTAATTTTAATGGAATGTAAATGTCTGTACCAAGCTGAAACAAATTATAAAACGTGTCTGTCATTTTATCAATATTAGGATAAATAAACAAATTAGACCATTTTATAGAATGAAAATAGCAATTTAGTACATCCATAGTCAACAAGGTGGTACAGATAAACATTCCTAATCGTGTGCAATTACTAACAATGAGTAACGAATAGAATAATATGCTGAATGATGTTCACTTTGGCGCCATTTATGTTATTATTAATTTAAGTCAAAAAATACTTGTCTAGGATTAGAAATGGTGTTTATTTGAGATAAATTTTAAGAATTGTAACTATTAACAATAGAGTTAGATTTTGCTTCTGAGGAATAAGGCGTTTGAATAATCGAGCCTTCTTTATTCCATAATATTTAAGAGATGGTGATTTAAAATCACCACATATTAGTGTTTTATCAACCTCATACTATCAAATGTGCTGAGCAGTGGATTGAAATAACCGGTATTGCATGATTTCGGGGCAATATGCACTCCTCTAATAATTAGGTATGTTTACTGTTTACTGATAATAAAACAAAATATGTTTAATATTTAAATCCCCTAAAATTTGGCGCTCTTGAAAACATTTTTTAATTGAGGAGTTAGATGGAAAAACTTCTACAAAATTAGCATTTTGAGTTAGAACTATTGAAAGTATTTGAAGTTTGTTATTCTAAGGTAACCTGTATTTCTTTCAATTATATTTATACAACACATGTTGGTTTTATTGAAAACTTTTTTTGAAAACATTTTATTTTTTTGCCTAACATACATAAAATCGTTAAAAATAACAGCTGAAATAGTGTCCTTTTTCCATAGATCTTAATAAATACTACAAAAAGATTAATTTTAGCAAATATTTATTATTGATTAACATAAACGTAAAAAAATATTAAACACTACCATTCTAAATTACTGTCACTGTTTTGTTGGTCGTTTTCTTCAGTAGATGTAGATGGCAGGTTCACCTGTTCTTTGAACACATTTTTGTTATACCACTCTGACTCTACTAACTCCAAAAAATTCATTAAATATTTCAAGTTCTGCATTTTTTCAGATTAAAAAAACTGGTGGAATCGACTCCAAATTTATTTCCAAGTTATCTTTTTTTCTTGTAATCCATAAATCAAAAGAAGTATAAAAGCCGTTATATGACTCTGCTGCACTCAGAATACCTGAAGCATTATATTTTATATGACAATACTTTCTCTAAGTAAAACTTTGTTTTTTAGTATTTACAGATTTCTTGAAAAAATCTTTTAAGCCCTTGCCCCAGTCTTTAACTAACGACCCCAAAGTGCTTCGGTTTTTCTCTACACTGTTGCATAATTTGCAAATAAATGTTTGGAGTTTTGACCGTTTCTAGTCGTTTCAGTAACTTTCCGTAAACACCAAATTTTCTATCGCAAACGCAGTGGACAGAACCCACAAACTGGAAAAATGTGCCGAATGTTAATATTTTTTGTTTTTGCAAGCCATGAACAGTAGTGTAACATATTCATATTCTTATTTTCCCCCCCTGCAGCGTCTGAAAAAATACGATATTTTTTATATTCGGGCCATGTCCCACCACATTTTGCAAAAAATGATCAACAAAAGAAATCACCGAATTTGAATTTTTCTTTGCTTCAATTTCTGTAAAGCAATAAAACGAACTTGAATCATCATTGTGACAGTGTAAATTAAACACGTACAACCATAAAAGGCGTTTGTAAAACTGTTGAGAGACAATGAGTTTTGGCAAAGGCAAATTTTGCGCTTAATCAAACTCGACAACTAATGTTGATTTATCATGTCTACAATTTTCTATAATTTCTTTTTTAATGTCTTTGTATGCTTGCACTTTTTGTCGTGTACTGATTGTATCACTTTGCAAGAATCGTTTGGGTTTAACTTAAGCTTCATTTTGTTTTCTTCACAAAAATCATAAATGTCAGATCGTGGACTACGGAAAGAATAGTCGGAGTTTTCGCGAAACCGTCGATGGAAGTACAGTACAGCATGCCTATTGTACGACCAGTTTTTTTCAAAAAATACTGCTGGAATCCTAAACAAATTCTTTACATTTAGAGCAGGATTTTCGAAATACTTTTTTTTGGATTTCGACCGATTATAATGAGATTCTTTGTTTGGAATCTGTGTCAAAAATACCAAATTTCTGGGTTTATTTTGTGGGGCCTGTTTTCATGTTGACCTCTTTTGTCGCTAATATAAATATTTCCGTCTTTTAACCACTTCGTGTAGATTGTCCGCATACGTTTGTACCCAATTTGAAAAATATTCAAGAAAAAGTGTTTACACTTTACAATCGAGGAACAATTTATTTTGAGAACATATTTCCAATTAGTCCTTGCTTGATATTTAGGAGCTGTAACCCTTGTTATTGGTTGAAACGGAGACATGCAACCAAGAAGAATATTATTTTGTTCGTTCTTATCTGCCAAGATCAAACATTTTTCAAAAAATTCTTGTTAAAGTCTGCCTGGTACAATCTCATAACACTTCTTCTTACAGCAAACAAGAACCGCAGCAAAAGTTTTTGTATGCACTGTCACACCTGAAAATTTAAAATCTCTGAGAATAAAAATTATTGACCACTGATAAAATATATTACCTTTGGTGGTAGTGTACTTTTTCTGCTATTTCTTGCTATTTTTTTCCTATTCTTTGTCTACTGCTCCTTGTTTATTTTTCGTTTTCGACCCAAGTTTTTTATTTCAAGATGATCAGATTCCAAATCACAGCTACTTTCTGTTACTTCATAACTACTGTCCTCAGTGCTATTTGAGTCATTTTCAGAGCTCATTGTGCCCATTTAACTTAGCAATAAAATATGCATAAAAATTAGGTTAGGCACATGTGAAATTTGACGTTCTATGAAAGAAGGGCACTTGTAGCGCTGTACAGATTTGCTCACAGTGCCACCAATATGCGAAGTATGAAAACAACAGAATACAAGGCCGGCAAAGGAAGGTTTCTTTTGTGATATAAACCAACTTACGGAGAAAAGGTATTTCCATGGAAGTGTCCTTTTTCCATCCAACTCCTCAATTGCAATCAGTATCCCACCGCCTTTAATATTTGTGCTCACAGTACGATTAGTTCTAAAAGCATTGTAATTATATAGTTTTAGTTCACTATTTGTTATATCCTCATATAAACAAGTTTCAGTTAAGATAATTACATATAAATCATTATAATTAATAGAAACCATAAGATCCTCAAGATTAGACTTTATACCGTTACAATGTTGATAGTACACAACTAGTGTTTTGAAGTGTTGTCGATAGGCGCAAGGATCTTCGATGTTAAAAATAGATGAAATGTCATTATTGAATTTTAGTGTCAAGTTGGCTTCACCATTTGATATTCTGTCTGTAAGATTACATTTAAACTTCTTACAGTATTCCATCTGCTATTTGGTGCGGGCAGCTTGAAATTGATAATTGTAGTCTTGACCATTACTTCTGAGAACATCTTTGGTAGCAGAATCACTAGAAAGAATAATTTTAAGTGATCTGGGCACAGTATCCGATTGCTTTCTACCAAATCGTAGCACTTTAATTGGTTGGACATTCAGTTTGCGGTGCTCTTTTAACATTATAGATATCATGAAAAATCAAGTACTACTTTTTTAATAATAAAAAAACTAAAGCTTGTAATTTTCTCTACAGCTTAAGCGTTTCAATTATAATTCTAGTATACAGAAGAGATGATTTAACGAATCTGAAAAGTTATATACCAATTATTAAGTGTTTGGGGTTATGGGTTTTTGGTTCTCTACTTTCTTCCTAAAAAAAATAATATTTAATTGGACTGACATTCAATCTGGAATATCTCAAACGCCCTCTTCTAAGTGTTTATGTAGTCGTCGAATTGCCATAATTTTCTTCTACTAGTACGTTTAAATCCATATAAATAATAGTTTCCACCTATCTTCCTTTATTATCATTAATAAATTATTGAATTATTTGGATTTGATGTTACTTCTGAAATGCTATTAATTATTAATATCGCTTCTCTTTGATATAGATATTTCTTATTTAAATACTTTAGGAATATTCCATCTTTGATGTACGATTTCTTCATCATTAACTTGAGATCCAGTTGGAAGCCTTAAATAATTACATCTATTCAGAATGAATTGTTACTCTTCAATATGAGCCACTATAATTTAATATTATATTAAATAGATGTTTTGCCTGAAGTAATCATATAATGGATTTCTTTCTGTATAGAAGCAGATTTTCCTGCTGCAATTTATAATCTTTAAATTATTTGGTCAAACGTTTCTCTTATGTTCTTCTTCAGGCTTGTTTATATAATGGCTATATTAAACGGGCTATATTAGTTTCGAACTGAAAATCCTTCGTTGGAGGAACACTTAGTGGTTTCAAAGTAAGAAAATGTCCAGAAAAACCGACAGATTATTGCGGCCCGAGCTAACTAGGCACTAAGATTGTGAGTTATGGATTGAACTAAGGCGATGTTTTATTTCTCACATGTGAATATCTGCTTACAATTGACTCTTCTGAAGTGTGTCATAATAGATTGTATCCTTGTTTCCTAAAGTCCACACGTATATGAAGCCCTTGTAGGATTGAAGTTGCACATAATAGAATCACAATTCTGTAGAATTATCTGATTGGCTTCTACAAAATTTGTAGCTCAATCGCTGCATAGATCAGTACAACGCCTTTAAAACCTTTGTCCTACGGTGCTTACTTATAGCGATTGTTATTGGGCCTGCAGTTAACTCTAGTGCGTGCAGAAGAAATAATTAATTATAAGCAAACAAATTAATTAGATGCAATGAATATTTTAATAGATTATAAACTATTCTCATAGAAAATTTGACAAGAAGTACGAAGTTGCCTTTGTATGCTATAATTAATGTTTTGTTATTAATAAATTGATAAACTTAAAATTTGCAAAGCGAAAGAGGTTAGTTTTAAGTTTAACTTATCAAATTCAACTTGGTATCTGTAATTATTCTTAAGGTTTTATATTCTGATTCTAGTTCCATATCTACGTTACCTAAATTAATATTAGTGATATTTAGTTTTCCTAAATTACTTCTAGATTGTACTACTTTAGTTTTGCTGAAATTATTAAAGTCGCTGGACGAGTACTAATTATTTATGGAAGTCCGTTTAGGAATAATTCTTATAATCGTAGGTTGTTGTATTTTAATGTTTCCTACAGGAGGCTTGGTTGGTTAATATTGGTTAGGAGGAAGCGAATTTTAAAGGATTTTGTTCCTTGTCCCATTAATTTTAACGCAAAATTTAGATTTACATTGTTTCTGTCGTTCCAAACTGAATTTTTCCCGAGAAGATGATTATTTAAAATACATGTGAACAATTATTTTTCTAATAAGAGAAGCCAGTAACAAACTGCCAAATCTAAAAGCAAGTATATTGAAAATAGAAAGCAGTACAGTTTTACTATATAAATGCTAGAATAATTACCAATGAGGTCTCTATTGACGGTTTTAATAATAACCCGAAGGCATTGTGGTCTTTAACTAAAAGAAATCATTCTGTGATATAATTCCAAATAATTTGAATTTTTTTAGTTGAATGGAGGAACAGGAAGTTAGTCCGGTTAAATTACGCAATATATTAAATTCTCCGAAATACTTACATTCTAGCGATATTTAACGTATTGTATGTCATTGAGTCTCCTAAAAAGTATAATTCAACCTCTCAAGAAATTAATTAATATCTGCTTATTGTCGGCTATATTTCCCAACTGTCTTGAAACTAAACGTATTATTCGAAATTAAAAAAAAAAAGATGATACGTTAGATTAAAATAATTTTAGACCCATATAATTATTATCGATCAAAACAAATGATGCAATTTTCTGAAAAGGAAAATATATATTGCATTGTGGTTAGTTTAGTTTTCGCAAAGCTCTCTCATCTCGTGACGCAGTAAATGCCTTAATATCATAGAAGGAATTCTGGAGCAATTTATTTTTAGGTTAAGGGCATTTTTTAAAGTTCTTGCTTTAAGAAACCATATATCATCAAACAAACTCTTTTAATTGAAGAAATTAAGTTTTCGACTAGATATTAACTTTTCTTAAAATATTAAACATCTTTATTTACAAAAAGAGAAAATAATTTACATGTAATTAACAATATGACATAATATGCGACAATACTTTATTTTTCTGTCTAACGACCCGCGGTCTTTCAGTCTATCCTTTTCTAATATTTTGATAGAAACACTTAATAATTGGTATATAACTTTTCAGATTCGTTAAATCATCTCTTCTGTATACTAGAATTATAATTGAAACGCTTAAGCTGTAGAGAAAATTACAAGCTTTAGTTGATTTATTAATTAAAAAAGTAGTACTTGATTTTTCATGATATCCATAATGTTAAAAGAAAGAAATTGCTACCTTAATTATGGAAAAATATGAATAAACAAAAAGGTAAAAAAAAGAAAATATTAAAAAAATAGTCGATCAAAAAGCTACCGTGCTAAGAACGATGTATAAGTTGCCAATATTATAAATACATATAATAGGAACATTCTAATTGAAAAACAAATTAACCAAACAAATTCAAAATTATATACAACTACAAGAATATGACAAAAAGTCTAACAAATGAATTTCACACCGATAACATGCAACGTAAAATAGTAAATAATTTATAACACCGGAAATCCCTGGATTTGACCACTTTACAATTAACATTATCAATCAAAAATAACTAAAATAACAAACACGGTCTTAAATGAAGAAAAAAAAAACGTTACAGATTAATATCTGTCTTATCATTAAATAAAATACTAGACAGAGTAACACAAATCAAGCTACGTGATCACCTTTCCAAAAATAAAATAATATGTCATCAGCAATATGCATTCCAACAAAATTCAGGAACATTATCAGCAGCATACGAATTAATCTACACCATTAAAACAAACATAGATAACAAGAAAATAGTAGTAACCATGTTTGTAGATATTAAGGAAACATTCGATTTAATATCTAAATCAATACTTGTAGTTATCTTCACTTAAATCTATGATTAGAATCAAATATAATACTATAGTCATAATCATAATTATTTAAAGAGGTATTTTAATAATTAAAACGCAATCTGAAAAGGTTCAAATGCATCATATAAAGATATATGCAGCCCCTTATTGTTATATTATGGCACATTATCCTCAATTCTCATGCATAGCATAAAGCAATAATCATATAATACAATAATATACAAATCTCCTCTCATAACTGCCATCTTAATATCGTAATAATATTGTTTAATTAACTGGTACTTAATCTCAAAGCGGCCATTGTAAATTGTTTTGTCTTTTTTATGATATGTAGTTTCGGTATCATTTTAGATTTGTTTGCATGTGGATTAATAATATTTTAAAGGAATCACACAAGTAGTGAAGGAACTGTAAGCGAACTTCTTGTGGGTGTACTCCTCGTCCTCGTCCCCTGAAATGCTCATTTCCTCTATGCTAAATGTGTCAGTCAGTTCTTGGTGAAGAAGAAGAAATTTACAATATCCTCTTTACTGTTATCCGTATCCCCCTGTACTAGTGGCTGTTGGTTCATTCTCACTAGGAATTGATAATCTCCGGATGAGGATAAGGCGTGGCATGTAATTATATTCTTGGTGGAGGTGCCGGGCGTGCTGTATCCTTGCATCCAGTCATTTTTGTAACTGCCTCGAGGTTAACCAATAGACCGCATACTTAAGCAATAGACCGCAAAAAACGATAATAGGAGAATACACAAACTGCGAAATATTAGTTATACTACAAGCTCTTACGGCAGTCTTTGGTAATTTAAGGTTGTTTCGTGTACAGAAAATAATATGTTTTGCGCATGTGTGTTTCACATACATGATTTCTATTACATATTAAATTGATGAGTAGAATACATCATGAAACTCCATAATACATTAAAATATATTATTGTTGATCACTGTAACATATTTAATATCACAGTGGTTTCACCAAGCAGATACATTATTTTCTTCTTTAAGATATCGAGGAAAACATTTTTGTCACTCGGGCTTTTTTTGGTCAGGTATTTGGATTTCTGAGTCTCTTAGAAAGCGAAAGGGGCATATACAGGTGCAAATATGTTATTATATTCATTTACCAATGGGTTTTCAAATCTTGAGTCAAATCAAAGATTTGGTAATTATTTTTGATACAAAACTTCTTTTCATGTCCAACATTCAAAATATGTGTATTAACGCTTATCGGACGTTATTTGTGTGGCAAATTGGCAGACATTTAGATGAAGCTCGTATCAAGACGTTATATTATTATTTATTAATGAGACCTCACCTGGATCAATAATTTGGAAACAATACATATCCGTTAATAGCAACAAAATCGAAAAAGTGCAAACGAAATTATTACAACGCATGTAATGCAAAAAGAGACATCAGAATTATACTAGAGAATATGACGATATCATGAGAGCTAAAAATTATTAGTTTACGAAATCGTCGAATAATATTGGATCTATGTTTTCTTCATAGAGTAGTTAATGAAAATTTCTTTTAGAACAGCTAACATTATTGGCCCCAAATTTCAGAACTGAATCAGGTTTCCATAATTCTGCATCTCAATTAATGCAAATTGTAAATGAATATTCTTAGTACGATTAGTTGAATGTATCATTAAGTAATTTTAAATTAAGATTAAATCGTGAATGTCATATATAATTTTTGATTTAAATGGATAAGAATTATGTTTAATAATTTTAGCTTTCTAGAATTTGTATGATGTTTTGTTACTTTTATATTTTATGAAACCTGTATACTGTAAATAAATTGTTATTATTATTACTATTATTATTTTACATCACCAATGCCGACTAATTCTTACATAAAATTAGGAGAAGTGATACACTTGTTCGTTTCCATATATATGAAACAGAACTCCCAATTTAAACATTTTGTTCCATCAAGAGAGTAACACTGTAGTATTCAATTGTCCTATCATTGCGTTAGAATTAAATTTACAAACAAATTTCCGATCTTCGTTTTAACTCCAATTCACTTCCGGCCGTATTCTCATGAATTTTCTGATTTTACTTAATATTATTATATATTCTAGTTTAGAATAATAAAAACGTTTTTGAAACCATATCATGTGTCAGTATTTTAATAAGTGATATGCAGTTGCAACAAGTAACAGCCTCATCAATCCAGTATTTAATTTTCAGATTGTTTAAAATATTATTTATATTATTTGTTTTTGTATTTGATCTAACCCTAGAACTTGGTTTTTGCAGACCTATTTGTTATTGATAGTATTGATTACTGATAGTACTGATACTGATTTTAAATTGTAGTTTGGGTTTATTTTCTCTTCTTCTCTGCACACATCACCTAATATTCCACTTGATTTAGTAATGAGGATGAAGTTGTTTTCTTTAAATAAGTTTAGATTTTCTGTTAAATGTTTTACTTATGTTCTATCATCTTTTTACAATATATAATTAACTCTAGCCTTATATGAATATTTGCTTCAAATTTCTCTAAATATTTCGTTAACATAACATTGCCATCACATAATCATTTGTTTAATTCCCTACCTTATGCTATTCCACCTACAGATGAGGATAAGTTAATAGAAATAATGTGTTCTTTAAAATATAATTTTTATTCTGGTGATGATAGAATTCCGTGGTTTTTGGTTCGGGATTTAGAATGGTGTTTGCTCTTAGAATATTTTTTAATTTATCAATTAGAAGTGGTATTTTTCCAGATAAATTTAAGTGAATCAGAATCAATATTATTTTGAAGAAATACCATAAATCTCTTATTAACAACTATAGGCAGGTCTCAATTTTATACAAAATGAAATCAAAATTTATTCTACTTTGTATAATGGAGTCAAGTCTAAAGTTTCAACCTACCAACATGGATTTATGCCCAGCCTCTCCAAACTTAACATGGATTGCCCAATATATACCAGAAGTATTGGATAAAAGAGTTAAAGTTGATGTTATCTATACTGATTTTTCTCATGCATTCGACACTGTAAATCACTTCCTCTTATTAGACAAGTTGGTAGTTGATTGCAGTTTTTTATTAGATAAAATTCGTCCAGGATCCAGATATGCTTGTTCTTTCGGCTTGCTCAGATCCCGCACAAATATTCTACAACGCCCCCAGCCCATATTATGGGTAAATCTGGGGCAGTAAATGTAGTTTTTAAATAAAATTTTTGCTTGCTTTTCATTGTTATTATTGTGTATAATTATAATTGGACAAATGTATTGTATATTTAAGTCTATTATTATTATTATTATTATTAATATATATTAATTGTCAAGATATCGTAAACAGTTTATTATAAATAAATAATATATAACTTACATACTACAAATAATTTATTTTGTTGATGCCTTGGAATTTGCTTTATTCATTATATAATTTTAAAGCTGAAGTAAGAATAATGTAACTATATTTTAGAATAAAAAAAATATTGACAAAATTGCTCAGTATTACTATATTGTTATTTTCATCAATTGTGCAAAAACTAACAGCCAATAGTTAAAACAGCTACTCCTCGTACTAAATTATCGCCAAGCATTGGATTACATAACTAATAGCTGCTACAGAATAACGTTTTTACTTTCCCTAAATAAAATATATAGAGAAAGTAATGTTTTTAGACGCTGTATTTCAAAAACGAATGATCCTATTGAGATGAATCTTTAAACTTAAATTTTTGTCGTTAAAAACTAGAACTAAAAAGGATTTGAGCAACATTTATTAACCAGAAGTGGATGTTTTCGCGAGCAATTTTTTGTTTTTGACAATATTTTTCTAAATATGAATATTACAAAACTTTTCGAACAAAAGTTAAAGAGAATGAAATCTTGTGTTTTGGAGGCGTTCACTTCGTAGTACATTTTCAATGAATAACAGAAAAACGTTTAATCGTTTTATACTACTTGACTATTGGATTCGCATTATTATAATCTAGATGTTCAAGTATTAGTTGGAGGCATTCATCAGGAGGGATTTTCGCAAACACGTTCGATACATCGAAGGATACTAACTTGCAACTGTTACGAATGGATAGATTCTTTAGGTTGTTAGCTAGTTCTACCGAGTTTTTAATAAAATGTGGATCTTTAAAGTTAGTTATAGATTTAAAAATTGAAATAAGTTCAACTGATATTTTGTGGGCAGGAGAGTTTATATAGGACACTACAGGACGAATGAGATCATCAGGTTTATGAACTTTAATTAAACCATATAGCCTGGGGCTTCTGAGATTCATAGGAAATATGGTATATCTGGTTTTTGTCGTTATCTTGTACTATGGATTTGTTTAATAAGTGAACACTAGGATCTTTTTTAATTTGTGAAATATTTGAGTTGAAATCTTCTACTTTTTTAATATATTTTTCGTTTCTTAAAATTACTATAGAATTTCCTTTATCAGCCTTTTTTACTATTATATTATTGTTTTTTACTTTTTTGTTTATAGTTTTGATGGTTTTTGTGTCGAAATTAGAAATTGATTCTGTTTGTTTTATTAATTTAGTTATTTTTGATTTATCAATTGCCGATATGTTGGTATTTTTTGAAGCTATTTCTAACTCTGATATCAAGGTTTCTTTAAAAGAGGAGACGGCGACATGATATGAGTACATTAATATTGCAGTTTCTTTTTGTGTGAATTATATATCTGTTTTGTTTATAGGTCTATTATAAAACACTGGCTTACCTTCTGGTGCATTATTGATGTTTTGTTGTTGTTGTTGAGTTTCTTCAGTTATTTCTTTTGGATGTGACTTTTTTTGTAGTTGATGTTGCTAATTATGCTGCGGACATAGTCGTTGAATAGGTCAAAATCTAAAAATTGGTTGCTTGACTTACGTGAAGATGAAATAAATTTGACGAATAAAGCACTAATAATCAATAACACAATAAAATTGTGAAGAAAGGTTATTAGTGCTTTATTCGTTAGGTCAAATTCTACTGGATGAACAGCGTTGACTAGTTGACTAGTTCTACATGTAGCACTTTTATGTATGTGTTAAGAATATCTCTTCTTTTGAACCATAATTTAACTCCTTGTGTGAGCCACGTCCTTTCTACTGTTTTCTTTATGTATTTTGTTGCTATTGTTTTTGTTTTGATTGAAATTTGCACAAATGCAGGAGTAACTTTTAAATAGGGATATTGTTGGTTGAACCACGCATTTAGGGTTGCGAGTTGTTTCTTGATTTGGAGTTTTAAGTACAATGTCGCCTTTTTGGCCACGCTGGCTTGAATTAAATCTTGAATTTTGGAGGCGTTTACTTCGTAGTAAGATTTCAATGAATAACAGAAACACGTTTTTTTTATACTACTTTAATGCAAAAACACCAATTAATTATACAGGGTGAGTTTTTTTTTATGTTCTCTATGGGGAAAACTATATACATATACAAATACGATACAAATTAAAATCTTTAAGAAAAGTAAAGAGATTTAGTGCATTATAAAAAGTCAACTGGTTATAAATTCAGTAAAATTATAGAAACATCTTTCAGTTAGATGTTCCTTTAATTTTGTTTTGAATTGACTAAGTCGGGTACATTTTTAAATCTCATTTGGTAGTTTGTTAAGAACTACGCCGCACATATATATTGCTGTTCTCTCATAGAGGGTCGTTTTATGTCCGGTAACTCGCACATTAGAGCCTTGTCTTGTGTTATAATTATGCGTGTTATTGTTTTTTATAAAAACTTGATTATTATTATAGGCATATACAGCACATTTGTATATATATACACTTATTACTGTTAGTATTTTATTTGCCTTAAATATATCCCGACATGATTCGGTTTTCCGCAGGCCAAATATTAGCCTCAGAATGCGTTTTTGCGCTACAAATACACGAGTTATATCGCCCCTCCCCCATGCTAGTATGTTGTAAGTTATATGAGAGTGTGCCATGGTGTAGTATATTTCTATCAAAAAATTGTGACATATTTTATTTTTAAGCTTTAATATGACATAGTACGCACTACTTAACTTCGACGCAACGTGATCTATTTGCGCATCCCAGTGTAAATTTTCCTGAATATAGGATCCTAAATATTTAACACAGGGCAGGTGATTTTCTATTATAAAATAGCAATGCATTCGTTTTGTCCGTGTTAAGGAGCAAATTATTTTTATCTAAGACTGCTTAGATAAGTGACGAATTTGACATTCATTTGAGTTACGTAATGAAACTCATTACCTAACTAGTGAGGTAATGAAATCAAAAACACACTCATTTTTTAATACCAACTAACAATCAAATTTATTAAACAATTATTTATGAACATTAATAATAACATGTTTACATTTATTCAAGTGTATTCCTGAGGACATTTCTGTTTTAGAAATTTCCAAACTACTGCGTTTACTGGTTGTAGCTTCTACAAGTACATTCTTTTCTCCAAGAATATTCGTTGCGATACGTTTCTTATTTTCAACCGAAGTTTCTATGTATCCTTCGGCTACTGTATTGCTCTCCCAGCTCCCGTGCCTTTTTATTGTTAGCAGGTCCGCCCCTGAGTTTGCCAACAGTGAGGTTTACGATCTTCTGAAGCAGTGACCAGTGTACTCTTTAGCATTTGGTAATTTTAAAAAAGAAGCAATATTTTTCGGCATTCTACCAATCGTGTTAATGCCAACGGGCTGTTTTATACATTTGCCATTCCTGTAACCAACAAAAAACCTCTCTATGGCATTATGTGGACGCAGTGCCATGTATTTTTTTATAATGTCTACGAAATTGATCCCATCAATGTCTCCTGATGTTATAACAAACTCTCGCGAAATTTTTGTCTTTGTATTTGGTATTGTGACGCAGAAGACCTGCCCGTCGTTCCTAACGTTGGTCACTTGCATGTAAGTGAGTTCTTCTTTTCTACAGGCTCCACCAATTCCAAAGATCAAAACTACCTGAAAATATTTCTTAATCTAAAGTTTCATGCCTTGTTCTTATTTACCTTTGTTAGTAGCCACTTTTCATCATCAGCTTCTTGTAAAAATCGGGTTATATGTTGTTTTGTTAAAATATTGGATTTCTTTGGTTTATATCCTTCCGACTGTCTCTTCAGAAATGCGACCAATTGAATAAATTTACTGATATCTACATTTTTCTTTATGGATATCATCGCACGTATCATCGAGTAATATGCCCACAGACTTGAAGATTTATAGCGTTTCGAAATATTTTCAAAATATACTAGAAGTACCTTTTCACTTGCTTCATTTTTTATTTTCTTCTCATCGCACCATTTCCGCAAACATTCATAAGCTTGCTCATATTTAATTTTTGATTTTTCCGGCAATAACGTTGAAACTACCTGCGTGGCCGATTCTTCGATATCCGAAGGCAGAGATTCGGAGTCGCTCATTATTTCACAGAAAAGCAGAAATTAGAAAATTAATTCTTGAAGTTTTGACTTAAATTGTTGACATTCAAATTACATGTTGCTATGGTTCTACATACATACTATGATATTCCGATTTTTCGTCGAATTGAATTCAAAAGTATAATTTCCGTAATTCTGAGCAGTCGTAGATAAAAAGTTGTATCTAATACGTGGGATAAGGCATATTAACTGAGACTCATGCTCTTACTTCGACTCGGGCTACGCCCTCGTCTCAGCAACTCACCGCATTCGTCAGTTAATGATGCTCTTACCCCACTATTTAGATAAATAACTATTATTGCACCAGTTTCGCATTTCGTCGTTTGTCTTTTTAACTTTGTGTAGCAAGTCCTCATCATTATTTGTCGATAATAAAATAGCTGTATCATCCGCTAAGTTTATTACATAACCCTCGGTAATATGTTCAGGGAGATCATTTATGTATAATAAAAACAAAAACGGACCTAGTGCTGATTCCTGAACAACACCGTTACTAATATTACATGTTACAGAAGCACTATTTCCTATTTGCACAAAAAGTTTGCGGTTATTGAGGAACGATTCTAATGCGTTTAACTTATCACACACGAACTTTGCACTAATTGTGTCAAAAGCACTTGAAAAATCGTAGAACAAACTAGCCACATGTTTTCCACTATCAATGTTTTTGCCACCTCTTCCAAAAGAACGACATGAGCCGTTTCCGTAGATCGATTTTTCCTAAAACCGTGCTGGGCGTTGTTTAGTATTTGGAATGCATCTAGATAATTAGTGAGTCTTTGTACTACAATTTTTTCAAATATTTTTGAGAACGTATTCAGTAAGGCAATCGGTCAATAGTTTCTTATGTCAGTCCTAGGTGCTATCTCTTTAAAAAGTTTCACTGGTATACCATCTTCCCCCGTGCTAGCATTCGACTTCAATTCTGATATAACATAATGAAGCTCTGAAAATGTAACAGGCTTTAAATACATTGTATTGATTTCTTATTTTTTTTCCGTGATGGTCGAAAAGTGTTCTGCGAAGATATTTGATACTTCGTAGGTGTCGACAATTATTTGTCCGTTGTTTTTTATTGGGTATGACTCGACCTTTTTAACCCGGTTTAATTCTTCACTAACAATACCCCATACTTCGCGTTGTTTATTTGAAGCATTATGATTTTTTTGGCTATAGCAGTTTTGCTTCGTTGCCTCGATTAGTTTTTTATGATTCTTTTTCTCATTTTGGTATTTCATTTTCATAAGTTCAGATTTTGATTCTATCATTAGCCGGCAAGTCAGTTTTAAATTATCACTCGAGTTTCTTATGTCAGTGTTGACCCACGTTTGACGTTTATTGGAGCTCATTTTCTTTTTTATAGGGCACGATATGTTGTATATGTGCAAAAACTCCTCCAAGAATAAATCAAAACTTGTATTCACATTTTCAGTTTTAATGAAATTCCAATTTGTATTCAGCAGATAATATCTTAATTCATTTATGGTAGAGTTATTTATTATTCTTCGGTATTTAAATTTTGTTTTGTCATTTGGTATATTTCGGGCACTTACTTGTACATCTATGATTTGTGCGTGGTGATCAGAAAGGTGTAAATTAATATTTGTACAATTCCAAGTACCAGTTGGGAAATTTGTGACTACATAATCAATTTGTGTTGATGAATGGTTATTTTCTGTTAAGTGAATTCTAGTTGGTTCATTTAATTTATTGATAAAATTAAATGACGAGAAAAAATCATTTAAACGCCTTTTTGATGTGTTGTTGACCATGTAATCAATATTTAAATCACCACAAAGAATTGTATGGGAATGTGTACTGCTTATATTTATCATTAAATTTGCGATATTATCTAAAAATATATTTATATTACCTGAAGGTGGACGGTATATGCAAATTATTGCAATTTTTAAATTAAATTCTTTCAAGGAGCAGGCTGCGCATTCAATTTCATTCTCAACACAATATTCGTTAATATTTATTCGATCATATTTATATCTTGAATCGAGAAAAAAATTATACATCCACCGTGTTCATTGCGTTTCCTAGTATATTCTGCACTTTTTGTGTATCCATTTAGGTGCACATTACTTGAATTATATTTGTTGCACCATGTTTCGGTTAAACATACGATATTTGCCTTTATGTCATTTAATACTACTGCAAGTTCATTAGGTTTATTATAAACACTTCTTATATTTTGATGTAGAATTTTTAAATTAGTGATAGCATTGTCGTTGTTATTTAATATTTTTGTGGGGATTATTGTTTGATCTGTATGTTGTTTTGCGAAAAAACTTAAATTCCCTTATAATAATACCCTTGGGCCAAAAATTTGGATCCATTAGTATATGGGCTGATTCTTCAGGGACACCAATTTTAAAGCATTTATATTTTTCTAAAGTGTTTCGATCTTCATACATTATTGGGTGAACAGAAAATTCTATGTTTGGAAATTTTGTTTTTAGTTTTGATGATATGTTTTCTTTAGTATACTTTGGCTTATATTTACCGATGTGAAACCATTTGTTTTTGGTGTGTTTATATACGACATCACTTTCATCCTCATCATTACCAACTGTACTTTTATTTTCCTTAGATTCAGTATGCGATTTTATAACTGAATCCCCGATAGTTTGAATATTTTATTTGGGGATTTTCATTTAGTTTCATTGAACTGTTGATATCAGCTGTACTGATTTTTTGGGCCTTTATTGGGGATTCCTTACCGTGAGTTTTTTGTTGTGCCGTCTGCTGGGGCCTAGTCTGTCTAGTCGTCTTTATCGGTGATAGGATGGCTCGGGTGACCTCTTGTGGATTAATTACAGTTTGCAAATTTGTACTTTGTTTTATTAATAGCTGATTTAATGACTTTATCTGATCTTGCAGAAATGAAACATTGCTCTGAAGATCTCGTATAGTCATATCCTTAGATTTAATTAGCTGTTTTAGGTATTTCACCTCCATTTCTGTGTCCGTTTTAATAATGGTCTCTCCGCTAGACGTCGACGTGTCGAGGTCGTCTTCATTGTCGCTGTCACATTGTACAGTCTCTGGATCCGAACAACAAATTATTGAGTCTTTATTAACTTGAATCACATTTTTCATGTATTTTATACAACCGGGGTGCATTGTAAGTCCACATTTTTGACACTTTGGTCCACTTTGCGGTATATTTCGGCACCATTTCACTTTTCACTTGGGAGGTCCACGCGCACGTCCATCTTATTCGTCGCCATTTTCAGATTGTGGAGATGTCTAGATTGTGGAGGGTTGTACATCGGGCAATCAGTTCGTAATTTTCAAACAAGATTAAAAGAACATTTTAGATCCTACAATTAATAAAAAACAATAGTTCAACTTTCGCTAACCACTTAATAGAATCAAACCATAATTTTGACAAGGATGTACTCCACCTTACCGCAAAAAAAAAGTTAAACGTAAAACAAATTTCAGTTCTTAACTTGCGAGAAAAATTTAAAATTTAAAAATTTTGATTTTTTGCCTACTGCTAATTAGCTATAGGAGTTACATTACATTTTTATAACAAGTAACTGTAAAGAATACAAAATAAAATGTTACGAATAGTTTTTTTGCCTAAACGTCATAGTTTTCCAGAAAAATGTAAAAAAAATACTATGATGGCCCCATCATCATTTTTTTTAATGTTTTTTACATTTTACAACTTTTGATTAAAACCCTCGCTTATCATATACACTCACCCTACGTAGGGTGGGTAAGTGTTCTCTATCCAATCAGTAAAACATCATCAAAAATTATTTGAAAAGTTTATTTGAATAATCTATTAAAATTTGCAATAATTCTATATTTATTTACGTTTTGCAACTTTTAGTTATAACCCAAGCTTATGTTTTACTGATTGGAGGATAGATTAGTCATAGTTTTCGAGAAAATTACAGGAAATGTAATATGATGGCCACATCACCATTTTTTGTTTTGTTTTTACGATATAGGAGACATAACAGCGATATCAGATTTGCTTCTGATATATTATGCTGATCTAGATTCATTTTTATTACTCTATTGTCTGTTATATCACATTTATATTTATTATTATTTTTTTCATAAAAATAATTAATTTATTTTTTTGATGTTTTATAATTTTCTTGATTCATGATATAATTTTAAAGCTGAAGTAATAATAATACGACTGTATTTTAGAATAAACAAATTTTAATGAAAACAAAATTTTCCGAGCATTACTATACTCTTATTTTCAACAAGTATGCAAAAACCTAATAAAACTAACAGCTAAAAGGTAAAACAACTACTCCTTGTACTAAATCACCGCCAAGCATTGGATTACATAACTAATAGCTGCTGCCACATAACATATCACATTAACTACAAAATAACGTTTTTTGTTCTATTATCGTTTTTTAAACGCGTCACAGAACTGATTACGTGATGATCTTTAGATAAGTGTTTCTCTGTGTCACAGCAAGTAAGTGGAGCTGTGCAATAATTATGTGGGTTTATCCAAGTAAACTATTTGATTGTTTGTTATTATCGTGTTTAATTATTAGAGGAACGAATTTCACAAATAAAAGTGTAAAATCGTGTCGTATTATGAAATAATCTTATTTACAATCTGTTTAAATGTTTCACGAAGTAAACGTCTTTAGTGTCAACTAATTAAAATGTACGTAATTTAATAATACTGAGCTAAATATTTGTAGCTGTAATATCATTAATTACTTTTCAAATATTATTTGTTCCATTGTAACATTTTTTTACGTGTTCATTAAATAATTAACAGTACATATAGTTTATTAAAAAAATAAATAATAGCTTTATTTCCCTCTATTACCTCTATAAAATCGTGCTTAAGAAACTGACAAAGTACATTATTCATTGCGCTTTAAACATATTATAAATATGAAACTGAATGTGATTTAGTATTTTGAATAAAAGAACATATGTAACGTGACAGAGATGTTGCCATATAGAAGAAAGGAATTTGTTGAACCCTCGATTTTTTTTTGCCGAACGCGATATTTCTCGGTGGTGTGCGAGGCAGGCAACTATAAGATACTTGTGGAGTGATGTATGCGTGTATGCCTATATCAAGCGGTGTTTGGTCATGCGTCCTCCACCTCTTCCCCATCATCGCTGCCACCCCCGTGTAGTGCTACGTCACTGCCGCCTACTGAAAATGTACAAATCCGTAATAGTAAAACGGTGACGCCACTGTAGTGTAGTATCCTGCGACCGTTCTGCTGCCCCCGCCAGCAGTTTTCCAGCACGCACGCGCGTCCTGCGCTTTGGCCGCCACAGCAGCACTTGCAGTTATGGGGTGCCAGTGCGTCCGACCTCGCAGGCCTCTTCATTAGTGTTCGTGATTGTGTTTGGTGTTTAATTAACACCAGCGGACATCTACATCCAGAACCGTGCACATCGGTCGTTGGGTAAGTTTTATTTTTATTTGTACGTAACATGTGGAAGGAAATGGAATAAAGGTGGTGAATGCGAAAGGGGGTAACCGTGACAGTTGCGCTCGGGTCGATTTTCCACGGCATTTCCTTCTTTCCACATTTCTACACCGAGAGGAGCCGCCACACACAAAATGGTCGCCCAGCGTTCAATCATTTCATTAATAGGAAATTCTCATGTTGTTTGTTTGCAGGTCGTGGCGTGTTCGTGACGTTTGTGTGGACAAGTGATTTCGTGGGGAAAAACGCGCGCGAGGTTTCCTTTAGACATATGGTCTTAAACTGAAGAAACAGTTAATAATAAATAATTAGTGTGTGATAATATAAATAAGACATGGATGTTGTTATGGGGTTGTTAGTGCGTGTATTTGGATCGATATCATTTCGGTGTTGTTGTTAATGCAAGATCTTTGGAGGGATGTGGATCGTATGGTTGGCCGCTGTGCTGAGCCTCGGCTCCGGCTTCCTCTTGGACGGCTCCACCAATTCCTACTCGCAATTCCGGAAATGGGGCGGCGGGACTAACGGAAGTCTCGAGTTCGAGTTCAAAACAGATCAGCCCAACGGCCTCCTTTTGTACACAGACGACGGCGGCACATACGACTTCTTTGAAATTAAACTGGTCGAAGGTGCGTTACGTTTACGCTATAATTTAGGCGGAGGCGCCCAGATAATCACCGTCGGACGCGATTTGAACGATGGACACTGGCACAAGGTCCAGGTGCAGAGGCACGAGGACCGCACCATCCTCGCCGTCGACGGCGTCTCCCAGATGCGAACTTCCCGCGGCAAAGAGTTCAACTTCGGCAGGTTCTCCACGAATTCCGACGTGTTCGTAGGCGGCATGCCGACGTGGTACAATACGAAACTGACCCTCCTCGCACTGCCCAGCGTCATTTTCGAGCCACGGTTCGTCGGCGCCGTTCGCAATCTCGTTTATCCGGATAGTGAGGGAGGTCAACCCCGACGACAGGAGACGAGGCCCAAGGACCACAGGGTGAGTCCTTCAATAAACCACGCCGAACACGCACACTGAATTTACAATCACACGCACCGCCGCTACACCTTCTACTCATTCATACAGAGAACACACTCAATACATTAATCATTTATAAAAAAAAATAACGTGTATATTGACGATAATAAAGCAAATTCATATTACATGATAATATAATTATAAATTGTATATAATTTTTTCATCCTTAACGAAGAAACGATAAATCGGGGCAAGAAATATAATCGTTTCAAAAAAAAAAAACAACTCATTACAGATTTTTTAAAATGTACATCATAAATACGTAATTGATAAGCATTCCATAAATATTAAACCAAAAGGAATCCAAACTAAATTTATACATTCTATACTATAGATATAAAAAACAGTATTTTTTATAAACGTTGACAACCAAATTTATAATAATAGTTTATAAATCAACATTACAGCGATGTGTAATTCTCAAGATATACATTATTAATAGATTTGTTTTAATTACATGTTCGTTAAAGTTTTATAAAACGAAGAAAAGAGTATTTTGGTTGCGTTGTTGGTCTATTTTAGGTTACAAGAATTTTCCACTGATTTTTATACTAGGTTTTAAAGTAAAAAATAAGTTACCCATATTGCATAGTTATTACAGAAAACGTGGAGTACCCAAACTTTGTTTGGAAATCATTGGCATTCTAAAATAGCATATAGAAATCCAATAAGCTATTCTGAGATAAATAAGTTTATAGCATTCAAATGGCAAGTTACCTTTAATCCTGTCAATAAGGGTAGTTTTATATGTTAAAGTAGTGATTCTACTATATGTAATATGACAATAATCGAATAATTAAGAGTACTAGAAAACATTGCTGGGTACTGAAAATCATAAAAGTGTTATCGAATTTTGGCCTAGTTTCTTCCTTCTTCTTTTTTCTGTTTGCTCAAGTTATTTAGATGAACTCAAATCATAGGATTTGATTCATATAGAAATTCTGAGATCAATAAAGTTATAGCATTCAAAAGGCAATTTATCTTTAATCCTATCACTAAGGATGATTTTATCTAAAATAGTTATTTTGCTATATGTAATAATAATTGAAACTTAAGACTGCTACAAAACATTGCTGAGTACTGAAAATCATAAAATCATTATCGAATTTTGGCCTAGTTTCTTCCTTCTTCTTTTTCTGTTTACTCGAGTTATTTAGATGAATTTCATATAGAACATTCAAACGGAAATTTGTTTAGCTTTAAATTTTAGTAATCAAATTACACATGTCTTTTCTTCTGAGAGAAAGTTTCAACAATATGTTATGAAGCGAACTTGTTCTATTTCTCTAAAGAGTAAGCTAATAAATGAAGATTAAAAGTCAATGCTGATAATATTGTTTTAAAGCATTTAACTACCTTATTGTCAACAAAAAGGATACAATCTTAATAGGTGTTATTTAGCGGGAAAGATAGATTAAATCGGAAAAAATAGTAATTTCATCAAAATTGATCGAAAAGTTTCTAGGGAAATTTTAACGTTTACATTAGGAAAAGAGTAAATCTATCATGATTAAAGCATTGACATGTTATGTATGGGATTATTGAAGCTCTACTGACAATAGCATATATAAAACAACACCCTTAGACTCGCCCATCTACTTAAATTTATATACAAAACATATAATTCAAAACTCCAAATGTACTAAAGTTTATCAAATCGTAATGAACTTTTATTAGATAAAAGAGATATTAAATTAGATGCCTAGATACGATCTCGAACCAGTCTCCTGCAAGCGATCACCAAGAGAAGGTTTTTAGTAAGAAACAATTTGTCAATGAATATCATCTGATTTTATTAAATTAATTTATTTACAGTTTTAAATATACATTTAACTGATGATGAACAATACTTCTGGATAAAACATTACTATATTTGTTTAAAATGGATTGCAAAATATGATGCAAATGTTTGCAATTCTTTTTATATTTACTAGGCAAAAAAGAGAAAAACTATGCTGATTAGACCTATGTTGTGCTATATATGGAATTATGGTAGATCTACTAAGAGTAGTATATACAAAACATCACAGTTAGATATATACTTTGAAAACAAACATTAACTTTCTTCACAATTTAGTTTTAGTTATAAGCTGTTGATAATGAGTACATAGTACTCGACATGTACATGAGCGAAATAAAAGCTAAATTGGGAAGAAAGTCTTAGGGTTTGATTTCTAAGTGTATAAAATAAATCTTCACTTAACTCAAGAACAAATTTCTATCATAGTTTGACTCACACTGATACTTGAACTAATGTTCAAAACATGTAATTCAAAGAAACAGAAAATTTTAAAATGCACTTTCTATAGGTTATAAAATTATAGTCAAACTATCGTGACAAAAAAAATATCAGACCAGGATTTTGAATCAGTCTCCTACAAGTAATATTCGAGAAAGGTTGTAGTCAGAAAGAATTCCAAACCATTAAGTTTTGAGAGTGTCTATAATGAATATCCTCAGATTTTATTAAATAAAATTCTTTACAGTTTAGAATGTACATCTGCATGACAACCAACAATGCTTCTGGACATAATATTACTACATCTGATCAAAATTGATTACAAACTTGATCCAAAATGTGATTTGCAGAGACAATATACATATCTATGATGATTTGCCGTTTTAACATTGCGCATCGTCCTTTCTTCCTTTTACATCAGACGTCCCACAAGCTTCACTCCCATGTGTTGAAAATTGGGCATTGGAGGTTAGGTTTTATTCATTGCAATTAGATTCCGATGGAAAATCGGATTTGAAAGAGTCCATTTTCCGCTTAACAATCGTATTGCCCCTCTGTGGGTTGTGGGTCCCGCGTTGGGAAACACCGTATTAGAGCTTATAAAATCGTAGTAAAATTTTATAGAACAAAATAAATAAATCACCTATCCTGTCTCAAACCAGTCTCTTACAAGGGATCTTTGAGATAATGTTTTAGTCTGAAATAAAATTAAAAATTAATATTCTCTTATTTTATTAAATTCAATTGTTTTTAGTCTTGCATATGCATCCACCTGACGAAAAACACTCTTCGACATTCACTACATCTGGTCAAAATTGATTGTAAGCTTGATGAAAAAGTTTGTTAAAATTTATAGTCTAGGTAAAATTCAAAGTATACATTAAGAAAAGGGTATAACAGAGGTCTAGTAAGAATAGTTTTATTCTGACTAGACCTCTGTTATACACAATATATAGAATTGTAGATCTACGGACACTAACATACACAAAAGTCATCATAAATTCCAGATTCTGTTTATTTTTCAGTCTCGGATTTTAATTCTTTATAAATACAAAATAAATTACATCTATTTAAAAAGTTATTGAATTAATAGGGCTTTTAAATAGGCTTCTTCATCATTTTTTTCCAGCTTTCTTCCTATTCTTTTTTGTTTTTGGTTAGTTTTTCAGTTTGCTTCATTTAATTTCTCTTATTTCCGCTGCTTTTCACACTTCTTCTCTCTAAGATTTTCTGGGTTTCCCTCCTTTTCTCTCTCCTTGCTCCCTTCATATACCTTTTTTTACTGTTCTTTCTTGTCCCATCCTTGTTATATGCCCTGCTCATTTAAGTTGACTCTTTTGTACTTTTATCTTTACTGGCTTTATTGTAAGTTCTTCCCTATGTGTCTCATTTCTTATCCTATCAAGTTTTGTTCTGTTTTTTATTTTCCTTAGGAATCTCATTTCTATAGCTGTTAGTTTGTTCATGTGTGCACTTGTTGTCCATTACTCGTTTCGGTATGTTAATATTGGTTTCGTTATCTTCTTTACTACTTCTACTTTAGTTTTTTCTGTTATTTTGTTTTTTTTAGTATGTTGTATTTTAGTGCATTAAATAGCCTAGCTATTTTTGCTATTCTCTCATTTATTTCGTCTTCTAGATTTCCTTCGCTGTTAATTATTGTACCTAGGTATTTATAGTTTTTCTTGTTCTAATTGTACACCATTTATTCTGATGTTTTTTTGTTAATCCTATTGCCATTGTTTTTATTTTATGTATGTAAATCATATCATATCATCATATCATCTGCGTAAGTTACTTCAGTTACTTGAATCCTTATACTTAATCTAAATTCTTAAACTTATATACGAAACTTGCAAGGTCGTAACATCGTAGTCAACTTTTAAGGACCAAAAAAGATGTTATAATAGTAAAAGTATTAATTAAGCACTTGGTTATGTTTCACTATTTTTATATTTCTCCGACTAGTTTCGACCGTTGGTCATTCTCAAGGAGATATCTCCTTGAGAATGAAAATTGAAAGACTACGATACGAACAATCATTTTAACCTTTCAAACTCTTAATTTACTAACCAAAAATATCATTGCTGTTAGGCCCTAAATATTCACCCAATATAAATTGTATAAATTTTAAAGAAACGTTAATTGTGGAAACAGAAATTGCACTAAAAATGTTAATGATTGTTAATTAAACAAAGAGAGAATTGCTAAACTTATTAAACAAGCTTAACTTAATAACAAATTCTATTCAAAATTAATTAAAAACATAAAACATAAAGTAGATAGAGTATATATAACAAAAGCAGACAAAAGTAATTCTACTGTAATAATAAATAAATCAGATTATATAAAAAAGTTTATAATTTTATTAATAATTCCAGAATAAAATAGATAAAAAAGATCCAATTCACAAGAAATTTAAAATTAGCAATTTGTGATTGTCGTAGCATCATTTCACAAAAAGAACCATATGTAGTGTTTACAATAAAACAATTGAAAATCTAACAGTTTTGTTATCTAAATAGTAATTTAATCACTAGCAATTAAGAACGGCTATCAATATAACATTAAAAATTGTTTGTAAATGTGAAGTATAGTTTTGAAAATGATAGGCTAAAATTGTCAAAACTATAGTCGCTAATGATGTTATAAAAAGTGTCTGATATTAAAAAAGTTATTTTCAATCAATTACATACATATTGGATCACAATGTAGAGGCCTCCACAATTACCTATTTACATATTATGTTAATTACTTATGTTATTATTCTTTGAAATGCATTTTTATAGATTCGCGTTAATATGCAAAATATATTAGAATTGGTGTTTATTTATTTTTTATCCTAATTAAAATCTAATTAAAATTATTAATCTTGTTATGAAGCTTATTTCAAATGAAACTTGTATATGCTTAAGTAATTGGACTAGAAAAACTATGTTTTAAATTACCGTCGGTGCTATTGCGCGGTTATTATTAAATACATAAAAGCTATATTGTAAATTTATAGTTGGTGACTGCCCACTCTCATGCCTCTATACCAATAAAATATAACCCCAGTATACGCATCCTAGTAAATGAATAATTATTCTAGAATACTTTGGGCATCAAACAAATTTCTTAGCCCTGAAAGATCCCATTAAGTTTATGAGCATTTTAGCTTAATTTTGACCTAGTCTTATATTTTTTGTTGTTATAGCACTCATTTTTTACATATCTCAATAAATAATTTATAGTTATTGAGCAAAGCTAATAAAATATTAATTGTACCAACTTACCCTTAACCTAAAATGATAAACTTTTCATTGCCGATCCCAATAAATTATTTGTTGGCTTTAAGAAGTCCTTACCTATCCCAATATATTTTTACTACTTCCATCTTACTCTCTACTCTAGTTTTTTTTTTAATTATCTTAGCATAATCTTTATCTATTCGAATATATAACTCATTGTCTGATAATTAATTATCTACCATAATAAATTATTTTCCGTCTTAACATACTCTTGTCTTCAAAAATGGATTATTGATTGTCGTATCCTTATCTAAATAAAATATACATTATTCCAAATAATACTAACAAACTATTCACTTTGTAGCCTATTTATTTATATAACATATTCTGGAATGTGCGTAGTCTTGATTCCGATAATATTTAGCACATTAGCTTACTCTTCTTCTGCTCTTATATTTCAATAAATAAATAATTGTCTGAGCGTACTGTTGATCTAATCTGATAAATTAATAATTATGCCAGTTTACTCTTGACCTAAACTGATAAATTATTTACTACCTATCTCAATAATTTATTCGTTGTCTTAGTGTACTCTTAAGCTATCAAAATAAATCATTAATTGTCTCAGCTTACTCTTGACTTATTCCAATAAATTATTCATTACTCTAGCATATCTTGATTCATCCTACTAAATTATTTATTGGCCTAAAATATTCATAATTTTAGCATATTCTGGATTTCAATAAATTTGTGTGGTTTTCCCCAATACTTCGTCAAATTCCATATCACATGAAAATGTGATATCACCAAAAAAATGATTTCTAAATCACTTCTTATTATTGATGGTAATTCATTGATATAATATATAATAAACAACATGGTTCTCAGCACGGATCCTTGAGGTATACTTATTTTTATGTTTAGAATTGTTGATTTCCTTATATTCAACTATTTGTGACCTATTTACGAGACATGATTCCATCAGTTTTAGGGCATTGTCGCTGAAGTTTTGATGTTAAAATATTATGCGGAACAGTATCAAATGCATTACTTAAATTGCAAAAAATACTTGCACTAAACATTCCATGTTCAAAACAATTTAGTGTTTACTCAATAAATTGTTGTGGAGCATCCTATGTGTTGCGATGTTGACCAAATCCAAATTGAGCTTCAGTAAATAAATTGTTTAGTCAGAAAAAATCATAGATTTGCATTGCCATCTATCAGCTAAATCAGTTCTGGATCTTCGCTCGATGTATTTATTTTTCCTAATAATTCATACAAGATAGTTCCAAAGAATTTATTGAATTCATCAGGTGATGCAACACATCCAGATTGCTGCTTGTTTATTCGTATTGTATTTATTACTTGACATATTGTGTAAACAAGATTAATTGGTCTTCTTATTGCTGTATCGTTTGTCTTTTGCTCTTTTTATTGCTATTTTGTAGTTTGATCGAAATTCTTTCCTCACTGAATGTACGTATGACGTTGGATGCAATTTATATACATTTTTTATAAACTGTAGTTGTTACCGCTATAATTTAATTCTGCATTAAACCGTTTAATATTTGAGTCATACTTTCTAGTTAAAAAATAACTTTTTAGTAGAAAACTTATGCATCTACAAAATTTTGAATAAAGATTAAAAAAATGTCTTTTTCATTTGTGTTTATTTACTATAGGTAATTATAATCATTGTTTTGAATTTAAGTCTATTTCAATCTGATCTGGTCTTTAACATCTTATTGCATATTATAGCAGCATTATTTATTAATTCTATTAACACAATTTCACAAAAAAATACCCTCGTAATCAGACAATGATGGCAGAGTTATTTTCACTTTAGTTGTTGAGGAATTGAGGAATTCCAAATGATCTAAATAAATCATTAAGTACTTTTTATTAAAACAATGAATAAAACACTTACTATGTTTTTAACCACTATAATTTATTATAATGACCGTCAAAAGTCGAAACTTAAGTCGTACAAATTGTAATATATTTATATATTATAATAAATTATAGTGGTTAAAAACATAGTAAGTGTTTTATTCATTGTTCATTATGAATTACCACATAGTAACGGTCGCAACCATCATTATGATTACTTTTTGTTAATAATTTCTCAACATATTCACTTACAAACAGTTTAAAGTAAATGCAATCATTTATTAGTTTATTTAACAGAAATAAATATATTCAAACTATTGTGGTTTTAAAAGATGTGCCATTTATAACATGCAAATTACTCTTGTATCATTTAATATTTGTTAGGTATTAGTAGTTGTTTCAAAAAGTAATTTGTTTTATAGTCTTAGTATGTCTCATTGTTGTAGAAGTAAGAAACGTTGTTTTGTATTTTTAAATTATTAGTTAATTTTCTACAACAAACTAACGGACTTTAATACATTTTATTGGAAAATTTATAATAGACTTAATAATACTGTTTTTATTTTTCTAGCACACTCTTTTCACGTATCCCAAGCGTATTTATGAGCTAAGCTAATAAAAACTTAATTATACTAGCTTACTCTTAACCTAAACTATTCATTACTTATCTCAACAGATAATTTATTGACTTATCACTTACGATAATAAATTATTCAGTATTCTAGTATATTTTGACTTATTCTAATAAATTATTCATATTACAGCCTATTATTTATGCTAGAATACTCTAGAATTCAATAAATTTGCATAGTATTTACCTGTCTTATTAGCCAGTTAAATTACGTGGACTCGCGATTGACTTTTTAAAAAGGGTTTATTTCCAAAAATTACAGAGTAATTTAGATTACTTAGGATTAATTAAAATATACGGAAAATAATATTGCATGAAGCGGAAATATCTCTTAAAATGTTTTATCATGCAGGATACTTAAGTTTTATTTATCATTTGATAAAGTTTCTGATTCAGTATGTTAATGCTTAGAGTTTCAATTTTTAGGCATTAGTGGAGCCAAAAAACCGAAAAGTTTGAAATTTTTTTTTAGATAGTATAAGGATTCTATAAATATTTTACTTTTTAAAATCGAGTGGTTATCATCATATTTTGATTTGAAATTTTTAATCGGTCGCCATTTTGTTCTTTGAAACAATAAAAAATAATTTTAAATCCAAATGTTTCAGAGAGTCATAAGCTACTTTTGAAACTTTTTGGTTTCTTAAAATAGACTTTTAAATAAGGGAGTTATAGCGATTTTTAGAAAAACAGAAGAACTCCAATAAGTCTGAACCGGAGCACCAAATCACAAATTGGAACTAAGAAACTTTGTTTGTTTTACCGAGTTCTAACTGCCATTTTCGGGTGTAATGACTTATTATTAACACCCTGTATATTAAAGTATTCGTGGTACTGCATTAATTTGTATAAAATTATATTTTTAGGACAGAAAACAAATAGTTAAGATAAGAGATTCGATGTCAAATGAAATAAACTTAAAATAGGTGTTCCGCAGGGTACTTGGACCTCTTCTAAAATAATAAAGACAGTTGAGATCGGCGTCGAAGAAATTTGGACTTGACTGCTCTTATTAGTTGATACTAATTTGTATAAATAGTGAGACATTTGTAAATTTTGTACATATCTCCTTGAGAATGACATATAGTCGAAACTAGTCGAAGAAATACAAGAACTAGTGAAATATAACTAAGTGTTTTAATGAATAATCTAATTAAATCAGCATAATTTTAGAAATGAGACATTAATTTACGTTATATGTCATACATCCATACCAATGCGTATGGTTTGGATGTATAATTACTATGGTGATTTGTTTATCAGTTTATTCCTCTTTTTCGATCTGAATTTAGACAGATCTATCCTCTCCAAATATTTATAGTTTCCTTTCTTGTGCTTATTCAGCTTCGATCAATATCTTCAGCTTTAATTTTCAGTCGAGATCAACTTTTAGAGCTTGCTCATCTTTGTTTTTTCTTATTTGACGTATTAATTAATTGCAGATTTAATCGAGCTTCTGCAAAGTATTTCGGCACCTCTTTCTCTAATTTTACCCCCGTCCTAGCAAAATATAATATTTGGGTGACTTCAATCGTATCCTATTCTCCCTTTGTGGAAATGAGATTAGGATTTTTCATGGTGGTATATAGAAGGCTTTTTCTAAATGCGTTTTAAAGCTAGCGCTCTATGTGAAATCTTTCCATAGTAGGTCGTCCTTTTCTTTGTTCTTCGTCTCATATTGCAGTAGTTAGTCTGACAATTATTTAATAGCGATAATTGCAAATCAGAAATACCACTGTTTACAATGTTAACGGTAACTGGATGACAAAATTTGGGGATACAAGAAGTTTATGCAAAATGTTTTATTCATTAACTGTACTATTTATTTTATCTATATTATTTATCTGTTAGTGATAAATTTTAAAACGAATTAAATATAATTTTACGTATATATTAAATGCAAATAATCTACAATCATCTATAGACATCTTATTTTCAAATTTAACATGAATTAAAATATAAAAAACAGGATCTGGAAAGTAAATTCAATTACGTTATGTTTGCACCTGAATAATTTAGTTCTTTTTATTAAAATCACTGTACCCCACGGTTATATCTAAATATAAATATTGATTTTATTCACAATGACTAAATGAAAATACCTATCCAATTAATATGTACCAACGAAATATTTGCACGTGAAAATAAATTGTAATTCCAAACAATATTGCGTACATTTTATCTTTTATATAATTATTATATGTTATATTAATATTTAATAGTTATTTTACGCTGTGAAAATTTGAACTCTACTGCATATATAATTTGCGAGTGCATATGCCATATTTATATTCAATCAATTTAAAAGGTCCAATAAAGAGTATTTATATAGTTGTATAGATCCCAGGTAATTCACTATTTTCGTCTTCTCGGCGTTTTATTATGAATTCTGCTTATTCACAGTGTGCACAGAAATTGCAAGCCAATTTCTCTTTAATACATGGGAAATGCAATTTCTTTTCAAATTTACGTATCGCCGCGGACCCAGTATTCCTTTTCTCTCTGATAAGTTAAACACGACTTTAATATCGAACGTTCCCTCTGGTAATATAGTTTGTTCAAACGTTGTTCACATTTCTCCACTAAATCGTATACTTCTCGGATAGTTTCATAACGCCACTTCCATTTCTATGTCGCCTGGAAAATATTTCATAGAGAGGTCTATAGAAATAAATATAATAAACACAAAACATTTGGTGTAGAGTAAGGTTACAAAAAATATTTATTTTTCATTATTTATTTATCTACTTCAACATAAATTTTATATTAAAGTAATATATTAGAGTTTAAACAAGAAATGCTCTTATCTATATCCATATTGTCAATATAAACGACGAAAGAATTGTAAAACCTTTCACATTTGTTTTTGAAAATATTAAATAAGTCCCTTAATTTCTTTCAGTTATTATTAAATTTTCGATAAAAGTTTTCTGTACCTGCCGAACAAAACTCTCTTGAGCATTGTAAATACAAGTGACGGTTATTCCAATATTTTTTTTATTAGATATCAATTGGAATAGAAAAAAAAATAAGGCATAAAGAATGTGTAAACGTGTAAATGTGTGTGTAAGCTGTGTTATAGAAAATGCGGGCATCATTTTTCACGTGTCCGATGTAAAGAAAACTGGTAAATGGAGGAGATTTCTCAGCCAACTCACCTCTCGAGAGTTTTTCATATTTTCCCGATATAAATCACGCGGCCGTAATTGAATTCTGGAATGATTTTCCAAATTGTGTCCTTTCACACCGATTCGCCGGCCCCTCTCTGTCTGAATGCTGAATTCAACATTCTGCATTGATGATAAATGCTCGCAGCCACAAAGCAGACTTAAACAATTCAAATGTTAGACGTTAAAAATATCGAATTTTAAATAAATCTGTTAATTAAAAGTACAACCAAGTGTTGTATTTAATATATCTGTATTGTAAGCGATGTAAAAATTAAAATGTTTTTAGTAATAAATTATTATAGAAACTATATATATTATCTATGAAACAAATCAAGTGATTTTTAGTTTAAGCTTAGATTGTTATGTTACCAGTTTTATTAGTAGTATTAATTTATTAGTAAAATTTGAAGTTGAGTAATATTGTTTAAAAGCTGGAACATCTTAAGATGTAAAAAAACACTTTTATTGCTAACTACAAATGTCTTTTTTTAATTTTTGAGTTTGCAGCTTTCTAGTCCAGACAGTGCGTACTAACACTAAGTGAATTCATGCATTTAAAATAACCTAATTATTGTAATTTTGTAGTAGGTTTATACAATTATATGGCTTTAGTTAATTACTATTAGTTTGATAACGATTATTCAAATCATGAGAATTTTAAGAAACCATGCTAATATATTGAAATTTTTGACTTAACTTGTTTATAAATAATAGCATTAAGAACAATTTCGAGAATTTTACAAAAAATACAAATAAGGTAATACGTCACGATAATTTTTAACTTAATCTATTGATTACTTCTTATTTATAGAAATGATCCTGACTTTATAGCTTTTCGGAATCTTTGATTTTTTTAAACAACGTTAATAATAGAGCCTCAACATAATCTTTAACTATAAAAGGGATGTTAACAGAGCCACAATTAAAATTAAGTTATTTCATAGCATTCTCTATATCATCTAGGGTAATTTGTTTAAAAGAAAAAAAAGATGAGAAGTCTGTCTTTGCTAAAGTTGCAGCAAAATATTTTGAGAAAGTCGTATATATTTATTTGATTTGGTGTTGAGGAGACATATCCGTAGTTCATATTTTGTGGTGTACGAGAGATATCTTTTTAATAAATCTTCAAAAGTACTTGGGGTATTGTTTAACATTATTTTCTGTACGTTTCATTTATTTTATATAACCGAAATTAATATTTTTTACGTAACTGCGAATTCCCTTGAATTATGTATAAATATGGCTCCTAAGCAACAACAAGAGTTAGAAGATACAGTGTGTAAGCATTGTTCAGTGGGTGTTAAAAAGTACATAACTTATGTAGATTGTAAATTTAAGTACCATCCTAGCTGTGTACTTAATATTAGTGGCACATACGTGGACAATCTAGCAAATATTCACTGCTGTTCCAATAACATAACCTCCCAAATCCCATTGGCCCGAAATGATTGGAATGAAGAATTTGCAAAAATGGGCTATAAACATCTTAAAGCACAAGTGAGTACTATAGAAAAACTCAATTTTCATCTGAAATCGCGTATAACTGATCTGAATGACATAATTAAAATGTTAAAATCAGAAGACAATTATAGCATAGTAGAGCCATCTACAAATCAATCGAAAATCCAAAAACATAAGAAAAGTCAAACAGAAACAAATGAGGAAGAACTCTGCAATACAACCTCTAATAATATTTTATGGAAGGACACTCGTTCAAAAGTAAGGAACAAAAATAATGGATCCAAAAAATACAGCGATAAAGACGAGACTCTTATCAACCACGAATCGAAATCAATCATTGTCTGGAAGCAAAATCCCAAACAAAACAAACAATATATATTTCAAGCCTATTATTGGGTCAAGCACACATACTAATTATGTGAAAATAGTTACAAAAAATGGCTACGTACACGTATACCGACTGAACGCCAATACAACAGCGGAAAATCTAACAGAACAACTTCTCCGCACTGCGCCCAGTATTATTTTTTTCTGCGAAGAGTTACGAATAAATGATAAAAGTGCGTCGTTTAAAGTATCATTTTCCATCTGTGATGTCAATAATGTATACGGCCCAATCATTTGGCCTCAAGGAGCTGCAGTCCGAAGATTTTGAAATTTTTATAAATGAGCTGACTAAATTACTAAACTCATCAATTGTTCTATGCGGAGATCTTAATGTAAATAACTTAAAAAACACCTATGAACTAAATACGCTTCGGAACATTTTTAACTGTTTTAACCTCGTCTCATACAATGTAAAAAATGAACCAACTAGAATCTCTAATTACGGTGCTAATGAATGCATTAGTGAAATCGATTATATCGTAACTACATTAACAGACGACATCACAGTTAAAATAATAGAACCAAATGTATCATCATAAATAAATTTAATCATGAACAGTACAAAAAGTCTCCCATGCATGCAGGTATCACCTTATATAATAAACTACCAGAAAATATAAAATCACTCGATATTTCAATATTTAAAGCCAAGATTAAAACTATTCTAGTAACAAATGCAATTTACTCTATCACAGAATTTGTTGATCTGTTACAAAAATGGTAATTATTTATATGTTATATGTAAAAATAATCGTTGTTTAATATTAAAAATATTCTTTTATCTGACATGTACATTATGTAAACTTTTATTCTTATATTTTTAATATATTTAAATTGACGAATGTATCTGTATTTTGTATAGAACTAACATTATAAAAATTATTGTATTGTATTGTATATTGAATTAGGTTTTTTTTTACTTCTTGCCAAACTTTGCTTTTATACTACTCTTGGTATGAGTTGAAAATCACGGAGGATATTTTATATTTTTGTTAATTTTCTTAGAAGGAGTCAATTGAAATAATACATTTCAATATATGATAAAGATAGGAAGAAGATCCATCGAGAGAGCTGAAAGCCATCATTGAAAACCAGTATATACTTGCAATTAGTTCATACAGCAATGGAGATTAAGTAAAAGTTAGTACTTTTAAGGTAAATAAAACCTAGTGTTTTTATTGACCTTATATAATATGTAATTTTACTAAGTATTAGTCTCGTCAATTCAATATTTAGTACATTTAGTTACCAACACCTTGTTTTTTCATTTAAGCAAATTACATTACAATTAAATTGACCCTCTGTTACAAGACTTATACTAGAGTATAAGTCAATATTGCACGTACACGAATTAGAATAGAATCGAGTGTAATAGATGACTTTGGAGTTACTGTTGGCTTATGTTTAGGACATATATGATAAAAAAATATTGACTTATACTAATCAATTGCATTCCACAGACATAAATTAAGGAATGATAAAATCACCTACAATAAGGTGGTTATTATCTTGCAAATGATCTAAAAAATTAACCATTTTTCCACAACTTGAAATTAGTATCTACGGGTTAATAAAAATAACAGATATAACTAATATTTTTAGAAATCAATTACTGAGTCAGCTGTATTGCAAGCTCTTCCTGGTTTTGTACCGAATAATCAAGAAGTTCATCGCTGCTGCACTTTCTCGAACGTTGTTGGTCATTCAAACAGAAATTACAGCGTTTTAGTCGCTTAAACTGCTCATTTATTGAATGTATTAGATCCTGCACATTTTATAATTCTTTAAAACTGGAACATATAGTACCAATATTAAAACAAGGCAATAATTTGCTACCAATTAAATATACAACGAGAATTGCAATTGCAGTTATCAAAATATTGGAGAAAGGTTTATCCAGGCAGATTGTTCGTTTTTTTTGGTAATACATTGTTCTTTATTAGTCAGTATGGGTTTAGTAGGTGAAGATCAACCGGGAACGCAGTAGCTGCTTTTGTGGATAAAATATTAGAAAATTTTGATCCATAATCCTTGACTTGAGCGAAGATTTTAATTGCGTTCCCCACAATTATCTCCTGTGAAAATTGTATCTCTACAACGTTCACCTAACGAGCCGCATATTCATATTATGTTGTTTATCGAATCGATACTAAAAAGTAAAATACAACGATGTAATATCGGTTAATATGCTCATTTTTATGAAGTCCTTAAAGGTTCAATATCGTAGCCTTTGCCTTTTCTAATAATTATTAATGGTCTTCCTCATCGACTAAAAGTAGGTTGAATTTTGTATTTGCTATAGTTTAGTTTAGTTTTTGTTTATTTCCTTTACAAGTCTTAGTTAAAAAATGATACAAAATAAAATAGATACACTCACAATAACTTCAAAATTTAAATCCCAAGACTTGAAGGCGGAGTTCACAGTGCAGTGTTCTTTCACTCAACCCATTATTCCCTGTAGCTGACGATGAATATCCGCAGACGATTCTTGACATTCAGGCTATATTTTTGCTATTGGTGGCTTTTATTTTTGTTCCTAGTTTAAGGAACTACTTTATGTTATGTATGTCAATATAACATCAACACAAATGAAGAATGAATAATGTAATACCTAAGTGGTTAATATCCAACAGACTCTTTTTAAATGATGTCTATTGACTTGTTATTCTCATTATCACCAATAACTCTTCATTCTGTTAAGTTTTTGGGTACATAAATAGATTACAAATTAAATTAGATACATTATGACGATGCAACATGCAAAAAGTTGTGAAGAAACATTTACCTTCAAAGACCTAACGTAACATACAGTGGATTCAGTTTTAGGCAACTGAGATATAATACATCGTCTCTTCGACCACAAAGAGTAGTAGGACTCTCTTGAGACAAACAAAAATACTTACATTATACTCATTGTATATAATGATATCTCTTGTATAAGTCTATGAAAACAGAGGTCATTATACTAGGCCTGATGAAATACATAACCTTTGACAAGAAGTGCAGCTAATATCCACCCAAACTGTCAAAGAATCGGAATACAGAATGACATTATCTACAGTAAGCTTAATAATAATAATAATACTTTATTGGTGTGAGTAGAAAATAATTTACACAAATCAATTTGATAATGCGAATTGCTTACATAGAATTATAAGTAGAACAAATTAAAATAAATGTTAAAATAAAACAATATAAAAACAAATTACTAACTATTGCAACAGTTTACAACGTATCATTTAAGAAGATACATTTGGAATGACAAATACAAACATATTAAAATAGATGTATGAATAAAACTAATAAAATAAACAGGGTAAATTAAATAAATAAAACAAATAAACACAAATAAAATAAATGGCGGATATAACCTAATTAATAAAACTTTAAGAGTCAATTACAAAACATATTAAAACAAATAGGGGTTGCATCATTAAATACGATTAAATAGGATTTTTCTAACAGAAGTCTCTTTATATACCCTGAATGTTTTAAGTGGTAAACATTTGATAGAGACTAGCAATTTATTATAAAATTTTGGTCATCTAACTCCAGTTCGAGATTTTTGTTAGGCGCATTTTGTGTATATGTATATTGTCTTTCTATCTAGTTGGATAATTATGAAAATCATTAACTAAATCATATTCATCTTCATTTTTTTTAATATAAATTAAACATTGATAAATATATAAAGATGAGAGAGTTAAAATTCCCATATTTTTAAATAATGCGTTTGTTTCTACTCTATATCCAACATGCGCAAGTATTCGGAAATTTGCAAAGTATGTCGTCTTTAAGACTGATCCCGAATATGACAAATTTCTTAACAAGTAAATATTGCAGCACACTTTCTTCGCAAGCTGTTCAGTATTATAATTCTAAGTCACTATCGACTCACAATCCCAAAAAATTGGCATGTGGCGAACCAATATCGTTTACAGCTTTTAAGGTGAATAATACATTTACACTTTTGCTTGGATTCAAATGAAGGTGGTTGCCCGCCTACCATTCAGAGGCCAGCGCAATAGCGTTTTCATTCGCACTTAACACCGCTTGCATGTCTTTATTCACACTTATCAAGGTCGTATCATCAGCATATTGTATGACACATGCTTCAAGGATATATGATGGGAGTTCATTTATGTAAATAAGAAATAGTAAAGAGCCCAGAATTGAGCCTTGAGGTAGCCCCATTTTAACCTGAATAGGAGTTGAAGTTTTACCATTCACCCTTGTAATTTGAATGCGTTCAGAAAGGTACAACCTTATTAGATAAACTCTTTGTGGATCAAAATTATATTGCTTAAGTTTTTTCAAAAGAATTTCATAAGATACACAATCAAACGTCTTGCTCAAGTCAAGGAAGGAAACCATGGCAAAGCTATTAAACTCAAATGAATCCAAAATGGGATTAACGAGATATAGAAGGGCATCGGATGTGCTAACACCCGCACGAAATCCAAACTGGTTACAGTTGAAAAGATAAGTTTGCTCCATATATTGTACAATTTGATTATAGAGTATATTTTCTAAAAATTTTGAAAATGTTGGAAGGCAGGATATGGGTCGATAGTCATTCGCACTTGATCTGTCACCTTTTTTGAAAACAGGCGTTACAGCAGCCATCTTCATTGCATTCGGAACAGTAGAAGTCCTATTACATTTATTTATTATTGCAGTAATTTGAGAAATTATAGCTTCCTTGCAGCTTTTGGCAATATCCATAGAAATTCCGTATATATTATTGCAATTCCCATTTCTAATGCTAATAACTACATCTCTAACTTCACTGCTTGACACTTCCCTAAAACTAAAACTACTGCCACAGTTGATGTACTGACTAGAATCTAAATCATGAGATTGAGTAGAATCAGTTATGTTGTTTACTAAATATATGAAATGAATGTTAAAAGTTTCAGGCGATATATCACAGTTTATGTTACATTTTTGAGTTCTACTTTGATTTATTATTTGCCATCTAGTCTTTGCTGGTTGCTAGACGTGTTAATAAAATTATTATTTGCTTGACGAATAGCTGAATTATAGTTTATTTTAAAAGACAAGTACATCAATTTATGGTGCTCAGCTTTTGTATGTTTATATACTTCATGCATAAAGTGCAAATGATCTCGCATCTGCCGCAGTTCATAAATAAACCAATATACAAGTTTTTTATGTTTCTTATTTATATTTATACTCTTTAAAGGGAATGATTTTTCAAAAATGTGTAAAAATGTTTCATGAAATATATTAAATAAGTCATTGCAATTTCAGTAGTTATCAAGGAAGCTTTATATCATATTTCCAAATCACATCAAAAACCCTTTCTCTAAAATATTTTAAGTCATTACTTATAATAGAAGCCTACTAAAGAGTACAGGAATGTCAATCAGCTAATTTTTATGACTTAAAATATTTTTCTGTATTAATATGTGACCTACTTATTATAATATTATGATATAATTATATATTATGTTATATTCTTCTTAATGTGATTTTTAGTTTTAATTTTAAGATTTTACGTTTTTAAAATATGACTACGATTTACTTTATCATTAAGAAGATAAGATTATGGTGCACTTTTGTCTACCTTTACCAATTTGAGCTTATTTTATATTAAATTATTTTAGTAGATACGTAACATACATAACATAACATAATTTTAAATGCCGTGTTTGGACGTTCGCGATCACATGTTTAATTTCATCTCTCTTACTTGCTATGTCAAAACGTTCTTGGATTGTTTTCATGACAGTCCATGCTCTGATATTTCGCAACCATGAAATTTGCTGTTGGCTTAGTCCCCTTTTCCTGCCTATATTTCCTTGCAGGATAAGTTGTATTATACTTTGGGTTTCGCATGATATAGCCAAAATATGCCGTATTTCGTTGTTTTATGATAGTTAGAAGTTCCCGTTCTTTTCGTATGCGGGCCAATACCTCTTTGTTTCTTGTTCGATCCGTTCATGAGATTTTTAATATGGGGTGGATGTTCCACATTTCGAATGCATCTAGCCTATGCATTGTAATAACGTTCAGGGTCCACGTTTCCATTCCATACAGCAAAACTGACTATAACATTGTATGAAGCGCATTCTCAGGTCTAAGTCGAATTCACTGTATGTTAGAATATGTTTGTTCTTCATGAAAGTGCTTCTTGCATTTGCAATTCTACACTTTATCTCTTTATCTGAGTCCCATTCATCGTGTAGCCATACTCCTAGATATTTAAATGTTGTTATTCTTTCTATAGACGTATTATTTTAAGGCTGATATTTTCTAGTGTTTCTTGGTTTCTAGTTAACAACATAAATTTAGTCTTATGTATATTCAGCCCTAGTTCGTTTTCTGTACTACAAATATTTACTTCGTTAACTTAACTAAGTCTGTCTGCTATATATCTTTGCGTCGTCTGCAAAGTTTATGCGCATGGGAAATGGATCATCATTTACTTGGATACCCATTTCAAGGCTTTCCAATGCAGTCTAATACATATAATAAAGGTTAAATAGAAAGCATCCCTGGGGTACACCGCAGCATATTTATATATCTTCTGCTACTTCTCCATCTATTTATACTTTGATTGCAGTACAAAATCCTTTTCGTCTACGTCAATATTTTTCTCAGGGTATTAATTGTGTCGTACTCTGTTAAATACCTTTTCGTAGTCTAGGAAACAGATGTATATTAGTTTGCGTTGGTCACGACATTTCTGGACAAGCTGGTTCCTAGGCCCTCTCTAAATCCAAACTGTATCTCCACTATCACGATTTTGCTTTTCTTAAATAGTATTTATGGCAGCACTTTAAGAAATATTTTTAAAATGTGGTTCATCAAACTGATGAGCCTATATTCACTACATCTTTTGGCTTTCGTTTCGAGAAGCTTAATTAAGTCGACCTGTATCTCGTCTGATCCGGCTGATTTGTTTCCTTTTGAATTTTTGATGGCTTTTTTGATTTCTTCTCTTGTGATTCTTGGACCTGTGAGATTATTTCCAGATTCCTTGCAATATGTTGTTCTGCTGTCATTGAATAATACTTTTAGAAGGTTTTTTCGTGTAGTTCTTCTTAGTGATGTCTCTGTTATAAGACTGTTTTGCTTGTTTACTAGTAGATGCGGTGTTGATTTGCGGCGTATTACTGATGTCTCCTTTTTGTGAAGGCTAAAGTTTTTGTGCGTGGCCCGAAGAGTTGGGGAACTATTTAGCCCGCCGCTACATTTAGTTAGTTTCGGCTAACAGCTAGTCGATTAGCGATTCTCTTGGGAAAAAGTTGAAGGTGGTTTCCCTTTGCCTTCCTTCAGTAGTTGTTCAGCCGGACCTAACATGGTGAACAGATGCTGGTTGCAGTCGCCAACACTGGATCAAACGCTACTTTTGTGGATTACTCTTAGCTTCGTCACTCAGCTTCAACCTTATGATCAAGGGTAACCATGCCAGGAGTGCATCTGGCATCACTCTCAGCATCATTGAAAGTACTGAGACCTCTCACGACAAAGTGTTAATCCCAAGAGAAATTATAGTATGCCTAAACTCATAACAACAATATATGAGTTGCTCTAATGTTACACGTATATAACATAAACGAAATATTATGTAAAACTTTGCCATGATCCTATTTCTATGATAAATGAATCCCATGTTCTTTCGGACCTACTTTAATTTGCCAATATCCGTTAAGAAAATAATATTTCTAAACGAAATGTTACAAGTACTTTCTTCTAAGTATCAAAAAAATCTCTACACTTCTAGAATGATCCAAGAGTTTCATTTTATAAATTTCTTTCATTTATCTATCAATAAGTTTTTTTTCTAAATCAAGTAAAATTAAAAGTATTGTAGTAATTTCTTAAGTGTTTTACTTATTTAACTTGAAAATAATTAATGACCTACGTACATCTTGAACACGGCAAGTTCCCATTTTGCATCGCAGAATATTCCTTTCTTACATTTATCACTGATATAGTCAATATGTGACTAATATGAACGTTTTTAGTTGAGTATAATTCCCAGATGCTTAAGATAAATACCTATAAGGAACCCTTCACCAATTCATTATTACGCAACATCCGAACAGTTACATTAACTAAAAAATAAACAGATTATAAATTTATTCCATTGTGACTTGAATTTAATATTATTTCAGAACTATAATTATATACCTTCAACATTTACTTACAAAACCTACAGAATAATCCTTAATTCTAACACAATTTTGCACTATTCATATTTTTTTTTAGTTTTCGTGCTTGATCACCATTTAATTTCGATTAATTCCGATATTAATTTACATCCATAAATCAGTTCGACGTTCACGTGATGTTCCACTTACCATTAAGTGACGTACGCTGTTAAAGGGCCAAGGAAAAAAATCGCGATCGATCTCGCACGGGACGAGGATCTGATAATGGGGTTGTTGTGGAAGGGTTTAACGGCCGCCCATCTGTTAATATTAAGTGGGGGGCCATTTGTGTTTCACAACGTTTAATATTTAACGTTGTCGCTGGCGAGAAGTTTTCAGGCCCTTCAGCTAATGCGGTGCCGTTTTAATTAATTTAATGAGTGCCGCCCATTTGTTTTTGCAGTAATGATTGAGATATCGCCACGGTTCAGATAAGGGTTGTGTAAATAAGTCGACAGTAGTGTTTGAATTAACTTTTCACTTCGGTTGGATATAAACAGAAATTTTAATTAACTTGCTTTATTATGGAGTAAAAAATTACGTTTCAGTTTAATTAGTGTTAAGTGAAAACATACAAGATACTAATTGAAATTACTATTTTAAATTACTCTTTGATTTATGCTATTTGAAATATTTTCTTAAAAACACAATACATAGTAATGTATAATATTAAAGCTTTAAAGCAATTTATATTAGCGAATGTTTAATTATTAGCTATTGTGTATTGCAAATTAAAGAATATATTTTAGTGTCAATTCTGGAGTTAAATTCAAACTTGAATAAGAATTTATATTTTATAGAATTTGTTTTTATATTTAAACAATTAAAGTGGTTATAAGTCATCACCAGATTATATTATAGGGTATTTATATGAAAAATAATATCTTATAATTAAATAATATATACTAATATACACTATTCAAGAAATTAATTAATTAATTTAGTCCAAATTATTTTAAACGTAATTAGAATACCGAAACTTGTATTTGGCATAGTGCATTTTACAAGGGAACCCCATTAAAGCAGTCAGTTGCTAGGTCACTACCAAGGCTAATGAAACTAATAGGTCCACAGCGACCCATACAGACCTCTCTCGTCCAAATGTTACTCCAGTTCCTCTAATGAAAAAAAGTCAGTCAAGGACACAAATGAATATATTGTTGCTTATGCGTCGTTTAGGTTCTATATTAGCTATTTTCTTCTAATAACTTTTCTAATTTTGTTTTGATTAAATAAATTAATTAGGAAACGATATTTAGCTTCTTTTCAATATAAAATTAAAAATTTATTCTTTTTTATTAAAAATTCTCCATTGTGAACTGATTATTTGCATTGATTGTGTTTGGCAAATTATGAAATGAGTTCAGTTATCTGTCTGTGTCTCTCCATATGCAAAATACGTCGCCAACGTATCTGCACAAGTGAGTGATGTTTTTGGTTAGTGGATGGTCAGAGGTAAATAATTTGTTTTCTATAAATTTCATAAAAATTTCTGTAAAACATGTTATTGAATCTGAAATAGTTTTGGTGTAAGCAAGTGTTTATTATGTTCATAATTTCTTCCGATTTATATTCTGATGTTTGTCCTTGGAGGTCGTTCTTAATTACGGATTTTAATTCACTTACAGGTATGGATGTGAAGAGGCTTCTTACATCAAAGGATAGGAGAGATTGTTACATTTTCCATTTTTTCAACGAGTCGTAGTCAGCTCCTAAATGAATATTTTAATTTGCAAAAGATGACTGTAGCCAGAATAGTATTAACTAGACAAGAAAGGGAGGAGGAGTCTTATAGGTATCTGTTCTTTGTGGATTTTAGGCATTCCGTAGACTGGTGCTGTCGGGTTCATTGATGTATATTTGAATGCACCTTTTTCCGAAATTATTGATTTGGAGCTGTTTTTGATATTTATTGGTTTGATCTTTGCTGTGTATTTGAAAATTATTTTCCTCTAGGAAGTTGTTAACTTTTTCTATGTAATCCACCTTATTTAGTATTGTTGTGGTGTTACCCTGATCTGATTTACAAATTATAAGGTTATTATGATTGCATTTAGTTTTGAGTTGCTCAATGATTTTTGTTCATTCTTGGTGAGTTAATTTTTTGTGTTTGATCTGTATAGACCATTTTTAATAAGTGATATGCATACGGTTTAGTGCATTTTCTGTTTCGAGCGCTAGATGTTCATGTATTATTTTCGGGTTTTTTGATATCATAGAATATTTAAGGCCTTTATTCAGAAGTTGTTGTTCTTCGCTGCTCAGCTGGATATCTGTTAGGTTCTTGATCCGTGGTTAGAAATTGTGCATTGAAGTGAGGTTATGTATTGTGTGTGTTATCGCGGTTTTGCATTTGTCCAGTTTCTTGAGTTGTCCGGAGTAGTGGTCGTGTACCTTTTTAACCAATCATTAACGTTGGGTAGAAAGCAGTAAAGAGATATATTATCTAAACGCTTAGTAAGCTCGATGTGCATCACTTTACCTAAATGTGATCGTCGTGCATACTATTTTCTATTTTCTAACTGCATCCAAAACTCTGTTGCTTTCTACTCCTAATATACGTGTGGACTAAAACTTGGATTCACTTCAAGTATGACTCCAAAGTAATTCAATTTCGATTAGTTTCCATTTCTTATCCATTGTTTCATTTAGTCTTCTTGACGCTCTTCTTCTAGGTAGCTAAGTTGCATTGGTTTTATTAATTGAAACTTCCAAGACCAGATTGCCTAATAGTAAATTTTTATACTTTATTTCAGTAAAATAAATCCAAATTAATGTTTTGCTAACTCTTTGTCCCCACTGTTGTTTATTTCTAATATTTCTAAAATTGTCTTACTTCTAGGCGCTATCAATTTCTTTAGAATTTTGCGCTCATCATCGATATTAGGACTAAATTTGTTGTTTTATATATACTTGAAAATTTACCGTCAACAAACTTTGTAGACATCTGTAAAAAAAATTCCGGATTAGTTTTCATAGTAAATTATAAAACTTTATTTGGTAGGTGTTCGGGCCCTGGAGTTTTTTTAAAATTTTTGACTCGAGGCAGCAGCCACGATTTCATCTACTGTGTACAACTTTTCTAATTCGAGTAAATCATCACTTATATCCGAAATATCATTATTACTTTTTATTGGAAACAATTTACTTTTTACAATTTACAATTTTTCAACCGCGCTAGTAACCAAAGATTTCACATTTGTTCTTAGATTTCCCATTTTTTGCTTATAATTTTATAAGGTCTTCCCAAATATCACTATTAACTTCCTCTAAATTTTTTTTCCCTTATAATTTTTTAGTTCAAGTGATTTTCGCCCTTAATTTATATATATCTTGCCTTAAATAAATTGTTCTCAGTGTTAACGATATTTTTCCTGTCTTACGGCATTTTAACACATTTCTTCTAGCTAAGTTGGATTTTTTCTTCAATTTTGTTACTCCCTCAATAAATTTATTTATAATAATTATTTTTTCTTATTGGTATTGCCAAATTACATGCGTCTTGATACTTCCATAGCAATATTAACTTCTCTAAACATTCCTATATATTTTTTTTAAAAGTTTTTCTAATTAGTTCTACTAATAATTCAATTTATTCTATGATTCTTTGGTATTGAAATATTTTCAAAGTTTAATCCAAAATTAGTCTATCACTTAATTTTTCAATGTCCACAAAAACCTTCTGATTACTTATTTTCCCACTAGTAATAAAGATATCGTCCTATGTTAATAAATTTTAAATCATGAATTGCCAAAAAATGATATAAGTACTAGTATATAATAATTTAAACCTTTCTTAGCAGTTAATATTAAAGGAAAGTTACTTTGCATTATGTTGTGAAACATTTCTTAATAAATACTGGAATATAAGAGATCCCTTTATTTGAAATGAAATTCAAAAATCTTTAATTTAGTTATTGTTAATTCCAAATCATGTATCAAGTGATTGAAATCTAAATTAATGATAAAATATGGCTAGTTAAAACGAACACAAATTAGATTTTATTAAAAAAATAGTCACAGCATATTTTTTAATTTTTTTTGCCGTTATGAATTATAATTAGGAGCTCACAAAGTGTCTTTTTCAATAATCTACTTAGATATGAGAAGTTTTGATATGTTATTTATTGTGTATTCCTTTACTAAAGCTCTTCAATCCCTCCAGCAGCTAATTGACTTCCTGCAACACTGGTTTGCAAAATGGCGAATTAAAATCAATCCCTACAAATCCCAGCTTCTAATTCCCTATCACCGTAATAATAATCCTGCATATAACATTCACACAATTGTTTGCCCCTCTATGTCTATAAAATACCTTAGCATTAGCATAGATCAAAAAGTAAATTTCAAAAAGCACACAGACTTAAACAAACAAAAATCACCACTATTACCAAATTATTTAGAAGTCTTTCTTACAAAGGAAACGGTATATCCACTAAAACAGCCGTCAAAATCTATTAAATGATTTGTCGCCCTCTACTTCATTGAGGTAATGTCCTTTTTTCCAACTCCTGCAAAATAGTTTATTGTAGATTTCAGAAATAGTGAGCGTAGCATCATTAATGGGTTTTTCAAATCACAAATTTTTAGAGTCTTGCAGCAAAAAAATAGCACTAAAAACTTCTATGCTGCTGTTGTCAACCTTTTTAATTTCTTTCTTGCGCAATAGGCTTTCTTAAACATAACGTTAAGGGTGTTATTTTAGAAATTGACATATAATAATAAGTAATTTCTTTTTTTTTCAATTCATAGATTCCTGATCGATTTTTGAATCAATTTCCTTTGTGTATGCAAATCCGATAAATTTTTACCATTTATCAACTACTTCTTCAAAATACTTTCATTTGGTCTCTGGATAAAATTCACCCTTTTATTCCACCCCAATGAAGTAGTCTATTGTAGATTCCAGAAAAATTAAGAGATAGTGCGCATGGCGTTGTTGGGTTTTACCAATTCTAAATTTAAGGCTTTAAATTTCTTTTTTCAGTGTCCTATAGAAAAAAATAGCACTTAAATCTTCTCAACCATGTTTTTATTTAATAAAATTTTGAAATAAATTTATTATGAATCCATACTTTTAATTCATTTACTAATTTGCGTTGGTGACTTCAAAAATTTTTAAAATTCTCTATGAAGATATAAACTGTCCCTAACGAGAATTTATCATTTGAACACCCCTTATGTTTTTGCCCCTAAGAGGGTAACCCTTAATAATCATTTTACATTAAGATACATAAAACATCTCTTGATTGTCTAGGCTCAAAATCACTTCTATTTCTTTTAAATTAAACTAAATCTTAATTGCTTACTGTTATCTGGCATATTTTGTATACATTATTATTATTTAAAAATAGTATAAAAATAAATAATATATTCAATGATATAAATCAATAGAATTCGTCTTATAGAATTCACTTACTCATTTTTCTTAAGTAAAGATTAAACATTGATAATGTCCGGGTTTAATAATTAGGATTAATATTAATGCTATAATAATATTATTTTTAAAAATGTAATATATTTAGAATTTAAATATACAAAATTTATTGTATTTAATGTTTTTTTAAGCAAAATAATACTTCGATTTGTAAAATAATTTTTATTTTAAATAGTTCAATAGTAAGCAGAATATTACTACATATTGGTTATATTTTAAATGACTATATAGATATGATAAATGCAATATCATATCTAGAAAAATAATAATTTAACTTAATTTTGTATAACAACAGAATCTTATTCTGTGACAGAAGTATTTGACTATGTGTTAAAACCTGAGGTTAGATAAGCTTACAAAGAAGATATAGTTGATTACGTTTATTATCATCTGTGTTTGATTCCAAATTGAATTAATTATATATTGAATAGTAATAATAATAATATTTGCCTGTTCTTAAACGAAATATATACTAGATAAATATACATTTATAATTTCTGCCGTAATTGTGTAAGACGATGTAAAAGGGGAGAGGAATTAGATTTATTTACATTTACGCACATGAACATAATTATTCATGCATAACGCCGACAAGGAAATAATATAAACATAACTAAACAAACGTATAATTGTCATTATACTTGTTTACTTACTTACATAAATTTTATTCACCTAACGACTGATACCAATATAAATAGTAATATTATTATGTCAATCTTAACTCGATGTGCATCAGAAGCCTTTCTACAAAAAACTAGCAAACCATTCAAAAAATATCATGTTGGATGGTTCAACCAACACTTGTCACATTTGTGAGAACATATGCAATTATTGAATGGCATATATATATAAAGTATCCCTGTGATGAAATGAAACAGCAACGCAATCAATTTATAGTGTTTTATAGAACTGAAATTAAACGCGTAAAAATATCTACAAACGATGCTTACATTCATCCAATAATTACCAAAAAAGGCTATAGGATTTAAGATCCCAAATTTGAAAGTAAAAAATTGTAGCATTCCTTGTGGTCAACTAAATTCATTTTTGGTTAGCATTGAATATCGTCAATTATCATCTTTACCTGCCTCAAGTAAAGATTCCACAGTATATCACATTATGTAATTGCCAAGAGATATTTACTTTTAAAACAGTTTCCATGGTTAAGGTAAAAGATGTAATAAATAAGTTAAAAAACACTAAATTTGTCGACGTCTATGTTTTAACATCTGAATTAATTAGATATACTAAAGATATTCTTATACCCCCTATAACTAAATTAATTAATATCTTCATCATAGGCATCTTCCCCGATAATAAAACTAGCCAAAGTAATACCAGTTTACAAAAAAAAAATCCTTCCAGTGTCAAAAATAATTGAGGTCATAATGAAAGATCAGATAATGGAATTTTTAGAACTAAATAACCTATTATCCTCTTACCAATTTGGGTTCCGTAAAAACTCGTCAACAACTGAAGCTGTTCAAAGCTTTGTAAAAATAAACAATTGAATGATTTAAAAATGGCCACCATGAAATGGTGACATTTCTTGATCTAAGCAAAAATTTAACAGCCTAAGTTGTAATCTAGTACGTTTCTATCTAAGTAATCTTCTTCAAAAGGTTTCTATCCGGGATCAAGGATCAAACTACCTTCTAAATAAATATGGTGTTTCGCAGGGCTCAATTTTAGGACTCATATTATTTCTATTCTACATAAATGATTTTCCAGTATATATCAAGTCCCAAAGTATTTTATTTGCGAATGATACAATTCTTATCAATATCTCCGAAGGGTTAAAGATGTATTAGTCCGCCACAATGAATTCAGCAAAACAGTGGCTTGCAAGCAAGATGTTATTTGTAAATGACTCAAAATCGGTGGAAAAACTTCTTACTCTAAAAAACCATAATGACACATTTTAAAAATCTACAAAATTTCTAGGTATTAACATAGATTTTACTCTGAAATGGAATTTACACGGGAGCGAGGTTGCTAACAAAGTTTCAAAAGGTATTTTTGCCTTCGTAATCCTTCCTGAAATGTTTCTACTCTTGTTTTATTGTGTATTATTGTGTCATTGTCACCTGTCCTACGGCGCCATAATATGGGGTTATTCAGCTTCTCGCCATAGACTGTTTGTCTTACAAAGAAAAGCAGTCAGGATTGTGGCTAACATAGGCTACACAGATGACTGCAAATCCTCCTATACTAAATATGGTATATTGACAGTACCAGCCACTTATATATATATCAATGTCATATAAAAAATAATATAGACAATTACGAAAAAAGTAATCTCAATAATTATACTCTGCGTAGCCAAGAAAATCTGAATTTATCACAAATTAGGTTAACCAAATCAAAATCAAGGGATAATTATTATGGTCCAAAATATATGATATGATATGTGCATTTGAGCACACATTTCCAATTGGCTATTATATCAACCTGCAGGACTGATGTACCTTGTCCGAGAGGAACTGGACCCCGCTTCCGTTTTTGATGGATCTGTATACCAGATAATAGAGTTATGTTTTAGTTTTTTTGATTCGTTTTAGGCTGACTCGGCAACTATCAATAATCACATCAAGCACGATATTAAATCAAATCTGGCTGGTATGATATCTAACGGTGTCTGTAGGAACTCAGGTTCAGCATTTTTGGGTGCCCAAATCTATGATCTGTAGTATGCACGACCAGTCTCATAACACTTATTACTTACTTGTTTTACGATTGTAAAGTTTCTATTAGTAAAATGGGAAACATGATGCCAAGACAGGAAATTCTTTGAAAGTTTAAAAGCTCCTTTTGTGCCGTTGTCGTCAAAAAGTCATTTACTATGTAGATTGAGTAGTCTTTTCTTAGAAGTCCACACATATTGAGCCCGGGAAGTGCGTTTTTAATAGCGTACTGATACTTTTTTTGAGCCCTTCTGTATAACAACCAGCAGGTTATTTTTCTAAGGCCGGTGCTGTTTGAGAGTTTTTTGGACAGGACTTTGTGGAGCCTAGCTTTTGGAATTTTTTCAGCAACTCCCTCATTAAACTTCATGTTTTACTTTTCGATTTTGTCAACTCTGTTAAAGGTTTTCTTAGCTCGCATCTAAATACTTGTTCCACCGGGGCCCGTCTCTAGAGGGAAATCTCCTCTTAACGGATTACTGCATTTATATGCATTTATAGAGTGTTTTTTGTGAGCAGTTCCAATGCTATTCCTGGCTCTTATTTGGTCTGGATGTTGAGGTACAGATCATCGGTTTTTATACTTAAAAACTCCCTATATAGGCTCCAGTCTGTGTTCTTAGAATTTCTATACTCCATTGCATCTTTGTCGAAGTATGTCCATGCTGCCCCATAACATGTTGTGGGCGTTGGCGTCAGAGGCCAGAGGATCTTCTAGAAAGTAAGCAGAGGCCACGACAAACTGCCTGTTGTCTTTCTTAGTGGGAACATCTATAATTAATTTCTTACCTGAGCATTAGAACTGCCCTTGGAGTAATGCAATATTTTTTATACATCAGACTATAATTGTCTTGGGATAGGCCACTTATTGATCCAGGGCTCCTGCAGGAAACCTAATTCAAGTTGGGTTTTTTTAAATCTCCAATAAGAAGCAAATAATAACACTTTAGAGTGATATATATTCAACTGAATATAATTATGGCGACGATGGTGAGTGATAACGTTGGTCAAATTAGTGAGTGCACTAGCAAATGTAGCAAGTGCAAAAACCAAGCTGTGAATGCAGACGCTTGTAAGCACTGACAGAAGCCGTTCCACCCATCATGTTTGGACTATCATGAGCCGAGGTGCCAAAAAGCTCGAGTTAAATCAAACACTGTAAGTTAGATTATGCTACTGTGTGACGCATGTGAAAATTCGGAAACTGTGAGTACCCTTAAGAAGGACAACAGCGTACTAAGAAAATTAGTTAGTGTTATTTGTTGAAAATTCAATTTTACATTTTAATTAACTCATTAAAAATTTAAAAATTAAAAAAAGTGTTTTTACCTTAACATTCAAAACTATTATATACATTTGAATACATATTTTTTATCATTTTAAATCCTTTATAATGTCTTTATATTTAATTTTTGTAATTAAATAAAAACATTTTTTATTAATACGTTCAATCTTTATTTATACAAATAACAGCATTATACTGAGTATAATTATAATTACATACTTAATGCGCATAACAGCTAAATAGCTATATGATAGAAATTAATATGGATTGATTTTGATTTATAAATAGTGAACACTTTGCGTGATTGATTAATTATCAATAAAAACTGTTAAAGTTTTCGTGACCTACTTTTGCAAGACCGCCAAGTAAAACCAATCAATTATTCACACAACTTGTTTCGATGTATATGGAATTATGTAAAAAGGATAATTTGCCTGTTACGGATACTGAAACCATTGAAGTCACGCAAATTGAATGTCGTTATTACTACATGTAGATACGGAATAATATAGTGTCATAGAGAGTGATTTTAAAATACGTGTAATGTATGGAATGTGTTTGAAATTGCAAACTTTCTGTTTTGAAGAGTATAACAGAATACGTGAATATTATTTTCTGCGCGGAACGGGGTTGAAAAATATGAAAATAAAGTCAGTGTTTGTTGCGCTGAAAACGATCAATGCAACTGTGAATACCCTCAAAACTGCAGAGAATTGAGTTTTGCAAATAAATATAAATATTCCAGTAGTATTCTTCCATACAATTATATGACAAAGTTAAAGAAGTAAAAAAAAAAGTTATTTATTCACAAAAGCTTAATATAGTCAATTAAAACATTTCAGCATATATCATATTAATACAATTATATTATAAGAAATGTCCAATAAGGGTATTCTAAAGCAGGATTGATCATTATAGATTGTTTTTTCGACTAGATTTGGGTAGTTTTGTGTTAATGAAAATAATTTTTATTTTTTTTTGTCTCTGTGACTTAGTGGAACTTTTTCAGAAACTGGTTTCAAATTCTTTCACAAATTATTTCAAAAATCAGAATTCTTTTTGTAAATTTTTACAGCATCATTAGCAAAAATAGTCTGTTGATTTAATTTGGTAATTATGAGTTGATAACAATTGCTTTTGTTATTTTTTAGACTCATTAATTAGTTTAAATATTTAGAAATCAACTTTTCGTTTTATAAATAGTAGTAACATATATTTATTGACAAATTCTGTACATATTTACATTAAAATGATGATTCATGAATATGTGTTAATGTATTAATCTGTCAAATTTTATAAATATTATTATTAATTAATTCATAAATTAGAAAGAGAATTTAAAAATATTTTAGCAACAAGAGTTTTGATGATATTTAAATAGATTTTGGTAATTTTGTGTTACTAGCAATTGTTTTTCAGACCTTTCATCAATTGAAATTCTTCAGGAAATAGTTTAAAATTTTCTACATACAAATTATTTTAAATATCAGAAATGGACTGAAATTTTTTGTTTGTCATAATTAGAGATAGTCGGATGAAAGTATTTGGTAGTATATGTCAGTTGTTTTTGTATAGTTTTTAGGCTATCGAATTAGATAGATTATTTTACACATATTCATACTAATGTAATTATCGACTATTTGTGAATGAATTTGGGTATATTTAATTAATTGCTAACTTAACCCGTGGTGAAACATATTTGAAAAATCTTGATTAGAAATTAAAAAACACTTTTGTTTCACAGAATATTTATTATTTTTTCTCCGACTAGTTTCGACAATATTTGATAATTTTGGCAGATGTTTTGTATATTCTTTCTTTTATAATTGAAACTTTTCAAAAAGTGTTTGTATAGTTTCTAGAAATTATTTCATAATAATTCACATAAGTATTGTAAATTTCTTTTATAATTTTTAAACCAGTTAATTATTATATTTTATTCTTTGTATATAATATATCTTTTCAGGCTATTTAACTAACTAAAATTTCACTAGAAAGTTAATTTATTTTTAATGTTACTGAAAGCGTTTACAAGTTAATACAGAATCTTACACCCCACCATAATTACATCTGCTGTAATTATTTAGAATATTTAGGACGCAATAAAATTAGTTTGGATTGTTATCAGTTTGTTTAGTCGCCGGGGTGTAAAATTAATAGGAGTAGATTGTGTGGGCGTAACAGTTGTAATTAGATTTGGATGAAGTCTCTCTCGCATTGCACTGCAGCCCTGAGTGAGTCCTCACCTCGGAGGCGTCCTCATTACCCTAATACCCAAAACCATTCGTAATGACCTAATGACCTCTGTCAAGTCGACTCGACGTTCTAATTACTGACTGACCGTCGATAAACGCCCTCCTTAAGAATCAATTCATACTCCGTTATCCGCACGTGTTTATCGATCCTTGAATAAACAATTGACCTTTAAATAAATAATGCGCGGGGATTAATTGCTCAATTGGATAAAACTTTGTTAAGGTATAATGTAATAAGGCAACATAATAAAATAATAGGAAATGTTCGAATGAATAAAAACATAACATTTAAGGTTTTAAAAAATAACACTATTACCGTATGACCGCAGTACCCGGCGCATCCACCATTTAGTGTTTTTTTGTCTGGAGCTTTTAAATTACTCCAATACTTAATCGTAATGTCCTAATTACCTGCATCAAGTCGTTTAAATGTTCTAATTACCCAAATATATCGTTCCTGAACGTTCTCCTAAAGAATATATTCTACATTAAGATCAAATAATTAACGTTTAAACAAATAATACATTGAGCTTAATTATTCAAATAGAAACAAATGTGGATGATTAAAAGTATTAGTTCATAATGTTTAAGGTTAATTTTAATTATGTGAATTGTGAAATTTTTAGGATGGAGCTAGTTTCTTTTTTCAAAAACCTAATATAGTAATAAAAAATAAACTAATCTAGAGTTATCACAAACTGATAAGTATAAATGCAAATACTACTCAATTATTAAGTGACCGAATCGTCAGTCAGATAATTGGAACATTTTTAGGGAAAGGTACTATAATATTAATATTGTTTTATCGGAAATGGCAAAAAATAAGTTTGTGAATTTATACAGAAAATATTATTCTGAAATCTTATTAAGTATATTAATTTCTCCGTTATTAGTTTTATAAAATAGTTTGAATTGAACGAAAATATTATATAGAAAATCAATTTTAAATAACCAGTTAGAGATTTTTGGGTTTCTTTAATATAAGGCTTGTATTATTTCTTCGAGTTATTTATTCTATGTCCTTTTATATCTAAAATTGTCAATATAACCTACTTTTTTTATTGTAATTTACTAAAATTTAATCCTTGTAGCATCCTTAAAATAATATTTTAAATGAACAATTATTTATACAGCTGTAAATAAATATAAAATAAATATTTGTTGGATTATATCTAAAAAAAAAAACACTTTATCACGAGGGAAAAAAATTAAACATATTCGTGCAAAAATACATTATAATAGTTTTAGTACTCGAGTAACGGAAATTGTATCTAAAAGTATGTATTTTGTAGATTATAAATGTGTTCAGAAAATTATCAATTTTTGCTTGGTAATAATAAATAAATCTGTAAAATATTTCATTATTATAGGAACTGTGTCACCCAAAACTAAGGCTATTACCATGACCATTCTCCATTTTCCATTTTCTCCATTTTCTCTTATCCATTCCGTTGCCCTTCTTTGTCCCCCCAACCACTCCTCACACGCTGTTTATCTATAAAAATTTAGAAGTGTAAAAAAAGAACGTGAGTAAAAGTAAAATGAAAATTATTATTATTGTTATCTTATTACTGATAATAATAATACTAATAAAGTTTATTTTTAATTGTAAATGTATATAGTAAGGTTAACAATATGGAAATTCAAATGATACGTCATATTCTGCTAAATAATGGAACTTATAACTAATTAATTAGATAAGAACATAAATGAATTTGTTAAACAAAAAAACTTAAATTTTATATCTTTCTATAAAAAGTATTTGAGCTTTTGTTTGAAAATGTATAAAGGTGGACTGTTTCTAATTAATTGAGGTAGACAATTATAAATCCTGTAGCCATTATAGCTGATTCCTTTTTCTAATTGGATTGTGGAATGATGTGGCTGTTACTTGTCGAAACTCCATAATAACACTTAAAGAAATACTGACACAGTATAAGGTTTCTGAATGTTTTTAATTTTGTACTACAACAATGTTTCACCACGCAGTGACTTCATCAGGTAGATGAAAATATATTTTCATCTACCTGATGTGTTTAGAGCACTTTTGATAGACTTTAGTAAAAAGCATATTCTACTAAGTTTCAGTGCTAGAGTTTTGTAAGAATTTATTTTTATTTTTGATATTATGTTGTGAGCACAGTGGATAAATACCACAATATGCTGTTCCCAGCATTTGAAGTCAATTGACAATCCTAACATTTTCATCATTGTTGATTTTTCTATGTTATAACCATCCAATAGAAAATTAGATAGTACATCCAAATTTTATCTAATATTTCTGAATAAGACACAGCATGTCGTATCAGAATTTGGAGTTAGTTTATTTTTTTGGCACAAATATTTTAATGGTGTGGCTAAAGGAATAATGGCTTTTCATTACAATTGGTATAAGTTCATTAATATCACTATTGTAAACATTGTTGATTTTATTTGTTAAATCTATTATGTCTACTTCTGATACAGTAAAAAGGTAAATGGAATCATTGTTGATGAAGAATTATCAATAGTTGTGTTATTAAATTGTTTGCTTAATTGTACCAATACGACGGCAAAGTGAGTATTGAAGGCTTCTGCTGCCTTTTCTTCTGAGAGTGTTGAACTATTTTGTTCAATAGTTTCGATACTTTTTGTTTCATGATTTTGATTTAACTTGGTTATATTCCAAATTTTGATTTATTTTTTGCATTGACTATTTGATTGTCATAAAACGATTTACTCAATAGATTCATTTTATTGTTTTAGATCTGCCTTAAGTTGATTACTATAGTCCTTAAACACGGGATATTTAATGGCTAACTCTGCAAAGGCATTAAATCAATCTTTAAGACGAATAACATCAGCAGTAATTCATATATCTATTTTATGTGTTTTTCTAATTATAACTTTTTCAGAAAAAGCCTTTAAAGTAATGTTATTTAACGATATTTAAAAAAAAATGTGAAAAAAATTTGCCTACAGTCGTACAATTAAAAACACACGTAAAGTCTTGTAAACTCAGAGATTCAGTGAATATGTTAGTATTTGTCTCATTTAAAAAACTTTTATGTATACAATTTACAGTTATATCTGAACTTAATTTTAATGTTGTAATCTGCGCACTGTGATCTGAGATGTAAAAATTTTTATAAATAATTGATGAAATAGTTTTATTACAATTTGTAAATATATTATCAATACAGGTTTTTGTATTGTTGTGATGAACTCTGATTATTTCATTATTTGTGGGAGATAATTTATAACATAACATTGAATCTAGGCTCGATTTTAAGAAGTATCTGCTAATGACGTTATAGTTATTATAAACTATACTATTTAGAATATTTGATAATACATCGTTGGTGGAATTGCTCATTTTCTACGAGCATTCTAGTAATATATTCCCTATTTATTAAATGAACACCAGCACGGCAGTAAATAGCAGATCCGCTATGCTTTTTGACTTTCCTGCAATATACAGATTTTAAATTATAATTAGAAATTTGCATAATATGATTATCAGTTAACCAGAGTTCTGAAATAAGCACAACTGTGCGTCTATCATTTAAAATAGTTTCTAAAAATTAAATTTTGTTAGAAATAACATACATTGTATATTTTGATGCATAATCGAAATGCAAGAAATTACACTGGACTTATTTTGTACCTAATAACTTGCGCTACTACTGTTTTCTTGTTTTCTTGGTGCAATATATTTGCGTGCAATAAAAAATTGTTCAATCAAGACGCCTTTTGGCCAAAGATCTCGTTTTCTACTATTTTCGAGGCGACGAAATGAAAGCTACGATTAAAACCAGCACCACACTTAACATACATCACTATTTTACTTAACTTATTCCAACATTGCTTACGATAATTAGGCTTTTCCGATTCTAGCGTGACCGAAGTAATTTATTATATTATTAAAAAATAATTCTCTTAAATAAAAATTGTTAGCTATAATAATTTGGTAATGATATAAATACATTTTTAAATATATAGATAAAGAAATTGAAGAATTACATATTAGTAAAACATATTTTATTTGCAATATTTTTATTCGTTTTCAATGACTAATAAATGATTTTAGTCTCTCTTTATTTAACAAAAAGTTACAATTAGCAACAAAGAATAAGTTTTTTTATAACAGATATGTCTCCATGTATGAACTAAGCTCAAATAAATAAACTTAGTACATTGTGGTGAATGCGCCGGGTTTGGATAATAGAAATGTTATTTATAATTAATTGCTTATTTTATAAAAAGTACCCACTTCATCCACATGAATAACAACGTAGTCGTAAAACCGTAAACACGCTTGTAATATATAAAGTAAACAGTTATTAGTGAATTAGAAAGTTAATTAAAAACCAAGTATTTAATCAACCTTCTTATTAACATAAAAATATTTCACAACTGGTTAAATGAGAATTTAATGCATCGTGTATTGAATTTTATAAATTTAATTAAAATATATTATCGTAGGAACGATCAAACAGTAAATTAAAAAAACAGAACGTTAAAATTAGAACAAAATAATCTATAATAATAATAATAATAATTCTAATATGACGGAGATAATTAAGTAAATGCAAGATTGATGGTCACGATGATCCTTAAATATTCTTTATTAAAAGTTGACTGGAATAATATTATGTCCAATCCTGATATAAATATTGCCACAAAAGACACGCTATATGCTGGCATAGATGTGTTTATGCCAAAAAGACATTTAAGAAAGAAACAATCTACATTTCCAGTATGGTTTAATCAAAATTTAATAAATGTACTCCTTAAAGAGTCAAATAGATTATTTTTTAGCAATTTAAGTTATGAATGTAAAGTAATATGTAACGAGCTGTACAAGGAATATTTTAAACTTGGTTGAACAAATGTTTTCACTAATCCACGTTCTTTTTGGAAATTTGCTAATAAAACTCGATAGGAGTATGGCTTTCCTAAAAATATCGAATATGGAGATAAAGTAGGAGAAAAGGGACAGGATATCATAATATTTTTCACAATAACAATATATATTAACGACAAAACAATTGATGTTTCTCATATCTCCAGAGCCAATACTCAAGAAGTCTTCAATTTAATATGGTCTATTTTTATCTCTGATTTTTTAAATAATAATATATCTTAAAAAAATTCATAATCGGTTGGCCCTGATAACGTACCAAAAAATCTGTTACTTGACTGCATATATACTTTACATTTGCCATTCACTTGTTATTTACCAAGTCTCTTAGTTTTTGAATTTTTGCTGATATGTGGATGATGAAGATGTTTCTTGCATCTTATCTTTAAAAATGGAAGTCGATGAGCAGCTACGAATTACCTTGGCATTTCTTTACAATCGGCGGTTTCCAAATTAGTTGATAAATTGGTGAGTCATTATTTGGCATAGATGTCCCGTCCAGTTATTTCGAGTACCCAACATGGATTTTAGTGTAGCAAGTCCAAGAGTTCAAGCAGTTCTTGTCGGTTGCTTTCGACAAGCGCAAACAAGTGGATGGTAGCAAACTTAATTTTTATGTATTAGCCAGAGAAGTAGTTGTTTCAACAAGTGATTTGTTTTTTGTAGTCTTAATAAGACTCATTTGTTGTAGATTTTACGAAATATTTTTCTAATTATTAGTTAATTTTCTACAATGTAAAGGACTTATATATTTTTTTATTTTTCTCTTTAATTTCAATTGCAGTAATATTGATTAATAGTAAATACTAAAATGCTTCATCACTTTTAATGTTTTTAGATTTTATCAGCGCAACATAGTTAAAGATAGAAACGCAATATAAAACCATGAAGTGAAATTTCTGTTTAGAATGTTATTTATCCTATTTATAATAAGTGGACGTTACTATCTCTTTAAGTTCACATATAAAAATCTTTTTATCTTAAGTAAATGAATTAAATTAAAATATTAATGGAAATTTCATCTTGTAGTAACATTTTGGTTATGTCCTAAATGGCACTAAACTAATAATAGAAAAATATATTTAATCAATAATACGCGTGTGATTTTAACATTTCTATAAACCTCCCATTTAACATGAAGAATCCACAGTGTAGCAAAATAAATATTTGCAAATCAAATTATAATTATATAATATGATAATTCAATAATTAAAAAAAATACGAAAACATTTTGTAAATTAGTCTTTCTAAGACTACAAAACAAATTATTTATTGAAATAACTACTTCTCTATTTATATGTAACTGTTGAGCATAATTTAGAAATTCTGGTATTAGTTTATGCTTTCTTAATTGCAATTGCTTCCAGTAAATTAATTTTCTAGCCTTTAACTGCTTAGTGATTTATAGGACGTATATCATTGTCGAAAGAATGGCTTGCTTTCAATATATGGTTTACAAAAGCTATGTTTAAATGTTTTTTATGCTTTTTTAATCTAGTTTATAACCAATAAGCGTTTTTTCTATTATAGATATGTATTCATTACTTTTCAAATTAATTAAAATATTAATTTTGCAATGTTTAAGCATCTTTTGGGCAATTTAAAATTATATTTGAATAACTATAATATTAACCACTACATTTTAGGTTCTAGCTATTTTAGGCATAGCAGTGGCAATATGGTGTAAGCTAGACCTCAAGATAGAAACTATAAACCTTGATAAGTTCTGTTTCGACAACACTATAGAAATATGTGCACTATGCTGGACTCCACATAAATACTATTCCGTATATATTATTTTGTGTTATCGTGCGCCTTCAGGGGATACGACACTATTTATTCAGCACTACAACTCGTTTTAAATAATATTTATAAGATTAAATTTTCCATTGTGCTTACTAGATATTTCAATATAAACTGTTCTTATCATTTGGAAGAGTATTCCACACTTCAAAACCTTATGTTATCATATAAATTATATATATATATATTTATAATCAATTGACACTGTAGTGCTAGATAATACAATATCAGATCATAAATCAATAATATTCAACTTTCACTTACCAAATAATTCATTATCACAGAATGTCACAAACCCATGTAGATGTGATACTAACATTATCAGTTTTATAAACCACCTAGTTTTAGAAATATAGTGTGATTTGTTTAACATCTACGACTCTAAAGCTGGAATAACTATTTTCATAATACAGTTTTACACTATTTTAATTCTCCTTTTGTAAAGAAACCCGTACATACAAATGAGTCATGGAAAAATCCGACCGTAAAAGCTTCGAGCAAGAAACTGCATGACCTTTATATTACATCAAAAGAATGCCCAGTCTTTAAACCATCTTATCAAGTAGCAACAATTAATCATGCAAAATTAGTTTCAAATACGAAGGAAGAATTTTACCAAAATTTAATAATAAACTCCCACAATCAGGCAAAAATTTCTAGTAAAATAAATAAATAAAAATATACGGATAAATTCAAATGGTATTCAAGGCAGTCAGCAAATCATTTGTATTTTGTTTAACACTTTTTTTATTAAAGAGCTACTCAATTTAATTCAAAGGCTTCCTCATACTGGACCCATAACGACAACGTGTAATATACAATCTCAGTCTATATTTTCAAAGCCATTTACGGAAAACGAAAACTGTTATATTTTTGTATATGGTGACTCAAGTGAATGAAGAATTGAATTAAATTACAAATCAGTAATAAATTAAAATTAATTAAAATCAAGTGGTTTTGAAGAAATCATCAAAAAATCGGGCCATGCTTTAGTTATCCCCTACACTATTTAATGAGTCGATCATTCTAACTTGGAATATTTCCTGACAAGTTGAAAATATACACTGCTATGCCTATTCATAAGAAAAACGACCCGCTGAAATTTGAGAACTATAGGTCAGTCGCACACATATCAGTATTTTTCAAAATATTTGAATTGTGTATGTTAGCGAGACTACAAAAGTATTTTAACAGATTTCAAATCTTGGCACTTTCACAACACGGTATTTGTAAACATTATTCAACAGCAAAAGCATTTAGTTCCTTATTTAAAACTCTGATTAAATATCTAGAAAGCGGAGGATATCTAGTAGATCTATTTATCGATTTGAGTCGTGCATGAAAAGCTATGTTATTACAGAATAAGAGGAGCCGCAAACGATTGGTTCAAGCCTTACTTAACAAATATTCGAGAACGCGTAAAAATACTTACGATTTTCATACTACTTCAGCCGATGAATATATCAACTAAGAGGTTCCACAGGGTTCTATTCTTGGCCCGATTCTTTTTATTATTTTTATAAATGACCTTATAAACTATTCCAGGCAATATTTTTATGTATGCTGACGATACATCAGCAATTAAAAGTCGCTCTTTACGCAAATTCCTTAAAATGAAATGCAATTTAGTTATCAATAAACTAGTAGATTGGTTTATATATAATAGATTAATTATTCATTTAGATAAAACTGTTTTTGTTCAATTTCAAATTGGAAATATAGCCAGAATATAAGCATAAACCTACATTTTTAGGAATTACCATAGATAAAAATTTAAATTGGGATGCACATTGTCATATTTTAGTTAAATTACTTTATAAATCGTTTTATAAAATAAGGATTTTAATATCTATCTTGACACCTGGTTAACTAAGAATGTTTTATTTCGCCACTGTACAATCGCGATTATTATATGGATTATGTTTTTGGGGAAGTTATATTTCTTTGCAATCGGTTTGTGTGTGAGGTGTTGCTTGTATTTTACATTAAATGATAATAATGTTCTTTTTATGGAGAGTTTTAATTTATATCTATTATGTTGTGTTTTTATTATGTTATGTTTAGTGTGTGTACAAGTATATTGTGTTGTGTATATGTGTTAATATTATATATGTGTGTTTAATATGTTATGTGTTTGGACTAGTGTTTAATTACTTAAAGTTAATGCTTATTTCGCTACACTGGAAACAGATATTACTATTAGCAGACCATTATCAAAGTTAAAACTAATAACAAATGAACCATACCTGCTTCACTATATATGGTTGTACATTTTTCATTTGTTATTAGTTTTAACTTTGATAATGGTCTGCGAAGACCGATACACGTGTCAGGCAACTGAAAATAAAAACATTATGGAACAAAACAAGTGTTATTCTCTACCTAATAGTTTAATTTCTTACTTGTATTGCGGTATTTTGTTGTGTATGTTGGTTTTAGTTGTCATCTCTGGTTGATTTGGTCTTGGGTTTGTTATTTCTTATTGCATAAGCCTACAATTGTTCGTGATTATTATGTTATGATTGGATATATATATTATTGTGTGTTATATTTGTAGGTTATATCGTTTGTTATTGGATTTGTTGTTTTATTATTATTGATTTTTGGTGTGGTTGTATTGGGTTATTTTGTTTTAATTTTAATTATTTATATGTATTTATATGATTTTTTATGTTTTTTGTGTTTTATATTTATTTATTTATTTGAACGTATCAACTTTAACAAAACATCTTAGATAAGGATAAAACATAATTCATATATGCTACAAATTTCAAGAAAATAAATAACATAAATGGTTGCGTAATAACAAGAGATAATATAACAAAATATTTTTAAAAGTAATTATAAATTATACATTTACATACTTAAGCAAAAAAGTGCCTGTGTGGTAAAATAAATCTAATAGCTGATTCGATTCAACACAATTATCGATGACTAGACAGTGCAGTATAACAATTTTTCCGAAACATAGACATGGATGATTAAAAAATATCAATACTACTAGGTAAAGTATAAAAAAAATCTCATGGCACTACAAAGAGTGTTATTATATCCATAATTAGATAGATGGAACTTCAACCTAAAAAGATTGCTATGCCTTTGCAAATATGGTGGAAGAACGTTAAAATTTAAGTGAGCAAGCAATTCACTGCACTTTAAGAAACCATTAGCTAGATTAAATAAAATGCACAAATCAGCAACCAATCCATGAAACTCTAACGTAGGGATGTTTAAAATTGTACAAAGATAAATTTTGTCTGGGATGTCAATACCAGCACGATTCGAATACAACCTCAAAAATTTGTGTTGAATCTTGTTTCTGCAGTACATTACAACTAACAGATGGTGACCAAACAGGAGCAGCACATTCAAGTATCGGGCGAACTAACGTTAAGTATAAATGTCGTAAAGTATTAGGTGTAAAACTGAAAGAAAAATGATTAACGAAACCAAGCGTGTTTTTAGCTCTGCCCGTAAGTGAAGATATATGCTTCTTAAACATTAATTTTTGCTCAAACAGAACACCTAAGTCTTTAACCAAATTTACAGATTTGACTGCGATGTTATTAATTTTATAACAATATGTAATATGCTTATTCCGAGAATAGGTAATTTTACTGCATTTGTTCACATTAACCTCTAACCTATTGCTAATACACCATTGTTATAGAGATGATAGATCTTCCTGCAGAGCCTCACAATCACTTATATTCGAAATTGGCTTAAATAATTTTACATCATCAGCATAAATAAGAAATTGAGATGATTTAAAATTTGACGTCGTTGACGAATATTAAAAATAATAAAGGTCCACAGTGCGAGCATCGGGTCACCCGATGTTACGTTAATGTCATTGGAAATGTGGTTGTTAATTTTAACGAACTGTGTTCTGTTGCTGAGGTAACTCATTATCCATTTGGTTGATGCTTCATCTAATCCTATATTAGATAATTTGGATACCAAAATTCCATGGTGGACGCATCGAAGGCATTAAATATAGATGACTTGAACACAATTAGGTTAGATAGGTCGAACGTCCATTGCAGAACCCATGTTATTCCGGTATTATTATATTTTGAAAGAAAACTTTTAATTGTGATGCAATCAAACTATCAAATATTTTAGCAATGGATGAATTTATATGCCACGGTAATTTTATATTTATATTATCACGGTTACCAGTTTTAAATACTAGAGTAATAAAACTTGATTTCCATAGCAGTGGAAATATTCCAGAACCAAGCGATTTTTCAAATAAAGTGGTAATAGGTACTGCGTTTGTATAAATGTATTTCTTCAAGAAATAGGATGGTATTCCGCCTGATTCACAGCTAAGATTCTCTTTTAAATTATCTTACTCAGTGCACTATATTGAGATCTTAAACAAGCAATTATGTTGTAATCATCAGCACTCAAAGAATGCTTATATTGAATATGAGCTAGTTTCTTTTCTCGAATTAGATGAATTAGATCAGAAGTAAACCAAGGTGGATATTGGCTACTTTTCATCATCACTTTGGGAATATACATATCAATGGCTTGGAATATAATATCATAAAATATAGATACTACCTCATTAGTGTCATCAAAACTAAGTATACTAGCCCAATCAATACTGGAAAGAAAGTTGTTTATAGACGTGAAATCACCCCGTTTAAAATTGTATGTACAATAATCATATGATAAATTTCTCGTAACTGCAAGGGAGATAATAATGTCGTATGAAATGTGATGAAGAGAACTATGGGAAATAGGATCATTGCTTATGTTTGTACATAAATGGGTAATATTAGAAAAAACAATATCTAATAGTACTCCCCTGGAATTTGGTATCTTATTTCTTTGAAAAAGGGTCATGGTAAATAAAGCACTCACTGATTATATCAGCTAATTGACAAGAATTATTAGGTTGGGTTACTAAATCAAGATCATCAGACCAATGAGCATTAAGCAGATTATAGTCGGCGCAAATTAAAACTTCATTATTATTAAATAATGCTAATAAATTGTCTACACTTACACAGTGATTTTCATAAGAAATATGATTAGATGCTGGCGGTATATAAACAGCCCCGATCAATGGTGAATTATTTATATGAATATACAATTCTTCAACTTGAATATTATCTAAATTAATTTTTACAGAGTGCAGATTATCTCTAACGGCAACCAGAACACCGCCTCCTTTAGGTTTAATACTAGTATCAATGGCCCTATCCTGTCTATAAACAATAAAATTATTAAATCCAAGTTCCGCATTATTTACAGAAGAATCCAACCATGTTTCGAATAAAATTATAATATCATAAGATGAGCAATTTATAGTGTTTGAAATATCAAATAGTTTAGATTTCATGCCACCTATATTTTGCAAATATACACATAGTTTTTTATTGAGGAACTACCACTAGCAACATTGTTGCCAGAGATAATTACAGGATGGTTATGAATACATTTGATGTGTGTACTGGTTTCCACATTGTTTTTACGAACTAATAATTCTTTATTAAGTTGTTTTAATTCGGAATGTTGACATATAGTAAGATCGGATGACAAATTGACGATAGGATTATTTACCTAAAATCATTGAAACTTGTGATTCATTTGTCAGTGTTACTTTTAGAGGCCATGGCTTACTGGATTTGCGACCAACGAATGATTTTATTTACATTAACACTAGCCTCGGGAACACAGCCAATAATACTATTAAATTCATTATTCGTTATTTCTTCTTACATCAATGTTGGAAGAGGTAGATTTAGTTACATTATAGATAATAACGTTATTCTGCATCTCTTGTCTACCAATTATTTCGGTTATCAATTCTTCGTTGGGAGTACTCTTTAGATTTTTAACTTCGGCGCGTAATGCTTTTGTTTTGCTTTATTGATGTGTTTCGTCTACGTGTGAATGTAGTTGTTATTTATGTCTAGGGTGGTGGTGTGATATGTATGAGATAATGATAGCACTGTGTGCCGGTTTTCTGTAGATATTATATTCTAATTTTGTGTTGTTCTTATGGTTATGTCTGGATAGTTAATTTTATTGTTATTGTTTCAGTTGTTTATGTTTTTGTGTAGTTTGTTGGTGTATGTTTTAAAGTCTTCGATTTTGTCTTTTGGTCCTTACCATATGCATAAGATATCGTCGACATATTGTTAAAAATTTTAATGCATTATTGTTTCAGAGTATTTTTGTGTCTATGGACTTATTGATAAAATAATCTGCTAGGTAATCTGATATGATCCCATGGGTAAACCATCGGCCATTTGAAAATTTTATTATTAGAAATACAGAAATTTTGTTGGGTGACGTGTTTTATGATATTAATTATATGTTCTGTTTGTGTATGGTCAATTAGTTGTGTCAAGTCTTTGGTAAGTAATTCTATTGTCTGTTCTTTGTGATGTTAGTGTATAGATTGATTATGAAGAATGATACGAGGGGTGTTATTGTCGTATTATTTATTTCTTGTATAAGTTCGTATGTATCTTTTATAGTGTGTTTGAATTTTAAACTAGAATTTTTAAGGATGCTTTGACGACTGTTTCTACAGGAGTATGGCTATTTTCAGTTATGGGTCTTATGGGGTGGTTAGTTTTATGTATTTTTATGGTACTATGTAGGGTGGCAACTGTTTATTAATGTTTTTGGTAAGGAATTGTTGTTGTAATTTTGAATGGTAGTTTTTGTTTCTTCGATGGTATTATATAGTGATTTTCGTGTATGAATATCTTTTACTACTATGCTATTTTTTGTTTAGTTTACTATGTATGGATTTTATTGTATCTTTTTTTGTTTTGTGTGTTTTTTAGCTGTTTTTAATATATTTTGTGTATTTTCGTATTTAGTTAAAATGGGTTTTATTTTCTCTATTGTAGTTTTTTTTTCCATGTTTATATATTTCTGCTTGAATGTATATGCTTGCTATTGGTAAGTTAATAGTGCTGGGGTTGGGTGCATATTTCATGCCTTTATCTAGTAGATTATGTTTGTCTGTCGTGAATGTATTTTTGTTAGGTTAGTGTAATTTTTCTCGAAGAGGTGTGTATATGTGTATTATATGTGTGTGTTTTGCGTGTGATCGGTTTTCTGGTTCTGTTATATTTTTTGATTTCATTATGTATGTTATTCATATTGGTTTCTATGTGAGTATTTGTAATAATAATGTATGTTTAATTTTATGTTTGTTAATGTTGATGTTAGATTTTGATATAAGTAATATAATAGCCATTTTCGTGAACAGGTGTCATTGCGTACATGTGCTCTATTAAAAGTTCTGATTTCTATTGTTGCAGTTCGTCTTAATTAGTAAAAGTTGTAAAAGTGTTTAGTGTTACACCCCCGATTTGTATTTACGGGTGAGTTGTTTTTAACACCAAACAGTTTATATTATTTTCACTATTAAAGTTGGGTTAACCTAAATTGGTGCCGTTATTATTTACATTTTTCGGTGTAGATTGGGTTGTATATATTATATATATTTTTGTGTTATTTTGCCTACTAATTTAATTTCATTTTAATAATTACCAATTCCGTGGTCTTCCCTTGTGTGTTGTTTAAAGTCACCACGAAGGACCGAGTGGTGTGAAGCGTGTGTCCCTGTGATCCTCTTAAAATGGGTGTTCTCTGTGAAGTGTGTCTAACACATATTTCGCCTAATAATAATTTTAGTGATGCTATGAAATGCTTTACTTGCTCAAAATGGTATCATGGCGATTGCATTGCATTGCCTTTGCATGTACTAAAATTCTATAAACAAGAAGAAAGGAAAGATAATGGAGTTAAATGGGCCTGTAATAATTGTTTATCCTCATCTAACTTACATTCTGCCAAACAGAGTCCTGATATTTCAATTACCAATGTAAGTGAATTAAATCAATTTTTTGAAAAATATTTAGACTCCAGATTTGCAACATTGAATAATAATTTGCAGTCTTCGATTGAAAGTATCAGTTCTAAGTTTGATGTTATTAATACTAAATTAGAACAATTAGAAATTGAAAACAAAAATCTAAAATTAGAAGTGGAAACTTTGAAAAATAAATATTTGTCTGTGGAATATCCTGAGGATGTAATTAATAGCGAAATCGAGGATAGACAATTTAGATCTAAAAACATTATGATGTTTAATTTATCTGAATCAAATTCCAGCAATTCATCCATTCGTATTGAGCACGACTTGAGCCTAATTAATGATTTGTTTAAAGTAATAGATGATATTCCGCCGCCTTTAAAAATTATTAGAATCGGACGTAAAACGGATTTTCCCCGCCCCGTTAAACTATTTTACAACAATAATTCTATTCCTTCCACTATATTAAAAAATGTAAATAAAATAAGATCTGTTAATTCTCACATTAAAATCAAACGTGACTTAACTGTCAAACAAAGAACGATATTAAAATCTATGGAGTCGGAAGTTGACAAAAGAAAAAAGAATGGTGAACCTAATCTTGCCATAAGATATTTTAATAACGTTCCAAAAATAGTCTCTAAATCTGAATCTCCTCTTCGGCAACCAGCTAGTATTCAAAAAAACTAAGTATTTTCTATCAAAATGTGGGTGGTATTAGAACCAAAATTAAAGAACTTATTCATTTCCTTAATGTATGTTCATATGATATTATTATATTTGTTGAAAGTTGGTTAAATAATGATATTTCTGACAGTGAACTACTATGCGATACTTTTATTATCTACAGAGCCGATAGAGGGCCTAAGTCAAGCGATAAATTGCGTGGAGGTGGTGTACTGATTGCCGTAAGAAAAGAATTATTGTCCTTGGAAGTTTCCATATGTACTTCAACGGTTGAACAACTTTTTGTTATTGTTAAATTTTCTAATAAACGTTTCTTAATTGGGGGTGTGTATATTCCTCCGAATTCGCCGTTGGTGAAATATCAAGAACATTGTCACATTCTCGAATCTATTGTCAATGATTATACAGAAAACGAAATTATTATATGTGGTGATTTTAATATTCCCTCTGCCACCTGGGATAATGACGATATGGGTGTAGTGGGGCACTCTGTATCTTCGGATAGTGCATGTGATGCAATTGCTGAAACCTATAGTTTTTTGAACATGTTTCAATTGAATACTATTCCCAACAGTAGAGGCGTTTTTCTTGATTTAGTTTTTAGCACTAGTGCTAAAATTAATATAACTGCTTCCAATGATCTTCTGTGCAAAAATTCTATGCATCATATCGCCTATGATATTGATGTTAACGTTTTAATGGAACAGCGTAATTTAACCATCAATGATAAAATTTACGACTTCAAAAGAGGCAACTATAGTGCAATTAATATTGCTCTTGCTGAAGTGGATTGGGATTTGGTTTTCGTAAATAAAGATCTGGATAGTGCTCTTGAAATGTTTTATATAATATTATCAGATCTGATTGAAATGCATGTTCCGGTTAAAACTATCTTTAGTTCGCGATACCCGAAATGGTTTAACAGTGAACTTATAAGTTTAACTAAAGAAAAAAAACGGGCACACTTATTATATAAACAATCTGGCGATGTTAATGACTATGAGAATTTCAGAGTTTTGCGCGAGAAGTGTTCATCCTTAAGTAAATCTCTTTTCAAATCATTTATTGATGAAATTGAAGAGGACATTAGATGCAATCCGAAGAATTTTTGGAGTTTTGTCAAAGGAATGAAGAATTCAACAGGTGTTCCCGCAGCTATGAGTTTTGAAGACAGGATATTCGACAACGGGCACGATATAGCTAACGCTTTTGCTTCATTTTTTTCTTCTTCTTATTGTGTAAATGTGACTAGTATCCCTAAATTCAATTTTATTAATAAGGTTAATTCTTTGTCATGTTTGCATATTAATTTGGAAGACGTGTTTAATGAAATTTTAAAATTGTCTAATAAATTTAATTGTGGTCCGGATGGTATTTCAGGTTACTTCCTTTTTAATTGTGTATATACTCTGTCTAAGCCTATTCACTGGCTATTTGAACAGTCAGTATTTTTAGGTTACTTCCCTCAATATTGGAAAAAATCTTTTATTATTCCTGTTCACAAAAAAGGGGTAAAAAACCTAATTGATAATTATCGTGGTGTTACTGTACAATCTTTTATTCCTAAAATACTGGACAAGCTTATTTCTATACAGCTTCGATACTTAACTCGGAATATCATTGTAGATAATCAACACGGGTTTCTTGATGGTAGATCTACTATATCTAATCTTTTATGTTTTGAGAATTTTATATTAAAAAGTTTTTCTGAGCTTAAACAAGTCGATGCTGTATACACTGATTTTGCTAAGGCGTTTGACCGTGTGGACCACAAGATATTAATAGCTAAGTTGAATGCTTATGGATTTTCATCTCAAATAATTAACTGGATATATTCATTTTTATCAAATCGCTCTCAGATTGTTAAACTTAATAGCCACACGTCTTTTGAAATTGATGTATGTTCTGGCGTTCCTCAGGGAACTCATATTGGGCCGTGTTGTTTTTGTTATTTGTTAATGATTTGTGTGATTCGTTCGAGTACTGTAAATCTTTAATGTTTGCGGATGACCTAAAATTATTTCATTCTATTGATAACATTGGTAGTTGTTTTGAACTCCAACATGATTTAAATATTTTATTTGAGTGGTGTTTAAAGAACAATTTATTTTTGAATATATCCAAATGTAATTCAATCTCATTTTCAAGAAAAAATAGTGTAACTTTCTTTGACTACTCGATTAACCTTGAGCAGTTGGAAAGAGTCTATAGTATTAATGATTTAGGGGTTATGTTCGATTCTAAATTGTCCTTTAAAGATCATATTAATTCTATTGCTAACAAAGCATTTAAAATATTAGGCTTTATTTTTAGAAATAGTTATAGTTTCGGACCTTACGCGCTAAGAACTCTTTATATATGTTTAGTAAGATCTAAGTTAGAATATGCATCTGTAATTTGGTCTCCTCAGTATAACTGTCATATATTAGCGCTAGAGAAAGTACAGCGCAAGTTTCTTTTTTATATGTTCCGTAGATTTGTTATCAAGGCTCTTTCTGGCTCTGACTGAAAGTGAGGAAAACCTCTAGGAACGATAATAATAAACAATAGCAAATTCGTTTGATTAGGTTCCTGCCTCGACAACTGCACCGATAGTTCAGGGTAGAGCACTATTCGCGTAAAGATTATTAAACAAGGTGAATGTTGAAATAATAGTCTTTGAATACCAGCAAAATGAACAAGTATATTAAATTTAAAATAAAAACAATATTTACAACACGAAACAAAACACAATAAAAGCAAAAATTAAAACACTTACACAAAAAAAACAACAATGACCACTGGGTCTCGACAATAATAACAACAATTTAGATAACTTACGTGGTACTAAAATGGATCGACGATTTCGACAGAAAAATACTGTTTCTGAAGAGATACTGTTTTTAAAGAGGCCTTATGCTAAGGAGCAGGCGGTATTTATTCGGTCGGTGGTCATCCCTCTGCCTTTCGCACCCCTCTAGCGACCACCGAACTCTCGTTGATCCACAAAATTAATTGTCAAGTTATTATTTTTGAAATACTTTGATATTACTATATCATATAGTTGCGCGCGAAGATACCACACCTGGGCATCCCCGAATTATGGCGCTACCTGTAAGCTACAGGTAGTTACAGGTACGTTTACCTTTTCGATATACCGAAAAGGTAGGCCTAATTAAATTACAGCAATACATGGTAGATACAGCGCCCGTTTTGGCTTAAATAAACCAATTTGCATATTTGTAATTACTAAATATTAATAATTATATATCATGACCGCTCGTGGTTAACATCCTTCGACGTAGGGTTAACCTCTCCGTGTTTGGTGTCGTTCGAATCGCCTTCATCTCAGCCATCCGATGTCCCATGTGGATTTCGCGTGTGTGGACTACATACGCGAATATTCGCGAACGGTGAAGATGATGTAAGTGACTTTCGCCGTGACGTCACTTCCCGTCCTTTTGTTCTTCACACGTGCGCTTCGCCCGCTCGGTCCGTTCGGTCGCAGGTAGTTGCGACCCTCCGCAGATGTGGCGAACACAGGATTCCGGGAATTTTGGACACCGTTGGCGGGACGGCTTGGCGGTAGAACTCGTCTCTACCTGCAGTTGCTGAGAGGGGCTCTTCGACACGAAGTTGAGCTATCATGATATAGGGGCGCTGTTCTCTAGAAATCTAACATGTTATAGTGCGGCGCGAATTTTACTCATTTGGGAAAAAAAAGAAGCAACACAAGTTGCTGAAAGTTGCCGGTGCTTCGCGCCGGTAACAGATTTGATGTTGCTGGTGTTTCAGTTGCCGATTATTCCTTTCTTTGTATTCATTTTAACTTAGATTCCTTGAAATTTCGTAGATTTATGTTAGATATGTGTTTTCTGCATAAATTAATTTCGGGTAATATTAATTGTTCTGAAATACTGGCTTCATTAAATTTTTCAGTAAGTTCTACTTATATAAATATACGGCGTAAACCCTTGTTTAGATTACCAACAGTACGCACTAATTATGATTCAAATAATCCACTTTTTAGATTTATGAGTGTAGCTAATGATTTAAATCATAATAATAATATTGATTTGTTTGGTTCTAGTATATCTAAGTTTAAATCAGAACTCAAAAGAATTGCGTTTCAATTTTGATATAGGTTATTGTTACGTACGATCATAAGTTTACTTTTAGTTGTATTTTAATTTTATGTTTCATCTTGAATTATGTTATTTCTATTGTAAAAGGTGATTCCGTTTAATAAATATATTATTATTATTAAATTAATGTTAGTAGTGTTTAGTATTTTATTTGTTTACGTGTGGCCATATTGGTTATCTTGTTCATTTCTTCAGTCTTTATGTGTAAATGTTTTTTAACTTGTGCCAAATTGGGTGTTAGGTTATCTGTTTTGCAAGTGCAGTTTCTTGTATTCGACTAAGTCTACTGTACATTGCGAAGACTTGCTGTGCTAGAGTTTGTTTAATAAAGTATTTATTACGGTACTTCCTTAGTATTTATTGTGTTTTATTTATATCGCGACCGGTTTCGGCTTTTAAGCTATCATCGGGCAAAACTGGAATATATAATAATTATTGTGGTTGCCATTGCTATTTTACAATGTGTATACTACAATATTGCTTATATTTAGATTAAAATTATTTAAAGTGTGTGTGTGAGTTTGTTTGGTTGTATTTTACAGTAAATTGTAATGTTCTTATTATGTAGAGTTTTAATTTATATCTATTATGTCGACGATATATTATGCATATGGGAAGGACCAAAACTACACAAAAACATATCATTACCAACTGAAACAGAAGATAACAATAAAATTAACTATCTAGATATAACCATCACTAAGAATAACACAATATTAGAATATAATATCTTCAGAAAATCGACACACAGGGCCACCATTATCCCATACACATCACACCACCAATATAAATTCGTTTCGTGATACGAACAACCCGGTTCATTTATACATTGATCCCATTGAGTTTTGCAGCTATAAATTTATTAAAATTTATAAAAAATTTATTAAAAACCAGATGCCGCAAAAATCTTAACTGTGAAAGGCTTGTTTTATTCCAATTATGGAAGCTTTTAATTTACAAATCCACCCCAGTAAAAATTAAATCACAGTTTAAATAACAATATAATTATAATTTTGTTTTAATATATATGTAAATGGTTTGTATATATTAATTAGTTGTGGTAAACATTAATTAATGATGGTAAAATATAAAAGTGTACTAATTTGTGTTTAAATTTTATCAATATTTAAACATAAATGGCAATTGCAACACAACAACTGGATATGTTATAAATAAGATTAATAATAAATGAATAATGGATGACGTAATTCATATATTTTTATCACATAAGAATACACACCCTTATTAAAGAGAAACCTGCCACATTTCCTTTTTAAAATCGACGCCCGTCCCTCGCGCACCCCGCACCTCGCGCATTCTTTCTTATTAAAGCGTCGTTGACGTTGCCAAAGAATTTCATTTCGTGGGGGGGAGTTATAACGGGCGCACTTCGCAGATTATTACCGCCGGAATGGATTAAATAATATAAAAGGAATATTATAAAGTGATCCCTGAAAATGTGTGTATAGTGAGGGGGGCGCGAAATAGATTTAAATATGAAAGAAGGTCGCGCGTCGGTGCAGGAGGGGGAGGGGGGCTATATTAAATTTCAAAGATTATGTCGTGACAATATTAAATCCCCACTCTAATTGCGAGAAGTGCGGAAAGTTACTTTGGAAGATGTTTAGAATTTTATTGTTTCCTCGCAATTCTTGATAAAACTTTATTAAGGTTATTCTTTTATTGTTCTATTGTGTACTGACAATATTAAAAGATACAAATATTATTTAATAAGTTTATATTATTATCAAATATCCGCAACTAATTATATTTTTTTTTATAAATAACACATTGTATAAGTAAAGTATGTATTTTAATTTATTTCATCACAATATAAAACTCTTCACATTACTCAATCCAAATTTAATTATAATTAACTTTTTATATATGTACAAAAATCTTTATTGGAGACAATTTTACATAGTAAAGCAACATTATAAGGAAACAATATGATTAAAATTAAACTATTCTATAAACTAGGTGGAAAAAGACACTTGTTATGTTCCATGTTTATACTTGTACTTTTGTGAAACGTGTGTGAGGAATCCGCAAATATAAACATGATACATAACAAGTGTTTTTCTAAACCTAATGTATTTATTCAGTTCCCTTAAGAATGCAGTGCAAAAATCATCAACTATAGGAGACAATTATAATTCTAATTATAAGAATAGTTTTGACCGTTACTACGTGCTAATTAATGATAAACACTAAATTAACACAATTACTATTAAACTTAAATTAGTGTTAATCATAAAAATATAAAAAAAATTGTTGTAAAAACATAGTAAGTGTATTAATATATTCTTTAATTATGATTCTAAATAATATCTGTAAAACTGAAGTAAATAATATACCATTTAACTCTGAATTATTATAGTTATGAATTTTGATAATTAGTATCTTTGCATTATACATTCATTTAAGTTATTTCATCATTTGTTAATTTGTATGCAGCGAGAACAATGGCGCAGTTTTCTTATACCGACTTTTTCGTAGAATATAATTGAAAAATGAGGGCCTTTATGTTTTGTCAGAGGAGATAGGGGATGCAGGCAAAACGGAAGTGTCGACTACGAGCTAACAAAAATTCACGCCTCGGGACTAGATAAATCCAGTTTGCACTGCGCCACAATTTGAGGCATTTCCGCTTCCGTTTCGTCAGTTTGTGCATTACCGGGTCAACCCGGCCGCAATTTATTCCAGTCGTCTTCCAGCCAGGGCCGTATTTCACTACCCCTTATTCTTTAATAAAAGCCAACATGCAGAGAACGGTGATTCATTATGTTATTACAAAGTATTGTATTATACTATCATACATGGTTTTGTGGTGTTGGTTATGAATAAAAACCTTTGACCTTTTGTGTAACTGAACGTCTCATTGCAGTTGCATACATACATCCAATTAGGGTAGTATTTTACACTCTTATATATTATATTTTTTGCTTATATTTTCTTAGTTTTATGTTTTTACTTTATATTAGCTAGAGTCATACTAAATAATACTCAATTATTTAGATTGGACAATTAATGTTGTAATAATACTTTTTTGTTGGATTGTTGTTTTTACAAAAAAATATTATGTAATTATGATTCATTATTAAAATATTAAAATTACAACAATAGCAAACAAAATTAGTTTAAAGATAATGAACTTTTGCGTGTGATTCAAACCTATTTTAAAAGATTTAGCGATAATTTAAAAATTAAAAAATGAGCTTAAAGGAATTTCTACTTATTTCAATAACAAATAATTGTGTGATTATATTGAATCAATGCAACAATAAAATAGAAGCTTATTACAGTAAATTAAGTTTAATGTTGCTTAATAAATAGGAGTACTTAATTTTCATTTACATCCATAAATAATCAATCCTTTATATAATTGATACTGGTAGAGCTACACTCTTGATGGAACGAGATATGTAAATTAAATGGGGTAAAACACTTGTTAAGTTCCATAATATTTTTATTTTCAGTTGCCTGACACGTGTTTCGATCATTCCTGATCATTTTCAAAGTACAAAATGATGTACTTTGTAAATTTTGTACTTTGAAAATGATCAGGAATGATCGAAACGCGTGTCAGGCAACTGAAAATAAAAATATTATGGAATTTAACAAGTGTTTTACCCCATTTAATTTTCAATCCTTTATGTTCAAATTGCCTTAGGTAATTGTTTTCCTGGTTATTGTTTGTTAATCAGTTAGAAAACATAAATAAATTACTTCATCAATATTAATTTAGTTATAAAATTTTGTTGGGGTTAATTCAAATAAGTACACATTATAATTTGATAAATTTACAGAGTGAAAATGTACTTTTAAAGGGGATTTATACCACTTAATAATAAACAGGTGGTTTATTAATTTTAATACTTTTAATGTACACCCACACTTTACAGGCTTACTTAAATATACGTGTGTATACGAGTATAATCCCTAAAAATATATGGTTTACCTAATTACTTTTTGAATTATTAAATAACCGATTACCGAATAAAACTTAGTTTAAATACGGCAATTAACTTATTATAAAAGTAAAATTAGATATTTTTTGTCTCTGACGTAAAATACAAATTGTCTTTAATTGTTCTTTTTAAATAATATATAATACGGGTTTGAATCCATCTAAAATTACTTGCATGAAACTTAGTTAACAATGTCTAGATAAATATATTCAAATTAACCTTACAGTACCTCATTATAAGGTAGATTAAGACCATAATCATTTATTTAGTTAAGTAGTATTATTTATTGTAGACTGTGTTTTTATTTAATGCATATTAAAGGTGCAATACCTCAAAAATAATACCATATTTACCATCTGTACATAATATAATCCGAAACTTGAAGACGTTTTGATTCGCTATTGTTTATAATTATATATTAATAATCTCCCTACCACTTTCCACCCTACCACTTTCAATTCTTACCTCTAACTGTCAAACAGCACACCTCGAATGCCAAAAATCCGCAATTGTCTTTCTAGATATACAAAAAGCTTTTCACTCGGTTTGGCATCGAGGTTTGCTGTTTTAATGCAACTCCCTAAAAATCCCACCCAACCCCCTCAACTTAATTGACAGCTTTTTATCCAATCGACTCCTACAAGTTAAAATCCGAAATACCCTATCACGCCCCTTTACTCCACAACAAGGTGTTCCCCAAGGATCTCCCCTATCACCAATCATGTATAACATTTATGTTCATGATATCTATAACCCTGATCCACAATACATCAACCCTTCATCCTACCCGCTCCTATACGCAGACGATACTGCTTTAATAGTGCATGCCCCCACCTTACAAAAAGCACTTACCACATTACAAGGGCTGATTGATACCATTCAGCTCTGGTTTGCAAAATGGAGAGTAACCATTAATCCTAATAAATCTCAACTCCTAATCCCTTTTCACCGTCCACAGAATTCTCTATTCCATATAATCATTAATAACCACCTTATTTTACCATCTCCCTCTTGAAAATACCTTGGAATAACGTTTGACCCCAAATTAACTTTTAAAATACACGCCCAAATCCTCAAAGCGAGTGTCAAGAAGAGAGCTCGGCATTTCAGAAGCCTCACTTATAAAAATCAAGGAATATCGACAAAACCTGCTGTTCCTTCCGCTCTTAAAAGTATTCAGGTATCTGAACGATCAGCCCTTCGTACACTCACCAAAATTAGACATCCCCTTAACCCCTTACATAACCCATCCAACACCCTCCTGTACCAATTAACCAACCTATGTCCCATTGAACAACGCCTTACATTCCTTGCTCAAAAATTCGCCACTAACCCTAATACCATTGACATCCTTAACCACATGTGTATCCCTCGCAATCCTTTAATAACACCCCGATACAAATATCCTGAAATCACCATTCATCAGTACATTTCCGCATTTCATAATGACATTAGTGATCACGACGTTTGAAGAACAACTGACAGTTCCGTTAGACATTAGCAATCATGACGTTTGTAAGACAGATAACTCCAGGCTGAAAGACCGCGGGTCGATAGCCGTTTGACAGGAAAAAATAAATTATTATATAATTCCATTGTCATTTTGTTAATTATATGTAAATTATTTTCTTTTTTTCTGTAAATAAAGATGTTTATTAATTTAATTATTAATACCATATTTACCATCTGTACATAATATAATCCGAAACTTGAAGACGTTTTGATTCGCTATTGTTTATAATTATATATTAATAATCTTTTGTGAGTCTTTTTTTCTAATTATTTAATTAATTGTATTGAATTGTTAATTTGTGCTTTTGAAATTTATCAAGACATCGTCGACATATTTCTAACATTATGTATAATATTGCTTCTCCCAATATAAAAATTTAGTTCCATCAAGAAAATAGCAGAACAAGTATCAAATTTGTTATTTATAATTTTTGAAATGTCATAATTTTGAAATTTTATTTTCGAGATGATGAATAAATAATTTTGCTTAGTGAGTTTTTATTGTTAATCCATTGGTCTATATAAAGAACTGGTCGTTAAACTGTAAATTGTAAATTATTTTGTTGCGATCATATTACTGGAAGAAAATAAAATTTCGTCTATTTTGTACTAGACAAAAAGTTAAAAATAATAATAATAATCGTCTTAATTAAACACTATCAAAAGCCCTTCAATTCCTTCAATAGCTTATTGACTCCCTTCAACAATGGTTTGCAAAATGGCGCATTAAAATCAATCCCCACAAATCACAACTCCTAATTCCTTATCACCGCACCAATAATTTACCCCATAAAGTCTTTATTTCCCAAACTATGATCCCTCCTTCAGTTTCCGTTAAATACCTGGGCATTAAACAGTGTTTATATTCTTTATGTACTCCAATTACACTTTTATTTAAATGCACACTTATAGAACAGGCGTGGTACCATCATTGTCGAAAAATTGTTACGTAACACCATTGTATAAATCTGGGAATCGCGAGGACATAAAAAATTACAGAGGTTTATGTATTCAATCCGCTATTCCTAAAATGCTTGATGCATCGGTAGCAGAACAGATCAAATGGACTTGTAAAAATATCATTGGAAATTAGCAACATGGCTTCTGTAAAGGGCGATCCACATCGACGAAACTTGTTTTATTTGTAACCTATGTTATAGACGCTTTTGAGAGTGGGATGCAAGTTGATACAATATATACAGATTTTGCTAAAGCTTTTGACCAAGCCAATCATAACATTCTTATTGCAAAACTAACATCAATGGGATTTAGTGCTTTAGTAATCAAGGGGCTCAAAAGTTTTATTAGTTGTCGCAGAAAATGTGTCAGAATAGGTCCAAATATTTCAGGAGTCGTCGATGTGACATCAGGGGTTCCGCAAGGATCTCACTGTGGTCCTACCCTTTTTAATTTATTTTTAAATGATATTATTAGTACGTTAAACCAGAGTCGTTGCCTACTGTTTGCATATGATTTAAAGATATTTTGTAAGATTAATTCTGTAGATGACTGCGTTCGGTTGCAAGAGGACATTAATAATGTAGAGCGTTTGTGTGAATATAATAAACTTTATTTAAATATAAGTAAATGTTTGAACATTGACATTTTCCCGCAATCGATGCGTAATCAATTACGATTATTTTATTGATAACACTAAATTAGTAGAAGTCAATATAATAAAGGATTTGGAAGTGTTTCTTGACAATAAATTAACATTTAATATACATATAACGAATTTAGTTTCTAAAGTTATGAAATTGCTGGGATTTGTAAATAGGTTCTCACAAAAATTTTCGGCAGAGACGGTCAGAATGTTGTACATTACTCTTATTAGACCACAAATTGAATACGCATCGATTGTATGGTCACCACATTATATGACCCAGGTAAATAAACTAGAACGTGTGCAAGGACACGTTCAAAATTATGAAGTCTAGATCTGGAATAGAAGTATCAGAGTCGATTGCTGAGACATAGTTTTTATTTACCAAGTCTTAATATTAGAAGAAATGTAGCAGACATACGTTTTCTATTCAGAGTATGTAATTATAGTATAAATTGTAGTGACCTTCTGTACTATATAAATTTTAATGCCATTCCACCGCATTTAGGTATTAGGTATTATTTATTTTATCCAAGATGCTATCAAAAGTATTCTAATATTATACATAATAATTCTTTACAAAAATTTCGATCGCACTTGAAAAGGTTTGAATTCACAAAAAATGTGTTCTTCCATTCTCACCCTCTATTCGTCATTTACAACGACATTTGATAACTTTTAGGTTAAATCACCATAAAACAAACTATGGACTAAAGAGTAATACAAAATGCATCGAAATTATTAGATTACAGAATTTGAACATTCGGAAAAACTGGAAACGGGTGATTTACTGTTTAAATTTTACTACTTTTAAATTATACGACATCGTAATTTCGGTTTTTAATAATTTCTACCTGTATGCATTTTTTTCTATGCATAACAATATGTAATATCGTTCGACATATGACTTTACGTTTAATCTTGCGTTTGAGAACAAAACTGGCCGGAACACTTCAAACGAGTAAGGAATGTACTTGGACAGTCTTTCTTTATGTGACCAAAATGAAAACAATTATAACATCTCTTGACGTGGAAATAGATGCATAACGTTTGCTATCCGATATAGATGACTCTTCTAGATGCGAACAGATTCCTGAAATTAGGAGAAAACTCGATAATGATGTTATTGGTATATTTCAGTTTAATTATTGTATCGATTTTTAGATGCAGATGGTTGTTACTATTTATATTGTTTCGCATTTTTATTTCGTTAATAATGTACTCCTCTGATTCAGTGACTTTATTTACATCATAAATTATCATCCGCGGATTAAACTACTTTGGAACGTACATTTTTATTTTATCTTTATTTTAATTTCTACCTCTGTTTTAAATTTATCTAGGTAGATTTTTTCATTACAGTTGGTTACCGCGCTTTTTTAGTTGGTTAAATCTACATTTTTGCCAATTTCATGGCAGGGATTGTAATTATTTTCATTCAATGTATAAAAAAGCTGATTTCTGAGTTTCCTTTATCGGCCGAGATCAATACTTAAACCAGGTAAGGGTTCGACCTAGTCTGAATATGATACGCTAGGAGTAAATTTAGACGATTCAATGGATCCAATATATTGATTTTGTACATTGATTGTATATTTTAAATCTTCCAATACCTTTTTTCACTTCTAAGTGCATCAATTTCATGATGCACATGATGCAACAATTCACTATAGCAGGATGCAGTTCACGAAATAACATTAAAAAATCAATTAATAAAAAATATAAACTAGACGATTGTTAATTTATAAGAAAATATTAACCACGAGTATAAATAAACTGTAGAATTATTATTTTTTGTTAGGTTTATTAATTTAAACAGCATACAAGTTTTATTAGAAATGGGTTCAAACATAACCTCAACTAAAATATATTATTTGACAGTATTAGCAATTTGTGCATAAGTGAACTTATAATTCATAGTTTTCAAAATGAATCTAATTCTAATCGTTGACGATTAACATTATAGATAATCTTATTAAGAAACCAGAACTAAACTCAGTTAAAAAATATTTATATGCCGATAATAATTAAGTCCCCCCAATATTTAGATCATTGACATTTTTTGGTAAAATTAGCAATACAATCAAAACATCCTCGGAAAACACAACCTTATCGTTTCTCTAAAATCTCCAAATAAATTATTTAATGTTGTATATAACAATAAAACTCCGATAAATAAAATAAATAAATCAGGCATATATAAATTAACATGTAAAACTTGTAAAGGACTATATATTGGTCAGTCAAGTCGCAATTTTAAAATTTGACTAAAAGAACATGTAAGTTCATATAATAATAAAACTAAAGATTAACTTTTGTTAATCATTTACTAAACAATAATCACAATTTTAATGACACAAATGTACTTGAGATAATTCATTTCGCTGAAAAGGGCTTAAAAATGGATTTACTCGGGTCTCTTCAAATTTATAAAATTAAACGTAACCCTGAAATTCTACTAATAAATGAAATGACTGACCTAATATATACCCCTCTGTTTAACGCCATCTAAATTGTTTGTAAAATTGTTTTATAAAGTTGTTTATAAAAAAAAATGTTTGAAGTAAAATGGAAATGGATTTGAAAAAAAACTAATTGTTTTAATTATTATTATTATTATGCTTCGGATTACCTGTACAAAATACATTAATATTCACATACATAAAAAGTACATTAAATTTTGAGCACAGGAATCACAGGAATCAAACGCTGATAGAATGTTAAATATTCCAACAGTAGAAATTTCTTTTACTTTATATTTCATTTATTAAGCATTCTACTCAAAATATGTAAAATTTGTGTAAATATTTGATAAATGTTAACATTAAATGATTAGATAACAATTGAAACCCAGTCTAAATCGCTTATATTGTAATATTGTTTTCAAATAAAATGCATTTTTATTGCACTTATTATAGTTGGTGGTATAAATAACTAAATAAATCTTTACTGAAAATATCCTATAGACTATCTCCCCAAATGAAATATATAGGGTCTTTTATTAAGCGCTTCCTATCTTTCAATTTTTTTTAATTTAAACAAAGTGTGTGCGCGATATCAATACAATTGTTCTATTCATTTGAAAGTCCTACTCGTGCCTTTGTGTAAGAAATATAACATCGTACAAATGTACGCCGTAGCTACGTTGAATGGTATGCATCCAAAATGCTGATTCTGGCCGATGGGTTATTTTGGATTTAGGTCCGTTACAGTTTGTGGCTTATTCGCATATACCTGCGACTTGAGAAAGCCCCACAAGCAAAAGTCTATACCCTCAAATAGCCAGAAATGTCCAATGTAGCATAAGCTGTGTGGCACGTAGCGCCATCGTGTTAATACCACGTGTCGTTGGTGTTATGATGGAAAAAATATGCTATGTCGAATTTATAATTAATAATGTGCAATTTATATTAGATAATAGTAGGAAGGCTTGAGTTTGCTAATTGGAAAATATAATATGTGTCAACCCGGAATTGCTGTCATATCAATATTATGGCAGTATAAATGCGTGAATGATTGGGTTTTTAAGTTAAGTTAGTCTTAAGTAGTCTTAAATCAATGTACGAGATGAGAGAACAAAACCTAGTTAGAAGAACCAGTTTTTCCATGACGAGCCCTCCTCTGTGAAGTTACATGGTGTTTAACAACACATAAATTAACATTGTCCATATGATCCAATTCAGGCCAAAAGATATTGGTAATCATTGACCTATAGCACTCGTTGTTGATGGTGATGGCCAGGCTAACGTCGTTCTCAAAGAAATATGGACCGATAATGCCGCCAGTCCAAAATACACACCGAACGGTGACTTTGCGGATGCATTGGATGCTCATTCCCACATGTCATTTTCTATGTTTTTTTTACTTTTAGCTCTTCCTCCTCCAAAATTTGCGATCTGCAAAAGTTGTGATCTGCAAAACGCCGCGTTCTTGTTAGCGACGCGTAATCGACTGTCTGGGATTCTCATGCACACTCTCAATCAGTGGACTCAAAATAATCCACCACATTGCCAGGAAGATTATGGCGACCGTAAAATGGGAAATATGCGGGAAACGTTGCTCGAATAGATCACCCAATTTGCTAAAACAATTTTATCATGTTGTTAAACCTTAGTTATTTACATGAAATCAATTAATCCATAGTTATTTACCAAATAATAAATCGCTAGATGTAGCTTCACTATTATGGCCGCTATCAACTGTCAAAATCTGTAAGTCCGTATTAGAAGACCCCTTACAATATTTGATGAAATAATTTTAATATCATCGATCATATATAAAAGAATTATCTATTTGATTGTGCGTTTTTATAAAATATCTAAGCTAAAACTTTTGTAGAAACTATGTAAGATCGACAATCGACAGTAAACATCCAATATATTTTTGTTGCAGTGTAAAAATCTAAAATTACATAATTGTTTTGTTGCTATTGTATGTAAAATATTTAAGGCGTAAGTTGACGTAGATTTTACGAAAACCATCTTCGGGAAGAAGAACATCATTTAAAGGAATATTTTAAAATTTTGTAGAAAGTTCCTCCAGGAGTATTTTAGTTCTAGATTCAGTTTGGCACAATATATGCCTGCACCTGTTTCTTTCTTGCTTTTTTATTCCATCAGTGAAAATGTGGATAGTAGCTTCAGGAGCCTATAGTTTTATGACGTGTAGTGTCTTTCGAAAAGATAGGTCGGAGTAGCATGGTCCTGACACTTCCCTAGAAGAGCGTCTCTCTGAGTCTCTCTTTCAAGGATTACCTCATGCTTGTGTAAATCCAGAAAAGGAATAGATAATAACGCATCCTTTGTTGACGTGGGTCTGGTGCACAGGAAGGCAGTAATTCTCATACATGCTAGATGATAAATGTGCTGTTGCTTACTTGTTGCATTTTTGAGTTTAACTCTAGGCCACCAGCAGCAGCAGTTGTGCATATGTTAGGCCGGTATAACAAGGCAGTGTGCTACATGGTGATTCTGGGTGATAGTCCTCATGATCTACAACAACTCTCCGGTACTGCCAGAATGTCATGTTCTTCTTCTGTACTTTCGTTTAAATGATTACTCCAATTCAGTTTGGATGAAGATAAGAGTGGAGACAATACTTCTCCCTGTGGGTCGCCCTTCTTTTGGAGACTTCGTTTCCTATTGATATTTGGTCCTTTTTCTTAGCATATGTTTTATCCATTCACTAAGTGCAACGGGACTGCCGAGCATTGAGAAAACCTGTTCTGCAAGATATTTTATCAAAAGCTCCTTCTAAGTCGATAAATAGGTTTAATGTGGACAATTTATTTAACAACCCCTCTTCAATATGGGCAACTACACACTGGAGTGCTGATTCGGTTAAGCGTTCTAGTATGTAGGCGTGTTGATTTGGATAAAGAGGATTTTTCTTTAGAATATGGTTCCTTGCCTGGTTTGGGTACAAATACCACCTTGACTTTTCTTCAGTATTGGGGAACATGTCTAAAAGCTATGCAGCCCTTAATCAAATCACCTATTGTTGAAAAATAGGCTTCAATCCCTATATAAATAGTTCTGGAATAAACTCCATTCATTTCCGGAGATTTAATTGATGAGAATATTTGAATGACCCAGGTTATCTTGGGTCCTGTTATTATGTTAGATGCTATGCTCCAATCTTCTCTTGAAGAGGTATAAATCTTCTGCTGGTCTTTATCTCTGTCTTTAAATTAATTAGTTCACAAAAGTTTCTCCAGTATTCTTTCTGTCGTTGCTCTGTATAGTCATTGAAGCTCTTCCTGCTTGGAGTGTTGTGCTTTGTTATACTTTTTCACCTAGTTAAGTTATTTATTCCACCATGAGTGGATTTCCCTTTATGTGAGTTGAGTGGGTATGACTTTTCATATAAGGAGATGAAACCCTTTTCCAGAAGCAGCGCGTGGTTATTGACTTCAGCTCGCGTTCTTGGCATACGGTTCTCAACTTTTAGTAGTCGTCCAGATAAGGTTTTTGCAAATGGTTCCTTATCGGTTTTCCTTGAATTTCTGAACGCTTCCTCTTCGGAAAGTTTAGTACCTAATTTGAAACATATTCATTTGTGATCTGACCAGGACAGAGTATCTGTCGTCACATGCCAGTTCTTAATGTGCTTGCTTATACTCTCACTAGCAAGGGTAATATTAATCATATATTGTTTTCTTGAAGTAACAAATATTGGTTCATTGAGTATGTGTAGATTTACGCTCGAAATGAATTTGACCAGAGCTTTGCCCATTTTATTAGTGTCCGTGCTTCTCCACACTGTGTGGTCTGCATTAGCATTAGAACCTATAATGAGACTGATGTTGTTTGTTTCACAGTACCTGACCACAACCTGAAATTCATTTGAGGGATGTGGGTCGGTTGCATCGTAGGATAGATATGCGGAGGTTAGAAAACATTTACCACAATCCTTTCCTTCAAAACAGACCAATGTGATATCCGCTGTGGATAATTGAGGCATAAGTCTGGTTTTCATGTGGGGGGTTAACATATACATGCACGTGCCCTTTGATTATATGCGTCATGGAAGATAGTGCCTTTTAATTACCCAGTCTACATATGTTGTTTGTCACTACATAGTAATCTTGGATTAGGACCACGGTATTATCATTGCTTTGGAAATTGTGGTTTAGTGTTTGAACCGCCTCCTTGCAATGTTGTAAGTTTATTTGAATTATATTTCGTTTTTCCACTTTTAATATATAAAATTAAAAAATGTTAATGATGAGTTTATTCTACGGTTGACAATTTATTAGAATATAAGAGCATAAAGCATTCACCATTTAAGCTTGGGAGCTGTCCATTGGAGTGATCTCATGGCGAGGTTCCTTTTTCGGATTAAGCGTAAAAAGTTGTAATTTGTATTTAAGACAACACTTTTTATCCTTATCATGCTGCTATGATTTCTTCGTTTGGAACTCCCATTACGACCCATCTTTACTGTAACAAGAATTAAAAAAAAAACATTTTTATTTTTTTATACCACTTTAAAGTAGTATAAAAAAGTTTTCTTTATTCTTAATATCGAAATGTACCGCGAAGTGAATGCCTTTAGGATCTAAGAATCATACACTTTCCAGTAGTATTAAATCTAAATGATAACGCATTAAAATTATTACTCATTTGCCTGATGAAGCCATTGTGTGGTCAAATAACTTTAGGAGTATCTACAGAATAAAGTAAGACTCTGAAAACATCCGTATTTTATTAATTTAAGTGCAAAATGACTTTCGCAAAGTAACAGCCTTATCAATCCAATGTTTAATAAATTATTAATTAAAACAGCAAGACATAATTTCCTTAAGTCGGTGTTGCATTCCTGAATAATCGGTCTATTAATTATGTTATGCTTGTATTGTATTAAAGCTGTTATAATATAACGCTTATGTCGGGTAATATTGTGTACACCAATAAATTAACTATTATCTTTGAGATTATATAAATAATTAATTAGGTTTGTTCATTACGCTCGCCTAGACATATCCGGTGGTTAGAAGGTAATACCCTACTACACGAGAATAAGTTAATTAAGATAAACTTACAACTTAAAATCGGTGTTATTCACCTTACACCATTAATATTTTCAACCGAAACTATAAATTTAAAAACTTGTTCTAAAAAATTAGTAATGATTTATGTGATGAAATTTATTTTAATTAGAATTACGGGTTTTTATGTTTCACGAGACTAAATAATTACCGAATTATTCCAATACCACACACCACGCCAGAACTTTATCAGATCGTTTATTAAAATAATGGCCGCGTTAATTTTATACGATACCGAGAGAAAAATATAACACGACAATTTATGCTATGGTTTAATGTAATTAACAAAAATTAATTCATCGTCTGTATCTAACTTATTTTTTAACGAGAATAAAATTTATATACTTATATTATTTTCATAAATTAAAATTATGGTATTATAAATTCATTGTCCCATTTTTTTAAATTTATATTTTATATATCCTTTGATAATTATGAGCAAATAAATTCGGATTAATTATATAATTTTAGTAAAAAATAGTAATTTGAATTAAATACAAACTGCAGAGTCATATTTATTACACCCCATTGTTTAAGCGGAATTTTTATTAGTATGTGTATAAATACTCCCCACCAATTATAAGTGAATTATGTTGGTAAATGCATATTTGTAATTAATTTTTTCCATTTGCTTAATACTATTATTTTTATGTACAACAATGACTGAATAACAATGAAATTATAACCTAGTTTCCTAATGGACGTTTATAAAAGTGTGCCATAATTTGTTTGTTTGCGACACGCCTGGTGTGTCGTGAATATCGGCTTAAATAATAATAATAAAGCGTGGGCGGGTGCGGCGTTTATGTGTGTAGGTGTGTGTGTGTGTGTGTGTGTAAGCCCAGAGTTCACGAAGCGTTTAATTAAAATTTGCGTGGAAACACTATATTACGAGGGACTCGAAGCGACGCCAACAATTTATGAAATATGCACGCGACAACGACAACAAACCGGCAACTACACCATCCACCAACTACCAACTACGAACCACCGACGCCCACTCGATCTCCGCTAACTTAATAAAGCACCCACCCCTGTGCATGGCTCGCGGGCCGCCGCCGGCCCCATAATCATATTTCCTCGTGTTATTGCAATTAAGCCGGATAGCAATTATTAGCGGATACGTCCCGATCTAATAGCGTACATCCTGCTTTATTTCAATAAACAAGTACAACACATATCGGTTGCGAACACTGGCTAATAGTATCACGGGGACGAAAATAATAAACTGTAAACTATGATATTTGCTGCTTCCATTATTAACGAATTTGTTATCTAAGTATAGCTTAGAAATTCCTTTTACTGTAGTTAAGGTTTATACGAGGGATAGTAGGAAAGTAGTACTCGTTTGCACCTTACTGGCCAATAGAGTAGCTGCTGGATGTGTGCTAAAATCTTTAGTTGTATAACAACTGTTTGTGCAAGTTTTTTTTTATTTTCCCAAATTGGTACTACTTTTCGGATGGCCTCGTACTACTTTTCGGCTGGCCCTCGTACAGTATATGCAACATTACTGATTCCTAAAGAGTCAATAGTTTTGTATTAATATTTATGTACAGCAATATTTCCTTTCAATTCTTTATATTTATTCAATGGTTATAATAACATCTGACACATAGTGATTTTCGAGTATATCTAGCACGTAAAGTTAATCAAAAAATTATCTCAGTTAAATAAATGTAAATATTAAGTTCAAAGTAAATTTTAATTTACAAGAACTTCTTTCCTGAATCGTATTACTATTATTGAAGAGCCTGTCATAATTAACTGTTAAATTATTTACTCAAGATGCATTTCAAAGGATTTAGATAGTTTCAACCATCATGCTTAGCACATCCACCGCCTCCTTCTCGTCGGTGTTCTTGAGGGGTGATTTTGCGGTTGGCCCTAGCACGCGTGTAATTCGACCGCATCCATCTCTATTACCCCATTCAGCGCCCTACACCCCTTTTCCTTACACCATCGCCTCGTTGCCGCATTCCGACGGACCCAATTCTGTAAGATGGCAATTTTCGTGGGTCATTAACGGAGGCGCGAGACCCGGAAATTTTTTCTTTGTTTTCTCATCCGCCCCCGAAGATTAATCACCGCCGGAACTGGATTAATGTCCGCCATTCCATAAAATTCGATTATCCTCACACTATACAGGCCCGTTTTTTTTCTTTTATTTACAATCTTTGGCCATTTCCCGGATCGTGTCCAATTATGCGGGATGCACGATAAAGGTGTGTGTATCAAAATTTCTGCACAACAATAAGTGTATTATATCCAAATTTATTTTTATATAACTTATAGGCATGCAGAAAATTTTATCTCAACCTAATAGAATTTTATTACCCTTAGCAACAATTGATTTAATAATTATTACAGACAGTTTATGCAAATAATGGGCTAAAAGGATGGTTTTCCCATTGCTAATCCTTTGTTTGACGAAGAAAGTATTATTGAATTTAACATAGTTCTTTTTAAGTACTCTGGAAAGTCAGTAGTCGACCCATATTGTTTACCACCTCTTAAGATATTGCCTAAAAAGAGATTACTAATATGAAAGGACACTGTTCAACGTTTATTTGGGACTTTAAGGTCTTTGATTCTAGAGATTAGGTCTAATAAGTTTTTGATAGCAAATATTGATTTAAAACTAGGATACTACAGATCTAATTAGGAAATCTTTTTTGTAGATTTTTAACAATCAATAAAATTTCGGAGGTTTGAGATTTATAGGAACAAGGTCTGGAATTGGATGAATTGGATGATGATGGTACTGCAGTTTTTGTTTTTGTAATAGATTTAATAGCCTTAATTAATTTTTATGTCGCATTCGATTTTATTTGAACAGAATTATTTAGAATTATAAAAATTTAAGAATTTCTCATTATACATTAGTTCACTGATAGAAATGATTGCATTTCCGTTATCCGCTCTAAGTACGCTACTCTGATAATGATGATGATGATGATAAAAAAAACGATCGAAACCGGTCCGTGGCTGTTGTTAACAGGGAACGATTATTAATGTTTACGATGTTATTTTTAATTGAATGTCCCTTAAGGGGCTTTGCTAGCAATATTTAAATTTTTTCCAAATTGATTTTAAATCTTGTTTGTCTTTCAAAATATCCTTTCTAAATGCATTTGTTTTCTATTGAATTTCAATTTGAATTGATGCGTGCGAGTGCAGTTTTAACATTTAATAATATCTAAATCTGAAGGACTGGGAGATGTTTTGTGTTGTATTTGAAATCGGTTTTCAATAATTGTGTTTCTTGACAAGTGAATTGGTCAGTAGAAAGGCTAATAAATCTATTGTAAATTTCTACAATATTTACAGGAAGGCGACAATTTAAATTATGAATTAATTAGGTTTTTAAATTTATTTTGTTAAGCTACATATATTTTATAGATGATCGGTTTCATTAAAAAAAATATGGCATCTAAAATTGAGTTCGGAGCGGATACTTGAAGATAGACAGAGATGATATCGCGTTGTGAAAGGTCATTATTTAAATCTTGCTTCCTCGTATGTTGACTAAACGGCTAAGCTGTTACTTCGTGTACTAAAACTGATATAACTGAGAATACCATTTGTACAAAAAGGTTATATTAAAATTCACTGTACTCTCTGTTAAATATTGAATTGATGAGACGGAAACATGACGAAGCTTCATAATGCATTGAAATAAAACAACACAGTTAGGAAGGTTTCCTTTTTATTGTTGATTATTTTAACATTTTTCATAAAACATTAGTTTTATCATGCAGATGAATACTGAATTTATTTAGCAACTTTATTAAAGATTCTACCATTGACATAAAAAATAAATTCGATAGGTGCAATTAAATTCATCGCTCTAGAACGCTTATCTGTTTATATACATACACGTTGTCCCCTGAAATTTTGAATATGAGTAATGTGTTTGTATTGCATCTCGATTATTATTATTGGTTGTCATGGTAGTTGCTGCAAATGAATGTCAATTTGACTTATATAGCTTCAAAATGGGAATTTTATGATCGTTTGGGATATTGCTTAGCTCAACAAGAAGATGTTTTCGAACATTTAATAAGATCAACATTGTAGTTATTTGTTATTCGTTACGTCAGAATTGTGATTCTAAAAATAGTAATATTAAAATATCATGTAAATATGTTTCATTTTGATTCCCTATTTTATTACAAGCGTGGTAGCTAAGCAACAAGTAATGCATTCAATTGCCCGTATTCAAAATTTCAGGGGACAACGTGTATATATATATATATATATATATATATGTATATATATAAATAATAATGGCAAATAGACAGAAGAGACTCTCACTGCCTGCCAGAAAGAAGGGTTAGAGTGGAAGAACATCGCAGCTGCATGAACTCCGCCCAGTTTCATCCATCCAAAATTTTTGTATGTTTTTTATAATATTTTTGTATATCTATATGTATTTTTTTTGATATGGAGCTAAAGTATAATAAACATAAACATAAACATCTGAATAAAACATTAAATTAAAATATAACAACATAGTATGGTTTAGAAATTCTTTGATAGAAATTGGAGAAATCTATTTTTCATATATATACAACATCTTTATTACAGACACTTACACTTGTTTAACAATAATATATCAATACATCAATATATACAACAATAAGAAGAGGTTAGTATGTACCTGTCGGGCTATCGACCTTGGGTCTTTCTGCCCCGTCATTACTGATAAAAAACAAAACTAGTAGGTTAACTAACTGTCGTGATGATACGAACAAATTATTTGATGTAGTGTGTATGTTGGATGATGGTATTTAGGTAAGATGTTGGGATTGCGAGGAGTACAGTATTTATTGAGAAGGTTGTAATTATAGGGTTTAGTTGAAATATTTCAGCAATGGCTAATATACGTTGGGAAATCGGGATAATTTGGGTTTCTTCATAGAGGAGTTCGTTGGATGGATTGTAGAGTGGATTGTTAGGATGTCGAAGTTTGGTTAAGGTGCGGAGTGCGGATCTTTTTGCAACTAGGAGACGACGACGACGATGGAGAGTTGAGAGACAACATTGGGAGAATAGGATAGCACTATAATTAAGCAAGGGGCGGCAAATCGCTTTGTATATATTGACGGCAGTTGGTTTTGAAATTCCTTGATTTTTATACGTTAGGGAACGGAAATGCCGCGCCCTTGCGTTTAGTTTCGATTTAATGGAGAGGGCATGGGACTTAAATGATAATTTGGGGTCAAATATTATACCAAGGTATTTGCAAGTGTGGGAGGGGCAAATTTCAGCTGTGCGGATTTTTATTTTAGGCGATGAAGGAGTAATTTTGTGGAAAGGGATGAAAAGTTTGGATTTTGACGGGTTGATTTCGATTCGCCACCTTGAAAACCAAGTTTCGAGGGAATTTAGAGATGATTGCAGAGATAAAAGTGTTGATTGTAGGGTAGGAGCATGTGATACCAAGGTAGTATCGTCAGCCAATAGGAGTGGGTATAAGTTTGGATTAAAGAAATCATAATCGGGGTTGAAAATGTCTGAGCAGTATAGGTTGTACAGGATGGGTGAAAGAGGGGAGCCTTGAGGGACACCTTGTTCGATGTCAATTAAATGGGAGAAAGACTGGCGGAATTTAACTTTGCAGGAGCGGTTTGTTAGGAGTTCGTGGATTAAGATGATGAGGTGGCGGGGCATATTTAAAAGTGCACATTTGTAAAGCAAACCTCGATACCATACAGAGTTAAACGCTTTTTTGATATCTAAGAAAGCTACAGCGGACGATTGGCCTTCGAGGTGCTTTGTCTGAATGTTGGAAGTTAGGATAGTTAGAGGGAGAGCCGTTGATTTGTTAGGTAGGAATCCGAATTGATATTTAGGGATGGAAGAAATTGAGCATTTAAGGATTTTTTATCAAGGATTCGAAAAGCTTACCTAGGGCTGGGAGTAGCGCAATGTGACGATAATTAGAAACATGAAGGATCCATGTCTGGTTTTGGGATATAAACAATTATTCCTAATTTCCATTTGGGAGGGATATATTGGATATAGACGAGAAGCACATGTAGAGTAAAATTGGGTAAAGGAAGGGTAAAGTGAAGACATTCGTTAAGCGGGTTGTTAATACGTGGTGGATTTGCTTTACCGAAGGGAATAGATGGACAAAAGGAAGCAATAGAACCTCCTCGCTGATTTGCATTTATGACTGTTGAATTTATCTGAATAGATTTCTAATTATTAAAATTGAAACTTTCTTTAGTTTTAGTTTCAACGAGAAGATTCACGTGGATTGGGTTATTAGTGGGATTTGTTATGAATGGAATTGATGTTGGTATACAGAAATCGTAAATTAGCCATTGCTAACCGTAACAGAAGCTGTGTGGACTCCGGATTTTGGGCAAACAGGAGGGATTATTTCGGAGAATTTTAGGTCAAACATTACTATAAACATTCGGTTTCCCGAGAGGGACACATGAGTGTCGATTTGAAATGAATCAATGAATCTGTTATGTAATTTTTAAAGGAGTTCTTGTCTGTCGGTTGCTTGTGGAGAATTTATTTCTGTAACGTATGTATGAAGTCATGAAGGGTGAATGACTTATGAACGCGGGAGTCTTTTCTAACTGACTTGTCCATGTCCGTCGATTTTTTGTTAGTGAGTTGTATTTTCACGTTGGGGATTCCCTCTATTGGTTTCGTTGGGCGTTTCTTGCATTTAGTGGACCACGCGCTATGTCCTTCTTCTTGGCATGTTTTGCATTTTTCCACCAGGGTCGTTGTGCATGCTGAGGTGACGTGGGGCCCCATGCATTTAGCGCATCTTATTTCCTGGCTACATTCGGTGGTTTTATGCGTAAATAAATTACATTTATTGCATGGAATCGGCATCGGTTCTGGGGGTTTACTTTCCACTACTGGATATAGCTTGCACATATATGGGAAGTTGTTACGTAGTAGGTAAGAGTACGCCTCGTGCGATGCGGTAATAATGCGTATCATTCGGGTCTTATTGTTAGTCACTTTAGCAATTATTCATTTACAGAATCGATGAGCGATTCTCCTGTTTTTGGTTTCGGTGCGCTCGCGGAGACCTCGGCGTGTTTTACGATGATGTTTTGCATTTTAAGTGTGTTTAGGTCGTTGATTAATTTTTGGTTTTCACAGTTGGATTTAATTAAAAATCCCAGTTTCGTTTTAATGATTAGTGCGTGTTTGTCAAAGTTATGTTTAGCCCATATTTGTGTCATTTGTACACGGCTTGTTTCGTGGGTAGTAGTGAAAGAAAAATTATGCCTATATGTGTTTTGTGTGTTAAAGGCTGCTGGGGTTGTTATGATGGGTGAAGTGTCGTCAGTGGTTCTTGTGGAAGGTGTTTTAGGGTTACGTTTGGCTGTCTGCGTTACCTCGCTTCCGGAAGTGGACATTTCGGTCTCGGATCGTTTGGGCCTGCCACGTGTCCGTTTTTTTGGCGTTTTGAAAACGTCCGCTGTTTCGGTATCAGAGGTGTCTTCCATTTATAATTGGTTGTTATGCGTTTACGGCAAAAATTTACACAAGTATATCACGAGCTTAATAAGTACGTCTTGCTGTCACAACGGCTAGTAAGCGAATCTGCTATTTTTCATATTAAACCTATTTATTTAAAAACTGCCCTAAAACGGGCCACAGTAAATGCCAATGAAAATTACATAAATAATATCCTAAATGCACTATGGTCGAAAACCACTTATAACGTTAATTGTGATATATGAGCTAATGATTTTAATATATTGTTTAGTGCAAATGCTGATAACATACGAACTAATTTATTACCCTGTAACATAGATACAATATCCTATGTCAGCCTAGCTGATGTAAGTCTTAAATCTTTAAAGAAGTGGTGATATCTAGAGCTTTTCAACGGACGGTATAAAAAAACTTTATTGTTGTGATACTTTTGTCTTACACAACATAAATGTATATGTATAAAAAGTATCGTCCATAACATCCACTTCCGGTTTATGAATATTCAGTAAAAACTCTCAGTCCCAGTTTTGAACGATTAAACCTTAAGTTCAAAGTTTCATCTCAAAAGGATCATTGGTTTTTGAGATACAGCGCTGACCGACAGAAACACAGACACACGTACACACAGAAACACAATTTTTGCTTTCCGTATATATTTTATATAGGTGGCCTCTATCCCTACCTCTAATCAGTAAAACATAAGCGAGGGTTTTAATTAAAAGTTTCCTTAGATTTTTCTTGAAAACTGTGAGGTTTACGAAAAAAGGTTAATTTTAACAATTTGCTCAAGTTAAGAACTTTACAAAATACATTTTTAAAAGAACTTGTTCAGTTTCTCATTCCCTTTAACTTTTATTTGAAAAGTCATGTAATATTTTTTTATTATACTTATCTGAAAACACTTTGATTCCATATGCCTCTAGAATAATGGAATCGTCACTTTTTCAGGCGACCGCACAGAAAATGTTTGTTTGTGCGGTCTTTCTGTGCGCTAACCAATGTTTCCATAGTAGCAGATAAGGTTTGAAGTTTATTTTTGTGTCAGTGAAAGCCAATTTAAAAAATGTACTCAGACTTAGATGAAAATCCTGATGTTCCAGACGACATATTAGCTTAAGCGGCTCAAGTAAGTGCAGATTTACTACCGACAAAATCAAAAACAAGATACGAAAAGGAATATGAAATATTTAATGAATGGCGGGCTCAGAAGAATATAAAAAATGTAAGTGACGATGTACTTTTAGTCTATTTTTCGGAAAAGGCTAAATCTATGAAATCATCAACTTTATGGAGTAGATTCTCCATGGTAAAAAGCTGTTTGGCTATTAAAGAAAATATTGACACGAACATTTTTCGAAAAACTGTAGCATTTTTGAAGCGTCAAGCGGTGGGTTACGTACCAAAAAAATCAAGAGTTCTTACAGCAGAACAAGTAACTAAATTTTTATGTGAAGCTTCAGATGAGCAATATCTATTAGCAAAAGTAATATTAGTGTTTGGAATATTCGGTGCGTGCCGTCGAGATGATTTAATACGTTTAAGTTTAGACGATATTAAAGATAATGGTAGTTTTCTTGTCGTGTTTTTGCGAGATGGAAAAAATCATAAATCGAGAAGTTTCACGATTTCAAATGAAGGATGTACATTCGAGCCCTGCACACTTTACCGCAAATATGCAGATTTGCGGCCTAAACATATGGAGAGCAGAAGATTATTTGTAGCATACCGAAACCGTAAATGTTACGCTCAACATGTTGGATGCCATACTATCAGTGGTATCCCCAAACTTGTTGCGAAATACCTAAAACTAAATGATCACGAAAAATATACCGGACATGGCCTAAGGCGTTCTTCAGCAACCATGTTGGTCGAAAGCGGTGGTGACTTGCTTACTCTGAAAAGGCACGGAGGATGGCGTTCTTCCAGTGTAGCAGAAGGATATATAGAAGAATCTATACAAAGAAAAATAGAAGTTTCAAGGAAATTGTTTAACCCATCTCATGCGGAAAATACAACATCTGCAATTATAACTCAAGAAAATGAAATACTAAGGGGAATAAACTTTAACAATAATACTAATTGTACGATAAACCTTACTATTAATAATAACAGTTCCAATTAAATATGATTTTCGTTAATATTAACTCTACTTATATTTTCACTATTATAGATATTACAGTTTTGAAAAAAAAAAATTATCAAAATATCTCTCTTAATATTGTTGTTTTCAAATAAGTATAATAAAAAATAGCGTTCATTACACGTCCAGAAATGGATTTTTCCGTGCTTTCATGACTTCCCGTGTGAGGCGGACACGCGCGTACGGAAAAATCCTTTTTTCTGGACTCCTAATGAAATATACTATTAAATTTAGAAAATTATCGAGAAAAAACAAAAGAATACCTCGAGTAAACATCCACTTTATAAACATCCGGTTTGTGAATGTTTACCAAAAGCTTTTCAGTTCTGGTTTTAAGTGATAAAGTAGGGCGTTGAAGGTAGTCGGTCCAGTTTCGTATCATTCTCTCCGAGGCGAACAAATTTTAATTATATGTTTTTTTTTATTGGATGTGTAGTTTTCGAGATATTTAAATGTCTTCGCTAAAATTTAACACCCTGTATAACATGTTGGACGCCTGAAGCCATAACTTTGTGATGCATCTTGAATTAGGAATTGTATTTATCTTCTGATAAAGTTCCTATTATATAATACTATAAAGATCAAATGCTACCATACCAAACTATATCAAGAAATCAATCTGAGTATACGCTTATTATTAAAGAAATTCAAAAGAAATTCTCCTCACTACCAACTCAAGAAAAAATAAGCAAATTGTGTCCCAAATAAACAAATCGCACTACATGGAAAATTATATCAAAAATAGTTACATGAAAAAGAGAGATAAATTCAAGTTACTATGCAGAATTGATTTTATTAAATTAGCAAATGATTTCAATCAAATCTTATATGAACTTCACCAACATATCAACATAAATCCAGAACAATTAAAGTATACAATTATCACATTGGAGTTTCAAAAAAGGGGACAGTTATAACATATGTAAAAGAATTATACAATCGTTTTCTATAAACTATTTTTAAATAATCAACATGAGTTTATGAATGGGCGATATATCTAAACTGCATTGCCCGACTGTACAAATGCTATATTATTTGCAAACGGGATGTCACCTGTGGAATATTTCTCTACGTAAGGCATTTGATATTGTCAATTTTTCATTATTACTTCGGAAACTATACCAGTATGACATACGTGATGTTGCCCAAAATTTAATAAGCTCTTATCTTCACAATAGAAACCATTAACAAAATTAGTCGAAACATTTAACGGAACCGTTTTGATCTTAGAGACTTTGCATACATTTCCATATTCCACAGGGTAGTATTGTAGGCTCATTATTATTTATGCTATTGATTAATGATTTACTTATTGCCACTCCAGAATACGTTTTTTTTACTAAATTATGCAAATGATAAAACTGATTTAACTAAAGGTGAAACTATTCCAGATTTAGTTAGAAATCGTAATCCGGCCATACCTTCTGTAGTAAATTGGATTAAATGCAATAGGTTAAAACTGAATACTGATAAGACCAATTGCATCTTTTTCAAAATCAACCAAAGCTTAACAACACCAGAAAGCATCACCCTAAATAATAACCAATACTCATTTTCACAATTTATAAATTTCTTGGGAATTACTATTGACGAAACTCCTGATCAGTGCAAGTAACTACATGATAGCAAGAGACTTCTACTAAGCCATTATATATTCACACCTTACATATGGTATTGTTGTCTGAGGTGCGGTCTAAGCTAATAGAGTTTTCTTCGCAGTAAGGCAGTAAAAATACTTTACAAGCTAAAATACCACGATAGTTGTAGGTATATTTTTAAAGAGGACACAATTTTAACCTGTACACATATATATAGTTACGAATGTGCTAAATTTGTTTGGAACCAAGAGGACACATTTATTGTAGCTCTACTTTTATGTTCTTGTAATACCAGACATGGTCAACAATTTACGCTTCCTTTCCATCGATTACATAGACATGGAAGTTTGCTTACTATTCATGTATTAAAATAATTTATTATCTTCCCAAATAAATCAAACAGTTTGAAAGTTTGCATGCAAAAAGTGTTTAATTTTCTGTATACTTTAGAGCCTTATTAAATAGATGAATATTATAATTATAGATATGTTTAGAATAAGATTACTCAGCCAACGTTCTGTTGTTTTTCTGAATATATCTACCCATTAATGTTTTTTTCCCTTATTTATTTGTAGTGTTCATTGAAAAATAAACAACCTATTATTATTATTACTATTATTATATAAATATATGTACGTTAGGATAATTTTTTGATCTAAGTTAGTCATTAGACATACCGACTTGTTCGCTCATTCTTAATAACTAGATAATAACAGGTGCAATTTATTGAGGATGTATAATCTAAAGCACAAGTTTTTCACACAGAACCTCAAGGGTCAAGACTCGGACCTTTACTGTTCCTTCATATGAACGACCTTCACAAGATTTAAATAACGGACAATTTGTATTATATGCCAAGATACCATTAATAAATCATTTAATTAAGCGTCTGCAAAATTGAAAAATTCGAGAGATAGTATACATACTAGTACCATTTTTTTGGTACTGGACATTAAACCAATTAAATTATGTAGTCCCATGTATTCTTCATTTATAAATTATATAATAAAGAGTATAATATCTATACTGTTACGTGAAGCTGTAGCTGTTTATACAACCTGCGTATAAAACGAGTTTATTTAAGGGATTGTCTTATTAATTTTCTTAAAAATCTAAATATTTTAATGTCCCGGAGTGACAATTTCTTGTTATCTGTAAATTGCTAAATATTTCTGTAAAAAGGGCAAATGAATAATTGCATTATATGTTTATAGTCATAAAAAGTGTTGATCAGAAATTTATATTTCATTTGTCTTATATCAGACATTTATTTAAATAATAACGCAAGAGACATCTTAAAATGGAATCCTATATTTGCCAATTGATAGAAAATGCGAATAGCATATAAATAAAAATTATGGTGCTTTAGAGTGATGGGGGCGATTCTTTAAAGTAACAAGCTCATTTACACACACACAAATACACAAATGACACATGGCGCAAGGACCACGTGGTCGATATCAAAACACTACTAATACTATAATTAAAATAATCGTGACAAAATGGTTTTATTAACACCTGAAATTCCTACTTTGAAATATTTTCTGTAATTTCAATTATTGTCCATGATCAGAACATAATTTCTTGGTAACTTAATTCAAAAATTATATAATAAGTTCAATTATTTGAACGATGCAAATGTTAATCGGTTTTCATAATATTAAAGCACTTTACTTTTAGTTTATTTGTGTAAGATTTATTTTTCATACCAGAATCACATATCTAAACTTCTATTATAAATATTTTAATAATCTAATATATTACAATTTGATTTGAATTTTAAATTTGCTTTTTGTTCATATAAAATATTGCCTTTATTTTATTTTTATTTAACAATATTGTACCCGATTGACTTTCAAAATGAACCCTACTGTAAATTGCTGGACTGTTATTATTATTAGGAAGTCTGTTTATAAAATTCTTAAATTCTACTGAGTTATCATAGGAAAATGATATTTTACATTTATTTAATTATTATTTTTTGTAATATGTGTTAATTCGATGCTGCTTAAAGTTAAACACTGTTACCTAATACTATCCTCTATACTTGTATTTATGATTACACAGATTTCTAGGGCCAAAATATGATTATTCAACACAACACGTCTATATGCAATTTTTTTTGAAACTTTTGAATGTAGATATGTTCTGTTAAAACATCATATTTTGTACGCAGGAATCTGTGGTCCAGCCATTTCGCCACATAAATGGGACAAACTGTATATTATTATAATATTTATTTGCAAATATTACTTCTATCAACATCGAATAGAATTATACAATATTTTTATGTTAAATATATTACACTGAATTTGTCTTTGTTGAGGTCAAAGACAATCATGATATATTAGTAAAACTGAATTATGCTTGCAATACAGTTAAAATATCTACACTTTTTGGGCCAAATTAAAAAGACTTTCAATTAGTAGGAAAATTTCAGTCTTTGAATAAATCAGTAATTTGAATAGTTTTATGAGGTATGTGGATAGAAATAAAAATTAAGAGGAAATATGACTTGATAATTTAAATGTTTCAGAAAATAGTATTCAGCTTAATGTCAGTATTTGAAACAAGTTAATACCTTAATAGCTAAAAACTGTGAGTTCTCCCTTATCTTCTGTGGCCAACTTCCAAGTGAACGTTATTGTTGACGACATTATTTCTGCATCTAGACAGCAACCTCACGGTAAATAGATTCATTTATCAAATATAATAATATCATGTCGCACAATATACAATTAGGAACTGAAAAAATGATATTACTTTAAATAAGATATAAATTAAAAAACTCTGAAGTAAAAATTTCTTCGCTCTTTTCAAGTGCGCTATACTGGTGGTATCCAAAATAGCTCGAAACCGGTCCATGGCCGTTGTTGACAACTAATGTATAATTCAATAGTTAAAGAACACGTGTTATGCTTCATATTGTTGCATTTAATTTTAGATCAGCAACTATAATTTACAAATTTTAACTGGTTAAAAATTTGTTTGTCTATGCCCATTCAAATGCAAAAAATATATATATGCACCAAAAATGACTATTTTTTTTGTAGACGTCATGTTCTCAAAGAGTTGTTCTTTGAATTGACTCATAAATATTTCCGCGAAGAGATCCCATAGGCAAACATTCCTTTTGAATATAAAAAGGTGTTATTGAAGGAGAAGTGTTTATTTTTATTATAATTTTTTGTTAGTTTCCTTTTTCGATTCTAATCTTATCTAAAAAAATGATTTGTGTTTGATTTTAACCTAGGAGAATATTAATATTTTCATTTAAATTCATACACTAGGGCCTTATTTTTGCCACTGTGTTAATTTAATCTTTGCTTAAATTCAACTTGTATTATGTGTGTAAACAATTATGCAAAAATTGCGCATATTAATGTTAATGGAGGTGCGTGAATTTGTTTTTAATAATAATATTGATATATTAACAATATCGGAAACGTCGCTAACTTCAAATATGCCGAGCAATCAGGTCTGTATTCCTGGTTATAACTTCTTAAAAAATAATCGTTCGACGAGAGGTGGGGTGGGTATTTTATACTGGTTAAAACCAACGCTTTTAACTTTATAGTGGATGCTACGTATAAACCCCAGCACTTGGATTAAGCATATTTTTTAAATGAGTTAGAATCTTCAATTGTTAACTGTTTTGCGTACTCTGATAATATTGTTTGTTGTGGTTGTTTTAATATTGATGTTTTAAAACCTGAACAGTCATCAACTGTTTTACTCTATGATGTTTTGGAGAGTTTAAACTTAGTACAGTTAATACAAGACCCGACACGACTCACTTTAACCACTTCTTTACTTATTGACCTCATTTTAGTGCCTCGTGATTTAAAAATATTATATCAGGGCGTTATAAATTGTAATATTTCGGATCATGATGCGGTATATTGTAATATTTCCGAAAACAAAGTAAACAGTAACCCGCAACCATATACTTTCGCGAGCTCTATAAAATAGATATCTCAAAATTTAACGCTGAATTGGAAAATATCCCTTTTCAAGATATTCTTCGCATAAATGATATTGATGAGAAAGTCTATTAAAGTCTTAAATATATTCGATAATTGTGCACCATTAAAGACTGGGTCATTTTCTAAACCCCAGAGCCCTTGATTGACGGACAACATAAAATACTTAATTGAATTGCGCAATAAATCCAAAACAAAATTTAGGCGTACAAAAGACCCTGTTCATAAGACTTTACTTATATATATCAAAACAAAAACAAAAGTTTTCAGTAGAAACATCTCAAGAATTTAAATATAAAAAAAACATGTATTCCTGATTGTTTAAAAGATGTAGATGCTCTTAACTCCTACTTCATTAATAGTATTCCTGCTGGTAAATTCGATGGTGACAACTTTAACAATTACTACTCACTGAGCTCATCAGTGGCACATTTTCAGTTTATACTAATTTATGAGCTTACTGTGATTAAACATCTTAACAACATTAAATCTTTGCCAACAGGATATGACGATATAAATATTTCTATGTTTCGACTGTGCTGTCCGAAAATTTTGCCTTATCTGGTCCATATTATTAATTCCTGCATTCTACACAAGACCTTTCCAAATGTTTGGAAATATGCAATTATCAAGGCAATACCGAAAATTAATGAACCATTGGAGCCGAAATATCTGCTTCCTATTAGTATTTTACCAACAATTTCGAAAATCATGGAAAAAATAATTTCAGAACAGCTACGTGCATTGTTTCGCAAATATAGTCAGGCTGAAATCCAGATTGATGTATTGGTAGTATTTTGATAATAATCAAATACTACCAATACATCAATCTGGATTTCGGCCTGACTATAATTGCGAAACTAAATTGCTAAATATAACTGATGATTTAATATCTGCCTCAGATAGCGGAAAAATGACTGTAGTCGTTCTTCTCGATTACAGTAAAGCGTTCGATACTGTAACTCACACAACGTTAGAGAAAATTCTTAGTTTCATAGGACTGGATGTTTCTGCAATTTCACTTATTATTAGCTATTTATCAGATCATAAACAATGTGTGAAAATAGATAATCTGACATCTGATTTATTAAACATTACTCGAGGTGTTCCACAAGAGTCCATCCTTGGACCACTTCTTTTCACAATATACTCTTCACGTATACTGAACCAGCTGAAATATTGTAAAGGGCATATGTATGCGGACGCAACTATATTATTCCTTTTCGCCGGATGCACTTGTCAACAGTGAACAATGCATTAATGCTTCTTAATAATATTTTACATTATTCCAATATGTTAGATCTTACAATCAACCCCCCAAAATCTTGTTTCCTGGTGTTTGGAAAAAATAAATTATGCAATATTATCGGCACTCAACTAACTTTACATTTAAATGGAGTAAGTATACTCTACAGCTCTACAGACAGCAAGCTAATAATTTGAGGGTAGCGATGGATAACACGTTCTGGTACAAACAACTAATAAATAACTGATTGAGGTTGTAGGCACTTACTTCGTGATACATTTTAATTAGATGAAAAATAAAAAATACTTTTACTTAGTTAATATCACAATGTTTATTAAATAATGACTGCAGTTTCGATCAAACAATGATCATTATCAAATTATAAGTTTAACTATAAGTTACTTATAGTTTGATAATGAGCATTGTTTGATCGAAACTGCAGTCACTATTTACTAAACATTGTGATATTAACTAAGTAAAAGTATTTTTTATTTTTAACTAATAAATATATTTATATCTTCCGCTTATATGAATATAAGAAACCTATATCCTCATAGGTATTTTCTAACCAAATCCACTAAAATCACTTTATGCGAGTCGCTTGTACTCTCTCACTTTAGCTATTGCTCAAACTTATACCATCCAGCTTTTGACAAGAATACACATATTCGGATTCAAAGGGTTCAGAATACGTGCCTAGGTTTTATATTTGGCATCTCTACAATAAACTTACGTTTATTAATGACGTCCACAATATTAATACGAGATTTTGAGGGCGTATATCACCACCAAAGCACACTACACAGTGTGTTATTTCGCACCGCTAGGGTCCAGAGGTGGTGGGGTAGGAAAAAATCAAATTGATACTAGAAGAAAACTAAGTACGGCATAATATTAGGCATACTTCAAAGCTTATAAAACTGAATTTATAGATTTTAAGGTGTACCCATATTATAAGTACAATGAACCCTCTAAGTCAAACATTTTTGAGAGTTGTTCAGCCTGCTATAATATGGGCCTTGGTTAATTATTTCTCAGTCGGCCCCCACTCAATATATCATAAATATTTTATAACACAATAATAAATATAGTTTTTCCTATCTAATGACAATTTTTACATTTTTCTATCTTAACTGGAACTGGATCTTTATTTGAATTTGGAAGATCCATTCATTACATTAACTTATTATGGTAAAACTTCAGAAGAAATTGCTCACATTCTTCGAAAACAAAATCATCAAATCGCGTTTAGACCTGCTTGCAAACTATGCAATTTATTGTTCAATTCAAAAGATAAAATCAACCCCTTAAAGACATCAGGTGTGTATGAAATTCTATGTTCCTAGTACAATAGCGTGTATGAAGGACAAACGGGCCGCAGTTTTGAAAAACGATACGCTGAACATTTCCGCGCATTCCGATTAAATCAAAATTCCAGCTCTTTTTCTAATCACGCGTTAGAATGTAAACATTCATTCCCCGAAATCCAAAATCTTAAAATTTTACATAAATGTTCAAAAGACACAAATCTGTTAAAATCCGCGAAAATTTTCAAACGTAGTAATAATCCTCCCATTAACCTGTTAAACGAGCAAACCGATTTAGTATACACACCGCTTTTCAAAATTTTATAATCTCTTTAATCTTAATCTTTTGCACCTGTTCACCGTAAATCGTTTTGCTCCCCTCACTTAATTTTCAAAATCTATTTAAATGTATCTTTTTCGTTAATTTGTTCACTTGATAATGACCGTCAAAAGTCGAAACTTAGGTCGTATACATTGTTATATATTTATATATTATAATAAATTATAGTGGTTAAAGATATAGTAAGTGTTTTATTCAGTGTTCATTATGAATTACCACGTAGTAACGGTCGCAACCATCATTATGATTAAACATACATTTATGAGATTTCTCATTTCAGTTATTTTACAACTTGTTAATTGTACTTGATTATTATGATTTTAGACACGCCAAATGTTGACTTAGTTTCAGTATTAAACCCTTTCGGCTTCTAGATGGGCATTATCATTTCTGTTGAAACACTAAACCCTAAATCATTAATATCGGATTTGTCATAAAAATTAATATAAATTGTCAATTAGACTAATAATCAAATTTCAAAAATGTATATTTTGAGTTTATTAACGATTTTCACTATATTTTTAACAGCAGCAATAATCAGTAAAATACTTTGTGGTTGAAGAAAAATTCATGGTTTAAAATAATCATAAGAATGTAACTATCTAAAACTAAATCCAGATCAGTTGATTATTATGTTTTGTTTGTATGTAAATGATATCTTCAACGATAATACTTTAGAAATGAAACTTTCTGTTTGAAAATAGTACGAATACCGACACTTGAGTCACCAAAATAAATTTCGTGTTATACAAACAAAGTTATTAGTGTGTTTATTTCTATTCAACATGTATAACGAAGTAGTAGCCTCCAATGTTATCAAGATAATACTTTAAATTCATCATCATTTTATCATTTGGTTAGATTAATAAATTTCACCAGAAGCATGGAGTTCGGTTGGTTGCTTTAGAGGTTGGTTTAATAAGATATTAAAATGTGTTTTAAGTATATTTTTAAATAAATGTTGTTTATAATACCAATAACTTATTTTTGATTCATATCTATACAAGATGAGAATCAACCACTGATCTGCAATTTGTACTTGTATTGAAATTAACGATTTTTATTTAATTCTAATGGCATTAATGTATTTATAAACTGTTATTATATGTTAGGAATAAAGTTAAATTATAAATATTAACAATTAGTTATCTAATTGCATTGGAATAGATGAAATACCCTATACATTATTTCTGATTATATAATAGTATCCCCTATTAAGCTCATTCAAAATTATATTGAACATTTATTATTAGATATTATGATTACATTATTAACCTGAAATTGGTGAAACAATATAAATAATATCTCACGCCCAGGAACTGAAATCAGGATTTATCGTTTATATAATTTCCTACGAAATTAGATATATAGATGGCACAAATAAGCGGGTCAGTTGCCGGAGGAGGAGGAATGGGCATGTCCCAGGGCCATTAATAAACGATGCCACCGTAATAACAAAATATTATTTATTTATAGATCGCATCGATAAAACTGCCATTACAAACAATTTCGTGCACTCCCGCGTTCCCTGAGCGCATTAATAAAACACGTTAAATTATAAAACGCGCCGCCATCAATTATCTCTTCCCAATAAACTGCTTAATTAGCTGTTATTGTCCCGTTCGATTTGACGGTGCGATTTAATTAAAATAATGCTAATCAGCAGGCGGCATGTTCAGTTGTTGTTTTGCAAATTTATAACATGAATTATGATTGTAATGTACTGCATTGTCTGTATTAAAGTAAACACGTGTTTTATTTTGTATTAATGTCGCTTATGCATTTTTTAATATAGCCACATGATTAAATAACTAATATGGACTAGGAATGTAGTATTAAATAAAGATAATAATGCTAAAAAAATATAACAATTGGTGATGATTAATATATTTAATACTATTTTATTTTTTATGTGATTCTGTAGCAATATTATCTTAACAATTTAATTGTGATTAATGATGTAGAGAAGTGACTTGAGCTACTAGATAATTAATCATCCTCCAATTTGTAAATATATTTTTATATTATGTATATGATAAGATGCACACAATGGCTTACATTGATCCGAAAGGTAAATGTTCCTCTTACATACAGGCTTATTATGGGCGCATATTGGTTTCAAGACTTTTAGTTTTCTGTATGAACACGGCTCTTGCTTACAATGTAATTCTCTAGCAATTATCTTCTTTCCTTAAGGAGATCTCCATTAAATGTTTGACATACTTTTGCCAAGTAAGGTGGGGTTGGTTACAGTGAGTTTTATTCACATACATTTGGTGTATTTAACTTTTTTAGTACAGTAAGTCAACACTGACTCTTGACAACTGGATACTACATTTTGTAAATATAAATACTCTTCTGATGCAGAAATATATTGTTGTTCGATGATTTATTTTAGATTAAACTTATTTTAGTTTTGATAATTAATGCATTTTTGTGACTTGTTGAGCTAAACCAGATATCTATCATGCATTTTTAATAGTAACGAAAAATCTGTGTTTGTATTGAGAATGCTCTCCCAGAGTGTTTTGTATTATTGAGTGGCTAAGTTATGGTTGTGTTTATGGATGTTGTGATGGGTATTGTTTATTGAATGTGCGAACTTTAATGCTTTCGTGGCTCTGGGTGATAAATCCAAAATTTTGTTTTAAAGACGTTATTTTCACTAGTTGGACATTTAAATTACTCCTATTATCTTGGAATTTATACGTCACTAAATAATTCACTTCACAAACAGGGCTCTGTAGCCTACGTCTACTGCTTCAAACTTATCAAAGGCTATAGCTTTGACAATGAAAATGTAACAGCTTTAATGGGATGATAGATGGTTTGTGGTCAGATCAGATGCAGACCAAGTTCATCTTAATCTTGCTTGTAGTATATTGAAACACTTTTCTCAGCTTTAATAACAAGATACCAATTATCAGTCCATTCGTCAAAGGCCTAAAGTAGGCTATTTTTCAAATGGGATAAACCAAACCATGTTCGGTATATTGATAGTGAAGATATTATTTAAATCAATCCCAGCACGATCACACACCTATGATTCGTGTATGTTTTGTTTGTCTTAAGTAAAAACTGAATATCCCACAAGCACAGTTTTCCAAAGAGCTTGCTAATTCGGCGGTAGTTTTGGAGAGAAATATGTGATTTTAGTCCTTGAAAATGCTAATCCCAGTATTTAAAAATAATCTCACATGCATTTGCATATGCTATATTCAACAGAGCAGATCTACACTCGTGTAGATTTTTTACCATCAAGATACCGTCGTGGACTCGATTCACGATTTTTGAAATGTTTTGGCTGTTTGGCAGAACCATTCACAATTTGACGAAGTTTGGGTTCAAAGTGAATTTCCACTCTAGGGAGTGAGCGAACGCTTCCGATTTGTATGAAGCAGAGAATGCAAGACGTTTTTTAGTATTAAAAAACTTGGTTGCTAATACAGCTTTTGCAGCAAAGGTTTGACCATTTTAATGTGATGGCTTGAGAGATTCAGTCAGCTCAGATGTTGTTCGAAAACTAGACGGAGTTTACTTTGTTTGGCACACTGTCCGAAAGTAAATTTCGGTGGATTGATGAATCTTGGATTATGCTCGTTGAAGTGCATGAAAACACTTTTCCCAGCATTGATTATGAGATGCCACTTGCCAACCTATTAATTAAAGAAGTTATTAACGTCATGAGGATAATCTCTAGATAGGATTTAGTTGTTCCTGTGTACAAGAGGGCAATATTATCCGCGTATTGTGGATCATAAATTAAGCCATATTCGGTAGATAACTTATTAATAACAATTTATTTATGTGTTCGTTCTTACTGTTTATTTATGATTTAAGTTTAAAACCCAAATAATAATACGACTGCATTTTAAAAACATATATAGAAATATTGAACACATTTCAAAGATTTCTTTACATTTTCATTGCAATCTTGAAATTAGTTAAAATTTGGTTGTTTGTTATAATCGCGGTTACCATCATATAAACATAAGAACAGCTTTTACAAATAAAAATTTAAAAATGATTTATCATCAAATAGTTTAAAAAAATGAATTATATACAACGTGTCCACGTAAGTATGCAACAAATGGAAAACTTTTTTATTATCAATTTCTCAGAAAATGTTATTCTTTATAAAAGTTGGTGCTTGATCTTAAACATACAAAAAAGATAAAACAAATGACATACGGTATTTTGTTCTTCTGTTAAAACCTTTGATTACATTTTCAAGAATATTGAGATTATTATTTAAATATCTTATAATCGACTAGCTCGATCTTTATCAGAAAGTGAATTAAATATAAGTTCCATAAGTGATAATAAAGAGTGCTCACTCTGTAACAAGTCAATGGACAGTGATATCTTCAAGTGTAGTATTTGCGACACAGAATATCATCATAACTGTGCAAAATCTGAAGATAAGTTCGGACTGCCCGCATGTGCCAAATGTGAAAAGAGTGGGATACAAAAATGCTCGCTGCAAGTCCTAACAGCATTAAAACGGGAAATTATGCATCTTGCCAACCAAGTAAGTCGTCAAAACAACCTTATAACCAGTCAAGAAAACAAAATTAAGACACTAACCTCCGAACTACACAACATAAAAGCTAGTGTAGACACAAACCACAACATTAAGAAGTTATCTGCGAATATGAAGATACCTAAAACAAATACATAGACGTCAACAAGAGATGGAGCAACAAGAAATCAATCGCTTAGTAATCCGAAAAACGATAAAACCGCCGAAATCCCAGACGCACAAAAACCAAAACATTCGAAAATAATCAATATCAGCGGAATCCCAGACGTACAAGAACCAGATTACTCGTATGTAAACAATAATAATGTAAAAACAACAGAACCGAACGAGGAAAATAACCATAAGCAAGAAAATCCACGGGAAACAAACACTCAATGGACCGACGTCGTCAAGAAGCCAAGGCACCGAAAATCATTTAAATTCAATGGGAAATCCACTAAAGTGGATCTTCCAGTAGCAGAAGTCCAATCACGAAAATGGATATTCGTCTCAAGACTCCGCAAAAACGTTGGATGTGAGAAAATAAAAGAGCATCTTAATAAAGCGGGAAATTATCCATATATAGTTGAAAAACTTAAACCTAAATATGAAAAAGCAACATATTCCTCGTTTAAAATTGGGATTCCTGCAGCCGTAGAAACAACTATTATTAATGAAGAATTCTGGCCAGAAAACGTCTTCATAAATAGGTTCTTTTTTAAGCCAAAGAACCAAACAAATTTTCAAATCAATTGCCAAACTCTATTAAAACGCTAGCAGTAAGTGAAAATGAATTAAGATCGTTACATCAGAATGTACCACCGACTCCTAATCAATTGAAGAAAAAGGAAACCCGAACAATATTCAATATTTATTATCATAATGTACAGTGCCTAAATACTAGCATTAATGAATTAACACTCGTAGTCAATATGATAAACAGTAAGATTATATGTATTACAGAACACTGGCTAAGTGATCAGGAACTAAATAGCTCTAACATTGAGAACTACACTCTCGTTGACAGCTTCTGCAGGACATCAAAACACCATGGAGGATCTGCAATATATATCCACAATTCAATTAACAATCACGGTACTTTAAAATTATCTTTATCAGAATGTCTAGTTTTTGAAATTTGTGCGGTATGGGTTAATATTACAAATGTAAAATGCGCCATAATCTGTATATACAGGTCCCCTCTAAGTGATATAGATTCATTTTTCACAAAATTTGAAATTAAATAAACTTAATTGTCCTTATATAATAGCTGGAGATTTTAACATAAATATGCTGTTCAACTGTAAAAATACCTCCCATTTCTGCAATATAATAGCCTCATATGGATCCAAATGGATTATTCACGAACCCACAAGAATTTCAAAAAGCTCTGAAACATGTATTGATAATATTATTATGAATGACCGTTTTAGAAATTATTTTATATACGAATCACATGTATGCCATCAAGGATTCTCGGACCATTGCTCATTATTATTAAATATATCAATGAATAATGAGCCCTTTAGGAAACATTTTTGTGAATATAGGTCTTTCGCTGCCACTAACGTAAATAATTTCAGGACTAGTATGCTACGGGACTAGTATGTTAACGTCAGTTGTAATGCGTTTCTAAACACATTCCACATAAATTTTAATGCAAATTTTCCAAAAATTAAAAAACAAATCACCGAACATGCACACAAAATTGCATATTTAACTCCTGAAATATTACATATGAAAAACCAATTAACTTTACTACAAATGTTATCCCAATTTGATGCAAGAATGATGTATAGAATGACATAGTGTCAAATAATAATCCCTTCTTAGGGCAAAAAGGCCACAATTGGCCAATGATTTGATGAATCGTCACCAAGAGAGTCTCCGCAGAGCTAAACATCTGCCAGAAGAATAGGGTGAGAATGGAAGAGCACATATTTCGTGAATTCAAGCCTTTCCAAATGCGATCAAAATTTTTGTAGAAATTGTATGTATAATAGTAGGACTTTTATGTATAATAGTAGAATATTTTTGTTAGCATATTGGATAAAATAAATAAATAATAATAAATAATAATAATAAATAATAATAACAAGTTACAAAATAAAATTTAAACATTGCCAAAAATCTTACAACGAACTACTATTACTTAATAAGAAGCAATATAATAAAATTAATAGTTCCAAAAATAAACCAAAAGAAATGTGGAAAATAATCAATAATGAACGCGGAAAGTGTTTGTTCCAAAATAAAATTCCTAATGTGATGATAAATGAAGACCTAGCGAATGCATTTAATAAATTCTTTATTAGTATAGGGAATAATTTACACGATAAAAAACATAATGTTCAGCAGTATCGTTACGCAGAAAACAATAAATCATTCTATATGTTTCCAGTCACGGAAACTGAACTACAAAACTGCATACTTAATATGAAAAATATAAACAGCTCGGGTGCTGATGACATCCCTATGCATCTGATCATATCAAGCCTAGAAAGTGTACTAACACCATTACTATATATTATAAACAAATCTCTAGAATGCGGAATCTTTCCAGAAGCGTTCAAAATTGCACTTGTTACGCCCATATATAAGAGCGGTGATCCTGATATACTAAAACATTATCGCCCAATTAGTATATTAATATCTTTTGCAAAAATATTGGACCAATTAGTTTATACGCGCTTATTAAATTTCTTTATTAATTGTAATTTATTTAATAAATGTCAGCACGGGTTTCTACCAGGAAAAAGGATCGAAACTGCACTGTATGAATGTACAAATAGAATATTAATAGCACTAGAAAATAGAGATATAGCCTGTGGTATGTTTCTAGACCTATCAAAAGCATTTGATAGCATTGATCACTCTATCCTTCTTAATAAGTTAGAGCGCTATGGAGTTAGGGGCCTTGCCCTCTCCTGGTTTAGGTCATATGTACTTAACTAATCGCCAGCAAATAGTTAAACTTCGTGTGGATGGCGTGGAGATGCGATCGAATAGCGAGGTGGTAACAAAGGGCATACCTCAGGGTAGTATTTTGGGACCCTTACTATTTGTGATATATATGAATGACATTAGTCATCAATTACAAAACTGCGATCATAGTATCATAACATACGCTGATGACACAACCATCATCATTAGAGGCACTGATTATCCGCAAATTAAACTTGAATGTTAGAAGTACTTCACTAAACTCGATGAATGGTTTAAAATAAACAAACTATCATTAAATTCAAATAAAACAAAATGCGTAATTTTCAAAACCAATAAAATTATACCTACACCGGAAAATATGGAATTAAACAATATAACTTACACTAAATTGAAAAATTCACTATGTTTAGTGAATTTTTCAATTCAGTGTAAGTATGGATTACCACATAGTAACGGTCGCAACCATTCTCTTTATTAAACAATATAACATTATTAACAGATCCATCTACAAAATTATTAGGAGTTGAACTAGACGAATACCTTTCGTTTGACCCACATATAGATATTCTTTGTAATAAACTTAGTGATATATGTTACGCATTTAGAAAACTTCAAATATTACTAGACTCTGATTCTTTGAGAGTGACATATTTCAATGTTTTTGTGGCAAATCTAAGGTTTGGAATTGCTGTTTGGGGTCACGGCAATGAAATAAATCGGGCGTTTGTGGCACAGAAACGAATTATTCGCATCATGTACAATTTGGATACGCGCTCATCTTGCAAGGGAATATTCAAAAAATATAATCTCCTTACGATATATGGAATTTATATTTATGAATGCATTATGTTCCTGGTAAAGCATAGATGATTTTATAGAGATAGTGAAATTGACCACTATTACCACACAAGAGGGAAAATGAACTATAATATCCCAAAACATCGGCTAACGCGAACTAGAAAAGGCTTACATTATAATAGCATTACACTTTTTAACAAATTACCAGATTGGCTCAAAAGTATTAATGATATAAGCATATTTAAGAAACACCTGTATCATCTATTATGTTCTAAAGAAATATACTGTATTCGTGAATATATGGAGTAATTGCTATAAATTATTACAATTTATACATGCCGTATTGCCTTAAATTAAGAGCTACCCCAATGTATTATTGATGCGTACCTTGCATTTCCTTTCCTGACGCACTTTCTCATATATTTATTTATTGTATATAGCATACTGTAAAGTTCTATAAATGAGAAATAAAGTTTATTATTATTATTATTATACCATTTCTAATTTTATTTTCCAAATCCTATAAATTTCAAAAAGGCCTTTCAGAATAAACTATGTTTTAACTACCCCCATAAAAAGTAATTAAGTGGATTTAGATCGGGTGAGCAAGCAGGCCATGGAAATCTTGAATGGCTTCCAATCCATTACTCATTAAATTGTTCATTTAAAAATTCAACTTCGACACTAGCACTATGTGTAGTTACCCATCCTGCATAAACGAAAGAGAATTTATTGTTGCCAATGGTAACATGTCAAATTCATTGTACAATTTCATATTTAAATATCTTTCTGAATTTAAACTCTGCCGAATTATGTAGGGTCCTATAATATTTCACACCAAACATTTTTTTTCGAGAATATTGATTTTTGCACATATTTCAGAATGCTGGATATTTTGTTGACCACCAACGACAGTTTTGCGATGAAACTACACCATTGGTAGCTTTATCCGTAAACAGGATCTTCTTAGGAAATGTACTATCAATTTCTATTTCACCTTGTAGCATGAAACAAAATTCAGAACAATTGTCGCAATATGTTCTTGCAAAGTTTCAACATATATTGGCTTAAATGCTTTAAAATTTTTTGCCGTAAGTACCTTATATACTGTTGATTTTCCCAATCCTAAACTTCTAGCTTCCAGGTATTTTCTGGCGCACATATCAATTGCAAAATCGTGGGCGTCGTACCCAAAGCCATGAAGCTCCTGTGGTTTTGGTTAGGGCCATAAATGCCTATTCCAGTACCTCTGGTATTCTTGGCACCATCCGTGTACCAGGCTGATATTCCTCGTCCAAACTGCTTAACTCTCATCAAAGCCGTTTTGGGGTCCTCGATTGACATTTGCATGAAATAAAATCGATTAGTGTAATTAATAATCCAATGTGTGTAGGAAATAGTTAAGAAAAACTCCAGGAAAATAAATAACAGCGGAACTAAAGTGATGATAATTAGGGAGTAATAAAGTAGAGCAACTGAAATAATACAAATGCTTAGGAGTGATCATCTAGTCTGAGGACAAAATCATGCAAGCGTAAAAAGTATAGGGAGCAAAAGAATATGCGAAGCAAAAAGGTAATAAACAATCCAAAAAATACATGTAAGTTATAATAAACAAGATACTAAAGAAAATACAAAAATATCTTAAAGACCTTTACTAAATTTTAGAACTCTAGACACAACAATTATTACAAAACTTTAAACACGTTACACAGTTTTTGTATCCACACTATTGCCTTGCTTTCAATAGTTCTCTAAAGATAAGAAATACAGAAGAAGAAGAATTTGCAGTAAGGTAACGAAATGTCAGGATAGGAAAAGTAAAGTCGTTTAATATTCTAAAAATAATAATAGTCAATATTCATACTGAGAAATAAAACTACATTATAAATTTATTTTATTAGAATAAACAATATTTTCGTTCAATTTTATTTAATATAATTTATACTTAACGCCACTTCTCTGTAATTTATTTTAAATCAGATTAATAAAAAAAACACGACTATTTAAACATTTTATAAACAAAGTGAATTTAATTAATAAATTATTTAAATTAGAAATTACAGTATATTATGTATTTTAGTATACTTTGAAACTCTTAGCATTTCCTATGTTTTAAGAATTATTGAAAGCACGATAGATTAAGCCCTATTGAGGAAACACACCACCAATCAACTATCGCATGCATCTGTTAAATTATTCACGTGCCAATCACGCACTAATAAATTTATACACGCTTTCAAGTTAGTTATAATTAATAGGCACTATGTGACTGTAATGTTGTAATGTACTCTATATGAGGACCATCCAGAAAGTAGTAAATTTATAAATATTTAAAAAAACTAGTATGTATTAACAAATATTAACTTTTTATTTATAATGAACATACCTCAAACTAATTCTCTACAAAGTCGTAACGTGTAAAAAGTATTTGTATAATAGCTTTATATTGGTTCACCGCCAGTTTGTTGAGATACGTAATCATTTTTTCCTGCTAAAAAGTCCTTTAGTTTTGTAAACAGCTGGTAATTTGAAAGTCTGGACTATATGGTTGAAAGTAATGAACGCTCGTTAGTATCTTGAAATTACAAAGCGCTGAACAGACGACTCATTCATAACAATTACTCGATACACATCCTTCAGTTGATGATGAATATCATAGGGTTGCATATTTCTTTAATTGAAAAAAATCTAATCACAACTGGTAGAATTTTTTATTTTCTTGAGGATTATAAACTCACTTAAACGGTACAGTGAATACCAGCAAGTCATAACTTTGCACACATAAAGCTAAATACAACTGAACATGTTAGCACACAGCCGGCGTGTGGTGCATAGTGCAAACTACTTTCCTACTATCCCTCGTACATATATATCTTATTAAAGTGAACTATAATTTCATGTTTTATTTAACAAAGGTAATTTATATAATATTCACACGGTATGCGCTGTATTTTTATAATCTACTGCTCACTTAGGCGTCACTGCATTTTTGCACATGTATAATCCGTATATATGGTATATTTCCTTCCATTCCGGGGATTTGTGGGTCAGATTGGCTTTATCGGCTCTCGGACTGTGTGCGCACCATTCGAGATTCTGAAAATGTAAATGCAACCGACCCCATGATTTATGGGTTCGTTGCATTTTACCGATAAGAACTGGGAAATTGTTCGCGTGACGTTTATTGAAAGTCATACTTATTTATAATTTTTAAATAATGTTCACTTTATTATCGCGCCGCGATTGCTCAATGGAATCAGGCATATCTGATTGTGTTTGAAATAGATTTAGTTTTATTCATATATAAAATCATATTTATATTACTTCTATAAGTGCTTCAATAAATTCACATCGTAAATACATTTTTTACACGTTTATATTATAGATACTGCAATATATTGGAAATAATACTGCTGAATTTATTGAAAATTCAGACTATGCAGCATGTACAACAACAAAACAGCCATTATACATTGAATACATATCCGTGGCACTCGGCGAAATAAATGCATCCATCCAATTCCTATTAACAATACGGAGCCCGAGCAACGGCGTACCCTCTAGGATGCCTGCAATATCTTACCCCGTGTTCTACGAAGATATGCGAAGGCTGAATCCACCCTCGTCACCCCTCCCTCCATCGACATTTCAATTCCGACACCCACCAACAGCACTCGCAGATTCGCGAAAACACACTTGGGGAATTCCTATCCAGCATCTAAGAGCGAGATGAATTCGGATGGAGGGGGCGGAATTAAGACAAGTCCCCTAGGACCTCGAGCCCGATTCTTCATGCTAATCCTTATTTACATTTAAAACCCCCCGCGCCGAATTTGCATACTATCGCGAACCTGGAGAATGCCGAATTCGGTTCCTAATTAAAACAAACAATCGCAAAAAAAAACCGTACGGAGTTGACAATGATTGAAGATCTGTTTGGATCGAGATGATATTTCTAATACAGGAACTAGTATTATATATGAATATTTAAATTTATATTTAAATATAAAAATAACAGTCGTTCATTTTATATGACATGTGACTTTAAATTACTATTGGTTTCTTTTCTTAATGAACTAATATATACCGCTGTATGTGCGGTTTCGGTGGGACACCCTTGTCCCACCGAAACAGCACATCAAAAGTTTATGGACTTGTATTTTTATGAAATTTTCATGGCCTATGTAATCAAGTGTGCTCTATTTAATTAAAATATTTTCAAGATTATACGGCTTCTGGTTATTCCGGAAGTCTACACCAACTTCCTTATTTCAAATGGAATACTATATTTTTTAATGCTTATTTAGATTCTACATAAAATTCTGTGATAAAAATTATTAAGTAACATAACGTCCAAATTTAAGCGTTTTCGAGATAATTAATATTTGTAAAAATTTTGTGCTTTTTCAAAGTTTATTTTAAAAATACATATCTCCGACGAAAATAAAATTGAAAGACTGTAATACTGGCTACAAATAGCCGATACCTAAAGGTATCCAATGATGAATTATTTTTGAAAAAATAATATACAGGGTGTTCAAAATTTCAAACCACATTTGGTCAAATTTAAACCAATATATCTCGTTTTTCTTAAATGGAACACCCTATATAATTTTACATATTCGGACGCAGATATAACTGGTCTGTCATATACATTAGTTTTAATGCGACCCCATAAATGAAAATCAAGGGGTGTTAGGTCAGGCGATCTTGGTGGCCATCGCTCTGGCCTATTACGTCCAAACCAGCGATCTTCAAACATACTTGTTAATTCCTCATCTACTTCATACGACGAATGCGCTGGGGCGCAATTCATTTGGTACCAACAATTTCTAACAGTATTTAATGGTAAATTATCGGTAAATTCAGTTATCGTTCTTCGGAGTAATTGCAAATATCTGCTGCTGGTTAAGTTTTCGTCGAAAATTTTAAATCCTACAACATTATCCACCATATATGCAAATACGTTAACTCTGAACGCATTTTGGAAGTTTCCTTGTTGTGTAAAGTGTGGATTTTTATCAGCCCAATAGTGCCAATTATGATTTCACATTCAGTTCGCGACACTGTCTTGTCCGGTCTGGTCAGATGTATTCACTTTTAATTAATTTTATCTAGTAACCGTCAACATTTCTTATTATTTTAACTTTTTCTGAATCATACTGACCTGACCAAACAGTGTATAAGCTGCTCAATGTTCTATTTTTACTGTACTTTTAACTGATGTCCTTAAATATGGAAAATTCGAAATCTTACCTCAAAAATGTACGCCAGGTGCACGTGGTCGCACCTCACGTAGGATTTACTCTTAATTGTTTACAAGTAAGTCGCCCTTATTTTCTCAATGCGTCCATAATTATTTTTATAAACTATTCTGTGATTTTTATTACTATTTATTATTGTAATTATAAATGTAAATTCTGTAATATAAAAAAAACATTTTTAGGCTCTGAAGATACACACATGTGTGTGCGAAACGTTAGCTAGGTTCATAACAATATAGAGGACTTAAGCAAAAAACTACATCTTTTATTGCTACCTACATTTCGTCTGGACTTGAATCCCGTTACTCCATTCTATTCTACATCATAACGTCCGTGAATTCTTGCCGTTCATATATATAAAAGCACAATTAAATTCTGCGTCCGAATGTGTAAAAATATACAGGGTGTTCCCCTTAAGAAAAACGAGATATATTGGTTTAAATTTGACCAAATGTGGTTTGAAATTTTGAACACCCTGTATATTATTTTTTTCAAAATTAACTCATTATTGGATACCGACAGGAATTGACTATGTGTGGTCAAAATTAAAATCCTTAAATTTTATTTTAGTCGGAGATATGAATTTTTAAAGTGAACTCAACTCAAAAACGCTTAAATTTGGACGTTATGTTACTTAATCATTTTTTTCACAGAATTTTATGTAGATTCTAAATACGTATTAAAAAATATAGTATTCTATTTGAAATAAGGAAGTTGGTGTTGACTTCCGGTATAACCGGACGTCGTATAATCTTGAAAATATTTTAATTAAATAGTGCACACTTGATTACATAGGCCATGAAAATTTCATAAAAATACATTCACTAAAAGTCAATAAACTTTTGATGTGCGGTTTCTATAACAACACTTAAAGACTTAAAGACCTTGAATGAAAACAAAAATCAAAATTCATCATATACTAACCTGTAACTTTGAGATAAATGATTTTTATCGCAAGTGGCGTGCATTTGCCGACCAAATAGTCTGCAAAATTTTGTAAAATTAGTGACGCAATATATTATTTCTGCCTGCGGCAACACGTTTGGTTAATGGTGATGTGGCCATCATAGCACTTTCCCTATATTTTACTCGAAAACTATGAGGTTTACGCAAAAAGGCTATTCTTAATGATTTGTTCACTTTTAAATTCTCTACAATTATTTGTAATACAAGTTTCATGTAACTCTAATAGTTTATTAGCAATTTGCAAAAAATGTCAAAATTTTCAATTTTTATTATTTTTCTCAAAAGTTAAGAATTTTATGAAAAATATGTTTTAATAAATCTTATTCAGTTTTTCATACTCTTTAACTTTTGTTTGAATCGTTTTTTAAAATTTTTCATATTTAGAAAAATATCACGAAAAAACATAAAAACGCCTCGAGTAGACATCTACTTCCGGTGTATGAATCTTTACCAAAAGCTTTTCAGCTCCAGTTTTTAACGATTAAAACTTAAGTTTGAAGTTTCATCTCAAACCGATAAATCGTTTTTGAGATACAGCGCCCACCGACAGACAGACAGACAGGCAGACAGACAGACAAACAGACAGACAGACACACCCATAGACACATTTTTTTCCAGAATCACAATACTTCCCCTATATATATGTACTTCGTATATAGGGAAAGTAAAAATTATTATGTTGATATTTGGAAAAACGTGTTAAGTGCCAATAAAGTTTCATTAAAAATAAGTTATGTTCCAAAATAGTTTCAGAGGCGCTATGTGCCACAGATAAGAGTATACTACTTTTATTGAAAAATACATAAGTATATATACATTTTATAACATAATAGCATAATAACTAATAATATAATACTAGCAAATACCAAAATTTAGCAGCATAGGCTAATAAGTTTTTATAGAATTCTCGATTCCCCTCCTTCATAAATGGGATTATTGCTTGAATGTTTTCTTTCTTCTCGGCCTTGATACAAGTTGCACAGTCAAGCTGTGGTAAATTCATGTTGTTAATCTTTTTCAAATTGATGTTTTTTTTAAACATTAACAGATTTCCAAGGCTCCATCTTAAAGTTTGTTTGATTTTTACTGATGTGGAAATCTGAATCCACACAGCTTTTGAAATCTGAAACTTGATGGTATTCAGTGTTGAATCAGAAGCCACTTTAAATTCTTTGAAATCCTCAAGCTGCATCAAAGTTACAATAAATTGATTGTTTGGGGTTGCAGATGTCATTACGTGGACTAAATCTAGAGAGACTTCGCATTTTTCTAATCGTTTTCGTTTTTCAATTTGGGCGAAATCTCGATCGTAACTAAGAAACGATGACCAGAGACCAAAACTTCTGGTTAACTTCTGGAAAATATTCTTTTGTTACCATCAATATACCTAAAAATAGCATCATTTTATTTTTGTTCTGTCCAGCACAGTTATCACTCCATATGTTTAATTTTGTCCTTTCTTGTTATTCTACTTGTAACTGCTTTCCAAATGCATGACGCAATTTCGTTACCTCCTCTCCCAAATATTCCCTCATGCCATAAATGCATATGCCCTTTATTGGTATCAGCAACGTGGACGCCAAAATTATAGCAAGAAAGTTGGCGAAAATAATACATTTGGCTGTGTGTAAGGGCTAAAAGGGAAAGTACATGTTAAAGGTCCATAGAAATGGTAAATATGTCACTTAGGGGACGCTGGGATTGGGCATGATCTTCCTTCATAACTTTCATCGCCTTCTCAGCTTTTCTATGATAAAGTTCAAGTTTCTTCTCTGCATTTTTGACATTGGGATTGGATTTGTGTTGCATGTTCAATAGATCACGCATTTGGCACGTATCAGTGTGTGGATGGTGAAATTTTAACTTTGGAATTTGTTTATTAAAAGTTGTATAGTAGAAATGGTAGGTTATATCAAAATTCGGATAGGTGTCTTTGAAAGCGCGATACAATCGATTAATGTTTAAATCTTGGCAAATATTCTTTGCTACTTTCCATCCTTCCATAGTGACTTTCCTTTCTGGGAAACCGGGAAATATGTGCTACCACTAAATTTTCATTTTGGATTGAGTATTTCTTATGTTGAGTTTTGTTGCATCTTCTTTTGACATAAGTAACTTGGCTCGCTTTGTTGCTTTCACTTTTCAACACGTCTTCAGTTGATTCCAAAAATTTGTAAAAAAAGTGTGTTTACAGACTTGCACGACTTTCCCAGCTCCATCAGGTACGGTTAAATAAATAATCGCTTGCCTTCTGCTTGAATCTGGATTCTCATAACTATCGTGGCGTTACCGGGCATACATTTAAAAGTCTCATTAAATATAAATTCTGTTTTACATTGTCTTGCAACTTATAAAATTGGTGAAAGAGCTGAAGTTTAGAGTAATGGGTAATGTTTTTGCTTTGATATTTACACTTGCAAATCGACTAAAAAATCCTTTTTTTTATTCATTACTTTTGTTTAATAATCATTATAAGTTTACTTACTGTTGCTGCTGGTTCTTTTTTAGATGACACTTCTTTGTTTTTGTTTCCCACAAATTCTTTTCCTTGGCTTCTTCTCAGTTTATTGAGAGTTGTATTGCTTCCTTCTCTATCTTTTCTTTTCCTCTTAGAGGATGAACTGGATGGTTCAGCGTTGTTAGCCTTCATGTATTCAGCAATTTAGTTGAAACACCCAACGCACGTTAAACGGGAAATAATAATGAGGTTATAATACGTCTGGAACTTAACACGGCTTTCTTTACTCGAACCGCTGAAGTTGACACTTCCGCCATCTATTAAAATACTTTGAAACCATTTCTAACGATTGTGGCGCTTAGCACTTTTTACAGATAACATACTTTTTTTGGCACTTAGCAGGGTTTTCATTACAAGTCTTCACTTGTTACTATAGTTTTGATAACTGCAGTGTTAATTTCAATTATCAAAATGTATTACGAAATGATGATTTTTGGAGGGTGCCCAGATAGAAAAATTCTTCTATCTTCTATCTATTTTTTTTTTTAATCATCGAAGATGTTTTTGGATAGGAATAACTAAGTATCATAGAGAAGCTAATTAGAAGGAATATATAAAGGATTAAGGGGATTACGGAGTTAGTTTTGTGTATGTACAAAGGGATGCTTACTCGCTAACTTCAATATTGCGGAAGGCTGAATTGCTAGAATTGGTATATAGTGCAAAAAAATAGTCAAATAATAGGTGACAAAATAATTTTATAATTTCTAACCGCAGATCTAGTAGATATACCATTATTTTTATGTTAGTTTTCTAAAGCATTTTTTTTTTTAGAAATTATTTTACATTTTACGTTACAGCAGTGTGTTTTGTATTGATTTTTTACCGAATTTCTTAACGGAGACTGAGGGTGGAACAAATTTAAATTTTGTGAGAATTATTAGTGCGATTTAGGAGCTGTGATTTGTGGGGATTGATTTTAATGAGCTATTTTGCAAACCAATGTTAATAGTAGTTAATAAGCTCTTGCAGAAATTAAAGGACCTTTGGTAATGTAAGGACATGTGTAATAAGGCAGTATCATCTGCAAATTTTAGGAGATATTTAAAAGGATTAAAGTAGAGAGGATCGGGTTATAGCCACAAATGCAAAAAAAAATATATTATTATTATTATTATATGCAATAGTGGAAAAAAAGTTATTGATTTTAACTGTTAGAAATCTATTGGAGAAGATTTGATTAATAATTAATTTAATATGAAGAGGGAGCTGAAACTTGTATAATAATCTGTGATGCTAGACAGAGTCGAAATCTTTCCGGAACTGAAGCTCTACTTTCTAGGTGATGAGTGTGTATATTTGAGGTTAGGATGGTGAGTGGAAGGGAAGTTGAACGTCGAGGTAGAAAACAAAATTGAAATTTAGGGTTGTGATTAGGAATTAGGGAAAGGATTTTGTATTTGAAACGGGATTTGTATATTTTCGCAATAACAGATGAGAGTGTGATGTGTCGATAGCTGGATAGGGTTGATCGCGCTTAAGAATACAAATTATAATTCCGATTTTCAACTGTTCTAAGAAGTATTGTTTAAAGAAAGTCAATATTATTGAATATATAGTCATGAATTTGGAATGGAAGTAATTTTAGCATGTGTCTGTGTATATAGTTATATCCAGTAGCTGTAGTCTTCCCTTTCTTTAAAACATTAAAGTATTCGTCTTGCATAAAAATGTTGGTTCTGAACACTATATAAATTTTGGTATCTAAATTATTTAGTATAGGATTAGATGAAGCATCAATGAAATAAATTATGAGTTACTTCAGCAACAAAACATAGTTCGTTAAAATTGACAACCACATTTCCAATGGCAGTAACCTTACATTGGGTGTACCTCAAGGCTCCTCTTGTATTATTTTGAATGTTCGTCAAGGACATTGATTTAAATTTTATATTTTCTCAATTTCTTATTTATGCTGATGATGTAAAATTATTTAAGTCAATTTCGAATATAACTGATTATGAGGCTCTGCAAGAAGATATATTATCTGTAGAACAATGGTGAATTAGCATTAGGTTGGATGTTAATGTGATTAAATTTAGTAAAATTACCTATTCTCGGAAGAATATTACATATTGCTACAAAATTAATAATACACCAGTCTAATCTGTAAATTTGGTCAAAGACTTTGTCATTCTGTTTGTTAAAAAATTGACATTTAAGGAGCACATATCTTCACTTGTGGCTAGAGCTAACAAAACGCTTAGTTTCGTTATTCTTTTTTCTTTTAATTTTACACCCTATACTTTGCGACATTTATACTTAATGTTAGTTGCAATTGAGAATATTCAACACAAATTTTCGAGGCTGTACTCCAATCGTGCTGGTATTGGCAAACAAGATAAAAAGTATCTTTGTTATTATTATAAATACTTTAGAAACGGGTAGATTGGTTGATGATTCGTACATTTTATTTAATCTACTACTTGCTCCCTTAAATTTTAACTTGTGAAGGAATTGCAATCTTAGTACATTGAAGTTCTCTACATTCAATTATAGATAACACTCTTTGCAGAGCATGAGATTGTTTATTATTTTACCTAATGGTATTGAAATATTTAACTCATCCATGCCTATGTTTCACAAAAATTATTATGCTGCATTGTCAAGCCATTAATAATTGTGTTGGATTAAATCAGCTATTGATTTGTTTTAACCACGCAGTTTTTGCTTTAGTGTGTAAATGTATAACTTTTAATTACTTTTTAATACATATTGTTATGTCATCTTTTATTATTACGCAATCATATCATGTATGAGTTATGTTTCTTTCTTTATCTGTGATGTTTTGTAAAAGTTGATAAGCTATAATAAATAAATAAAAATTAATAATAGATAAGGTTCCCTCCCTTATTTATTATTAGTTTATTCATAAAATTGTTTTATCATTTAAGGTGTGTTTTGTATAATGGAAAATCATTAAAGAGGGTCTGACACTTCCAATTAAACTATATCTGTGTTGCATTTCTTTAAATTGAAAATAAAGCTGAAAATTTGTTGAGAAGATCTAGAAGGATATTTATTTGGAAACAAATGGACAGGTGGTCGGAACACAATTCGAGAACTATATTGATGGAATGGATAAAGCTATCCATATTTGTGTACAAAGTAATACATCTGGGGTGGTTGCTTGCGAGTCAATTATGTTGAAGGTAGAAGGAGAGATAATGTGTGTAAAGTTTGATTTAGAAAGAAATGATGACATGTGGTAGGATTTCGATTTATTTGTATTAAAATCATCTGTTGGGGCGCTGACACACCGACTGGTTAACCATCGTGGGCTTTTGGGAACGCCCATACCAGATCCACCCAGTATTGTAAATAGAAAAATATAAAATAGTCTTAAACTAGCTCCAATACAAGTGCAGTATTATTACTACGGAACCATCCTTTAAGATTAAACTGGCATCACATCTAGCCCATACAAAACAACACGTTATCGACCAAAGATGTTTTCATGAATATCGGGTTATCAATTGAGGAATTAGGACCTAAATACACTTGTAACATTAATTTGGAAAGAGAAAAATAATAAAGTAAAATGGAGGTATTTATTTAGCATGCTGTTAATTTTTATGTGATAAGCTTTACCAATTTTAATGGATGAGCTGTTGCTATTAACCTTCTCTGATGTTTTAAAAGGAAAAAGAGAGTCTTAGCTAGTGAGTGATCAGCATCATAATTTTCACGAAAAAAAAATTACATAACAGAAAACCTGTGCTAGAATTGGTTTTCCAAATTCCTTTCCGGTAATTTCAATGTCAAATATGGGCCACGTTCAGGAAACCAGTTAAAGCAGAAGACAAGAAATAAAGGCAATTATCGAAGAAACCGTCATTACATGACTTGACTGTTTATAGAAATATTAAACATTTGTCAAACGACCGTGGAAAGACATTTGCACAAGCTAAACTCGATATTTGGGTTCCATATGAACTCAAAGAAACTATTTTAACAAAGCGCATACACTTCTGCGGCAAGCTCTTGAAAAACATTGAAAATGACCCATTACTTAATCGTATTGTCACTGGCGGGTGAGATTATAAGGCGTCGTGAATTTTGAGCTGCTACCAAAAACTCAATGATCAATACCGCTGTATACTATCACCAATGAATCAATTTAAATGAAGCCATCAAATAAAAGCGGCTGGAATTGGCAAATCGTAAGGGTGTTGTGTTGCACCATGACAATGAAAGACCACATATACGTTTAAAGACCCGCCAGAAGTTGCTGGAGCTTGGATGGAGACCCCAGAAGTGACGCATTCCTCTGTGCGCACGGATCTTCTTAATGCGTTCAAGATCATCACAGAGCTTGCCGTCTAAGTTAGAAGAAGTAAGCTGGGAACAACTGGTATCAACAAAAAATGGCCAATACATATTTTATTAAAATTAATTTAATTTAATTAATATTGAATAAAGTACCTCTATGATCAGATAAGCCAAATTCTATTCTAATTTTTTTGGAGTTTAATCTATACAGTTATTGTGACGGGTAGGAAACTGTACTGAAAATGTAAACCATAGTTCACTGCAAATTGTCACAATTCAATCTGACGTTGAAATCAGATGCTGAAATATACTGTCTTGTTAATTAAATGTAGACTCAATATCTGTGACAATATTTTCAATTCATTCGGGTGAACGATATTCTGTAAATATAATAGTGTTGTTTATGGTTATTCCAGTAATTTCACAGACCTTCTCAGAAACTAAGTTCGAAGAATCAATATTATTTCTAACTATAATTAAAACTCTCCCATGTTGGAATCCCGTTTTAGAAAATGAGCAGCTACATAAAAATTAGTTATCAGACAATGCTCGAAAATATGAAAAACAGATATTTTGGAATCATTGTCATTAAATATAGCATCAATTTCATTCAGTTTGGAAAGAAGAGACTGTATATTGATATATAAACAAACTAATTCTTTGACAATTTTACTGTTGCAATTTAAATCAGGTTTTTTTAGGGATAATGAAATTAATGAAGTAACATGATGTGATTGACATGCAAATAATTGCAAATTTAGCATAGCCTTAGTTAATAATTTATCTTTCATGAAAAAATTATTGTACAATAATGTAATAGTGGCAGAAAAAGTAAAATTAAGATCATTAGCACAATTCATTAGTTGGTTATTTACTACAGATATAAATTTAATTAAAACAAATCGTTTCTTCCTTAGGGGATTAGTGATTATGTGTACATTCGTTATCATAGTTACCTTTTTTTAAAGTTCTTTAAGTAAGTTACTCGTTGTCCTTTAAGAGCATCGATATTGTGCCTGCCATTATGGATAAGTGGCCTTCTTGAGTGAAATATGTTGCCCACTTGTAGTTATTTTCTATCACTTTGAGAATAGTTACATTTGGTTTATAAATACTTGTCACGTTTCGATTTTGAAGAAACTTCTTTAATTTTTTTTTGCTAGATGTCCAAATTTCTTTCCATGATTGTCATTTAATAAAAAGATTTTAACGTTTTCTTTATTAGTAATTAATTTATTTGATCAAATTGCAGATTTATCATTTAATTAAATTATTATATTAAAAGTAAGTTAATTTTGTTAATTCAGATTACTCAATTTAGCCACTTCGTCTGATTGTTCCTTAAATATATGTTCTCTCAAAGCATTAGATCATGGAGTCTAATAAATTAGTAAAGCATGTTTGTGGGATGTTTCAATTTTGAGGGGATATTAGGATTGCGGGGAATACAGTATTTATCCAATTAGGTTGGAAGATGCCACTTGGGTAAGATACAGAGTGAGTAACCCATAGTCTAACAGGGGCCGGCAAATCGATCAATTAATGTTAGTTTTTATTGAAATGCCTTGATTTTCATGATAGGGCATGTGGTTTTAAGGATAGTTTATGATCAATTGAGATTCCTAGGTATTTTCAGGTGTGAGAGGGTGGGATTTCTGGTTGATGAATTTTAATTTTCAAATACGATGGGGGTAATTGTATGGAAGGGAATAAAAAGTTTGGATTTGGTAGGGCTGATATAAATGCGCATTAACACAGAACCTGTTTTGTAGGGAGTTTAATACTATTGGTAGACGGTTGATTTCAGTAGAAGAAGACATGGCACTAATAGCATACCCACCTACCCTCTGGGTATGCTATTAGTGCCATGACATCCGCGCATAGGAGAGGATATATGGTGGAATCGATGTGTGATAGATCGGAATGAAATACATCGTGACTGTAAAGTTTATATAGTCGAGAGGATATCGGGGATCCTTGAGATATACCTTGCCATAGTGAGAATAATTTGAAGAATGATTGTCGGATTTTTACTTGACAGAATCGATGATTAATACATTATGCATTTTTTTAAAATAATACATTATGAAGAATATCCAAAATATTATCTTAGAAGGCAATTTACGTAAAATATTAACATTTGAACAAGTATATTAATTTATGATTCCACTAAAAGTGTCAATAATACAAACAAATTCAGAAGCTTTTGTTTTTAATAGAATAGGTTTTTACATAAACAATACTAAAATTTAGGTATATAGAAATAATACAATATTTTTTTACTATTTGTTTATTTCATATGACTTATTTTGAAATTCTGATCCCTACGTAGATAATAGGTGTTGTCACATTCAGAAAAGTTTATTTTTGCAAATTAAAATGTAATTTAAAATGTTGATTGCTGCTTATAACTAACAAACATTATTTTACACTAAACTCAATAAAGAAAAATATCTTTTTAATTGATTGATTGATTGAATAATTGATTGAATAATATATAAATTCCTCTTGTCTGTCTGTTATAAACATAAAATATATCACAGATAATCAACTTATATAATATTTTTTGTTTCAAAATTAGTACTTGATTCATACGATTCGATTTTATTCTAAACTCTATGCTACTATTTTTATCCTTATTGTAAGTTAACTCTGACAAGAAATTACTATTTATCAATACGACAAATTAGCATACAAATGGAATATTTGATCGGGTAATGTTATGGTCGACTTTAATTGCGCATTTCAGGAGCCTCACCGGCCGCCAAGCGGCGCTTATACACACGTACACAGAGGCATATACATATTTGGACGTTATATTCGAGGAACGAGAGATTGATATCTGCATTTATTGCGTTTTTACCTTTCAGGTTTTCAAATGGGATATTGCGGTGGAAGTAAGGGTCGTTTTACATTTTTTTACATAAAGATAATGGGTGATTGCGCCCTGTTCCTCAATGGCCGTTCCGAGAATTATGAAGGGGTGGTTTATCGACGTAACGTAATGGAGGGTAGTATTTTTAGTTTATGACCCTCGACCCCCTCCACGACCTGACATGCAACTACTTTAATTAAGATGTATTTTCATGTGTATACATATATTTTATTCATATTTCAAATAATTTGTATTGAATACAATAGAGGAATAATCTGTTCAGGTAACTTTCATTTATAAATTGAATAATATTAGTTTATTATTTTATTATTAATTCTTGGTTTTTAAAATTGAATGATATTTAATGATAAATTACGTTTAAATAAAGTACAGAAATAAAAAAAAAACACTTGTGGCTAAATATTAAGAACTACTTTAAGTTTCTTTTGTAATGGTCTTTCTCATAGAATAGTCGCCATCATCATTTCACCACATATTTATTAAATTATAAAATAAAAAATAGGAGGAAAGTTTAATCTGTGATATGCCGGGATCGGTTGTTGAATGCAGACTCTTCCAGTGGTACAGCTCAGCCTCGGGTTGACATCAATTATACTCGGATATTACAAATAAGTGGTACTTTATTATACATAGTATAATATACACAACTATGGACGGTTACATCGTCGTTCTTAGTCTAGCGTAGTCTATATCAGTCTCTGACAGTCTATATCTATCTATATCTTAATCTAATACAAAAATGTCTTATATACTAACTATTTCTAGGGCACGAGCCTGATGCAAGTAAACATCCTTGCATTAGGTCGTTATTGCCAGTTCATGGGAACCAGGTATTGACAAACTCAGCATTTCCTCAAGGAATGTTTATTGCTGCGTCAATGCCTGTTTACTATTATAATTCATAACAATAACATTATGCGTATATTTACTAAACACAATTTATAATAGTAAACGACGAACGGATTACATTACAAATCTTCATATTCAAATAAATATTCAATAACTTGTATAGCAATAACCCGGCGCCTCCGCCAAATATGTAAACGTGAAGAAATTTAGAATTAAAAAAGGAAATTAAAATTAAGAATGTAAGCTGTAGAATATATAAATATAAAAAATATATAACAGTTTTGTTGTAACTCAATATACTTGTTACTTATAACTAAAAATACCTATTGTTTTAGATTGATATATTTCATAAAGAAGTATTTACATATGATTTATATTTAAATAAATACGTATATATATATATATATATATATATATATATATAAAAAGAAAAAAAAAGAAAAAGAAGAGGAAAGAAATATTAGTATGAAATATTATGTTATGTTGTAGTATGTATATAAGTTTTTGATGCCAATAAAGTTTTTTTTTATATACAAAGAAATAATATATTTATATGTCAATTTTAGTTCAAAGTACTATTGTGGCAATAATAAATATGTATATATATTAAAAACCGTCCCTCTATCGAAAGTACCTACTGTTGTTAAGTAGGATATATACCTTTTCTTAATATTCTTTAATTTAAAAATTATTATTCTTTAATTTAAAAAATAACGGCCAGATGCTCCTATATTAAAACAAAATATATTACTAAATAGATACAGGTCATAAATTATTTATTGAATTAAACAAAACCGTTTACTTGGTTGATATCAACAAAGTAAACGTTTTTGTTTAATTTTCCAAGATGTATCACGAAGTTAACGCCTCAACCATTAATCAATTAATTATTTATTGTTTTTTTAGAAAGTATATTTTTTTAATGATTTGATATAAGGCTTAAAAATTAACAAAGAAAATTAACGGCAGAAGTTTCTACTTCGTTTTGCATAATTAAACACATTTATACTTTATTAACAAAGTAAGTTTTATTTACCATTTGATAAAGTTCCTCATTTATACTTTATTTGTATAACCAGACTTTTATTCTGATCTAAGTTATAATACATTTACGCATCATTTGGCAGCTTCGTAATTTTCGGTGATTTGTCCACTCGTTGTCCTGACGGAATTAAGATTTATTTATAAGATTCTGTTTCCTTGTCATGAACACTGCTACGCTGACCAGACTCGAACAGGTGGAACTCGGTTCGCAGCTGTTAAAATAAGTAAAATGTAGTAGACAAGGCAATCACATTGACTCTAATACTGCGTGGGAATATTGTCAAGCATTTCAAAATAAAGTATAATCAACATACATAATTATAATTTGCAGCATAAAATCTTCGACTAAAAGTCTGCAGAAATTTAATGCAGGTTTATTTTTTAAAAACAAGAACATATTGATGAATAAATAGAATGCCCTAAGTCGAACCAAAATAAAATTAACGGCGAAATACATTATTATTTGCATATATCGCACGCCATCAAGCGATGTTTAAGTTTTTCTTAGCAAAATTGAATGAATTACTTAATAAATTAGAACATTTAAATAATTATTATATCATATATGGAGATTTCAATATTAATAAATTCAATATTAATATATTCAACAACTCTGGAATTTACAACACAGCTCTGGAATTTAATAACTTGATTAAATCTTATGGCTAACATCTACTTATCAATAAACTAAGTAGAATCACAGTTGCCAGCAGTACTTGCATTGAAAATCTCATTATTAATGATTAATTAAAAAATAACCATATTTATAATAATTTAGTAAGAAACCAAGGCTTTTCAGATCATTGTGCGCTAATATTAAACGTTCATATACAGAAAACAATGTCTATAACAAAGCAATCATCATATCGCAGTTATAGTAATGTAAATATACAAAACTTCACCGCGTCACTGATTGATGAACAATGGAAAGGAGTTGAAAATGGTGACATTAATACATCTACAAATAACTTTATTTATAATTTTAAAATACATTTAAATGCTCATTTTCCTTACATCTCCTCTAAACAATCAACCTCTAAACATATACATTGGATTACGTAAAAATTACAACAGCTCAGAAACAAAGTGTCAATATTGCAAATGCCTTTCACAATAAATATAGCCTTTAAATCAGAATACAAAGCCACTCAAAAGCAATATAAAGAAAAATTATGTTCAACGCAGAATAAATATTACATAAGTAAAATAAACAAATCTAAAAATACCTCTAAGGAAACCTGGAAATTAGCAATAAACAAAGGAATAAAAGTACCTTCAAATAGCAATACAACCGAATTAGCAAACAGCTTCAACGATTATTTTATTAATACAATCAAATCAATGCAACAAATTGCCAGTAATTCTCAAAATGTCAATTTCCTTGTCGCAATTCTCATAAACAATAGTACAATATTTTTATATCCAGTCACAGACAGTGAACTATTTAACGTAATATCAGATTTAAAAAATAAAAATAAATTTGTGGGGTAGATGAAATCCCTATGCACATAATTTTCACATCATTTCAATACATAGTAGACCCTCTATTAACAATAATAAATAAATCTTTTACATCTGGCATATTTCCAAAGGTACTGAAAACAGCCCTCATTACACCTATCCATAAGAAAGGTGACGCAAATACTCTAGGCAATTATAGACCAATGTATTATCCATTTTTTCGAAAATATTAGAAACGCTTGTATGCAAAATTGTATTAAATTTTTTTACTAAACATAAACTATTTAACAAACACTAGCACGGCTACATGCCTGGAAAGAGTATCAACACAGCACTATTTGATTGTATTAATAATATCATAACCACTCTCGAAAATGGTGAACTTGCTTGTGGAATATTCCTAGACCTTTCGAAAGCATACGATTGCGTCGAACACGAAATTCTATTAGCCAAATTAGAATATTATGGAATCAGGAGTACAGCTTTGGCTTGGTTTAGGTCGTATTTAACTAACAGAAAACAAGTAGTCAAATTAAATATTAGCGGCTCATGCACATTTTCAGAATCTAAAGAGACAAATATGGTACTTCCTCAAGGTAGCGTTTTAGGGCCCATATTATTCATAATATACACCAACGACATAATAAACTCTTTAGCAGACGTCCACTCTAGTATAATATCATTTGCTGGCGATACAAGCATATTAATAAGAGCCAAAACATGCACAGAACTCAACACACGTTGTGAACATAATTACAATAGCATCCACGAATGGTTCAATAATAACAAACTTAACACAACAAAAACTAAATTTGTCGTATTTCAAACAAAACAAAACATATATGATATAAACAATTTAACAATAAATAATGCCAATAAAACAGCAAGTAATTCTGTACGATTGTTAGGTATAGAAATCGATACACTTGAAAAATAATAACACCAACACTTTCTTCACAATTTGATTTTATTTTGCTGGATGTACAATTCGAGTACTATGTACTCATTATCAATAGCTTATCAATAGCAATAAGCTATTGATAATGAGTACATAGTACTCGAAATGTACATCTAGCAAAATAAAATCAAATTGTGAAGAAAGTGTTAGTGTTTTTATTTTTCAAGTGTATAAAACATTTGGGGAAACGAATAAAATATTATTTGAATGCTTGTTTAATACAAAATTTATAGCGAAAATTCTTGTCCAAGAAATACAGTGAGAAGATTTCCATCGAAGACCGAGGATAAAAGACTACATTGAGTCCATTCTTTACTATTACGACTAATGAACCTCATTAGTCGTAATAGTAAAGAATGGACTCGTTGTTATGTTGATTATCGCCAAATAAATTTGACTAAAGTTATACGCAATCCCAAATCGGCGATAATTTAGACAAATTAGTTGAATCTACTATTTTCTCGGGAGTTGATATTATTTAGTGCTGAAGAGTAAATATAGCTTCCAAAGACACAAACAACACACCATTAACTGAGGGAGAAAGATTATGGTGATTAAATGTCGTGTAACTTGATTAATGTAATACTTCTGTAATATTTAGAAGACTAATAAAAACAGTACTATTTTATAATCGTTGTTTAGCATGCCTTAAATTATAATTGTGATGGAAAAATCATTTAAAGGTCACATGAAGACATTGGCTTCAACTTCTAGAATTATGCAACTAATCGAAGTTACAATTCTCCATATTCGCAAAATTTTAAGAGTTCTAAAGTATAATTAATATAATTATATTTTTAAATAACCAGCTAGCAGATAGAACATTTTTGTTGAATGCCAATGCAAATAAAAGGGAAGCTAATCACTCTTATTACAAATCCTATATGGATAAGCTACTTTATTAAGACCTTAACAAAACCAGTAGTAAAGTCGATGTTGAGTTTTTTTTTTAAATATCAATATTAAAGGTAATTGTTCTTAGCAACCGACAGATAAGAAGTACAAGCCGCATGATGACTGGAAAGGCTGTATGAGTTTAAATTTGATCCTAAATACTAAGCCGGAGTTATTCTTTATGCTTTATCTCAGAGGCCACACATTAGAACATTATATTTAATGTAACTACGCTCTACCATGAACAACTACAGAAAACGAATATTTTCTCAAAAGATAATTTGAATTGGATTACAATTATTTCGTTTTACCGAGAATAATAATTTAGAAAAAGCTTTTGACAGAGTGAAAAGAAATATACTATGAAATATTCTAGGACAACATAACATCAAACATAAAATAATAAGACTTATAAAACAAATATATCCTAACAATGAGAATCAGGTTATATACAATTAAAAAATGTTAAAATCATTTAAAACCAAAACTGGTTTAAGACAAGGAGGAGAACTCAGCCCCTTATTGTTTATAATCTTTATAAATGAGATAGCAAGAAAATGTAGTAAAAAAATACTTATTGGACATAAATAAAACCAGTTTTCATTTTGGAAGGATTATTTTCGGACGATATAGTACTCTTTGCTGCAAATGAAAATGATTTAAAACAAAACATAAACATATGAAAACAAAACCTAGAAGAGTTTGGCATGAAAATAAAGCTGGAAAAAAAAACAATATAATGTGCATAAGTGAACACTATCAAAATATAGATATCGAAATGAATAAAGAAACATTAGAACAAACAAAAACATATAAATATTTAGAAATTACATTACAAAACAATGGTAAACAGAACATGGAAATAGACACGAGAATAAACAGCACAATGAAAGTATAACACACAATGAGACAACATTACATCTGGAACCGAGAAATCAAAACAGACCAAAGTGAAAGTTTTCAAATCTCTATATAGACCAATGCTATCATTTGGCTGTGAAACACTAGACGAAGAACAAAAAAGCAAAATTCAAGCGGTTGAAATGATGTACCTTAGAGGCACAAATGGAGTTACAAAAATAGATCTGATAAAAAACACAAAAATCAGAGAAGACTTGTCCATTGAATCAATCCTTGAATTTATAAAGAAAAGGCAACTCAACTTATAATGAAAAACACAGCAGTATCTACAAAATAACGCTAAACTCAAAACGATCATGTTTTTCATTATAAGTTCATAATGGAGTTTCGCCAAGTAACAGCATTACCAATCCAATATTCCAAAAGGCACCTCAGTTGGTTTCGACATCTACATTTTCAATTCATTCATTTTCAAATAGATTTTATCCCTTCTTGATGGCCAGTTTTATCCACAGAAATACCTATTGCAATCTTCTCTGTGAAGCTTCTATACCTGTTGTGAGGTTATGAACTGCATCTACAGTAGATGCAGTAGATGCAGGTTGTTAGAAACTTCTCCTTATATCGTTGCCTTTAGTTATCTCCATGCCTTTTAGGAGAAATGAGGTACGATTAATTGGGTGGTAGTATTTGGCCTCATTGGATCACCTTTAGCCCACTTTGGAGATAAATATAACCCTAGTCTCTTTCCATTCTATTAGAATATAACTTAGCATAGACGGCCTGAAAATGCCATCAGGCCTTGACGGGTTTAAAGCTTTCAACTGCCCATTATTTTTTTTATTTGGTAATGAGTTTACCAGCCTTGACATTTTTTTATCTAGTAGGTAGGGATGGGAATTGAGTCTTTAACAACATACTGTTATTAGGTTAATTTTTTATTAGCCCAATTCTGTTGGAGTGGTCTTTGGATAGGATTTTCTGCACCCAGACTGGATGTTAAGATAGAGTTTGTCGGTTCCCACACTTAAGCACTCTGTAGTGTTTCTAGTCTATGTTCCTCGGATTTTCACATTTCAGTACATCTTCCATTGTAGCCTTTATGTCGACTGAATCTACTGATGGTCCGACAAAGATGGTTCATTCACAATAGACCAATTTTGAATTGAACTTGCTGTGAAGGCATCAGCTAAAGTGATATCCAACACCTCCTGCCTGATTGCATTCACAAAGGCGAAAGCTCACTAACTCTATTATTAATTTCTAAATTGTTAGAGATAATAAACTCAAGAAGTTCCTTACTGAAATAAATACGTTCAAAATAGTGTTGCTTTGATTGCCTTGCAACTTATAACAGGCAAATGACTTTTTTATCATTCAATGTCTGTCGAGGTATTAGCCAGAGAAGTAGTTATTTTAATAAGTGATTTATTTATAGTCCTAATAAGACTCATTTGTTGTAATTAGAAAAAAACTAGTTAATACTTCGACTAGAGAAGTAGTGGTTTCAAAAGTGATTTGTTCTTGTAGTCTTAATAAGACTCAGTTGTTGTAGATTTTACGAAAATATTTTAGTGTTTTTCCTACAACGTAAAGGACTTATATATTTTTATTATTTGTTGTATTGTTCATTCTTAATAACTTTGTTTTCCTTGCTAATAATACATTTTCAGAAATATACATAAATTAATGAAACACGTACAGAAATGTAGACAGCAAGAATCGCGGGTGGAGATCACTGGTTTCCAATGTTCTTCCATTCAGACCCACATCCATCCACTGTTCAGTAAGACATGCTGACAGCTTCTGAATCCTCCATTTACGAAATATTTACGTGTTTTTTCTAATTATTCCTTACCTCTATTATTGGTGTCCATACTGCTCTATACCATATTGTGGGTGTTGGCATCAGAACCCAAGAGGTAGTGTATATTGCCTCTGCTGTATTACTCCACGACTACTAATCTCATGTTTTGCTTTGATCTTCTAGAAAGTTGACAGAAGCCTTACAAACCACGTAATTAAATATTTTATATTTTAAAATATATAATCAAGTATCAACAATATTAAAATTCCAAAATAAGTAAAACAATTAACTTTGTTGGTATTACAGTTAATTGTTTTACTTATTTTAAATTATCAAACCAATTACAAAGTGAAAGCCTCCACAATTACTTAATTAATATTAAAAGTGATTGTTTTGGGTGGATGCAGTTCAAACTTGCTAATTGTTCTGATATTTTTGATTATAGTATAGTTATCCACTTTCCCGAATCGAAAAAATAGTTTTTTTTCTTTTTGGCCATATGGCCAGCTCAAAGTATTATAGTTAGGATAAAACTAGGTTACAATTCTGCACGTTAAGGGGTCTTTCAAAATGTCTTTTATCATTTTCACAACACAGTACTAGACCACGGAATAACGGGTTATATAACACAGGTTAAAACAGAGGAATGATTATATTTTTATTTTCGCATTTTTAACAAAATTAATTAAACAATCTAAAACATTGGTACTGTTCATAGACAGAAGGTGGACAATATTTAATGGAGGCAGTAACTTTAAACCGGCTAGGTTATTCATAAACACTTTTCTGGGTTGTTCGTTTAATGTACACGAAAAAAATATATGATTTAGGTCTCCATCCTCAATACCACAGGCACATAATTTGTTACTAAGAATACCTATTTTGAAAAGATGTGCTGCAAAACAACCGTGACCTAATTTTAGTCGAGTAATGGTAGATGAAACAAATCTGTTTGTCATGTTACGAAAGATGTAATTTTGTTTATCTGGCAGTGTTCGATGAATAAGGTAGTACTAACTATGGCTACTTTCCGAATTATGTAAGTATGTTCTTTTCCATGAGACTTTCAAACTGTGCCTGTATGTGTGTACTAAATCAGTGTAAGGAATTTTAATGTTTTCTTTGTTAACAGCTGATTTTGTTAATTTATCTGCAGTCTCGTTCCCGTAAATGCCATAATGCGCTTTAATCCAAACAAACGTTATTTTAATTGGAAGTAGCGATTGACATAGTTTGTTTATTGTGCAAATTAGATGTGTCTTGAATATACCATTATTCAAGGATTTAATAACTGAAAGAGAGTCTGAATATATAATAATATTTGGGAATGATACTATATTTTCATAATTTGACAAACACCATCTCAATGCTTCTATGATTGCTATAGCCTCTAAGGAAAACATGGTTGCAAATGTACATACTGATGTTGAATATGACGTGGAACATGTTGGTATAAAGTAAGCAACTCCAGCATAACCTGGACTTTCCGTATATATAGAAATGGCATTTAGAAATTTGTTTTTAATATCATTATACAACGCCTGATTTTCCACTCTGCACTCACCAAATCGTTCAATGATACACGTACATCTCTTAAAATATGCATCATATGAGTATTTATAAAGTGTGGTATTTTCAATAAATGATGCATAATATGCAGTTGATCTAAAAGCCTGTGCGAGTGGTGGACATATTTTTTTATTCCAGTAAGGATTAGTTAGACTCTCTATACTGATATTATGTAAATTTGTAGGTATTTTCCCTTTCGACCTAAGTTTGCTGACAAATTTTTGGGCAATATACTCTCGTCTAAAGCTCAATGGGGTTTCGTGTGCCTCTGCCAGCACAGAAATGTTGGGCGAAGAGTTCATAGCTCCAATGCATATTTTAATAGCTTTATGTTGAACACGGTCTATAATACTTAAGGTAGTTTTACAAGCGCTACCATAAAATACACAAGCATAGTCAAGTATAGAGCGGATATAAGATTTATAAAATAATAGCGAAATGCTCGGATCGACTCCCCACCATGTGCGATTTATGGTTTTTAATACATTAATACCTTTTTCACATTTTTTTGATATATAAAGTACATGTTTTTTCCAGGTGAGTGTTTTGTCTAATATTACCCCAAGATATTTATGACTCATTTTAATTGGAATTGGCTCTTCGTCCCATAATAATTGATTCACAGGTGGTATTCTGTGTCTAGTGAAAATCACAATTGACGACTTATTAAGCGAGAGTTGTAAATTGTGGTTCACCAACTACGATTGCATGTATCTAACCATAGAAGTTAGCACATCTAATGATTGGTTGTATGATTTTTGTCTTGAGAATAAGCAGAAGTCATCAGCATATTGAATTAAATGTACGTTGTTAGGGCAGTTATTTTGTATGTCATAGCAATATATATTAAATAAAAGGGGGCTCAAGGCAGAGCCTTGAGGAATCCGACAAAATAGTTATTGCTAAATTGTTACAAGTATAACAGTTATAAATTCTTGTCTTGTTATGCCACTGCTACAATTTAGCAAGAATCATTCGTATGAGATTTACACTTTGTTGTTTCAGCCCTAAATTCAACATTTTTTTTCAAAAGTTATGTTTTTTGGGTTATACGTGAAAATACAAAATGTTTGTTCATTGGGAACTAAGCAAGAATTACTTTTTTGTAATAGGTATCTTTTGTAGTTAGAGCTGTGCATTTATACTCTTTTGAAAGGGTTGTTTTTGTGCTAAAACAGATATTACTGAAAAAGTTAGTGATAGAAACCTTGTTTCTTTATTTGGTAGGACCATTATTGCTAAAACACTACATAACCTAGAGAGAAAAAGGACGTAATAATTTTATTTATAGAAATGAGTTTAAACCAAATTTATACAAATAACATAATAATTTCTTTATAAAAAATTTCTCCTAAATGGTTGTCGAACTGCAAAGTTTTTTTTTTTGTGAAATGTAATAATTTCCTAATATTTTAAACATATATTAAAAGATTTTCTAAAAAGCTATCATAAAAGCTAGTTATTGCTAAGTAGAATTTTATTTAGGTGTATACATTTTATTATGAAGCACACAGACATAACTACAGTAACTATCTTGAGAATGATCAATGGTCGAAACTAGTTGGAGAAATATAAAAATAGTGAAATAAAACAAAGTGTTTATTTAACCTTCTAATTAATAGAGCAGTAAGCTTGATTGGTTTTTTTTTTTTTTTTGCATAAATATTATATAATATTATAGAATTGGTGCTCTAGTCTCATTTTTTTAAATAAATTTTCACATTTCAATTTTGTGAATTAAATTTTCATCAATAAAAAATCGTTTTTAATTTATTTGTATAGCCATTTTGAATAAAAAATGAATTACTTGATTAGATCAGAACTCTATCAATGTTTAGAAACTTGTGTAAACCAAAATTATTTCAAATTCAATAATTAATTTTACCAACAAACCACAGGTCTTCCAATGGGATCTCCATTAAGTCCTCTCTTAGCTGAAATATTCATGTCGAATATCGAAGAAAAGATTTTCTCGCTTGATTTTGCCAAAAAACATATTTCCTTCTGGTATAGATATGTTGATGATGTAATAGCGTGTTTCAGTGGCACAACTCGTCAATTAGATCAGTTTCTCAATCTAATTAACAGCATTCACCCTAAAATTAAATTTTCTCTCTAAATAGAAAATGACAACAAAATTAACTTTTTGGATTTAACGTTAATTCACCAAAATAACAACATTGAATTTGATATATACAGGAAGCCTACTAACGTCAACTCAACAATCCCATTTGTCTCAAATCACCCGTTGTCACACAAACTAGCTGCATATCACTCAATGATACATAGAGCTTTCTCCATCCCCTTAACTACTGACAGAAGAGCCACAGAATTAAATAAAATAATTTCAATTGCCAGTGACAATGGTTTCCCCACTAACCTCATTCAAAACCTAATAAACAAAAAACGTCATCAAACCACAAGGGTTTTCATATATCCAAAAATAGCTAATTTAAATACATCGTTCATTCCGCTCACATACTTTGGAAAAACCAGCGAACAGATTGCTAATATTTTTCGAAAAGAGAATCATCAAGTAGCGTTTAAACCTCCTGGAAAATTATCAAACATGCTATTTAATGCTAAAGATAAACTCGATCCCCTTAAAAAATCTGGTGTGTATGAGATCCGTTGTTCAGAATGCAATAGTGTGTATGTAGGTCAAACAGGACGAAGTTTATCAACTCGTTTTCCGAACATCATCGTGCTTTTCGTCTTAATCAAGACACTTGCTCTTTTTCAAATCATTGTTTAGAATGCAAACACCAATTCCCGGATATAAATAATCTAAAAATCTTGTATAATTACAACGAGGGCGCTAAGCTTAATCTCCTGGAGTCATTGGAAATTTTCAAACAGAGCCGTAATCCGTCAGTAAATCTTCATAATGAGCAGACCGAACTAATCTTTTCGCCACTTTTTAATCTGGTACTACCCTCCCGAGATAATCCGCAAACAATTAGCGGCAGGTATATTCCCTCACCCCAAAATAGTTAGTATAAAATCACAATTTTATCAATTTATAATTCACTTGATAATGACGATAAAACGTCGAAACTCGAGTCGTGCTTTGTTGTTTAGATTTATATAATTGTGCCTACACGTTATATAATATTTTTACAATAATTATTTGTGGTTAAAACATAGTGAATTTTTCAATTCAGTGTAAGTATGGATTACCACGTAGTAACGGTCGCAACCATTCTCTTTAAAAAATGAATTATTTAAAAATGTAATGTGTGTAAAAAAAATTTGTAGAAAACATTTTTTAATTAAAATTTTAAATACCGTTGAGTAAAGTTCATTGAATATGCTGGTAGCATTTATCAAATTTGTTGTATTATTATTAGTATTTATTATTTAACTATTAACGTTAATTTCTTATTTTAAGTTCTACTTGTATATTCAAATAATTATTGATATTTTAATTTCGACCTTTTTGACCTGCGTGACAATTTCAATTGTAAACAAGTGCGTCTTAAAGTAAACGTTTGAGCGAACAGTTTTAATAAATGCGATGATACGTATTAGCACAAAAAAGGGACAAAACACGGTCGACCAATGCGCGTTCTTCTCCGCCGCACTTTTTTGCACCTTACAATCCATACCTGCGTTATCACAATTGCTGCGCGTTAGTATTACAGTCGTCATCGGTCGAATTGTTTGTCCAAGTTTTCTTAATTGCTCGCGGAAAACTGAATTACCTTCCAGTGTTAAGCTGTGAGTTTTAAAAGAAAACTTGAAATTTAAACCGTGGGTGCGTGAAAGTTATCTGTTTGCTCTTTATGAACAAAAATCAGTTTTAATCGTACGCAGAGAGAAAGAGAGGTGTTTGTTATATAGGAAGTTTGTTAAAGGTAAGGTGTTAATATACTAATTTATATAAAAATTGACGGAAATTTAAGAGTATTATTTAAAAAAATCGTAATTTAGTAACTAGCATTGAAGTTATATATTCTTGTTTTATACTATATTAAATATGGTATTGAGATAGTTCTTAAAACTTGTGTAGAAATTACAATCACTGATGTTTTTTATGTTTTTACTTTGCCTTTACAATCAATGGACAAATTTTCTATTGACGCTTTAAAAGTAAGGTTTCGTTCTTTGTCGGTAGATCTCGGAAGATTTTACAAGAATTTTACTGGAGGTGGGTGTTTTCGTTTAAATTTACAAAACTTTCAGAATCTAAGTTTAGATCATAAAAAATTAACAATTGATTAGACAACGTATTTATAAATAATTGAAATTAAACAATTTTATTTTTTATATGAAATCAAAAACTATATACAGTTGGATGGAAATTATAGACGAAATGTTTTTGCAAAATAATAAAACTAATTTACAAGGAGAAGTCTTATTACATGGATTGCAGGATTTTTTAGTAAAAAAGGTTTAAAATTTATAAGGGTAATAAAATAATTAATACAGGATACATCCCAATTTAATAATAATAATAATAATATCTTTATTAATGTCACACAAGTCATAATACAATATCACTTAAAATATAACAAATATTTATTATCGGAGTAAAATGCCTTAGAAATTAACATACATTTAACATTATTTTTTTAAAATAACTGTTGTTAAGATTTTATAACTTGCAGGAAGAGCATTTTAGAATTTGATAGCATGATAACGAGTACTATTTTGCGTGCATTTTAATCTATTATTCAAAGGTCGAATTTGATTGACATTTCGAGTTATAAATTTATTTATCTACGATCGTACAGAAAGTAGACACTTTTTGCATAATTTTTCATTGTAAAAGTGCCTTTTTAAAGCACTAGTGCTTTTTTACGTTTTTATTGCACGGTAATGTCAAACTGTTTTTATTGCACAGAAATGTCAAATTTGACAGATGAATGAATAGCACAAATTTTCGATGAAAAACTTAATTTTTTATTAATTGATACAAATAACTAATAAACTTTAAATAAAATATATAATACAAACGAAATGGCAGATTTAGAAACTCTGAAGATTTCATTTAATGCAAGTCGAAGCGATTACAATAAAGCGAACATTTTTTCCATAAATAATAATGGCGGCCGACATTTGTGCAACTTGTTTACTGGTTGCTAAATAACGTTTTCATTAGTGCACTGCGGGTAAAATATGTTTTCATTAATTGAATTATTGAAATAACATTAAAATATTACTCATAAGAATATATTCTTTGAAATCCTTTACGATCGAAGATAAAATTTTGTAAGGCACACGTGAAAAAAGTTTCTTTATTGCACTCCTGGCTTCAAAAAAACTCGCTCGTTCCTCGCTCGTGTTTTTAAACGCTAGTTCGTGCAATAAAGCATCACTTTTTACACTTGTACCTTAAATAACTATTATATCACAATTTTTAATATACTGTACACTATTCTCATGAACGTATAGGAGGCATTCCATTATGTATAAAGATGGAGATGTAAACGCGTTCATTTTTTAAGTATTCTCTACAGTCTTCCGAATATTCTAAATTATATATTATTCTAATGGCTTTACGTTGAGCAGAAAAGATAGGGTTTGATGTTGAAGAGTGTCCCCAAAGAATAATTCCGTAACGCACGTACGAATCTATTAGCAAGAAATGACATACTCTTAAACATTCAAAGGAAATTACCTTGGAGAGTTGGCTTAATAGAAATAAGCATGAAATATTTTTTACAGTTTCAGAATTATGCATGTTTCAAAATAGTTTACTGTTTAGGTGAATTCCAAGAAACTCAACACTATTGGAAAACCCATGCTCATTTTTTTAAACTGAATAACATATTAATCGTTTTACTACTATTTAAACATAACTCATTAGATTGAAACCAATTTCTAGCCCTTGCATTAATATTAAGGTTGACTTTGTTAACACCACTAGGCGATTTTCCTCGATTTACTAATGTTGTGTTTCTGCAAATAATATTATTTTATCTTCTCCGATATAATGACATTTGTCATTGAGATATAATAAATACAGTATTGAACCTAACTTTGAACCTTGTGGTGTACCTCTAAAGTATTCATTTGATAATTCATTATTTGGTTTAACAAGTTAACATCTGTTTGACAAATAAGATATTAATAGTTTACAGCTCGTATAATGGAAATATAATAAATTCTGCAATAGCATTTCATGACTTATGCTGTCAAATGCTTTATATAAGTCGATAAATGTCGCCTGAACCAATTCATTATTATTAAAAAAATATCCAAACACTGTTCAATAAACTGTAAGGAGGCAACGACCATACCTAAATCCATGTTGGCTCCAGGCCCAAAAGTAAGGTTTTCAAAAATTTACAGATGATTAAAATTAAAATTGTTTTTAATAATTTTGTTGATTATATTTATATACTTCTGCAAATCTCTATATATAAAAAAATTGCATATTTTTACCAGTTAATTATATTATAAACTTGATAATACTTAAACTATTTTTAACACTGCCTGGAACTAAGCCACATAATTAGAATTCAAGAATTTTTAAACACTTGCGAATACAACATGATGCATTTGGTATTATAGATAATGTGTTTGTAAGGCATCTGGTCATTAAATCACTAATATCTTAGTTCAGAAAATACTGTTAGTCTATTGTTTAAGTAAGGTAAAGTATGGAACTAAAACCGTCTATTTTATTATTATACACATTTTCGAAAAAAAAATAAAGTTTCCAAATCAAAATTTAGATTCAACCTTGGGTTAATCTAATGACAACTAGTTTATTGGAATTTAATATATATTTTTTTAATATGGAAAACATCCAAGATAGCAGAAATATAATTTTGTTCAAATGAGAGTAAGAACAAATATAATACTTATGAGCGCTTGTAAATAAATAACTTAAAAAATATAAGATGAAGTAGATGAAACTTCTGCAGATAAAGCTTCTAATAAGTTACATTTACTTAGACTAGAGAGTGAGTCAATTTTCTTTATTATTAATTAAGTTAAATCTTTGGATAATTTATTCATTGTCTTCATTTTTTAATCTTTATTCATATTTAAAGTAAACAAATGCGTTGCTTGTATTTGGATTTTGCCAAGGAAAATATTTTAAACGTAGTGACATATCATTTTAAAATTAGCCTACATATTTAACTATTGATGTAGTACTTCTAAAACCAGAGCTCACGAATTCATTTTTTCATAATTTTTCACGTCATAGTTACATTTAAACAATCTAAAGTACATGTTATCATTTATTAGTTTATTCAACAGAAATAATTTCATTCAAATTAGTGTTGCTTTGATAGTTGTACTATTCGTAACACGCAAATTAATTTGTATCATTCAATGTCTGTCGAAGTAATAGCTAGGGCAGTAGTTGTTTCAAATTAATTTGTTTTGTAGTTTTAGTAAGACTCATTGTTGTAGATTCACGAAATGTTTTCGTAATTTTAAATTATTATTTAATTTTCTACAACGAACTAAAGGATTTTAATACATTTTATTATTAAATTATAATGCCTTCATATTTATAGTCTGGGACCTAAGCTACTAGGTAATCTATCGGTGAATTAAAATTCCTTAATCGGCTATCAAATTATAGAGTTAGAGGGAAACTTAAAAGAAAAAAATGCTTATCAAAAAGCGTAATAAAGTTAGAGTCCTAGTCCAAAAGTTTACAAAAATAAAATTAACATTATACTATATACAGTAAATATGTGGATTCTGATATTGTCTTTTTTTTAAATTTTAAAGTTAAAATTTTGTTAATAACATATAAAAAAATCTGAAATAGTAACAGCTTCCTGCATAGCTTTTCAATCTTGAAAATTAAACCAAATTTACATTTCTTTAAATTTTCCTAATCAACATATCAGTTGACATTTCTATAATTCTTACTAGAGCAAATAAATAAGATATCGATACTTAAATTGTTCTTCACATATTTCCTTTCTAGTAAATTCTACAATGAAAAACGTGATGATGATGTTTTGCTACTTTTTTACTTTTTCCAATGGATATTTTTATCCTTTGAAAAACTTCAGTCCGAACTATCTTTTAAATGTTATTATTGTTTTGGTGGTTCAACTCGCTTTGTTTATGTTTGTTTTTGCCCAGCATCCAAGTACTGTAGCAATTTATTTGTAGATCCCTTTCTTGTTGATTTGTTCGATTCGTTTGAGGTTTGTTTTTATGCTTATTTACTTCTTCTGATAATATCTTTATTAAATGTTGTTGATTTTTCATTATTACAATCTGAAGACCTACTTGATTTTTATTAGTTCATTTCTTCAAAGAGATTAATACCTGAAGTGAGCACTTCGTCTCTGTTCTTCTCATAACTTATGCAGGCAGACATCTTTCTCCTTTTTTTATTACCACAATATACTTTATAAACAATTATCTAACCCATGATCAAATTCACAGTCATAATACGAGACAAGCCCACAAAATTTACCACCGCTGCCTACGACTGTCAAAAACACAAAAAGGAATAAACTATTATGGGTCTAATTTATAAAGAGTGATTTTTTAAGAGCTTTCGGATTTGATTTAAAAAAAAAACACATAAAATTTAGAGAAAGGTATGAAATCTTTATTTGAGTCGATAGAACGATCTATATAATTCAATGTTTGAAGATGATTTCATGTAAATGTTGACCGCGGCTACGCCTCAAATGATTCATACGCTGAGTCCAATGTTGGCATATTCTCTCCAACATATCGGCTGGTATCTCACGAATAAATTCTTCTATATTGGCTTCCAGTGCGTCAACCGTTACGGGCTTGTCCCTATAGACATGAGCCTTAACATAGCCCCACAAAAAATAGTCCAAAGGCGTTAAATAGCACGATATAGGCGGCCAATGGACCGGCCCCAAACGTGAAATAAACTGTTCACCGAACTCACCTCTCAATTGGGCCATTGTTTAGCGTGCTGTGTGGCAGGCGGCACCGTCTTGCTGAAACCACATGTCAGACAAGTCCAGCTCCTCCATTTTGGGCAAAAAAAATTATAATCATCGCACGGTAACGCTCGCCATTCACAGTAACGTTCCTGCCTTCGTCGTCTTTGAAAAAGTACGGTCCAATGATGCCGCTGGCCCATAATCCACACCAAACAGTGCATTTTTCGGGATGCATTGGCAGTTCTTGCATTGTTTCTGGCTGCTCTTCACACCAAACACGGCAATTTTGCTTGTTCACGTATCCATTCAACCAGAAATAAGCTTCGTCACTGAACACAATTTTCCGATAAAAAGTGGATCTTACCAGCGCCCATTCAGCAAAAGTTACCCGTTGTGGTAGGTCGCGTGGCTTCAATTCTTGCACCAGCTGTATTTTAAAAGGTTTTACACCCAAATCCTTCCGCAAAATTTTCCACGTAGTGGAGTAACAGAGGCCCAATTGCTGCGAACGGCGCCGAATCGATAATTCACGGTCAGCAACAACACTGGCGGATCCAGCTGGTGTTGTTGGTGTTGGTAGTTTAATGTCCAATAATGTAAATTTGGTGCGAAATTTAGTTACAATATTCTGAATAGCCGTCTCAGAAACTGACCATAAAGTGGAATAAGTGCACGATGCATTTTCTTAACCGAGCATGAATTTTGATAATAAAATTCAATAATCTGCAAACGTTGTTCGTTTGTAAGTCGATTCAAGGTTAAATTATAAACCAAACTGAACATGTTTGACAGTTGACATGTTACAGGAAAACAGCTGAGTTGCCAAAAAGGAAGTTGCTAAAAAATCACCCATTACAACAAACTTCCATATAGAATTCGAAATTTATCTTTCCAAAATTTATAGTTGAAGTTGTCTTAAAACACGTTTTTTAATTCCAAAGCTTATTACAGCATTTAGGAAATATTGTCGAATGATTTTGGTGAATTATCTTAATTCATTTTAATATGTGAGTTGTATTGTATTGTAGTGTACTGTTTGATTTTATTTTTTTAGACCATATATTGTAGATTACCATAGTCATATGTATTTATGTTTTATTAGTTATATATTTAATATGTGTTCGTATCCCACAACTTCTCATCAACATCACTGTATTATTAATATTATTATTGTAGTTTTATAAACTCAATTATATTTGACATGTGTAAACTCTATTCACTATCACGAAATAAATATTAGTATTTAGTGATCGATGTAAACATTTATAATATGGTAGATTCAGGTAGCATTAAAAGCTTTTTTAATGTATCAATAATCTCAGTCGAAATATTATTCACATTACAAATAAAATTACTAAAGTAACCGCCGTTAGAGGATATCGCCAAAGTCTGCGAGTGATCGCGTGCCATGTGTTTTATGTATCCTTTCATCCCCTTTTATCCCCTGTCCTTTTATTTCTGTATTTGTTCGGGACCGGCCACGTTCTCGTTCTCGGCCGAAAGGAAAAGAACTGCTCTTTCAGCTGCATGCATTCGACCGGAGGAGACGTAATGGAAACGGTCGACTTTACCATTCGAAGGATCTGATTCTAGTCGTGTAGAGAGGCGGGGGGTCGGCTGGTGGCGGCGTCTGCGTTCACATGCTGGCCCCTCTCTTATAAAGTGGATATTTTAGTTTTACTCCTTTCGCCGCCGTTTTATTAAATCTGCGAGGGCCGACAACGATTTCCGCACACTCTCCACAAAAGTAATTGATATTGTTCCCCATTCTCGGAGAATTCCTCCACATAAAGTAACATGATTACTTCCTTACAACCCACTCGAATATATGTGTTTAAAAGTCAACCCCTTATATGAGGAAATTCCTTCAGAATTTCGACTTATAGAGTAATAAAATTTTATTAAAAATATTTATGAGTTTTTTTTTTGTAGAACATTATTAAATACCTCATATACAAAGTAATATCTATCCATATTGATTGATTAAAAGTAATAAAGATAACATAATCAAAAATCAGTGTATTGGGGATATTTGATTCATTTGTAATGAATAAGTAATTGTAGAGGCTTTTACTTCGTGATACATTTTATGATTCAAAATAAAATAAAACGAATAACTTTGTTTTTATCACTTTTTTAATAACACAAACAATTAATTGTTTGATAATGACAAGCTGAAGTTGTCGAAACTATAGTAACAAGTGTTATTAAAAAAGTGATAAAAACAAAGTTATTCGTTTTATTTTATTTTGAATCATTTGTAATGACTATCTAAGATCATACCTTAGGCATAAAACAAAAAAGCTGCGAAGATGGGAAAACTTAATACACGGCAATCACTTAATACTTAATACTTAATACTTAATGAGAACTATTTCCAAATTATACACATATTGGAAATGAGAAAGAAACTGGACATTAAAGAGAACATGGAAATAAATATGAGTAAACCAACAAGAAATTTACTGAATGAACCAGACCTTTTCAACTTTGTCGAATTTAACTGCAAAACCATCACCATAAAGTTAATATAAATAAAATGTTTTGATTGATTATTGAGGCTCTTAGGCGCTGAAAATCCATATTCAGTATTAAGATAACGAGACTGTTAGATTCACATATAATGTGGCTTCTTCACAAGCGTGTTTAAAATAAACCTAATTTGAAAATCTAACAGTCTCGTTATCTTAATATTAAATAAAGATGTAATTTGTTGCTCATCTTCTAAGGAAAAAGACATTGTGTAGCGAAGCAATTGTAGAGAATAGCTTAAAATATCATCGAGTATTATTTACAGGTTTACAATTGAATCGTTTGAAAGTATTAAAAAAAATTAAAGCGTTTTTATTTACTAGTTTGTGTAAAAATAAAAGAGAATTAATTTATTATACACACGTGACGTAAAACATTAATTATTAAGAAATTAATAGACCTCTATTATTTAATGGTTTATTCAATTTCTTCGCGTCGTGCAATAAAAAAAGCCCCTTGAATTAAAATTAATTAAGGGTTCATTTCAATCTATGAAAATCCTGGGTTACCATTAGTGGGGACCTCATGCATGTTAATAGGGAGTGAAAAAAGGCCCCAGTAATTGCGGGCGGCGGTTTACGTAAAGGTATTATTAAATTATGTAAATGGTGAACGTAAATAATAAATCAACTAAAAACGTATTTAACACAAAAAAGAAAGATGAAAAACCGCAAATGACGAAGGTTTGAGCGCTTCGGGAAATATTCGACCAGCGATCGCGGGTGAAATTTAAATTATGGTTATTTTTAGAAGTAATATATGCCCTTAAAAATGCAAAGCGGACAAAAAATTAAATTCGATTTGATGTTATTAGATGGTCTTGTTTTCTGAGAAGGAATTTTTTAAATTGCTTAATGAAAATTTTGGACTAATTTTAGTGAATAGTAATGTAATGTAATTTATTGATGTTTTGACATAACTGTCTTACATACGTCAGCATCATATAATACAAGTATATAATATAAATACAAAACAAACTATGAAACAAGTACAATAAAGAAAATACTATTATAATAACAAAATAAAATACCTTATATCGAAAAATAAAATTCATAAATACCGAAAAAATATACAAATTAAAACACCTTAAATCTATTGATAAAATTGTTAAAATTCATAAAATACACTAAAATTATATATAAAAATTATAAGCCATATCATACTATTATATCGAGCATTATATAACATAATAGTAATAAAAAATTTAGAAAACAAAATTATTATATCTTAAAATTTAGTTTGGCGACACATCAGAGTTTAGATATTCATCGAAAGAATAAAAAGCATGTGTTTCTAAGTAAATGCGAACTTTTTCTTTGAATTTTTTTATTGGTAAAATTTTCCAGGAATCAGGTAACTTGTTAAAAAATTTAATGGCCAAATAGTTAGTGCTATTACAAGTTTTTGTTAGTCGTAGCTGCTTATGTTGTATTAAGTTTTTATTTCTGGTTGAATGTGTATGTTTCAGACTAGGATATTTGTGTCAATTTTTAAATTAGCCTGCAATCGTCTCTATATTTAATATCACCTAAGATACGAATAGACTTCCGTTGTAACCTAAAAATCCTATGCCTGCATGATGCATGGCCCCATGCAAGAAGTCCATATCTTAGGCGTGACTCTATAAGACCATGGTGAGCGATTTTAATAATTTTGTCTGGAACAATATTTTTTAGATTTCGCAGGCAGAATATGTTTTTTGCAAGTGAGCTCGCAAGGTGATCTCCATGTATTTTCCAAGATAATGTGGAATCTATATGGAGACCAAGGAAACGATGACTCTCGAGCTGGTGACCCTTTTTTAAGCTAAATACAATATTTTTTGTTTTATTGTCGTTAAGAATTAATTTATTTTTAGTAACCCATGTTTTAACGGCATCTAGTGACAATTCGCCTATAATGCCTGAATCTTCATCTTTCCCAACCTCATCAATAATAGTGCAATCGTCAGCAAATAGAATAGTATTCGTTATATTGGCATGATTAGGTAAGTCATTGATGAAAATTAGGAATAAAACGGGTCCTAAAATTGATCCCTGAGGAATTCCAAATCTTATTTTTTCAGTATTTGAGAGCATATTATTATGGAACACAGACTGATATCGATTGTTGAGGTAAGATTTTATGAACAAGATACTGTGTTCTGAAAAATTGTAGGATTTTAATTTTCGTGTAAGCAAATCGTGCGAGACGCAATCAAAAGCCTTACTCAAATCAATGAATGATACTACTGAAACATTTTTTCTTTCAAAAGTGTTCATTATCAAATCACTGAGAGAAATTGATAGTATTATTGGTGTTGGTTTAATTTGGGTAAAAATAGACAGACATATTTTAAAGCATTTCAAACAGAACGCTCTTCTTCACTGAAACAGGGAAAAATCAGTAATAGTGATTAAAACTTTACAGTAAAGCAGAAGCTATGTTATATGTCTTTTAAACGTGCACAATCTGTTCCAAATTCAATAAGACAGTCTAAAACATATAAGCGTCTATTATTTCTATTATGTACTCTTATTTATTCAAAATACCTATTTTTGGATAAATAGAAAAAACACGAAAATATATTCGTAAAATCTACAACAAATGAGTCTTATTAAGACTACAAGAACAAATCACTTTTGAAACAACTACTTCTCTAGCTAATACTTCGACAGACATTGAATAATACAAAAGCAATTTGCGTGTTACAAAATAGCAAGGCTATCAAAGCAACACTAGTTTAAACGTATTTCTTTCTGTAAAATGAACTAAAAATGATTGAATGTACGTTAAAATAGTTTGTGAGTGACTATACTATGGTAATTTGGAAAAGGAAATGAATTTAGGTTGATGTAATTAAAAATAAATTAGCAAAAGCAATTAAATAATTCAATACTCAATTTTATAACCATCTGTAGACACGTGTTTCAATATTTCAATCTCTTCAGTACAGCTTTATTATAAAATTGATTTTAAACATAAATAAAAACGTTTACTAAAATAAATATGATGAAAAATAAATAACTTACTCAGATATGCACGGCAACTGACACAATAATGAAATATAATCGACTGAGGGTCTTATTTATACCTGCATGGATTACTGAATTCTACGGAAATAATTACGTTCGGGATTAAGGAAAATACCCAATTAGAGCATAATTTAATAATAAAATATATAAGTCCTTTACGTTGTAGATAATTCACTAATAAATAGAAAAAACACGAAAATATATTCGTAAAATCTACAACAAATGAGTCTTATTAAGACTACAAGAACAAATCACTTTTGAAACAACTACTTCTCTAGCTAATACTTCGACAGACATTGAATAATACAAAAGCAATTTGCGTGTTACAAAATAGCAAGGCTATCAAAGCAACACTAGTTTGAACGTATTTCTTTCTGTAAAATGAACTAAAAATGATTGAATGTACGTTAAAATAGTTTGTGAGTGACTATACTATGGTAATTTGGAAAAGGAAATGAATTTAGGTTTCCTTTTCCAAATTACCATAGTATAGTCACTCACAAACTATTTTAACGTACATTCAATCATTTTTAGTTCATTTTACAGAAAGAAATACGTTCAAACTAGTGTTGCTTTGATAGCCTTGCTATTTTGTAACACGCAAATTGCTTTTGTATTATTCAATGTCTGTCGAAGTATTAGCTAGAGAAGTAGTTGTTTCAAAAGTGATTTGTTCTTGTAGTCTTAATAAGACTCATTTGTTGTAGATTTTACGAATATATTTTCGTGTTTTTTCTATTTATTAGTGAATTATCTACAACGTAAAGGACTTATATATTTTATTACCTATTTTTGGGTCAAAAAGCCGCTAAGAAAATAAATTTTCACACATGTTTTATACTCATTAGCTGAAATGGCTTTTAGTATGGCGGCGAAAATCTTCCATAGCGAATTTCAGTCCGCAAAATAGTTAAAATTCGTACAGAGCCAAACCAAATAAGGTAAATACGGTGGATAATATCTTTTTTGTTCAAAAATACATGTACCATAATGACTTTGTGCAGTAATGCATTATTATACTATATCAACCAACTATTTTTTTCTATTTATTCCGGTTGAACTAATCAAACCAATAATCGTTGTAGAACTTCTAGATAATATTCTGTGTTTACCGTACAAATTTATTGTGAATTGTTTTTGAATCTATATGACGGAATCACCAATGCTGAACTCTCCAATTATATATACATCTTTATTAACAAACAAATATAGAAAAAAATATAATACATGTTTGATACAATAAGTGTTAGTGAGTTAGTTTGTTTGTTAAATGGCTATCGACCAGGGGTCTTTCAGCCCGGATTTGTCATTGTCGATGTGTCACGTCAGTCTGTCTCTGAAGATGATGATGATGATTGATAATGTGATGCGAATGTAGTGAATGAAGGGGTTTTGAATTTTGGGATCAGGTTGGGATTTCTACGCAAGTAGAGGGAAATTAAGTGTTGGTTAAAGGGATTTTTCGAGAATTTTTCGCTTAGGTGTAGAAGGGGTTCATTGATGATGAGGATAACAGAGGTAGAGTCATATAGGAGTTGGTTAGAAAGATTGTGTAAAGGATTGCTGTGGTGGCGGATTTTGGTTAGAATTCCTAGGGATGATTATTTGCTAACTTGAATATTGTAGATAGAAGGATTACAGGAGTTGGAATAAATGACATTACCATAGTCAAGTTGAGAGCGAAAAATAATTTCATAGATTTTGACGGCTGTTTTAGTGGATATACCGTTTCCTTTGTAAGAAAGACTTCTAACTAATTTGGCCCTAGTGGTGATTTTTGTTTTGTTTAAGGTTGTGTGCTTTTTGAAATTTACTTTTTGATCTATAGTAATGCCTAGGTATTTTATAGAAACAAGGGGGAAACAATTGTGTGGGAGATGTAAATATGCAAGATTATTATTTCGGTGATAGAGAATTAGAAGCTGGGATTTGTGGGGATTGATTTTATTTCGCCATTTAGCAAACCAGTATTGCAGGGAGTCAATTAGCTGCTGGAGGTATTGAAGAGCTTTAGGAACGGTGGGAGCATGGGCAATTAGAGGTGTATCATCTGCAATTCTCCAATTAATTTGATTGATCTGTCAGATTGTGTGGTAAGAAGCGCGTACAGTCCTTTCGTTTATTAAATTAAGTTTTATTTTAGACACACAGTGGTCTATTAGAAGAATTTATTGACTTTCTCGATATTTTCTTCATTGTGTAATCACGGAATCACCAACAAAAAAAATCAATGTATATATTTTTTTGCGTTTCGAACGTTTCTTTACAGAATTTAATAATTGCTCTTTATTCTATGTAGGTTTTTAGACCATTATACCCAAAGTGACTTATATACAATTAAATATCAAACGAATTCGCTCAAGTTTTAAAGTAAGTAGATGAATGGTGGAATATTTATCATCTGTTATTTAATGATGATGTCGCTGCGCTGAAGACTTTGATGGAACCAGTCTCATCATATCTCGAACTATGTACACCTAATCATATTATATCTTTATGGAATGCCGTTTAGCGATTTTTACACAAATAAATTAGCCTTCACTTGATATTCAAATGTTTTAAATTTTATGTAAAATAATCTTGCAACTTATTAAAATGCATATAAACAGAATGGAGCATGCAATTAATAATGATCTTAAGAAGTTATGGTCTTATGTAAGACTTGTAAAGGAAATAAACTAAACTAAACTAAACTAAGCGTATCAGGTGCTTAAACATTAGTTAGGTATCCTAATAAAAATTATTTTGCTCCTGACAATCATATTATTTCCAAAAAAGTTATAAAATTCATTATGTTGGACAGTCTTAGCTGATCCAGTGAGGTCAAATCAAGTGGTTTATGCTTAAGACTATTACTTTGTGCTGCATATTAAATTAGGTAGATTAATAAAATATATTCTTATCACAAACGATGTGTATGTGAAGTTAAATCACTATCCAATATTAATATATTCTTGATTAATAATATAAATAATATTGCAGTTATACAGCATAGAAATATTAAACATGATAATGTAACTATAACAAGAAAAATTATGAACAAAAATTGAATTTAAACTGATTTCATTAACTTAAATTAGCAAAAGCAATTGAAAATCTAGCATTCAAGTTTATAATCATCTGCTGACACGTGTTTCGAACTTTCGCGCTCTTCAGTACAGCTTCATTATAAAATTATGGCATGCTATAGTTACATTTAAACAGTCTAGAGTACATTCTATAATTTATTACTATATTTAACAGAAATAATTTCATTCAAATTGGAGCTGCTTTGATAGTTGTACTATTTGTAACACGCAAATTAATTTTGTATTATTCAATGTCTGTCGAAGTATTAGCTAGAGAAGTGGTTGTTTCAAATTAATTTTTTTGTAGACTCATTGTTGCAGATTCACGATATGTTTTCGTATTTTTAAATTATTAATTAAAATATTTCCTGTAATAATTTAAATTCCTCTGTTTTCGATGAAACAAATATAGAGCCGTGCTCAAAGTTTGTAGAGTTCCGATATAAAATATGGTGATGTGGCCATCCTAATATTTTCCATGTACTTTCTTCGAAAACTATGAGGTTTGCACAAAAAGGTAATTCTTAATAATTTGCTCAATTTTGATTTATTTACAATTACTATATAAATTTCATTTAACTACTATAGACCTCTATCCCACCCTCCAATCAGTATAACATAAGCGTGGGTTTTAGTTAAAAGTTGTAAAATGTAAACAAACACAAGATATTTGCATTTTTAATTGATATATTTAAAATAATTTTTGATGATGTTTTACTGACTGGAGGGTAATATAGAGAAGTTAATCAAGAACATTTCTTTAGGCATGGAAACTATACTATTTTCTTAATTTATCAGATATAGTTAAAAGTTAGCTTTTACGAATTATTAATAATATTTGGAAGTCGAAAGAATATCTTTATAATTGGAAAATCCTCGTCAAAATGCTTGTATTAAAACAAAATTTTATAGACTAATTACTTTATCAAGCTACGTTTCAAAGACAATCAGGAGAAATATCAAAGGGTGCCTACAATAGTGGTTAGAATTTTAATATATTTATTAAAATATAAATTCGGTTTTTGCATGGCCAAACCTATCCAATATTTAGTTAATTAAATCATTCTTGGCTAGATTAATTTTAAGTCAACGTGGAACCTTTCGAGAAATGGAATCTGTGATCTAAGATTTAAATTAGGCTTTCGGTAGTGTCTATTTAATGATTATATGTAACAAAATTATTAGATTTAAATTTAAGCGTTAGATTTGTTATTTATATTACTTCATTATTTTACATTACAATTAATATAATTGTTAGTAAATCTTGATTTAAAGTACGCATACTGCATTAATTGTTCTATGTAATATATGTTCTTAATTTGAAAGAAATAACTAGCATAATTGTAAAAAATCACAATACACTGACGATATATGCATTATTACGCATTGAAAAAAAAATTAATGCGCGCACCCTATCTAGATTAATTATTTATGGTTTTTGACTTATTTGAATCACATTATAAATCAAGCTGTTATTTATTTATTTATATTTTGAAATGTTAGTACTTTAATACATAATTTAATTTAAAATTTTATTGGCTATCGACCTGCGGTCTTTCTACCCGGCCTTGTTAGTTGAGTGGTTAGTCGTCTGTTATTTCATTTTGCTGATGAATAATAAAAATACGTTATGATTAGGTCTAGGAATATGTGAATTTTTAAGAGGTAAATATAAGTATTTCAAAATTACTTGGATACCATTGTTGGTGGCAAAAATTTCTTGGTTTGTAACTGTTTCAATCTACCTTATTTTCTAAAAATATTATGGTTGCATATTTTGTGGCTTCTTTTTAAAATTGGACGGATTCCAATATAGACGTTTACGATGATGTGTTTTTACCAATGTACTCTAATTATCGTCATATTAAAAGAGACAGCTGAAGTATCTATTTTATACCGCTGCGAATACTTAATTAAAAAAAACTTTGCTTAGATTATTCCATGTAATCAAATATTGGGAAAACAAATTGTATTTTAAAACAATAAATTATCTTACCGATTGCTATTAGAATAACAAACGCAACGTCTTTTACATAATGTATAAGTTTATTAATAATTTTTAGAACCACAAAAAATAGCGTGTTAACAATTTTTATAATTGCTGCTATAATTCCATATTATTAAGAAGATAATAAATAACTTAAATAAAATATTACAAAGTTAGGCTCGGTGAACAGGTGGTTAGTTTTTGTGCGAAATTCAGATTAGTTTGTTGTCTTTTAGATGTTTCAATTTTATTATGTTTATATTGGTCTTATTTTATTATATTTTAAATAAAGTAACATGCATAAAATAAACCTTCGGAATAGAGGATCAAAATTTTTGTTTGTTTGAAACCACTTTCATATTGAGGGGGAAAATGCAAAGCGATAAGCAATTTTATCTCGTGTTAACATCTAACAGAAGTTGGTAAACACATTCTAGCTACATTTTTTTGCCTAAATCTTTGATGACTTGATGAACTCTTGTTACTGTTGATTGAACCTTAGCTACAAATGAAATGCTTAAAATTTCTTTAACTTATTAAAAATTATTTTTCAAATAAAATCCTTGTAATTATCCAAATATTTATTTACTTATTTACTGACGACATTTTAAAAACCAACAACGATTTTCTCTTTAAATTTGCAGTCGCTAAACCTAGATATCTAATCTTCTCAAATTGAACTGCTCCATTGTACCTTTATTGTTGGTTGACAGAAATAATTATTTTATTTTTGATGTATTAGTGGAATATTTCACCCTATTTATTATTGAATTATTTCTACTAGTAAATGAACGAAATATATATTGTGACATAAATATATAAACCCAATGATTAAACAATAAATTGCAAACAGAACTGTTGTAATTATCCATACATCAACTTATATATTTATTGGCGAAGTTTAATCTGCTCGCGGATATTCGGACTATACTAATTTGGAATTGTATTGAGAAACTACATATACATATTTTTTATTCAAATAAGAATATACTTTGCAATTAGTTAAAGATTTTGTTTTTTTGATTATTTTTTTTTACAAATTAACAATTGTTACGTTGTTGACCAAAAAGCACGGATATTGTTATTTTAACAAACTTTACGATGGATTAAATTCTCACTTAACCCGTGGTGAAACATTTTTATATTAATTGGAGGTTAATTAAACACTTGTGTTGTTCTACAACTATTTTAGCAAACTTGCTGTAGATATCTTGACCAACAATAAATTGTTCTTTGAATATGCATTCGAACAAACCTGAAAATTTTTGCCCAGGCATTTAGAAAAAATCATCTTATTTTCGAATTATATTCATTATACCTAATTTAATGTGGATACAGAATAATGTTATTAGCGATTTTTTTTTAATACTTAATATTGACTTTTGGCAGGATTTTTCTATTCACAAAAGAAACATTTATTCATTTGACCAAGAGACATAGAAATATTTCTCAGATCACCGTAAATGGTGATCTACTAATACTAAGGTGGGCATATTTTATTTCATAATGGATGATAATTTACTGAAAGAAAGACAATTTAACCTCTCATTGGGTAACTTGAATCTTATTTAAGTAAATACGTACGGTCTTTTAACCAATACTATTTTCTCTTCTTTCTATTTCGAGTCAAAAATTCACCTGCCTTATTTGAATGGCCTAGACTTTTAATTAACTCAATTAGTTTAGTCGTCTCTAAAAACGTATATGAAGATTAAGGCTATGTTACTGATAAACAAAGTCTACAAAAAAACGGAGTGTTTAGCCGATTGAATGTTATCTGTATACGACATTGGAGTTCGGTTTTTGGTATTATACAAACAAATCTCAAAAATTAGAATAACATTTTAATTGCTCCATTTATGTCATGAAAATTCCAGATCATAATAAATCGATAAAAGAATGAGCATACTACATATTCAAGCATATCTAATGTTATCCAACAATAGTTTGTGAACATATTCTGAACCTATCTTATTTGACATTTGTTCTCTAAATCTTCAATATTTTAGTAGAAATTTTTTACCCTCTGTATCTCTAACTGATTCTTAGTCTACTTAGAAATGACGATAGAAATCTTTAGGATTACTTAATCATATTTATAATAAGATCTCTAATAATTAGTCCTATATTCACTGCTGTTTTTTTTAAAGGCAACACATACTCTAGTAGATAATTCAAGAATGTTCTCATTTCTACTTGCATTCGGAACAACCTAATAAATTTAAATCCATCTTTTTGAATTGCATTAATAAACTGCAACGAAGGTCCTAATTTTATTTGCATATGGGGTGACAGTACCTTTTTGCATCAAGCTTTGTGGAATTAAATTTATTTGGAGATTCTTTTTTCTTGTTAGCAGCATTGACCGACTCAGAAAATGTATGTTTTTCTTGTTGACCAAGTAGTATTTTAGTGATGGCAAGACTGAGCTAAAATAAGGAAATATTTAACGCTCCTTTATATTTATATTTTTAGAATATATTTTATCTGATCGAATGTACCAAATTCTAAGACTATTTAAAAATGCCTTCCGTTTACTAGTGTAAGAAAGAAAATACATTCCTTTGGCCAATAAGTTATCTTTCTTTCTATGCGGAGTTAAAAAATCATTTACATTTTTTGAGTCGCTAAAGATCATTAATATCAACATAAGAAAGGACTTCAAAGGGCTTTCTTTGGTATCGTAGCCTTGAACTATTTCAAGTTTGAAAACTCTAAGAGAAATGACCGATAATTCAGTTAAAGACAAAGGTACTAACATGTTAATAAGGAACGGGGGTTATAGTTAATAGAATGTTACTTAAATAAGAGATTAGGTTTTGATTTTTGCGCTTAATTTTTCAGTTTCTTTTAAAAGGGTATATTATTAGCAACATTTGTATTTCATATTTATATTTTATTAATAATTCTTTCAAAACTTGATTGTAGGTGCTTTTACTTCGCGATAGATTGTTTAATAATACCAATTTGTATCACACAAATACTTACAGTTAAAATTTTATTGGAATTAATTATTCTCAATATTTTAATTTCGTTCATACATAGTATGTGTATTAATGAGGGGTGCATTTTTTCTTTGCTGTTATACCAGTCCGCTATTAAAATTTATGGATTCGTCCCTGACCTTAAGGACGGATAATTACACGCCAACCATTCAGGAACAAACAATGACGTAGTTGATACGTTTCTCCTTGTCCCACTTCTTTACTCTCCATGGAAAATTATGTATTGATACCACGATTCTAAGAACCATTCTTCGTGTACGTGCACTTATTTTTTCATGGATTTATTGTTCGCGTCTATTTTTACGTTACTATATCGTCTAATCGATCGAGCATTCCAGGAAAATTCGTATTTTAGCTTAATTCATAATTCAATTAAGAAATCGTTAAAGTAAAATATAAAACGTGATATAATGAAAATAGTGGTATAACACCGATATTTATTTTGCTCTTTAAAACGTGATACCTTTTTTTTTCATCGATTTATTTCTTTCGTGTTTACCGAAGTCAATATAAGTTGATTCTTGTCGATATGGAATGTATAAGGGATCGTCCGAATTAATATTTGCAATAAGAAAATTTTCATTAATATTCCCGTTCGTTCCACTCTCGGCCCGGCATAAAGTTCATAAAGTTCCTGCTGGTGCGCCAAAAAGTTCACCATTATTAACGGATCGTCCCTTAAATATTTAACTCTGGCCTACAAACCTCCTTTCTCCGTCTTCTAAGCGAACTAATAACACTCAAAATTTTCCCAATAGGGGGGTTATTCATTTCATCGCAACTTTTGATGGACTTTAATGGCAAATATTATGTTATGAAATTGTTACCATATTTCGTATATTAATTTTCCCTTTTCCCTCATCGTTTTTATGAAAATATAAATTGATGATGCACCGACTAAATTTTATTACAATCAGTTTAGTGTGTTAATTAAAAATATTCAATTTACAGCGTAAAATTATTTACTATAGTTGAAGATATACACGAATATTTCAAAAGCTTTTTGATAAATTATAAATCTCGTAATTCTATTACATACCTTGCGGTTGATGGGTCTGTCTTAGTACGAGCAGGGTCTAGACAAGAGTGCAAACAGCAATATGTTAAACAATAAATACTAACCATTCCCTGTGTATACATGTGTTACCTATGTCCATAGTGATATAGACAAATACGAGCAGTATCAAGGCAGACATCATCACGCTTAATTCGTCATTAAATTTTATAATACGTTACAATGAATTTAAGTTTATACATTGAATTCATTAAATATTCATTTAGTTAATCAATTACCCATTATTAACACAATGTTTCAACATGTGATAAATGAGCAATAAATACAAGATTTATACAATTAATTCAAGAATTCACTATGTTTTAACCACTAATTATTTTTGGTATAAATTAGAGGATGTTTTAAATTCCGTGTAAGTATGAATTATCACTTAGTTACAATAGCAATCATTATTTTTAAAAAGCTTATAAATTCTATGGAAACGTATTTTCTGAATCTGAGTTTTTAATTAGAATAATTTTCAAAATAGTATTCGTTTGGGAATATAAAAAAACTAGTATATATTAACAAATATTAACGTTTTATTTGTAAAGAATCAATTAATTTACTATTTTTATACATAGTCACATCAAAAATGTAAGTATTCGTTGTAACATGTGTATTCCAGCTTCATATTACTCCGTCGTTAATCTCTTGAGATACGTAATCATATTTTTCTGCCAAAAAGTCCTCGAGTTTTGTATACAGATGGCCGTTCTGAACACTCGTTATCGTGTGTTTTTCTTTGTAGAAGTCCTTCAATTGACGATGTTTACCGCACATTTCTAATCACAGCCATAACATCATAACTGGCCGCATTCATTATTTTCTTGATATATAAAAACACTCATATGAATAACACAGTCAATAGCAGCGAGACGTAACTCAGCACACATTTAGCTGAAATACAAATGAACATGTTAGCATACATCCGGCGGCTACTTTATTCGTCAACGCTCCGCACGGTGCACACGGGTAAAAATCAGAAGACAATAAGCGGTTTCAATGTTTAACTTATTTCGGAATGATTAGCCTCAAGATCAAAAATATATTGGAAAAACGTAACGTTAATGTAGCATTTAAATGTAATAATAAAATTTCAAACTTAATTTTTAACCCTAAAACTAAAATTATATTATGAAAAAATCTGGCATTTATAGATTAACTTGCGAATCATGTAAAGGAATTTACATCGGTCAGTCTGGTCGTAATTTTGAAACACGACTTAAAGAACATGAACGAGCATTTCGATTAAAACATAACAACTCAACTTTTGCTAATAATTTAATAGAAAATAATCATACTTTCAGCAAGGATATACTTTCAGTAATCCACTTTACGGATAAAGGCCGTAAAATGGATTTACTGGAAGCGCTAGAAATTCATAAAGCCAAAATTAATCCCGGTTTTTCCCTTCTTAATGACCAGACTGACCTGATGTACTCTCCTCTTTTCGAAGGCATATAAATAACAACTGTTAATTAATTTTAAGTACTTTATGTTTGATTATAAACAGTGAATGTTCGAAACTATAGTCACAGTAATAAATATTTTTGTGGTAAAACAAAGTTAAAGTGTTTTAATTATCTAATTAAAATTAAAGATAATTATTTCAGATTTAACAAAAAAGTTATCGTATTCTAAATATTCCTAAACAAAATTAATAATTTTCTCACTTATGTCTTGGTGAAACATTATGAAATAATTGGTAAAGTATTGATAAATACTTGGTTTGTTCACTAAATTTTTAGATTGGGGAAGACCAAATCTTTTTATTGTCATTAACGATGAATTTTCTTCAATTTATGGCTCTATTTATTTCAAGACCCTCTCTTAGATTAAACAAATATATTTTATCTATAAGTTGAATCTAAAACTCTCTAAAAAAAAGTATATAACTTTGCAATGTAATTTATTTTCTACACACCAATCGACTAATAATCAAATAATATTATAAATAATAGCGTTATATCCTTTCTTTACACTTTATTTCTATGCTTAGTTGTATATTTCGAGGGCTAGGTGCTCATCATCAATAACATATATGTGTTGTTAATATACTCTTCACGAAACCCAAAAAATAAACATCGATGAAATTATATAATAGATTTTATTATCGTCAGCATACATAAGGTAACTGAAATTCAGTTTCAGAATTTTATTACTGATACAGGTTTAAATTAAATTACACTTGGTTTGTTTCACAATTTGTTCTCTATTTACTCGACTAGTTTAACTTTTTAAGGCATTATCAAGAGTGAGTTAGTAAAGAAACTGACAAGTTTATATGTGATCAAGTAATAAAAGATTTTAACATCGGGAAATCCCAAATCTCCTCGTTGTTAAATATTTCACGAAGTAGTAAATGAGAAAGTCATTCAAGAAATATTCAGAACATTATTTATATACAGGAGAAAAAATTGAACCCTTGAGCAACCTCACTAGTAGCTGTATATTCAAAAGATTTAAAAACACGACAACACACAATATTTTTTCAATTCGATAAATATGAAGAAATGTGCCTAAATGGTTACAATTTCGTTAGTAATATATTGCGAGACACTCTAAATAATATTATTTTTCTCTTTTAATCAAATATGTCAAAATTTTCGCTTAAGCTTCACGTGGAGTTATTCCTCAAACACACATAAGACAAAAAATGTTTTTACAAGAACCTACACCTTGTGTCTGAAATATATATATATCTGTGAATTTAAATAAAATTGTGAAGAAATGTTTTTAGTACTTTTTAATTAATCTATAAAGTCTTTTTGAACAAGCATCGAAGGCTTCAAAATTTAAAACTGTTAAGAGCCCAGAGGGCTGCTTTTACTAAATAAGTTACTTGATGCACATATTAAATTATAATAAGCAATAAATTATCATGTATCCTTTGAAGTAAAAAAAATATATTCAAAATGTTAAATCACTTAATTTTTGAACATTGCAAATTGATAGTGATACATTTTCGAATGTTTTTATAGAATGAGAGATACAAAATTGTTATCTTTCATCATAATACTTCAATGGTAATATTAATGAGTATGCAGTTTAGGTTTGCCGAATATGTCGTCTAGCAAAAGATTTTTGGAGTTTGAGAGGAAAACTAATGTTTGTCCGGCTAAGTAATCCAAACGATTTTTTAATCGTCGTCAACTCTTGAGAAACGTATTCACAATGTTAAATAAAGATTAATGAAAAGTGGACGTGTAATACCAGTAAGATAGGATTCAGGGCCACCACGATCACACCTAATCTAAAACAAGCGATTCTAAATGCTTTCACTGAAAATCCTCGCAACAATACTAGAGGAATTACAAGATTACTTACACTGACAGCAATGAGACAGTTCATCAAGGTTTAAAAATTGATCAACTGTATTCATACAGGTTCTGTATAGTATAAACTTTGTAACATGAAGATTACGGCCAAAGAATACATTTTTGCAATTGGTTATTAGCTAGAATCTAAGAACAATCAGACTAAACAATGAAGTAACATTCACTAGAAATAAAGTATATAATAGCCTTAATTTAAATCAATAGGCACATAAAAATTCTCAATAAATGACTATTTGGCGATCAAAATCATTTTCCACTGAATAAAGGAATAATTGCAACACGAATAGTTGGACCATATATCGTAACCAATAGATTAAATGCCGAAAGTTATCTGTTTGAAATACTTCCTAGCTTCCTGGAGGATATAATACTGGATATTAATATACCAGCATAATGGCGCACCAGCTTAATACAGCCGTAAAGTTTGAAGATGGTTAAGTGATAAATACCATCAGCAGTTGATTGGTTGTAGTAGTTATATTGTAGAATGAGTAGTAAGAACTCCAGAACTAAATATTTTGTATGCTTTAGCATGAGTATGTATAAAAACTTATTTTGCCAAACTATTGAAAAGTTAGAACACAAAATTAGAAATAAAAGATCAATAGCCTTATTTATTTTTTATTACTAAGTCACTACCATCAGAATTAACAATACTACTAGACTTTATATGCATATATTACCCTCTAGGGTTCCTCAGCCTTCACTTTATCAACATTTTTTTAACTTTATTTTCCTATTCTTTTGCCCGGGAATAACTAAGGCTGATGAATCACTATCTTACGAGGTGGAATCATTACATACTTCTTCCGTTGAAACTGATAATCATTGTAGGTACTTTTAAGTACAATTAAGTCTACTATTTTTTTAATCATTATCGAACGAGGTAACGCTAGAGTTTAGGGTGATTGTATGCTTAAAATTGGAGATGGTTGCGCTTAGAATTGGTGGTTGCACTTCCAATCGATACTGGCGAGGTTTGTAATAGATAACATTATAAAAGCGACATTTTCAATTCGCGTTGAATAAACGGGAAAGATGTTCTGTTGATATTTAATAGCAAAAAGGTAATGTTTAAATTGTCGCTTGCACCCTTGTTGTGATGATGAAAAAATAGCAGGTTGAATTGAATTGAATTTTAATTTTAATATATTGGAATTATGGCCTGGAATCGATAACATTTGGACTGGATTTAGTATTGATGCATGTTGGAATATTACCAATTTTTCAAAAGTTGCGGATTTAGTTTCAACCTGTAATTACAGGCCCGGTTATCTCACTTACAGTTTTAAACTGATTGACAAGGCACTTAGTTGATAATTTATATTATATCTAATTGAAAATCAACCACTTATTATCATTTAGTTTGATTAGTTTTTGCCTTTGCCTATCTTTCTTCTTGGGTTAAGAAGAAATCTACTAATGAATAGGAAAATTTATCCCATCGCATTCACCGACACTAAATTTCTCAACTTATTCACCTCACACTTTTCGATTTCTTAAACTTCACACCATATCATTGTCACGAAACCACCCCTTAGTCACATTGACTCCCTCCTCTGATAGTTTTGGTTAGTAAAAATATCATTAGATAGCATGTCTCCCATTTCCAAAACATTGTATAAAGTTAACCCATTATTCTCATTATTCAATCCTAAAATGATCTTCTTCAGTTCTTATTCATATTTGAAGTATTTTCTGCAGATCATCGGATACTTTTGGAGCACTAGCCTTCGAACAGCTTTTTTCAGCACTGGTCTTCTTAACCTTCTTAACCACACTTTATTTAACAACCGTTCGTTATCCGGTTTCCATTTTCTTCTCAGCTGTATCCGCAGCATTCCTCGGGTTTGCTGCTATTTTCTTAAACTCGATGTGCTTCTCATTATAGACTTGAGATGATGTTATGCACTATATGCTCAAGCAGACTCAGATTTTTAATAATTTTATTCAGTTCCATGAAACAGGGTACTTCGAAGTACTCATTTTGTTGTCGATTAATAAAATTATAAAAAAATATAAAAATTATTATTAATAATAATAATTATTATTAATGTCCACAGGTACATAAGCCAAAAAAACATACAAAAATAAATGTACTTACTCAAGAAACTAAAATAGAAATATTCTTCTATTGAATAAAATGCAATAGATACTAATAACGTTTTAACATCTTTCTTAAAAGTATTTATAGGTAATTCTTTGAAGAATTCAGATAGTACTACTAATTAATACTAGAATAGCGAATGCTATTTTGCGTGCGTTTGAGGCAGTTATATAGTGGTCTGATTTGATTTGCTTTCTCGTAGTAAATTTATTAAAATCTGAGTTTTTGTCGTAGCGCTCAACGTATGTTAGACATTACATTATGTAAATACAGGGAACCGTCAGCACATTTTATTTAATAAAAACAACCTCATTGCAATCTTCTGTATAAGCTAATCTGTTTATAATTAGTAAACCTCGTCTTTGCGTTGAGAAGATCTGTTATGCTTCTGATGAGTGACCCCACAGAACTATTCCATATCTAATGTATGCCTCTATAAGTGATATATAGAGAGCGGATAAAAAAGCTTAAAAAATCTGAAAAAAAGCACTTAAAAAGGCACAAAATTTAGAGAAAAAAAAGCATTAAAAAAGCATAAAAACAGGAAAAAAGCATAAAAACACGAAAAAAAGCACTAAAGAAAACTATATTTTCTTAATATGTTACACGTTTATCAACATATTTTACATAGAAATTATGCTTAAAACTAAAATAAACATACTTTCTTTACGCAATATATAATATCATGTAAGTATTTAAAAATTAAATTGTATTTGTATACATTTCAAAATAACTAAAATCTATTCATGAAAACAGTAGATCATTAAATGTTGTTCTAGGGGTTTAATTGTAAAAATTATTACTTCTGACGCTTAATAAATTTTTGAAAGTGGAAAAGTTTCTTTTTATTTTAAATTATAGCTGGATCCATTTGAAAATTGCCATTCAAAATCAAGTTTAATTTATTTAATATTAAAAATCCCTCATTTTCACCGAATACTTCTTTCGATATTATTTTAATTTCTTGGCCAATGCGTTCAGGTATTTTCTAAAATGAATCTACTTTTATAAAGATTTGATTGTGTTGCTCACAAAATTTAAACGCGATTTTATGTAACTAAATTGTTTTGAAGGAAGCTCTTGTTTCTTAAAAACTGTTTGACAGTCATTAACTGGTTTGCTTGTCGTTTCGGGAAAGTTGTATATAGCCTTATTAAATTCTTCAAAATTATTCGCATAGTACATCGTAGCATATAACCAAGTTCCCCATTTTGTTAGCACTGGTTTATGGAGCAGTGAGATATCAGGTAATGACTTCTTGAATAATTGCACTCACAGAAGAATATAAGAACTATTTTTCCATATTTAATTAAATCTACAAATGGAAATTTCATTTTTATATTTTCAGAAATTCGTTTCTATCCATGTGCTACTTGTACAATGCACAAAATGCATTATTAGTAACATTTTGTAACTTGGTATTGTCTACGGCAAAAATAAGCTTGTCAGTCCATCATTTATGAATTTTGCTATAATGTTATTATCAGTTTTCTTCAATTCTTTTGTATATATCAAAGTACTATTGGTCGGATGTCTTCATGTTAAACTGCTATCATTAAATTAAACAAGCGTCTGTGGTTTCATCCGCACCAAACCACATATAATTATTGTTAATAATATCTTTAATTTTTTGTATGGTTTCATAGTACGCCAGAGCTACATAATTTTTTCTCGGGAATGCGCATTTTACAATATTTTCCCAAGAAAGATTTAAATGCATTATTTTGTAATTGTCTTAAAGGGATATTCGAATATAAAAGTATTTTGCACAAAAGTTAATTTTTTTAGTTCAGCTTTGAACTTTTCCAAACGTTCTTGATGTAGTGTTGTTATAACATGTTTTACATACAAGTCTTGACTAGTTAGGATGCAGTTGGGAACTAAAATAAAACTTACTATTTTTAAACATGCCTTACAAAATAATGTATAATTTTCACTTGTTAATTCTGGATAGTCTCTAATTAATTCTAATATTGTTGTTTTCACCTTTTGCATTATGGCTTAAATATATATGTGAATTATATAATATAATTTATCTGTGATTCCCCAGGTTAATACGATTTTACGCATATAATAATTTTTGATAAATAAGCAAAGTTTTTGGAATTTCAATTCAATAGTTTATGAATGCGAGTTTGAATATGAACATTAACGAAAATGGTAAATATGCGCCAGTCGTCCCATCCGTATTTTTGCCGAGAGTAGAAAATTGATACGGTTGCAGAACACCTGATTATTAGCTATCATTAAAATTTGTTTACATTTAATACTTACTGGGGCCCCTGTTCGGGCCTAGTTTAAGGATGTTTACATCCGGAATATCATAGATGTGATTCCTATGAAGCGTTCGTCTGTATTATCTGAATATTCAGACGGTCTATTATATCTACTTATTTATAAACGAATACATTGTAAATTGGTAATTTATACTAATATTTATTAATCATAAAATTCATTATAATTATTGTATCATATTATGAAGATTTTAAACAATTATGTTGTCAAAAGACACGAAGAAAATATGTAATACAAATATAATCTATGATGGATACAGATTTTTACGAAAATTCTCTATATTAGCACATTAATTTAATAACAGCGTGAATTTTTTATTAAATGTTTTTTAAATGTTTAAGAAAATGCTCCAAATAAGCATCAGAATCTAAAAAAAAGCATGAAAATAAGCATAAAAAGTCAAAATAAGCACAAAAAGTCAAAATAAGCAAAAAAGCACAAAAAAACTTAGCGCTAAGTAATCACATTCTTCAAGATTCGTATAGATATTAAGAAATTTTTTCGATGCTATTAATATTATGGATAAGCATAATGCTAGAAATCCGCTCTCTAGTGATATATATTGTTCTTAGGATTTCTAGTGAAACAATATTCAGCTGATGCAATAAAAATAGATTTTTATTTAGCGTTTTTGTCCAATTCAAGTGTGTGTATTTTCCAAGTTAATTTAGAGTCGACATGGAATTCTAAGGATCTGACATCACTAGCAAATTTAGGGTTAAAATGCCCCAAATTAAATAGCATTTTTACAGGTTTACTATCATTTCATAAAAGTTTATTAATTTTAAACCAATCCTCCGCTTGTGCGTTAATAATAGAGTGATAATTATTTACGTCACGATACAACTCCCCTCGACATACTAAAGTTGTATCATCCGCAAAGTAATATGTTATTTTCACCAATATAATAACACAGACCATTTATGTACAGTAGGAAGAGAATTGGACATAGTTTAGAGCCTTGAGGTAAACCAACATTAATCAAGTATTCATCAGATAGATTGGTTTCAATTTTAACTGATTGTTTTCTATTTGATAGTAATGTTATTATTAACTTACAGCGTATGCAAGTCTAAAAATGTTGTTTGAACGATTATATTGAAATTAAAAGCATCAAGGCATTTATCTATTAAATTCAATGTATGCTACATTGTTGATTGGGTACGTCGAAAACCATATTGGCTATTTGATGCAATATTTGCTCTATATATGTACTCAATTAATTGCCACTAAATTAGCTCTTCAAATATCTTGGAAATTACCGGTAAGATTGAGATGGGCCGGTAGTTATTAGCTTTGCTGCTAGAACCTTTTTTAAAAATTGATCTGATAATTTCCCGTTTTATGCACGATGGAAATTCGCCACTAGAAATAGCTAAGTTAAATAATTTTCTAAGGGGTCTGATATGCATTCGTATATATCCCTACTATAACTATTTTTTAGCTTCATAATGGAATCTCTAACATTTACACTTAATACATTCTTAAATTTAAATTAATCAAAAGGTTTCGAATTTTATATTTTATATAATACATTTGATGGTTTAGGTAGAGACTATTGAGTGTTTGAAGTATTACATAAATTTGTACCTATTGAGACGAAGTGCTTTACAAATTCAGATACCGCTGGGGTGATTTTATTATAATTTCGTTTTGTTTTGTTGGACTTTCTCAATGTTATTTTTAGATGAGTTCAATTTTACTTCATTGAACTCATTTTCAACTACTTTCATTTCTTGGTATTGACGTTGATCACAAATTGCATTAACTCTAACCTTTATGTCACATGTATTAAATACATGATTATTTATAAAATTTCAATTTTACATTTTGACTAGTTTCTATAATTCTATGGTTTCGACTGTGGAGGTTAAAATTCTCATGGAAATTATATAAAATTTATTATATAATATATAAGTGTTATTTATGTTTTAAATTCGTAAAATTATGAATTGTCTAACTACAAATGTAGTGCAGCATTATTAGTATTAAAAAATACTAAAAGCCATTATATTTAAAAGGTCAACGTACAATTATTATATTGCGTTATTATAATCGTGCGTGATTGCAAGGATCGTATAATCAAATGGTCATAAATGCTCACTCCGTGTGTAAAACTAAAATAAAATATTATATATAAGCAAGGGCACCTTTTTAAATCAAATGGCTAGTGGTGATGGTAGTTGATTTATTAGTAAGAATATTTTTTGTATATTATGGCAGATATTTTGATTACAATTTTTTTAACCAATACCTAAATATAAATATAAAAATGCACACTATTCTAATTATCCGAAACGGATTATATTAACAGACATTTATTAATTAATATACTTTAAACTTTATTTGTATAACAGTATATTTATTTTTGCGACTTAAGTTTCGGTAACTACACTTACCATTATCAAACAAGAAGTCACTTCTTGTTTTAATTAATATACGACAAGTATAACAATATAGATGCCTTCAAAATAAATAATATAACAAACATTTATTTGAGGATTATTATGATTATTATTTAATGTAGTAGAATTTAATATTTTAATCATTCACATACACAACATGTTCTAAACAGAGTGAGATTTACAAAAATATTTAAAACTAAAAGTCAGGTTAAAAAACAATTATTGTGAAGTTTTATGTTTAAATGTACTTCAAAGTTAACCAATTTTATAAAAATTGAGAAAGATATATTTCTATATCTATGCATTAGCACTTGTTACATCATATCAGTGTTGATATTGGGGAAACATTTATTGCTCAATTATGGTTCTCTTAAATAATACGCTTTTGTTAAGCTAAACAGTATTGTAGTGGTCGTATATGGTATCTTAATACCCCACCATAAAGTACGAAAATAGGGTTTTTAATTGTACGTGACACAATCCAATATTAGTCTACATATTGTAATTTTTATAGCAGTTTTAACAATAATTCCTCTGTTGTAAAATCTTTACAACAATAAAATGATTACCAAAATGTTTTCTAAATAACAGTTTGTTTTCAAAGATATTTAACAGTACTAAAAAATACTGTTTCCTTCTTAAGCTAAGTCAAATTAAAATATGGTTCCTCAACCGACAATCATTGATTTTGAATTTCATCAGCGTGGCGCAGTTGAAGAAGCGGAAATAAAAACATTTTATAAAGTTACCTGATCATTGTCATTATTCACATCACAAAATAATCCTCGTCTCTTTCTTCACTATAACATTTTCCCTATTTGAAGTTTTTTCTTCGGATCGTTCGATATTTTTTGAGTACTGGTCATCTTAACCTTCTTTTAGCATTCTTCTCGTTTGCTGGTATTTCTATTCAACTTAATACCCTTCTTGTTTATTGACTTCAGTTTACTTGTGCTATCCACTAATGACTCGTACAGGCAGGTCCAGATCTTTAATAATATCTTCTTAAATCCTTGTTTTTGTTTTCTCCCAACCAGTTTCGATCTATTTCTAATATCATCAGTGCACAGTGGTTCCAAATTCCGAAAAGAAACTTTATATATAGATTGTTTTGGGGAAACTAATAAAATTCTAAACAAAATAAAAAACGAAATAGCTGCTCCACTATGACGGAAAATAACGGCTAAAATGGTAAAAATTTCAAAAAATATTGTAATTTTTTGAGGACGCTGATAAAAAATCTGAATTAAAAATTTTCGAAAAACAAAATAGCGGATCCAGTATGGTGAAAATTGCTAGATTTTTATAAATTTGTGATCGCTGTGATTAAAAATTATTATAATATATTTACGAAAAAATAAATGGCGGACCAGAAAATTTTGCGTGCCGTGACGTCAATCTAGGTACATTCAAATTTATATTTGCCAAGAAACTAGTATTATCAACTTCATTATAAATTAACTTATAATAATAATAATAATAATAATAATAATATATTTATTGCCCAAACAGGAAACGAATCCCAATTACAAGACAAATCATAATAAATATACAAAATAAACAAATATTCATAATACAAAAAAGTAAATATTAATATAATACAAATTACTGTGTATGGTCAAGATATGAAATAATTGAACTTAAAGTATCACAAAAAATGTCACAATGTGGCGCTATATGATTAAAATTATTACAAATAATGTTTAAAGGAGATTTCAGCCCATAATTTGTTCGATGGCACACGATATTGAAAGTTGGCTTCTGTCTGCTGCTGAAAGATGGTACATGCAGCCGAACTTTGCCTAATATGTCGGATGAGTCAACAAAACCATGCAATAACTTATAGAGAAAACTAATACCTGTCTTTTGTCGTCGGTACTCAAGCGAATTAAAATTCAATAATTTAAGTAATTCATTGTGATCAAAACCTCTTATTGGATAATGACCTACTAACTTGAAATGTAAAAATTTTAAGAACTTTCGTTGGGCACTCTCTAGAAGTTGGGACTGTTGCTGATTTTGGGGAGACCATATCAATGCCGCATACTCCAACTTGGAACGTACATACGCAAAATAAATAAATTTGTTGAATTCCGACAAATAAAGCCAAGAGATTTAAAAGCGTCACTAACAATAGCTTCAACATGATTATTAAATAATAGTTTGTAGTCAAAATATACACCAAGGTCTTTGAAAAGTGTGACGCTTTGTATTAGAGTGGTATTGATACAATAATTAAACTGGATTCGATTTTCTAGTAAAAGACATAGATTTACATTCACCAACATTCAGTTCCAGTATATTTTCTTGACACCAAATAGAAACTTTATCTAAGTTACTTTGTAAATTCTGACAATCGCTCATATTATTTACATTACAATAAATGTTTAGATCATCTGCGTAAAGAAGATGTTCACAGTTCAAGTTTTCAGATAGATCATTTATAAAAATATTAAATAACAGCGGGCCTAATATTGAACCTTGTGGCACACCTGACGTTGGGAAGTAGGAATTAGATTTAAAGCTGTTAAGAGTCACATAGGTTTCACGCTCATGTAGATAGGAATCCATTAATAATTTCGATGATTTGCAAAAACCAAAATTACTCAATTTTTGTAAGAGAATATTATGATCGACTTTATCGAATGCTTTAGATAAGTCTGTGTAAACAACATCTAGTTGTCCAGCAGAATCAAGTGTTTCAGCAATACTTTGTGTAAATATAAATAAATTACTCGCTGTTGAGCGACCAGGTACAAAACCATGTTGTTCAACAGATATAAACGGTTTAATGTGGTTATAGATTTGATCATACAAAACCCTCTCAAATACTTTCGCAGTGTGTGGTAGGATTGCAATAGGACGGAAATTGTTAACGTTTACTAAGGGCGAAGATGATTTAGGTATAGGACAAATAGATGCAATTTTCATTTTTTTTTGAAATTTACAAGTTTTAATTGACAAGTTAAATAAGATAGTAAGTGGTTCACAAAGTAAGACAGCACAATCCTTAAGCAGAAATGCAGGTAATTTATTATCGCCACTGGAATTATTATTTGGGAGCATTTTAAGAAGTTTAAAAACTGAATCAGTCGAAATAGGGGAAAAATTAAAGGGAGGTATATCACTGGCTTTAGCGGGCTGCATATTTTTAGATAAAGGGGTATGTACAGATTCAAAGAACTCACGAAAACCATTTACTATAGCATGAGGATTATCAAGACACTTATCACCATGTATCAGAGATGTCGGAATCCTAGATTTATTTGCCTTTTTGGAGTTTACGTAGTTCCAAAATTGTTTTGGATTAGACATAATCTGATTTTCTGTTGATAATATATAATTTCGATAAGCCAATTTTATTTTGCCCTTAATTAATGATCTTAAGTTTCTAAATTTTGTTAACTCAGCCGATGAATGTTTAAGTTTCTTTCTGGTTAGGTTTTTTTCTTTAATAAGTTTAATAATTTTGTGATTAAATTAAGACGGATATTTGTTTTTTTGTTTTACTTTAAAAGTTGGAATATACTGCATAATTAAGTTGTTTAAAGTTTTATAAAACTCCTCAAAAGCCTGATCAACATCAGGTAGGCAGTTACAATCTCCTACAAAAATTACTGTATTATTTTGAAAATCAAATTGAGTTAATAGATCAAAGAATATCGTTAAATCATTAATAGTAACATCAGGAGGAATATATACAAGTATAATATAAATCCAGTTAGATTTAAGCTTACATTTACATATTAATATGTCAATTGAACAGTTCACTATTCACTACACTGGGAGATAACCAAGTTTCGGTAAGGAGTATTATATCATAATCACCAACACTAACATTATTGTAGAAAGGTTCAGTTTTCGTATTTAACCCACGGACGTTTTGGTAATACGCGTTAATGTTTCCATTGGGCTCAAATTCTCATGAAGCACTTTTATTTGTTACAACCTGAGGTATACCTTTAATGAATCTAATAGTCGAGTTTACTTCGCCTTTTCGTCGCTTCTCTTCTAGTAGAGTACGAGCTTCTTTAAGTAACTTACTTTACATTGGAGTACGGTCTGGTCCCACACGAATAGTGTTTAAATTCAAGTTTTTACATATTTTAATAAATCCGCTAGCATCATCTCTGCTATTAAAGTGTAGCTTAATGGGCCTAGGTCGTTCACCAATTTTACCTATTCTAAACAAAGAACTCTCCGGAACAGCACTCATAGCATTGTTGTTAGTAGTTAAGGCACGTTTGAGGTATTCATAATCATCGCACTGCCTAAATTTATTTGATTCAGGGATATTGTAAATCATAACATTGTAGGCTCTTTTTATTTTATCTTCAACTTCAAAAATAATATTTTCCGGCGAACTTGGTGAATTTTTATTACACATTGAATCAATCTCCTTTTTAAGAAGAGAATTTTCAGCTTTCAACTCAATAACTTGTTGTACAAGTGATTCAGTACATGCGTTTACTTGATGTTTAATTTCTTCAGAAAAGGGTACGAAGTAGTTCTTAAATATTTCGTCGATGGCCGCAATAATTTCAGATTTAGAATTAACGTCAAGTTCGTTGGAAGTTGAATTAGGCGGAATATTCCATGACTGACGACACGTAGAACAAATCCACTTTCCTTCAGGAGATTTTAAACAATTTTTGATTTTATTTGGTGGAATGAATAGGTTACATAAGACACAATTGGGCATACTGAACTATTTGTTAATAAAGTAAATGGCAAAATAGGATAAACGGGGACACTCGTTTCACACTGCAGGGCGAATTACAGTGACAAAACAATACAGGAGGGCCACGTAATGGTTTAAGCACAAATTAATAAGAAATTAGGGAATTGAACAGAAAATATTGTTAATATGTGCCGTTTGGTTGATACGCCACTGGGATACCACATGCACCATTCGATGCTAAATCGTTATTCGCAATCCAACACAACAAACTACAAGCGGAATAGCTTATTACGGGATTGGCACAAAGTAAATTAATTTAAACAACCACTAAATGTTCGAAAAATCACTTCATAAAACTGCGACAACAATGCGACCGTGCGTCAAAACTGTATATAAGAAACAGAGGTCAGTTAATGTACGTTTTGAATGCAAAGATAGAAAATTGAATTACTTTAGAAGTTCCTGATATGGAATATCAAAACGATAAGTACCATGTTTAATAAAATAAATGTATCTTAAATAACTTCTTTTGTATATTTTCAAGAAAATTAATATATTTGTAATAACAAGGCCACCATACCACCAAACAATAACACAACTTGCTCGGCACAAATGTATCAAGTAAATTTACAAGAACATGAATATTCTTAAAACATTTACAGTTGCAAATTATTACGCCTAAAAATGTATAACACTCTGCAGAAAGATTTGCTATTTGTTCTTATAATACCATTTACCATGGTATCTATGCTTCGTTGCAAAATCTATACAATCAGCATCTGTGGTAATAAAATTTTAAAAATTTCAAATCATCTGCATATGATAAAATTTTACATTTAATTTCGGAGCAGACACTTAAAAAATAATAAGAATGGCCTCTTCTATTCTTATTAGTTAAGAACCTTGAGGTACACCCCTAGTAGCTACGTATTAGATTGAATACAATTAATTTAAACAATTTGGTACCGGTTTTGTAAATATGTGCGAATTCAATTTATAACATTAGCACTTAAATCACAATCCTCAAGCCGCGATATTAACAATTCATGGTCAAGCTTATCGAAGGCCTTAGTTAAATGAGTATAGACGACTTCAACCTGCTTACCAGTATCCATAGCTTCAGATATAATTGGGGTGACATTAGTTAGGTTGATTATTCTAGAATCTGACGATCTTATAATTCTCACTCAGAAGTAAAACCATGTCCTGTTTCCGTTCTGGCATTCTGTTCCTGCGCAATCAGGTTTCGTTCACAGATTGAACTTTACGTTTGGAACATCGCTTTTCCCAGTGATCGCCTGTGTCTATGGCACATTCTCGTCTGACAGAATAAACTCTACCCTGAATATGTTTCCCGAGTCGAAATTCGAATAGAAATAGTATTCCTCAATCTCATATCCGTCCATTTGTCAATAACTGAGTACGCAATGTATTTCGTCACAGGGAGCAGAGTCATATTTGACGTAATTTCACTTGGTTTCATGGACTACTTTGTTTTTAATTATCCTGACAGCTCTATGCTACCAAGCAAATAATCTGTGTCTAATGCTTGAGTTATTCCAAACAATTAGCCCGGTTTGTAAGTGGGACTAAAATTAAGAAAAGTATGTAGTGCGTAGAAAACCTCCTTGGTAACATTCTTACATAGGAACCGTATCGCAAATATAATAAAGCAAAATTTATACTATTGGTCGACAACTCTCCGGATACAGTTTGTAAAAATATAATTTCTTTAAAAGAATGGCATGAGAAACATAATCAAGTGTCTTTGAGAGATATTTTTTGAAAATTATTTTTCAAAGCAATCGACCATTTTGACAAAGGACTTTACCAAACAATGGCAATAGATCAAATCCTCGATAGTTCTGGATTTGGATTTGTGCTATGGGAAGATCGCAGAGTCCTGTTAGGTTTTCTATGGACAGTTGGCCGTTTTATTGTTCATCGCGATGAAGTTTTTTGAGACACTACATCCAGATGTGTCGTCCCCTCACTCCTTGTGGCATCTAGTTGATGAATTTTTCAGTAGAGTAATCAAGTCTTGCGGCGAGGGCGGCAGGGAGGGGTCCGGCCCGCATATCTTCTTCCGGATGCCTTTCTCGCCAAACCATCTGCTATTCTGTTACCTCTGCTGTTGTTGTGTCCTTTCATCCAGCATAGGGTCACCTTATTGTCACGAGCCGCTTTGTTCAAGGCTTCGCAACATTACCGCGTAAATGCTGAGGTAATTTTACAGCTAGCAACGAACAAAATTGCTGTTCTGCTATTTTGCATCATAATGGATGATGTGCATGTTTCCCCTTGATCTTTTTCCTGCTTTTGTATACTCACGAATTATACCTTTGTTGGTATGCTTATTGTCTAACCTAGTGCAGTAGTTTTTTCAGGGAGAGGTTTTTGCAATAAATTTCTACACCTGAATCTGTTTTCGTCTACGACCCATCAGTGTATATATGAATGTCTTTGTGTTTGCTTCCTGCTCCTGAGTCTTTGTATATCATCATTATTACAGAGTCTTGGTTAAACAATATAATTTTAAGTAGTTAATTTAATCTATCCAATTTTCATATATAACCTGTGATAAAGTAAATGGTGGCAGTGTTTTAGTAGAAGTAAGAAAACAGATACACTAGGTTTTATTACCATTATCTGAAAATGTGAAGGAATTAATTTATATAGTGGCTAATAGTTTAATATTTAGTGCTTTATTATTCTATCATCGTCACAAATTAATAAATATCAAGAACATTGTAATATGGTTGAGTGTTTATATGATCGATATCCTTAAGCAACTTTTTTTAATTTGTGGTGATTACAATTTGCCTAAGGCGTCTTGGTCCAGCAATCACATTAACATATTGAATAACAATAATAATGATAGTATTGTACAATTATTAGCTGAATATTTTGAATTCTAACAAATATTTCAAAACAATAATATTCCTAATTCTCGAGCAATATTCTTAGATTTATTTTTATTCAATGTAAATGATTGCATTGTAGCATTAGCGTCTGAAAAATTAGAAGACCGTACTATACATCATTCTGCATATGAATTAAATATTGGATTAACTGGGTTTGTTCAGAAATATGACTTAAAATATGATTACAAAAATCGCGATTATTTGGGTTTAAATAACTTTTTAGCTTTGATTGATTGGAGAAGTATGTTCAAAAATGTTTAAACTTAAACGTATTATGCATTCGGAATGGAAGCTTCCAGGAAAGTATGAGACATATGTACAATTTAGTCAGTTAAGATGACAATGTAATAACGTTAGTGGATAATTATATTACGAGTCGAATCTAGTATAAAAGATAATTCTAACTATTTTTGGTCATTTATGATCAAGCTAGAACAAATGGTTACCTCGAGAGAGTATGTATTTTGAACGAGAGGTGTCAAATAATGGGAAAAGTTATGCTAATTTATATGCAAAATATTTCACATCTGTTTATGAAAATCAAGATCTGAATAATACATCTACGAATAAAACATTCGATATATTAAATTTTCTAAAATTTAGATTTGACATAAAAGATGTCTATAACTCTATAGAAAAGCTTGTTAATACTTGTGCCTCTGGACCGGATGACATTCCACCACTTCTATTTAAAAAAATGCATTTTTACGATTAAAATACCATTATTTCATTTATTTACGTTATCTCTTTAGAATAAATGCTTTTCTGATTTATGGAAAGTTAGTTATATAACTCCTTTGTATAAATATGGGCTTAGAAATAATATCGAAAGTTACAAAGGTATATCTCTTCAATCAGCAATACCTAAATTGGAGAGCAATTGAACTGGAACTGTCGTGGTATTATGATTGATGACCAGCATAGTTTTGTTAATGGAAGATCCACCGTTTCCAATATGCTGTGTTTCAAATCTTATGTCATTGAGGCTTTGGAGAGTGGCAACCATCCAGGCAACCAAGTAGATATAATTTATACAGACTTCTCTAAGGCCTTTGACAAAATTAATCATAATATTTTGTTAATCAAATTGGAGGCGATGGGTCTCGGACCCTTATTTATTAAATTGCTACAAAGTTATTTAAGCGTCAACAAATTGTTCGATCTCAAAATTACTCCTCAGATATTATCTGAGATATTATCTGCTGTGCCGCAGGGATCTTACTGCGGTCCCATATTGTTTTGTTTATTTATAAATGGTATTGCTAAAAAAATATTCTTCTCAATGTTTTTGATATGCTGAAGATTTAAAGCACTTCTTTAAAATACAAGATTATAATGATGAAATTGTGTAACCTTTCATAAAAATTTAATACGATTAACTGAGTGGTGTGATAAAAACAAACCATATCTTAATATTGAAAATGTTCAGTTATGACATTTAGTAAGAGTAGGCATCGAATTAAATACGATTATTTTGTTATAACATGCAAAGCCTCTAAAAGGTTGGATTTTGTTATTTGTTTCGTTAAACTGTTATCTGTGAAAACGATGAAGCTATTATATCTTTCTTTGGTAAAATCATGCTTCGAGTACGCATCTGCAGTCTGGTGTCCCCATTATAACAATGCTATGGTTCAGATAGAGAGGATAGAGTCAGGATTTATAAAAATTAATTTCTTATTGTTTGAATGGGACTCATAATCATTTGTGAGTTGTTAAGCATATTTAACTTACAGAAGCTACAGTATCGTTGAATATTATCAGATTTATACTATTTATTTAAACTTATTAATGGTTGTCTTAATTGCCCGTTTCTTTTAAATCAAGTAAACTTTAATATTATTCACCCTAGATGGACTAGGGTATGTTTCCTTTTGATCCAAATATTCACTTAACTAATTATGGCATAAATACTCTAACATGCAGAATAATGACTTTACGAACATTTTTCGAATAGATTTAATCAATCTTAGTAGTTTTAAGACTCAAATTGAACGAATGGACATTGAATTCTTTTAGAATATTTAATATGTTTCATGATTTTTACCTTATATGTTTTTTAATTGAAAATTAGTTTTAATCATGCATGCATACAAACTTTTCTTATGTATTATAAAAATGGCGCAGTATTTTAATCGTTTGTGTTTCCATATCCATATTTTGGCATGTCTACCAACAGTCTACCAAGTGTTGATGGAATCCTTTTTGAATACTCTTTTTAAAATTTTCTATTCTATACTTATCTTTACCGTGATTTTGCGATTTCATTGCATCTAATTTGTATGATATGTACAGTAGACACTTAGAGAAACGAATCCAGGTATTCAAAGTGGAAATCCCGAATTGCAGATTCTGTTTGTTTATAAGTTTAACCAAAATGTCATCAATATCGTAAAATAATTTTGAAGTGCAATCACATAGGTTGCATCTCTAACTTGAATATGTGCTAATCAATGCATTGAACACTTTTACGTCGATCACAGTGAGAGATAAAGTGTACGTAACATTCACTTCATTTCCGTCAACAATTGTTTGAAATGGTATTAATTTCACTCCTTTTTCCTCGATATCAGAAAAGGTAAATCTTCTGGACTCAGCAGTTTTATGCAAATTATTGATATTTATCTTTATTGGTATAGGTATTCATTTTATTATTACTCGAAAGAAGCGTAAATATTAATACGTTGGATTCAACAAATATTGACAGAAGCCTACTATGTTTCCCGTATAAATAGAACAGAAATCATTCAAATAAAAATTCTGAGAGGAAATAAATTTCGAAATAACTTAAAAACTACTGGCTCTAGATATAGTGATGTATAATACTTTTTTGTAGCAAATTGTCTTGCGAATCACCCTATAAGATAAAATATTGGTCATTCCATTTGAAAAATTGAAATATGATGTTTTTAAGTGGGCGCTGAAATATTGATATTTTTGAAATACCAACTGTCAAAATTGACACATGTCAATTTTTTTCCGTTGTAGAGGAATCGATTAGGTACAATACAAGATGCCGCTTGTGTGTCTATCTTGTACCTACTAGAAGTTATAGGCATTTTTCTAAACGCCTCTTTGAGGTCAATATTTGACAAATAAATTTTTAAATCAAAAACTGTAAAAGTTAAGTTGACATAAACCCATATGGAGAGGTAGGCAATCGAACAAGGAATTTAAAAATAAAATAATATACAGTATGTTCCATTTAAAATAACAAAGTTGGTAGCCATTTCCGGTACAACCGGAAGTGATAGAAAGTCAACAATATTTTCCATGAGGAGATCGCAATCAACCGTACAATGTTGAATTTTTTCAGATTTTTCCTCTTGCAGGAACCCCGTAAACTTTTAATGGTCGTTATTCGTGGCCCACACTGTATATATATATACAGGGTTATTCACGCTATACGGCACGGAATATTGTGGCCAAAATACGTGACTTTCAACAAGTTTCACTTTGGGGATATATGAGGGTCTATTAGGGCTACTTTTTTAAATTACTTTCATAATATACAGGGTGTCCCAGAAACCCTAAAAGTATCAAAGCTGTGTTTTTTTAAATAAAACACCCTGTATTTTATTGCATTTTTAGATCCTTTTATCAAAATAAGTGTGTATTTTAATAAGGTTTTTATTACCTAAAACTTAAGGTTTTTGAAATAATTTGAATTTTGCAAAAATTTAACCTAATTTTCATGTTTCAAATACTTAAAAAGTAATTAAGTTATGCATACCAAATTTTCACTGAAATGTAACAATAGATCATATTTTATTTTCCAAGTATAATAAACTTGACATCTTATGCTGGATGTCAAAAAATTGAAATTAAACAAATGAGAACTTTAAATGGTCATAACTTCAATTATTTAAATGGAACACCATATTTTTTAATTTGGCAGCAAATGCACTTTTTAACTACCTATCTTATGGTATTTATATCTTAAGTGTTAAGTCTTTTCGTTTTTACAGAAAACGCCAAAATAATGTTTATTGCACCGTTTTAGTACTTTTTAAGTAAACATTTTTTTGTATCTAGTTTTCTATCGTATTTAAAAACGTCAGATAATTAATTTAGTCTGTTACTTTAGTTTAAAAAGCCTGTCTTTTGTTATAGTTGTGTTATTTTGCGTTTATGTGTTAGATCGTTAGTAATCGTTATTGTTTGAACATCGTTGTTGTAATTCATAGTAAAAAATGAAAATTTACACAGATTTTCATATACTGGGGTTTTTATAACTAACACTTCCAATTTCTTTAAACTGGTTTAATAGTCTGTCAAAAATGGCTGGTTTAGGGTGATTTCTTTCGGGAAACCTTTAAGTAAAAACACGACAAGCCAATAAACAATTATGATGACATTCTTCAAGCATAAAAATAATGCCAATACCCCCTTCTTTTGAGTAAATCTTCATTTTTTACCAAAAAATACAACAGCGATGTTCAAACCATAACTATTACTAACGATCTAACACAAAAATGCAAAAAAGGACAACTATAACAAAAGACAGGCTTTTTAAACTAATGTGACAGACTAAGTTAATTATCTGACGTTTTTAAATACCATAGAAAACTAGATACATTAAAATGTTTACTTAAAAAGTACTAAAACGGTGCAATAAACAATATTTTGGCGTTTTCTGTAAAAACGAGAAGACTTAACACTTAAGATATAAATACCATTCGAGAGGGAATTAAAATGTGCATTTGCTGATAAATTAATAAATATAGCGTTCCATTTAAATAAATGAAATTATAGCCAAATAAAGTTCTCATTTGTTTAATTCCAATTTTTTTACACCCGGCATAAGATGTAAAGTTTATTATACTTGGAAAATAAAATATGATCGATTGTTACATTTTCAGTGTAAATTTGGTATGCATAACTTAATTATTTTTTAAGTATTTGAAACATGAAAATTAGGTTAAATTTTTACAAAATTCAAATTATTTCAAAAACCTTAAGGTTTATTTAATAAAAACCTTATTAAAACACACACTTATTTTTATCGAAGGATCCAAAAATGCAATAAAATACAGGGTGTTTCATTAAAAAAAACACAACTTTGATACTTTTAGGGTTTTTGGGACACCCTGTATATTATGAAAATAATTTTAAAAAGTAGCCCTAATAGACCCCCATATATCCCCAAAGTGAAACTTTTTGAAAGTTACGTATTTTGGCCACAATATTCCGTGCCGTATAGCGTGAATAACCCTGTATATATAGGGTGAGTTTTTTTTGATGTTCTCCATGGGGATCTCGGAAACTATAAGAGATAGAGAAACGGTTAAATGGGGAAAGAAGTGTAGATTTACGAGACGAATAAAATTCCACTTTCAAAGTTTTCAAAAAAGTCAAGGGTAACTAGATATTTTGAAAAAAGTAAAAAGTGTCAATTTTTTCAAATCAATATATCTCGGTTATTATAACAGATAGAAAAAAACTATAAAGGACAAAGTTTTAGATAATTTTATGCAGATTAATAAAAAGTAATTAGAAAATTTTTATCGCCATTATTTTCCGAGATATGACGCAAACTTACATTTTTTTAAATGGAAACCATAGTTGGCTGTCACCTCATTCAAAAGATATTTTTTTTCTCTTTAATCCAATATGGCATATGACATAGTTGTTTCTAAAAATGAGTGAGTTATAGTCATTTTAAATTTTATTATAAATAAAAAATGGGTAGCCATGAAAAAGATAAAAGTAAAACAATTGCAGTTATTTATAATAATAGCAATATTGTAATTATTAGTTCTACAAAGTTAAATAAAAATGAAAAACCAGCATAAGAATAATAATTTTGTATTTATCAAATGGCCTTCTGTAAGTGGTATAAACCCATATGTCAAGAGGATAATACGTTTCTTACAAAAATATTATGAACAGATGAATCGCGATTCACTAATTGTGGTATTTTTAATCGCCACAATGAACATAGATGAACTTAAGAGAATCCACGAGAAGTTTCACAGAGAAAACTACAAATTTAATTTGGGTTTAATCCATGGTGTGTTTGGATTAATAATTCTCGGTCAATATATGTTTAAAAGCTCACTAAGTGAAACTGATTACTTTCATTTTCTTCAGAAAACATTTGAAGATACGCTCGATTGTTTAAATTTATCATTACAAGCAAGATTAAAATGGTTCCAATATGACGGTGCTCCACCTAATAACATGTTGGCTTTACAAATTATTTAAATGATGCTTTTCCTAACTCATAAGTGGGAAGAAATAAACCAATCCCAGGGCCACCTAGATCACCCGATCTGCACGTTTTAGAATTTTTTTCTGTGGGGTTATGTAAAAAACAAAGTATATGCAAAATCATATCAATCTGTGGAGGATCATAAACTAGTTGTTATTGAAACATTTAATTCAATTTACATGAGAATAGTCAAAAAGCCATAAATTCGATTTTAAAAAGATATAATTTATGTCATAATAGTATTAATAGTGGACTCTTTGATCATATTTTTTTAATATTAAAATTTCTCTCCCATTGATATATTGATAATTACAGAAATACTTTATGTGGTTGTTTCATTTTGATTTATCTCTGTAAAACTAATAATTACAATATTGCTAATATTATAAACAACTGCAATTGTTTTACTTTCATCTTTTTCATGGCTACCCATTTTTTATTTATAATAAAATTTAAAATGACTATAACTCACTCATTTTTAAAAATAACTATGTCATATGCCATATTGGATTAAAGAGAAAAAAATTACCTTTTGAATGAGGTCACAGCCAACTATGGTTTCTATTTAAAAAAATGTAAGTTTGCGTCATATCTCGGAAAATAATAGCGATAAAAATTTTCTGATTATTTTTTATTAATCTGCATAAAATTATCTAAAACTTTGTCCTCTACAGTTTTTTTCTATCTGTTATAATAACCGAGATATATTGATTTGAAAAAATTGACACTTTTTACTTTTTTCAAAATATCTAGTTACCCTTGACTTTTTTGAAAACTTTGAAAGTGGAATTTTATTCGTCTCGTAAATCTACACTTCTTTCTCCATTTAACCGTTTCTCTATCTCTTATAGTTTCCGAGATCCCCATAGAGAACATCGAAAAAAACTCACCCTGTATATATTTCGAAAATTTATACCAGATAATGAGAGATAGAGACTTATCCGCGGATAATTTGGTTTCTTACACTGTATTTATTAACGCCATGAATCTCGTTGCTATGTCCAGAGACAGAACTCCCTTCGGAAATCTTCTTTACTATCTTTGCTGGACCCAGGTTTCCAGAATTGCAGAAATTGCATTGTAAAGCGTAGGCCTTCGTACTTGTTTTACATGGCTTACGCAATTATCCTTTTTGACTTTTCTGGATTCATTGTAAGATCTTCTATTTATGTGATTCGCAAAAATTTGTAATTATTAATTAACCATTTGAGTTGGTTACGCAAGAAGTACACACCTTCTTGCGTCTTCAAATTTTAGGTTCTGAGTTATCTAAAAATTAAGCTACTGACAGAACGCAATACATAAAGTAAACAGTGTCTGAACGTATGTAGAATTTTCAAAACAGTATCATTTCTACATTCAAAGAATTTTTTTCTAATATAAGTATCTGAATCTTCCTTTGACTTGTCCAGCATATTCTCTTCTACTTCTAGCGTTCATACTGTCACTGTCCTTTTTGGACCTCCAGTTTGGTTAAATTTGAATAATTCATGAAGAATTTAATAAAAACTTAATTTTTTTTAATAGGAACAATGGAATGCATATTAGTCTTGTCGGAGTTCGTATAGTCATTCATGATAAAGGGCTTCATTTATAAATGTTGAACAATTGAAAACAGAAAGTATCATCAATTAATTTCAACAAATTTGACAGATATCAAATAATCATTCGACGTTTAAACGGTATTTATTTTTGTTGTCTGCACTTTTCTGATAAAAGTTTAAAAGCTGTTCTTAGTAAATATAATGTTGTTAAACGGTAATAATGTGTGTTTTAAATATTTTCGGACTCTGTGAATTGAGTGTAATACTCCACATTTTTATTTCGACTACATTGTTAATTTTAAAAGGGTCAAAAGTAGTTATATCGAAAATTTTGTTTGCTCTGTATCTTCGAAAGAGATCGATTTTTCAAAAAAGTCCAATGAATGTTTGTTTAATTAACACCCTGTATTCATAAGGATTATAATAATATTTTTTTACTGTATTTTTTTAATTCTTGTTCATATAGTCCACTGGAGACATATTTTTTTAATATTTCTCTAATTATTAAATTGTTAAATTGTAAACAGAATATTAAACAAATCTTTTGTACAATTTCTTTTCAAGTGGCAATTCTCCAAAAATTCTACGCCCCTATTAAAAATTGTTTATCGATATTTATAGAATTAATAAATTATTTTTGAACGAGGACGAACACCTCGTGAAAATTACTAGTATTAATATTGTTCGTAATATAGATTTAATATTTAATTAATTTCACTCAATCTAATCAAGCCAATTTATAAATACTACTAATTATAGTAATATTTCTAGTCTTGCTATATTAGGACACATGGCTAATTAAAAGTGAGTTTCTTGTTTTATTTATACATCTGTTCTGATACAGAAGAAAATCGCGCAAATTAATAATATGTAATCAAAATGCCCCCAATTATAAAATCCAATCATCATCCATGACCACATCCACGCTTTACGGTGATTTATTCACGCCACACACTCGCTTATATCAATATAAAAAAAATATATATACCAGACAACCCCAAACCAAATAAAACCGCAACCAGACATGAAGCTAACAGCCTCTAAAAAGTTTTCTTCCTAGTTTCGTAGAGTTAGCCTAGTAGTGACTATTTCTGGTAACACAACTTCCGGGTATATTTACTAGGGAATATGTTGCAGTGCGACAACGGGATTGTGGCTGGAGCGGAGGGCGTTTGTCTGCCCCAATCCAGGGTGAGTCCACCATCAAAATAGTCAGCAAATGAACAAACCTACGGAATGACTTATTATTATTTTCAATACTTCATAATACTAAAAAAAAATATGTATATGATGTTAAAATGTATCAATTTATTAATCACCTTAAAATAAAATAAAATAAATCTATAATTACTATTTCTCAATAGATCAAGTAATCATTTTATTACTTATTAAGTTATATTCACTCATAAATTCAAAATTTGACTCAAATGTTTTTTTTAATAATATACTTAATAAACTAATTATACCTACAACTTCTTTTGAATTTCTCTTTCAATCTGAGCAATATATTCCGGCTAATACCATATGATTGAATTGATGTATCACTAATAATTTGATTTAATTATTAATTAGGTCACATCATTGCGATCTATCAATGCATATCAAAACAATTAATTATAGTCGTCTGAATTGATTCTACCACCGACTAGCGTATCAAATATCGAATTATATATAAAGGATTATAATCGTATTAAAATGCAACTGAGGAATTAAAACACTTGGTTATTTCCTTCCTTCAGTTTTATTTTTATATGTCAGATGTACATCGTACTAGAAATGTACATCTGACATATAAAAATAAACGTGAAGGAATGAAATAATAAAAAGGTTTTAATTAAATAGTGATAACTTTGCACAACTCACTGAGGATTTGAAAAAATAGACATTTTGAATATTTTATACCGCAATATTTATTTCATATTAGTTATACCTATAAATTATATATTATTGATGTAAGATTGTTAATTTAATTTTTTTAAGGGTGATTATTAAATTGATGCCTGAAATAAAAAAAAAGAACACGCCTGTCGCTTCTATATTATTCTGACTTCTGGCTTGATTAGATTGAGTGCACGGTGGATTTAGTGGCGGCTTCTAACTTCTTACATATTATTTCTTTTATTTTCCCAATTGCTTATTTCAGCATTTCTTCCCGTCAAGGTGGAAACACGCGCAGAAAGGTAGGGAACGCTTTCGTAGGCAGAGAGGATTAGTGTATTTTTCCTTTTTTCATTTTTTTTTTGTCGAATCGTGGCCCCGTAAATTTGGGGCTTTTGTCGGTTTTAAATCGTCGTGGCGGGCATAATGCGCGATTTCTGATTAAATGCGTGATTAATTGGTCGATCGGTTGCGTGTGATTAATGCGATCTAGGGGGCGGCGGTTCGCCGGGGCGAATTGTTAATAAATTGGATACGCGCGAAGGGAAATTGATCGGCGATTATTAATAATCAAAAAAAAAGGGGTGGAAATGGACAGACTGTCCTATTCAGTTTTATTTCGGCGATAGAATCTGTGCGTTTCAAATGAACCATTAATTACGATCAGAATTTGGGTTAAATTTGGTGGATATAATTTAATTCAGATGCTTTTGTGTGTGCAAAATGTATAACACTAAATTAGTTTTTAAATTATGAATTTATTAATTTTATAATATATTGTATTATTATTTATTTCTATAATAAATTAATTGAATTGTATAATACAATGATATAGATATGCGAATAAAATAATAAAAGCAGAAGCTTTTTTGTTACAGACCAAAATTGAATTATTTAATATCGATATATTACTTTCCCTATATAAAATATATACATAAACCGGATGTGAATGTTTACTCGAGGCTTTTTTTTTGATTTTATTATCTATGTTTCTAAATTTGATAAATATTACATAACTTTTCAAATGAAAATTAAAGCGAATGAGAAAGTGAACAAGTTTTAGAAAAAACATGTTTTTCTTAATTTCTTAGTTTGCGAGAAAAAAATTAAAAATTAAATTTTTTTACATGTTTGCCTATTGCTAATAATTGAGCAAATTATTAAGAATAACCTTTTTACGTAAACGTCATAGTTTTTGAGAAAAATGTAAAAAAAATACTATGATGTTTTTTGTTTACATTTTACAACTTGTACAACTTTTAATTAAAATCCTACCTACTGATTGGAGGGTGCGATAGAGGATGCCCACCCACACCTACATATACGTGATAACTTTATGTACTAATTGTTGATGATTTTTCTGCTTACAAAACAATAAAACCTTATATATAATAAAAATAAAGGACAATCCAAATTTAAGTTTAAATATAAACGACCCTGTTAAATCTTGGTGACTGGTAAAATTAAGAGGCACGATTAATTAGTTATTTATTGCCATTAATTAAAGTTCAAGACTCTATACAATTGTATTATTATGATTCATTCGGTTCGACTCACTGTCGTCGATTGGCTCTTTATTGCTTATTTATAGGGTCCACCCCCCCCCCCTCATATTGCACCGGGGGTAGTTCTTAACACACCAATAGTGCATAAAAATTGTATTCATTTCCTCAAAAATTTTACCCTTTGAATTTCTTTTTTATTCAAAAAGCTTTATAATTTATTTTACTCCAAACCGCGAGACGATGAGTAATTAAAATTTATATGTATATGTAGGGATGGGTGGCCTCTATCCCACCCTCCAATCAGTAAAACAACATCAATTTTTTTTTGAAAATTTTGTATGAATAAATCTCTAAGAATTGCAATTATTTTGTGTTTATGTTTTACAACTTTTAATTGAAACCATAGAAACCACCCACCCACCCTACATAAACACAATAACTTTAGTTGTTAATAGTTGATGATTTTGCTGCTAAAAACAATCAAACCCTTTATGTAATAAAAAAAAATAAAACAAAATCAAAATTTAAGTTAAATATAAACGACTTTCTTTAGCTAATCTTATCTAATTTAGATTGAAAGTCTGGCCACCCACCATGCATCCAATTTTTGCTAATTTACTTACTCAAAAATGTTTCCTTTTTAATTTTTTTATTCAAAAATTTTTCTAATTAATTTTATTGAAGACCGCAAGACGATAATTAATTGAAGTTTTTATGTATATGTGGGTAAAAAATTTGTTTTAATAAACCTATTGAAATTTGCAATACTTTTAAATAAAACTATTGCTTATGTTTTACTTATTGGAGAGTGGGTTAGGGGCCACCCACCCACCATACACATATATGATAACTTTAGTTACTAATTGTTGATAGATTCAACATAATTTTTACTTCCCCTATATAGAATGTGATTTTCAAACAAAAGTTAAAGGGAATGAGGAACTGAACAATTTTTATCTAAACTAATTTTTTATAAAGTTCTTAACTTCCGAAACAAAAATAAAAATTAATAATTTTGACATTTTTTTGCCTTTTTCTAATAAACTATAGGAATTATAAGCAATTTATACAGCAAGTAATTGTAAAGAATTCAAAATTAAACAAAATTGATAAGTGCCTTTTCCATAAACCTCATAGTCTATTAGAAAAATATAGGGAAAGTTCTATGATAGCCACATCACCATTTTTATATATGAGTTATAACTGTATTAAAGGCCACCACAATTTCAGTAATACATACTTAGTTACTGTTCGGCAATAAAGATAAAAAATTTGATAAATTAATCCTATTTTCGTACACTATGTTCAGGTTTTATTTGATTTGTGTCTGTTTAAGTGCTTTATTCGTTTTTTTTTTTCTTGTTCAGACAGTGTAGTAAATTAATGTTTTAAGTTGTTGGATTATATTGTAAAATTTATTTCTTCCTTATTCTCAAATCTAGGCTTAGTATTACTGGCCAATCTACCCAATGTAGAGTTTTCAGGTGCATTTCGAGTTTGCAATATATATTACTAACGTTCAGTAAAATATTGTTTGAAGCTTGTTTATCCCCTTCTTCGACTTTATAAAACATATCATCCTAGGATACGTTACCTGTTGATTTTAAACACATAACTTGCTTAATATTAAAAGTTTTAAATATCGCCTTCAAATACAAATTAATTCTAATTTTTTTTTTTATTGTCACTTTCTTTACTGTGTTTATTTACGCTAAATGCTCATTCCGAACAAAATGTGTTCATTATCAATAGTTAAGTTGAACTGACAGAAAAAATAAAAAAATACAAAAGTCAAAAATAGATATATTAGGTAATCTTAGTAATTTTGTTAAAAAAATAATGTAAATAACTTCGGGGTGAGTTCAAAGGTTATAGTTTGGGAAAGTTTATACTAGGAATAATTTTAAGGAACGAGTTTTCTAGTGGACCAAGATCAAAATTCAATAAATATTTTATATGTTTTTTTAATCTCTATTGCTTCTAACATATTCAGTTGTCGGTAGAAATAGAATACAAATATAATCTATGTCCCGTGGTGAAAGTGTGATGTGAAACTGTTGATTTTTTAATGTTGATTTCTTGTATAATATATGTTTTCTCTAAAAAGTGTTAATAAATAAAGCTCAGATGAAATTGCTTATTTTATTAAAGGTATTGTCTGAAATTATTTTTTTTAAATTGTATAATAAGCGGAGGTAAGGCTAAATTGTTTAAATAGTTTGTTAATTTTTTAATATGATTGTTGTGTAATTCTGGTCTAAAATACTTATTTTCGCAAATTTCTTTGATGAGTATTAGTCTTGAAGCGACAGTTATTTTATGTTTATTAACTATATTTAAGTTATAATTGAGAGACTTGGTAATTTAAAAAATGAGGTTGAACTCCGCATTTCTGTTAGGTTCCGCTAGTGGTAACTTGACTGCTCTGTGAATCATACTGTTGAAGAAAGCCAGTTTATGTTTTGTGGGGCTGCCTGTGTTTGAGTAAATGTAATTAGACGTGTGCGTACGTTTTTCATATATGTGGAAATCTAATTTGTTATTGCCTGTGGTAATCTCTGGTACTTCTTAGATCTAAAAACGGTAATTTATTGTTAATTTCTATTTCGTAGGTAAAATTAATGCTGTAATGTAAGTTGTACAATGATAAAACGAAGGAATATATACCGAAGTCTTTATTTATTATTGCAAGAATATCGACTACGTAACGGAACTAAATTTTTGGGAAATTACTGTTTAGTTATTTTTTGGGCACCAATAAGTATCCCTGCGAGTTCCGCCTAGATGATCGTAGAGTATTCCTACAAGGGTATTCCAGATTCAGTTCAGCACCTGTTCCTTTCATGTTTTTTTGCTTCATCCATGAGTATGTGTATAGCGGCTTCAGGAGCCTCGGAGTTTTTTGACGTGTATTGTCTTTCGAAACGGTAGGTCTGAGTAGCATTTTCCTGACACTTTCCTAGAAGAACTTCCCTCTGAGTCGCTCCATACCTAGTCTGGTCCACTTTTGGATACCACATGCCTTTGTCTCTTAGTCTTGCTTACTACTCTTGTACTAACACCTTGTACGTACATACAGGGGAGGAAAAGATAATAATGCCTCCATTGCTGACTTCAGTCTTGTGCCCTATGTGCCAGTAGCTGCCACGTTAAATGTGCTATAGCTTAATTGTAGTTTTCAATTTTACCCTAGGCCTCATACGACTGGTACAAATGTTACGGTCAATTTCACTACAGCAGTATACAACCACAAGATAATTTTGGATGATAGACCACAAGATCTCTCAAAGACTTTCTGACACTCTCACAACGCTATTCTGTACCTTGGTTTGAAGAAATTTTACTCCAATTCAATATAGGATCTAGAATAACCTCGGGTACTTTATATATGAAGCCAGAGTTAGTGTGGTGTTGAATTTCTTGGGTAGCTTCATTTTGTCCGCTTACTTTTTGTTGGTGAACAGCATTAGCTCCGTCTTAGTTGGATTTATTGAGAGGGCGTTGTTTGTACATAATTTGTCCACTATATTGTCAAATATTGCTCAGAATGTCATCTATTATGATCTTCCACAGGAGAGGAAATAGTAATTCTCCTTGTCTACAGCCACGGGCCACCCTTGCTTTGAAAAGTTCATTTCCTATTGATATTTGGACCGTTATTTTGCTTAACATCTTGTTTATCCACTCATTAAGTGTGACTGGAGTACCAAGCATTTCTATGCTATTGAAAAAGCTTAATCAAAAACTTCTATGTCGATAAATAGGCTTAATGACATAATTTTATTTACCAATTCCTCCTCAATATGGGTAACCACACAGTGGAGTGCTGATTCGGTTGAGCCGAATGGTATGTAGGCGTGTTAATATGTGTGAAGAGGATTCGTCTTTAGAATAGTTTCCGTGATGTACGTACCGGAAAGCTTCTCCAAAAATTCCATTATAAATTATGTGAGGCTTATCGGTCTGAATTATTTGACATGGCTGTAGTCTTTCTTGACTAGTTTGGGTATAAATACCACGTTGACTTTTCTCTAGCTTCGGGAGACATATCTAAAAACTATGCATGCAACAGACTCACCAGATGTTTAAAAATACGCTTCAGTCGCTATCTAAGTAGGGCTATGTAAACTCCATCCATTTCTGGAGACTTGAATTGTGAAAATATTTTAACTAACCTGGTTATCTTGGGTCCTGTTATTATGTTGGAGGCTATGCTCCAATCTTATTTTAAAGGTTTGTGAAAGTTCTGTTGGTCTTTATCCTTCTTCTCTATCTTTTCTCAGACGGGAAAATGAGTTTTTAAGAGCATATCCATTGACTCTACGAGTTTGTAAACTGTCATTCTCCTGTTTCATTATTCTTTAATATTTGGAGAACTGTTTTCAGCAATTATGGCTGTGGACTTGACTTGTTCACAAAATTTCCCCCAACATTATCTTTGTCGTTGCCTTACCTTCTTTTTGTATAGTCTGTGTGACCGTATTTTATTCGTGAGTTGGATATTTGGATATCACCTAATTTTTACTTAAATAAAATGACCGAAAACGATAGGTAATTCAGATTCACTTTAACCTAGATTACAAATTACAATTATATTAAATTGATTGATTGAAGTTGGAGCGTTTGGCGATCCATTATCGACTCGTCGTTCCTCTTTTCCCTTTCATTTCGGTGGGTGTGGGGTGAAGACTAGGGATAAGTGACGTCAGCGGTCCACACTTGTGCCAGCCATATTGGAGCTTGTGGAATATGCACTATTGTTTAAGTTGCGAATTTAAGAAAACTTTCCACAATTTCTGTTTCACATCACACTAATTGGGATAGTTTCTGAATCGCATGTAATATCACATTTCAACGAAGCCTTTTCCAGAAGCAGCGAAAGCTTATTGATTTCATCTTAGCCTGCGTTTTTGGAATACGGTTTTCAACTTCTTGTGGTCGCTCAGGTAAGGTTTTTGTATATAGTTCCTTATCGGTTTTCCTTGGATTTTTAAACGTTTTATATTCGGAAAGTTTAGTACATAATTTGTAATATCCATCTGTGATTTGACCAGGACAGAGTATCCGTCGACACATACCAGTTCTGGATATGCTTGCTTATACTCTCACTATGTGTAGATTTGTGCTCTAAATGAATTCGAGCAGAGCTTTGCTCGCATTTATTGGTGTCCCTGCCTTCCCACACTAAGTTGTGTGCATTAGCATTACAATCCACAATGAGACTAATGTTGTTGTTTTCACAGTATCTGATCACAACCTCCAATTCATGTAAGGGAGATAAGTCAGATGCATCGTAGGGTAAATATGCAGAAATTAATAAAATCTTACCACAATCCTTTCCTTAAAAACAGACCACTGTGAGAACCGCTTTGGAAAATTGAAATAGTGTTAAATTGCCCAATCTAAATATTCTGTTTGCCATTACATAGACTTCTTGGATTAGGACCAGGGTTTTATCATTGCTTTGTAAACTGTTGTAAATTTATTGGATATATTTAGTTCTTTTACTTTAATTATATAAATTCAAAAATATGTTATTGGTGAGTTTATTCTAGGGTTGTTACTATATTAAAACTATAAAGCATTAAAGCACTCACCATTTAAGCTTGGAAGCTGTTCACTGGGCTGCGTTTTTGGTACGCTGCGGTGGAAAGGTAATTTCTTCGAGTGGAACTGCCATCACGGCCAATTTGCCCTTAGGTTTTTCTTCGGTGTGGAAGAAAACTTTTTAATAAAAATTTATCAAATTCATTAAAAACCTTTTAGTTGTGGCTTTTAAATATTTGTTTACTTATCATATTCATCCTTGAATAAAAAAATCTAATTAAAAATCTTTTAATCGACAACAAATTAACAATTACTTTCTAATAGATCCACATGTTTATTACTGTAAGTTAATTAGTTTTATTATAAACACATCTTATATTTTGATATAGAATCTTTAATTTAGTGATAGCATTGTCGTTATTATTTAATATTTTTGTGGGGATAAGTGTTTGATCTGTAGGTTGTTTCGCAAAAAACTTAAATTCCCTTATAATAACTCCTTGGGGTCCAAGATTTGGATCCATTAGTACATGGGCTGATTTTCAGGAACACCAATTTAAAAACATTTATATTTTCCCCAAGTGTTAGGATCTTCATACATTATTGGCTGAACAGAAAATTCTATGTTTGGAAATTTTATTTTGAGTTTTGACGATATCTTTCCATCAGTATACTCTGGCTTATATTTACCGATGTGAAACCATTTGTTTTTGGTGTGTTTATAAACGACATTACTTTATTCTCCAAAATTGCCAACTATTCTATTATTACTTTTTTAGATGCGATTTTATAACTGTACCGCGGATAGATTGCGAATTCGGCTTTATTTTGTTTTTTTTTTTCCTTCCGTTTCATTGAACTATTAATATCAGCTGTATTGATTCTTTTGGGTCGTTTTTGGGAATTCCTTAATGTGAGTTTTTTGTTGTGCCTAGTCTGCCTAGTCTTCTTTATCGGTGATAGGATCGCTCGGGTGACCTATTTTGGATTAATTCCGGTTTGCAAATTTGTACTTTGCATTATTAATAGCTGGTTTAATGACTTTATCTGATCTTGTAGAAATTATACATTGTTCTGAAGATTTCGTATGTCCATATCCTTAGATTCTATTAGTTGATTTAAATATTTCACTTCCATTCCTGTGCCCGTTTTAATAATGCGTCTATCCGATAGACGTCGACGTGTTGAAGTCGTCTTCATTGTCGCTGTCACATTGTTCTGTCTCTGGATCAAAACAACAAATTATTGAGATCATGTATTTTTTGCAACCGGGATGCATTGCAAGTCCACACATTTGACACTTTGGTCCACTTTGCGAATTTCGGCACCATTTGCACTTTTCACTTGGGATGTCTGTCTTATTCGGCGGCATTTTTCGTAACTTATTTTTTTACAATATGTGATAGTTGTTCCCACGTCCAGCCTTGTTTTCGGAGGGCCATTTCTCTAGCTTTCGTTAGCCTTGGCCTCGTCCTCCACATGAGTTGTTACCGCATCTTAAACGAGGTTGCTCAGATTACCGGGGTCCACCACCTCATATGAGGTTTCGTGTAGGTAAGTAGCACTACCCCGTCTGAACACCAGTTCTTGTGTGTTAGTGCTTTAAAATGCCAGGAGCTAGTTTTGACTTTAGTTTTAATGGATTGGGTACACGGTTTCAATAAAAGTTTTGAGTTTTGAAATATTTACAGGTGTGCGATGATATTTCAGTGTGGCGGAATTTAATTTTAAGAAATGTTGGAATAATTTTGAAAAAATGGAAGAAAGAGTTGATTTATGAGTTAATTATTGAGGTTCATGATGGAGATGCTGGAGAATTTTTAGTGATTCATTTAACTTAATTTGTTTACTCGCTAAAGACTTAAAGCCTTATTATATCCATAGATGTTTAACGACGGATAATTATTGTTGGTCATGTAAATACGATTACGTTCGAATATCGCTCCTGTATCTTTTAAAATAATCGACCCATCTAATAATTTCTCCCAACCCTGAATAAAAATTTTCAACTAATTTTCTCACTTATTTCTTGGTGAAAAATTATGAAATCAATTATTTACCTATTATTATGAAAATTCTTTGTAAACACTTTAATTTCAATTTAAGTTTATTATTTATAAAAACTAAGGAGAATAACTTCTAGCTGATAGCCTTTGGAAAAGAAAATTAATAATTATTTTGTTATTGTACAATACTTTATATGTTATATGTATAACTTTTAGAACAAAGTTATTATATATATATATATATATATATATATATATATATATATATATATATATATATATATATATATATAAACTCTTCCATTAAATGTTTTTTATAAAGTTACTCAGTATAAATCATATAAAAGACAAATTTTGACCAAACATTGTATATTGAAATAACCAATATCCGAATCAAACAAAATAAATCATACCAACACAAAGTTATAGTGATTTTATTCAAACGCAATAAATATGCAGATTAAATTGGCGCACTCCCTAATCGTGAGTTATTGAAAATCTATTCTAAATTTTTACGTTATTTTATACCGAATTTGTTAATTCTAACACGATACCCTGTTAGGGTTGCAATTAATTTATTAGCGATACTTAGGATGTGCGCCAGTACGCTGTATAATTAAAGGCCAGGTTTCCACCATCAGGGGAAATATCTGCTACCGGAGTTGTGCTTCATTACAATTTCAATTACTAAGTTAGGAGGGTGATTATCATTAATAATAGTAGAGCAGTCCTATTTGGTCAGACTGTACCGGAAATTATAGTATGACACTTATTAATTAAAAAGGTTCTTAGTGTAACATTAACAAATAATATAGACAGTCGCATTGCTTGATATTTTAGAAATAATCAAACTTAACCCAATTAAATAATAAAAACGTTGTTTGTTACTGTTGTGGTAGTCCATGTTAATACTTAATTTAAAAATAATAAAATAGTGAAGTAAGAAATATAGCTGTGTTTATTTAATTGAATTGAAAAACTCACTATGTTTATTCATATTTTATTTTTTAAATTCAATATAATTTAATAATTTAAAATATGAATTCAATAAATGTGTTTATAAAGATTACATTTATGACTTTAGTTTGGTTAATTTTCAGGAAAAATATTTTTAGATTCTGTGAAGGTTTATTTTATATTATAAACTTCTATCATTTGTATACCTTTTCTTTACATAAAGCTCTTAAGTTCTAGATGATTTTTTGTATTTTTACTACGACTTGATTGATTATCTGTAAGAGCATCTGGCTCAAACTGATAATCAAACATAAGGAACCAATATTTTTAAATTGAATTAATTGTAGATTATCTTATAAAATATATTTTATAAATTTTACTTGAAACTTGGAGCCGTCAAAACTAGTCACAGTAAATTAAATAGAACACTAACATTCTCTTCACAATAAATTTTGAGTAGTTTGTTATACTAATTTAAAATTTAATTTTGAGGGAAGTATTAACGATTAGCATTTACTCATCACATTTGTTATGTCGGTTATATATTTAAAGTATATTATTTTAATTTCTTTAAGTAATTTTTAACGCCAAATTGCATCTATTAAAAAATAGTTGCAATTCTGATTAAACACATATGAATTCATAATTTGTCAATTATATTAATTTCGAATGGAGTGCATTTTAATAAAATTTTATACCACTATTATAAAGAATAACAATTTGTGTTGTAGATTCACAAAATGTTTTCGTATTTTTAAATTATTATTTAATTTTCTACAACGAACTAAAGAATTTTAATACATTTTATTAAACAACTTGTCTATTTAAATTTTTTAAATACCACCATAAAATTTTCGAAACATATTTATCTCTTTAAACACATGTTTAATAGCAGATTATCCATTTTCCATTTTATTAGTATAATAACGCTGAGGATGACATTTATAATTGAAATACGGCAATAAAACGGAACCCTCCTGTTTTATATCTGATAATCTTAAAAGAATTTGCTTTATGGGATCAGCGATCGTCAGTAGGAAGGCTGTCCGCCGACCGTAAAATATGTATGAGGTCTAAATTTAACCGAAGACCGTATTTTTTTGCCCGGTCCCACGGGGATCCATCAAATCATGTCTGAAATTAAGTGGGCCTTCTACCCTTTTCCGACCGTCCAAATATTATTAGGTCTACCCCCCGTGCGTATGTGTATGCGTATAGATATACACACACCAGCCAAAAAAAAAAATGGGTCACATAAAACGTGCGTGTCATGCTGATAAATTCCAGCTGTAAGGTTAATAACTGTCAAGGATGACATACGTTGGACGTACAGGACACATCATGCCTCCCCGCATGAATAAATGGTGGCTGCGCCGGGACGCAACATACCACTTTTCGTACATAGAATATTTATGCGTGTACGCACAACTGGAGGAGATGTCGGTGAACCTGCAAATTTAATAAATTACGTATAATTAGAAATAATGCCTATACACAGGCTTGAAACATTTAGCGAAAAGTATTATGGAAAATATAAATAAATATAGAATTACGTTAACTAATGCATATAAATGATTAATTGTTCTTCTCATACCTGTACTGTTAATTATAAATACATTATTTATCTTCTTATTTCTACTTTAAAAATACCAAAACTACTTAGCTAATAAAACATCTTCCTTACAGAAAAATACGTTATACAGGGTGACTGACGAAAAACCTTTGGTGCTGTATCTTGCTTATTTTTGATCCTATATTAATAAATAAAACATCAATTTAAATCATATTTAAAGGACTTTAATATCAACTGAACTGATATTTTTTCTTGTATCCTGTTTTTGACAAATGACGATCAACTTTTTTTTTCCAAATTGCACTGTATATATATTTTTTATTGATCCGCGAGTAGATTTTTTTCTGAATATAAAGTTGTAAACGATTTTATCCATTCATCAAATCAAAATAGAGAAATTAACACATCAAGGTCAAGAAAAATTTCAATATTCCAAAGTACCAAAAAAACGGATCATGTTGCGTTCTATTCTATCTGTCACGTCATTATGTACCACTACAAATGATTTCACACTGCCCGTAAGTACATCATCTCCAAAAAACGCGAAGTAATCAAAGGAAGTGACATAATTGTAGAAGTCGGACTATATGTTAACATACAATCTCTTAAATCTAAAATAAATGAAATAGACATTATATTAAACCACAGTGATGGAATTGTGTGAACATTGGCTCACGGAAACGGAAATATCACATCTGAAAATTAGTGACTTTAATGTAGCAACAAGTTTTGCAAGAAAACAATTCATTCACGGTGGGGTTTTGATAATGTTGAGAGCCGGTATTGATTTCAAGGTTCTTCCAGTTCTTACAGTATCTAAAGAAAAGGACTTTGAGGTTGCAGGAGTGTACCTAACTAAATTTAGTTGTATTTTACTTGTTTATCGTTCGCCAAGGGGCAATTTTAATGTTTTTAAACATTTTGTCTGGCGTTTTATTAAAACTCGACACAAAAAAACAGATAATAATTATAACGGGGGTATTTAATATGAGTTTTACTTTGGTTTAAGATTAACGGTTACCTTTTCCAAAAGATTTGAAAATACAGTTAATAATGTGGCTTATAATTCATCAACATATACAGTTGAACCTTTTCAAACTGGAATATCGGATCATATTGGTATACAATTTTTTTAAATTTTAAAATTTCTAACAGATACCCTAATTAGAAAAATAGTTCGCTCTATCATGGACAACGGTATAAACTATTTATTTTATTTATTGGTCAAAACAATTTGAAACAGCTTTTCCAATAAAACATATTATACATAAAAATAATAATCAAATCGATTGGTTCAGCAAAGAATTAAAAGATATTAAAAATGCTTTAAATTTAATTAGTGAAGCAATAAAATATCGCAAAGAAGAATTAAAACTGTTAAAGAATAAATACAAAATGTTTTTACGGCCAAGAAATTACTAAAGCAAAAATTGCGGGAAATAGCAAATATCTACAAAGTGCAAAGAATAAACAAAAAGCTAAATGGGAAATTATAAATATCAAAAGAAATCCCAACATGAAACAAGACGATAATAGTATTTTAACAGCCAGTGATTTCAGTGTTTATTTCAAATCAATTGTAAGCCAATTACCTAAGCCTAACATTGATTACATATCTACAACTTCTTGTATGATGTCGGCGTTCACTTGGTGGTGCATTTTGATAAGAAGTTTAAATAAAACACTTTATAACTTTGTTTTACCACTATATTTTTTATAACTGTGACTAGTTTCGATCATAAGCTGATCATTATCAAACATAAAGTACCTAAATTTATTACAAACGTTGCTTATATACTATCGAAAAGAGGAGAATACATTACGTCGGTCTGGTCATTAAGAATGGAAAAACCCGGATTAATTAATATATCCAGTAATTACACCCACTAACAACAAAAAATTTCAATGTTTAACATTTTTTGGCCTAATAAGTATCAAAATCAAAAAAATCCTTAAAAAATGTAACGTTAATGTAGCTTTCAAATGTAGTAATAAGATATCAAATTTAATTTACAATCCAAAACCCAAAATTAATATAATGAAAAGAGCAGGAATATATAGATTAACATGCGGGTCTTGTAAAGGAATTTACATTGGTCAGTCTGGTCGGAATTTTGAAACGCGTCTCAAAGAACATGAACGAGCTTATCGCCTAAAATATAACAATTCAACTTTTGCAAACCATTTATTAGAAAACAATCATATTTTCGGAAAGGATGTACTTTCAGTAATCCACTTTACCGATAAAGGTCGTAAAATGGATTTACTGGAAGCACTCGAAATTCATAAAGCCAAAATTAATCCGGGTTTTTCCATTCTTAATGACCAGACCGACGTAATGTATTCTCCTCTTTTCGATAGTATATAAGCAACGTTTGTAATAAATTTAGGTACTTTATGTTTGATAATGATCAGCTTATGATCGAAACTAGTCACAGTTATAAAAAATATAGTGGTAAAACAAAGTTATAAAGTGTTTTATTTAAACTTCTTATCTACAACTTGTCAGAAGGTCACAAATAATTGTGGATATTTTAATTGTAGTGTAGTATTAAATTCAGAGGTTGCTGCAATAATTAATAGCCTTCGAAGCAGTGGTAGTAGAGATGTCTTTGGCTTAAGCGTTGACGTAGTAAAACGAATGATAAACTAAATACTTGACCACTTATCATGTTTAATAAATAAGTGTATAACAACCAGAAAGTTTCCCGATATTTTAAAGGAAGCTAAAATTATACCGATACATAAAAAGGGGTATATAAATTCACTTGATAATTGTAGCTCATTTCTATTTTAGCACTATTTTATCAAGTTTTTGAAAAAATTCTACAGAAACAACTAGCTTCTTACTTTGAATCCAAGAAATTATTTAGTGATAAGCAATTTGGTTTCAGACAGGGCCTCTCAACTACTTCGGCTATTATAAACTTTACTGAAAATATAATAAATTGTTTTGAGAAAGATATCACATGTATCTCTAAATTTTTAGATTTGTCGAAGGCATTTGATTGCGTGTCACAAGAGATTCTCATTCGGAAGCGCTATTGTTATAATATACACCTTGATAGCTGCAGACTACTCATATCATACATATCTGGTAGTATTTTACAAAAACAACATATCACAGCCAACAGAAATAACATATGATATCCCACAAGGCTCAATCCTAGGTCCGCTTCTCTTTTTGGTATATATTAACGATTTACCAGCATACATGACAGGCACAGAAATGTGCTTCTATGCGGACGATACCACTATAAGCGAAGGTAGCAAAACAATTGATGAAGCCATGCGGAAAATATTGCAATCTAAACTGAGAGCTTTCGATTGGTTTTCAAGTAACGGCCTTCTAATAAACGATGCTAAATCAGCAACCCTAACGTCGGCATTATCTATAAATACCCAACAAGTTAGATAAGAAGTACAGTTTCTAGGACATTACTTGGGTGGACAGCTAACTTGCAGTTTCCAAGGAGAAGCATTGGCAAAGAAACTTGGCTCCAATATATTTGTATTGCGTAGGTTGGCATACTTTATATCGATCGATATGTTAAGAGATGCATATTTATGTTTCATACAGTCTCACTTAACATATGGTCTTTTAATCTTATAATCTGGCGATATTTCATCGCATTTGTGGACTTCAAATGCGAGCTATCAGGATTTTAGCACACTACAATTATAGAGATGACTGTCGTACCACCTTTAAGCAATAAAGATTATTAATCCTGCCAGCGTTATACATTACAACTACAGAATTATAGATTTTAAACTTTAAAATCCCTACTTATTTAACTGCAACTTCAAAAACACATGTACATTTAATAATCATAGAGTTTTAAAGTTTTAACTAAATTTTTATTTCAGATTCTTTAACCTTTAAAACTTTAGAAAACTTACGATGATTACAGGGTTACAGATTATTTTGAATACTTTAAAATCTTTGCATCTTTGCCTGTAACCTTGAAAGCACCTATAAACTTTTTGAAAGATTTATACAAAATTAAAGAAAACTTACGATGATTACGGACAACTTTTTAAATAGAGAATCTTTAAAATAATTAAAAACTACAGAATTACATATAGTTTTTGGAAAACCTTAAAATAACTGCAATATACAAAACACTTATAAACTTCAGAGTCATAAAGCTTCGAGAGATTTAGATGAATATCGATTTAAGATTCTTTAAAATCCATAAAGTTATAAACAACTTACGATGATTACAGAGAATTTTCAAAATGGAGAATCTTCACTACAACAGAGTTGCAGATTTTAATACTTTAGAATCGCAGAATCTTTAACAGCAACTTTAAAACATCTGTAAACTGCCATAAGGTTTTAATTCTTTTAGACAGATATTTATTTGAAATTATGGAAAATTAACGATGATTACAAAGAATTTTCAAAATTAAAAAAACTTTAAAATACTTAAAAACTACAGAATTACAGTACCTTTTTGGAGTACTTTAGAATCGTTGCATCTTTAACTTTATACTTTACAACACATGTACATTTATAAGCAACTTTCTCTTTCTTGGTAATCAGTAGCAACCTAGCTCTCTTGTAGGCCGTTGACATGAGATCCTCCCTAATCAGGCGTTATATACATGAACCAGTCTGTCGGGGTCATCCCTGTTCACGGCCTAATTGCTTCATTAATACATTAGGAACAGTTTCTTCGAGCAACCAACGCAACCAGAGAAATATTTATCAAATCAAATCAAATAAACTTTATTGGTGCTATGAACAAAATAAATGCTCTTACACAAGTCAAACAGGTATACCTATAACATAATTTATGGATTCCATTAATCGCGTTAATTATTATTACTTCAAATACATCATGGTCAATATGGCAGCCCTTCAGTTTGATAGGGGGGTTAAGAAGTTCCTTTCACTGGTGTTTAATTTCAAGCTGAGGGTTTTTTTCTGCACTGAGTCTCTTGTTGTACCAGCTATAATCATGAACGAAGAACACATATGCTTGCTGGAAATAAGTACATTCAAACTAGTTTTCCTTAAATAGCTTTTCTATTTATAACACGGAAATTACTTTTGTATAATTCAATACCTGAATGAATAGTTTAAATAAGACTTATAGATAGTTGTAGATTAACTAATTGTTTTATATTCAAACTAAATATTGAAATATTAGTGCAGTTTTAATAATATTAATTGATAGTGAGAAAATTAAATTTTCTTAATGAGCATTTCTGCACTCATGTTTTACATTTTACTGTAAAAACTCCAGCTAACAGTTAAAACAACTACTCCCCGTACTAAAGCACCGCCAGGCATTGAATGACTGTTAGCTGTCGTTACACGTCTGAAATACTATTCAGCATGATGTAACAATTTTTGTGGTGTTATCATTTTTTAACATGATAACTGAATAGTATTTCAGACGTTAAAATAAATTCTTTAATTATGATATTATAAAAGTATTTCACTTTTGTCATTCATATTTCCAATTATTTATATTTAAACTTCAAGAACTATTATTTCCGTGTTCACCTTATTTTAACCTCTAATAAATGTAGATGAACACCTGAAATATCAAAGCTTTCAAAGTTTATTCTAATTTGTAATATGCTAATAATAATTTTTAATGAGTTGCATTTGATTTAAACAAAATCAAATTTAGTATAAATTTGGTTCAAATACTGCTTTATGCTTTAAAATACATAGATAGAAATTAAATCCTAAGAAAGCTAATTAAAAACTTTAACTCTAACAATATTCCAAGAACTATTACCACATTCCAAGTGAACCAGATGTTAAAGCGACAAATATTTGTGTCATGATTTACATACGCGTATTAAAAACTTGTAATATTATTATAGTTGAATTATTGAATTCCTTAATGTGTGAACACAGTACGTTTGAGTAAGGTTTTTATTCATCTTATTATAAAGTTTTCGGTAATAAAATTGTGCATAATCAATGTAAACAACCTCAAAAATGTATCCTATAAAACAATTTTGATTGTATATCTGCAAAATACACTTTTTAAAAACTGAAATGTTCAGAGAGTGGCATGGATTGTGTGGCACGGAGCACCATCCTCTTGAAATCACATGTCGTTGTTATCAATGTCATCTAGTTCGGGCCAAAAGAATTTTGCAATATTCGACCTATAGTGCTTGTCGTTGACGCTCAAACAAATATGAACCAATGACGCCAGCCCAAAAGCCACACCAAACAGGGACTTTTACGGGATGCATTGGATACTCTTCGATCTTATACGGATTGGTACTAGTTTAATTAACTATTTTTTAGTTTACCTAGACCTAGGACAATCCGAAAAGTAGTACCTTTGTGAAAATATAAAGAATATAGTATATATTAATACATACCTTAAATTACTTCTTTGTATAGTCATCTCGTAAATTTAAGCATTTGTCCTAATGTGTAAAAAGTTTTTTTGTATCCCACTGAAGGAGCTAAGTCTGGACTAAAGGGTAGATAGTTGAGTTTGTTTAATAAATGAGTATTATGCTACTCCATTAATTGTCTTTACTCGCAGATGTTGCATAACAAACCCAAGATTCGTTACTCTATTCGTCGGCGCTCTGCAGTGTGCAAACGGGTACGACTGTATATACCCCGGGTACTCGTTTGAAAAAATTAGACAAGTTGCAGATATAACCAGATTATATTTGAATTTTGAAAATATGCTTTAATAAATGCAATTTAGCCCAACAGATTGTTTATTTTATTTTTATTAATACTACAAATTCACTTCGGTCCTAAAGAAACCACTGATAGTATTTGAATAGAATAGAATAGAATAGGTCTTTATTTTTCAAAGTGACAAGTACATACATGATCAGAGTGAAAAATGCGTCAAGTTACTACAAGCTAAGTTACTTATGCTAAATTATGGATACATTACCTAAGTTAATTTACATATCTATTATTCTAACTTAATTTCTATTGACAAATTCGTCAATTGAATAAGGCTCTAATTCAACTAGAAACTTATTTAGTGACATCATCAGTTGTTTCATGTCACTTTTTAGTCTTTCTATGTTCTCTGGAAATACATTGAACAAGTTTCTTGCCGAATAATGTACTCCAGATTCAGTTGTTTTTTAATGTGTGTTGTGGAACAATATAATTATTTGTGTCATTTGTTGAAGTCATATATAGCCGTAGATGTCCCTTTCGGTATCCATGCTGCATATTGTTAATTGTTTTAAATGAAATAAAAAAGTTGTTTAGTCTATTGATCATGACAATTTCAAATATTTTTGAGAAAACCGGTAGTAGGCTAATGGGCCTGTAATTTTCAAATTTTGATGTGCTACCTTTTTTTATGAGCTGGTTTGATTAAAGCCGTTTTTAAATTTTTTGGGAAAATTCCATACTGCAGAGAATTGTTAATGATATGCGCTAACGGTGTTACTATATTGTGTGCACTGTTTTTATAACAAAACTTGGTATGTTATCTTCAGAGCAATCTAGCCTTGAGATTATATTGAGCAATTGAATTTCTGTTACAGGATCAATATGTTGTGATTCTTTGCGATATCATTTGAATATTCAATGTTTTGAAAATATTTATTGAAATCAGAAGCTATATGATTTACGGTTCCAGGTATATTAATTTCAGTTCTACTTTTATTTTTTCCTTTGATGTCGTTTATTATGTTCCAAACATATTTGCTCGAATTGGGAGACTTTTCCAGTTACTGTCTATAGTAGTTAGACCGGTGCTGAGTAACGGGATTATTATACAGCTTCCTAGTAGATTTGTATGGTTCTAGATATTGTTGATCATGCCGAGATATTACTAGATTATTTTTACAATTTATAATTTCTTCAGTTGGCTTTATATTTTTTGGGGTTTTTGGTGTTGAGCTAACATATTTTCCGGAAAATATACATTTATTAACTGTTTGAAAATGTCGCTAAATAAGTTCCACTGTGAGTTTACACCATCATCAAAAATATCATAAATATTAGACTAGTTGACGCTTTGAATGTTATCACCAAATTTCTGCATATTTGCATTGCTAAATCTTCTAATTAATTTCTTATTAACATGAGAGTCGCGTTTTATTGAAATTTTAATTTTTTGGCTAAGATGATCCGAAACATGTTTGATTTATAAACATATTGTCCATTCAGGTTTCTGATGTGTTTGTTATCCTAGTAGGCTCATTGAAAATTGTCTAAATGAAAAGCTATTTATAAGTTGAATTACATTTAGCTTCAAGTTAGATTGATTTATTAAAATATTAAAATCACCGGCAATTATTGTTAATTTATTATTATTGCACACAATTATTAGCAGTTATTCCAGTAATATTAGGAAATCATCAATGCAGCCACTGGTTGGTTTATATATATATATATATATATATATATATATATATATATATATATATATATATATATTACAATCAAATTACTTACTGATTTTAATATATTTACAGCTGTACATTCAATGATATAAGGTTTATTTAAATTTGTTATTCGAGGTATTTTTTGTAAATTATTGACTGTTTTACAAAGATTCCAAATTTGATTCCACTTTTTATTTCAATAATATTTTCATTATTTCCATGCACTCGTTGGTTTGATATGGGTGTTTTATTCTTCCATGTATTTGTTTGCCACTTATTATTTTTAGTATCTTCGGACTTCTCGGACGCGGAGTCTTCAGATTGTACTTTTGGTGTGACTGATTTTGCCTCTTTAGATATTTTTACTTCCTTATGTTGTACGGTTTCGTCTTTTTTTTGGTGTTGTGTCATTTGTTTTATTGGCGGGTTTGCTTTTATGTTTTTTGCTTACACCCGTTGTTTCATTGGTGCCAGTTATCGATATTATTTTTGATTTCAATTCACTAATCTCAGTTTTTAACTCGCTTATCTCATTATAAAGTTTTTTGGATTGGTTTTCCAAAGTTTGGTTTAAAATACTTTTAAACTTTGCACTTTTCAGAAAAGAAATTATGTCTTCGCTTTTTGAGCGTAGGTCAGGAGCCATTTTATGGTCAGTTTTATGATACCTTGAGAGAGCTCAGGCACGCCCGTTTTGGGTTACGGTCAGCATCTTAATTCCTAATTCTTTATAACTTTATTCTTCTTGCTTATAATACTTTTACAAAAATGAATGAAACACCTACACAAATTTAGACAGCAAGAATCACGGGTGGTCTCCAGTGTTCTCCCACTTTCTCTTATGAATGTTTGGTATTTTCTTTCCGCTGGAAGATAATGATTCCTAGATATTTATTGTAAAATTAGACTTTTCAATCTTCCTCAATATACAGGGTGAGTTTCTTTCGATGTTCTCTATGGGGATCTCAGAAATTATAAGAGATAGAGAGACGGTTGAATGGGGAAAGAAGTGTAGATTTACGAGACGAATAAAATTCCACTTTCAAAGTTTTCAAAAAACTTAAGGGTTACTAGATATTTTGAAAAAAGTAAAAAGTGTCAATTTTTTCAAATCAATATATCTCGGTTATTATATCAGCTAGAAAAAAACTGTAAAGGACAAAGTTTTAGATAATTTTATGCAAATTAATAAAAACTAATCAGATAATTTTTATCGCCATTATTATATTATATTTGAGATATGACGCAAACTTACATTTTATTAAATGGAAACCATAGTTGGCTATGACCTCATTCAAAAGGTAATTTTTTTCTCTTTAATTCAATATGGCATACGACATAGTTATTTCTAAAAATAAGTGAGTTACAGTAATTTTAAATTTTATTGTAAATAATACATGGGTAGCCATGAAAAAGGTGAAAGTAAAACAATTGCAGTTGTTTATAATAATAGCAATATTGTAATTATTAGTTTTACGGAGATAAACCAAAATGAAACAACAGCATAAAGTAATTTTGTAATTATCAATATATCAATGGGAGAGAAATATTATTATTAAAAAAATATGGTCAAAGAGTCCACTATTAATATTATTATGACATAAATTATACCTTTTTTAATTGAATTTATGGCTTTTTTGACTATTCTCTTGTAAATTGAATTAAATGTTTCAATAACAGCTAGTTTATGATTCTCCACGGATTGATATGATTTTTCATATACTTTGTTTTTTACATAACCCCACAAAAAAAAATTCTAAAACGCGCAGATCGGGATATATAGGTGGCCCTGGGATTGGTTTATTTCTTCCCACTTATGAGTTAGGAAAAGCATCATTTAAATAATTTGTAAAGTCAACATGTTATAAGGTGGAGCACCGTCATATTGGAACCATTTCAATATTGCTTGTAATGATAAATTTAAACAATTAAGCGTATCTTCAAATGTTTTATAAAGAAAATGAAAGTAATCATTGTCACTTAGTGAGCTATCAAAAATATATGGACCGAGAATGATTAATCCAAACAAACTCTGGATTAAACCCAAATTTAATTTGTAGTTTTCTCTGTGAAACTACTCATTGATTCTCTTGAGTTTATCTATGTTCATTGTGGCGATTAAAAATACCAAAATTAGTGAATCGCGATTCATCTGTTCATAATATTTTTGCAAGAAACGTATTATCCTCTTGACAAATGTGTTTATACCACACAGAGAAGGCTATTTGATAATTACAAAATTATTATTCTTATACTGGTTTTTCTATTTGTTTAACTTTGTAAAACTAATAATTACAATATTGCTATTATTATAAACAACTGCAATTGTTTTACTTTCATCTTTTTCATGGCTACCCATTTTTTATTTATAATAAAATTTAAAATGACTATAACTCACTTATTTTTAGAAATAGCTATGTCGTATTTTATATTCCATTAAAGAGAAAAAAATACCTTTTGAATGAGGACATAGCCAACTATGATTTCCATTTAAAAAAATGTAAGTTTGTGTCATATCTCGGAAAATAATAGCGATAAAAAATTTCTGATTATTTTCTATTAATCTACATCAAATTATCTAAAACTTTGTTTTTTACAGTTTTTCTCTATCTATTGATTTGAAAAAATGACACTTTTTACTTTTTTCAAAATATCTAGTTACCCTTGACTTTTTTGAAAACTTTGAAAGTGGAATTTTATTCATCTCGTAAATCTACACTTCTTTCCCCATTTAACCGTTTCTCTATCTCTTATAGTTTCCGAGATCCCCATAGAGAACATCTAAAAAAACTCACCCTGTATACTTTGATTACACTTGAAGATTTTGTTGTGGATATATTAAGTAATTAACTTTTATGTCTACTAATTCTTCTATGTCCGTTCAGAGATACTTGCTACGCAAGTAAATTGAGTTTAAATATAATAAGTCCTTAAAATTTTTGCTAAGTGTTTTTTTTTAATGAAAAGTATAAATTGCAATACTTAGTCCTTTATTGTATACACCAGCATTCTGTTAAAATGTATTTTGAACATTTATTTTTATTAGCTACGTTAAAATCTCTAGTAGTTAGATATGGGTTGTCAGAATTATTTGAAGAATTTAGATCACAAATTATCAGAATGTTTGCGAAAAATATACACGTTTGAGGTATAAACTGCGTTTATATAATTTGAAAATATATTATCAATTTGCAAAATTCAAATTATATCGAGTTAGATGGGTTAGTTTTAGAGGTGGAAATAATATTTACCATTCTTACTAATTAACTACTTGATTGTTTTATAAAAAGCTAAAATTTGAACTTTGATCTAAGTGAATTACATTTAAATTGGTTTTATACTATATTTTTGCTTTTTACGTTGTTTTTAAGCGGCATCATCAAATTAATATTTTCATGTTTGTTATATTGGCGAGACAGGTGTGTCTATAATTTATGAAATATCTACTTTACTTGGATTTTATTCCAATCAATTTAGAGACATGTTATTTTTTGAAAAAACTGTTTTGAAACAGACAATTCCATTTTAATTTTTCTGTAAAAAAAACAAAAACAAGGTGTCAGATATCGGGGTTTTCAATAAGAACTTTTTCAATATGGGCAAATCGGAACAACATAAAAGTTTGGTCATTTGTTTCTTAACATATCAGTAGTAGAAGCTTTGGCAATTATTATAATGATTTTATTTTAGCTTAAAAATCCCATTAAAATAATCAAAAATCATTATGAAAATAGTGCTTTCTGTAAAAGTTTCATTTCGTAAAATATGTAATATTTTCAGTCAATATAATCGTCTTATTAAGAATTTGGTCAATAAATTTGAGTCGACAGACTCAGTACATAATGTGCCAATACCAATGCGTGTTCAACCGGAACGTTCAAGTGAAAACATTGCAGCCACAGAATTGAAGAAGATACAAATTTATCAATTCCTCAACGTTCTTAATAATTGGCTTTGTAGCCTTAAAAGGTGCAACTGGTGCAAGGATTAAAGCCGATCGACCATTCACACCGCCGTAGATTCGTAGAATTCATTCAAGAACAAGTTGGTTTTTCTGAAAAAAAAAAAACTTTTTTCTGTATACGCCAAGAAGCAAAATTGCTGCATCTGAAGTTCTTTTGTAGACGTCCTAGATGGTTTCCTTGGAAACAACAAGTCTCCAAACCTTATTTTCTGAATTCGTCACGTTGACTCTTTTGCCGAAAATCTTGTAGCTATCAGCGAGGAATAGGGAGAGAGGTTCCATCAAGACATAAAGTAGATGGAGAGGCGTTACCAAGGATGATTGGATTTTAGAATGATGGCTGATTACTGCTGGACTTTGAAGAAGGACTCGTTTACAAAAATCCACAAAAAGAAAACTACAAAACGCAGTTTTGAGGAATTTTATTCAAAAAAACAAACTCCTCTTTACGAAAAAGGTCCGCATTTTCAAATTATTCAATTCAGCTGCAGTTGCAAATTTTTTTCTAAGATTTTACTAAATATAAGCAGTAAGATAATGGGACTATATTGGTTGGTATGTCACCTTTTTTAAAAATAGGAATAACAATCGGAAATATATTACTTCAAATGCACATATTAAAGATCTTAGTTAAAGGTATTATTTAGAGCTTCCTTTATAATATCAACGCGTAATTCATAGAAGTCCTTAATTTCGCAATTATTTAGTTTGTTTACAACATTTCACTGTCCAAATAGTTAAAATCTCTTTAAATCTAAAATATTGTTTACAATTTGAAAGGTTATCACACAATAAAATTACTGGATCAATATTAGGCTCAGATAAGGAGTCTGTAATTAAATAAAATACATTAAATTAATTGGCCGAGATTTTTGTCTGTTTTTTTGTTTTTACTCGATGGTCTTTTAGCATTTGGTTCGAAGTTATGATTTCTAATATAAGTATAGTTAGCCTTCAACTCAATCGAATCAAATCGAACGTCTGTAAATACTTCTACTGTAGTCGCCAGCGTTTCGCAGCAATTGCAAACCAATTAATGACTTTGTGACTATCATTCAATTTATTAAATATATTCAAAAAAATGTATCACGTCAAAGCCTCCACAAATAGGTATAAATATGTTTAATAAAAGCAGGTATACAATATTTATCAATACATACATGAATATAAAAATTAAGGGATCTACTCCATTAAGTTAATGTCTGTTATTAAATTCAAATGATTAGATCTTCTACAATATATTTTTTATACATTAAATTTGAAATGAAATCGCTGGAATTGACGTTAAATATAAATCGCGGCATATAACTGCAATCCCATGAGTACATAAAAGAAAGCACTTAAGTCCATGTGTGTTGTTTTTTCCCTGCTTTTGTGGTTTATATAAACATTTATTATTTGGGAGGTACTAGAAAAAGCTCTCGTACGGTGCTTAAATCGTGCGGTTTTGTCAGGTCCACGCACACAATGGGGGCCGTTTAGGTGCTCTGCTCGCCTCCAAAGAAAGCCGCTTAAACGGACAGGAAAAGAAAGAAAGAAAAAAAAGGAACGACAATGGATGCGAGAGATATCGGGATTCGGGCAAGGAACTCGAACAGATGTGCAGGGGATAAGGCGAAAGGAAAGGACACGGGGAGAGGAGATTTGTGTGGTATGGATGCCCTATGGAGCATATAGGGCATATAGGATGAGTGCATTAATCTCGTATCGTCTGCCTTGGAAAAATATTGTGACGGGGCTGATGCCCGGGGCCCGGTCTTAATGTTTTCCCAGACAATATTTACGGCCAGACGATATTACCCCCACTTTAATGACCTTATATAAATATCAATAAAGGTTCAAAACCGAGCAAATAGAGATTGGCCATAAAGGGGTTTATATTAGAATACTTTTAGCGGGGAGTGTAATAACCTACAAATTTTATACGTGCACACTGTGCTGAATATTGCAAATTAATACGAATGTGGTTTGGAAATTTAGTTTCTGTAGTTTATTACAGTGGTTACACAGACTAAGTTTCGTGAAGTTTAACTAGTGCATAATAAATTAAGAAATGTTCCTACATTAAAAGTAATATGATAGCATTATGGAACTATAACCATAAATAGAGGGAATAGTATCTTTATTTCGACAAACATGTAACAGAGAGTGTTTCATAAGAAAGTTTATAATTAGTGGACAATTTAAAGAAAGTAAGGCATCTATCGGAAATGCCAGTTTATGTCACTTCACCTGGATATAAATTTTCCAGGATAAAATATACTTTCATTGGCACCCTGGGGTTTTAATTCATGTACAAATTGAATTTTATAGGGGTACAGCTTTAGGTCTGTAGGTCTTCTTGTATAAATGGTGTAATAATGCTCTAGGCATATTTAAAGCGCTTCTGAATTGAATCATTGGAGTCGACATTAACGGATTGGTTAAACTTAATGACGTTTTTTGGTTTTCCAATGTTATATCGGTCTCTTAAAACTTCTTTATCTATTTTTGAATGTGAGTTATGATTGACGCCTTATTTATTTGGTAAAATCTCTGTAACAGTTATTGAATCATAATTTTTGTAAAACATTCGCACGCACAACGCGCGGTTCGCTCCCGAAAAACGCTCCAGAGTGATTAACTTCCTATGAGCTAGACCACCGATTGACACAACCTCGTGCCCTTTGGAATCTCGGCCTTAAGGCAGGAAGCTAAAAAAATATAAACTTACTTATGGGACATAAAAATAAAAATTAATTTTGAACATAGATTCATAAACTATAGGGAATATATTTCCAATCGTCATTATTTTATTACAAATATTAGTTTTTCTAGTATCTTTCATTAGCTAAAATCGATAGTTACATAAAAGTTTTACAAAAAGAGAAGGTGTGAACAATTTGTTAGTTGGCTTATCACTGTAAATTAGTAGCGTTCCGTTTATTTGATTTTAATTAAGATTTGCCGGCATTTGCATCATCGGCCTTGAACTTGACGTCTGACTATTTATAAGTGACCTCCGCAGGAATCGATCGTGTTAATATTAATAACCGTTGCGGGCGCATTAAAATTTGACGTGGGGGTGTGGGCCGCGTGGGCGTTTCAAAGTGGGATGGATGGATGCAGGCGGGCAGGCATCTGGGACACATTTAATTCTGGCATGTGTTTAAAATTAATCTCGGAATGGTACGCGCGGATCCTTTTAGTGTCGGATGAATAATGGAACGAAGTTACGTCCCTTTCTATTCACGTACCCCGCTCTCTTTTGACTTACATTAAGGGAATTTTGAATTAACCCAACGTTCAAAGCGATACGACAATGTTGCCTCGTTTTATTGTACCCACTTGAAGCCTTTCGGATGGGCGAGTAATGTTTAAATGGGCACATCAGAGTTATACAATGACAGAGTGCTCCCGAAGACGAATGCATTTAGGTTATTTCTAGTTTCAAAATACTATATTGTTACAGGTATTGAGTTTTTGTAAATTACAATATTAAAAAAATATTGTAAGCTAAAGAAGCACATATAAATATACTGACTTGGTTAAGTTTGATTTTTGTTTCTTTTTACATCATTCATGGATATTCACTTCTTAGTACATTATCAATTTTCAAATTAAGGCGACACTAATATTTTACTTTTTGTGACTAGTTTCGAATACATGGTAATCATATTCGTATGATGTACCTTATTTTGAATTAACCCTGCTGTTCTGTTCGCGACGCCTATACACTTTGCTGTTCGAGTCATATTGACCCAGGCATCCTAAATTGAGAGAAAATAATTAAAGGCACAAAAAATACTCAATTTTCAATACGCACTGTTTAACAATTATATGACATCTAGCTCGTTTATTAGTTTTGATTATTTGTGGAAAACTAGCTTCTGGTTTACTGTTTGATGGTAGGTTGTTTTTGGCATCTTCGTTTTTCCTCTTTATAGAACTAATTATTGAACAGGCTGCCTTATCTCGTGGTATATTTTTCCTTGATGACACATATGGTGTGATTAATGCTTTTCCTAATTCATGCAAGAAAATTCGTCTTTTATGTAGCAATTTCTTGTTCCACTCTGGATTAATTTCCGTCGATAGCAAAAATGTGTTATACGCACTTATGTCCAGTATGTTATAAAATACTATCATTGGCCATCGATCTTATATGTGTAAACTACTTATATATTGATCCAATGTGTCAATTGCGTCTTTTGTTTTATTATAATCTAAAATTATTAGAGTTTTTTTGTCGGATCTCTCGCAACTTGCTTTTCGTGGTGCAAAGTACTCATCAGCACAACGTGTTTTTTTTTTTTTTTGGGAATGTATGATGTTGTTGAATATTGAACTATGTTCTTCCTTACTGATGGTTGCGGCGGAAAGCTCTGGTTTATTTTTTCGTACTGTTCCTAACATTGTTAGTTTTCTTTTCTTTAACATTTGTCCTAATTGTAAAGAAGTTGTCACATTTTGTCCGTGATATCCCTGTGTAAGATCTAATACAACACGCATTCCTTGATTTTTTTTTGGCACTGAACCTGGCGCCTTTCTAGTATGGATTTGGGATTTCAGCACAAGCACATTGTCCACAATTCTCGAATAGGAGCTAACTTGTCATTTACTCTTCTTTTTTGACGATCACTTCGATTATCAAAACGTAATACGACATGGTTGCTCGAAACATTAGTCTGCCAGTTTCACTATCCCACAAACTTTTTGTTGATTCACCATGTGACTTGTATTCTCCAGATAGTAATAGTAGTCCAATATATGCTTCCATTTTTATTGCATCTATTTTATTCCACATATCACCGAAAATAGTTTTTGTTATATGTTGAAAATTCATATTCACTTGTTTGGTTGTTGAAGTAAGACATTTAAATTTTCAAAACACTTTATTATTGCTTTTTTTAAACGCAACCATTGTTTCTTCGCCTGAAGAAGCCACAGTGTGGTGAAACAAGCAATAATAAAGTGTTTTGAAAATTTAAGTGTTTCACTTCAACAACCAAACATTTATCATATCCAATAACATTTTATGGACCTTATTATTGAATACAACATTGTATTAAAAGAATACAATCCGGATGACAAAGGAAATGAATCACACCAAGAAAATTGGAAAAAGGTTACTAACAAAAGAAAAAGACGTCCAACGCATGAAGTAATAATGGGATCTGGAAAATCGGAAGGTTTATTCAAAGCCTCGCCAAGGATGACATGATATTTCTTAGGACGAGTCGACCCGGAAATAACCAAAGAGGAAATTGTATCTTATATCAGGAAACATATATGCGAAAATGGTCACCTAGAAGTTACACAATTAAAAATTAAGAGAGAAAATGAAAAGGGATTTAAAATTGGATTTGAATCAAAATTCGAAGGAAAATTCAAAGAAGCTGATAATTGGCCTACAAATATTAAAATTCTTTTATTTTGGAGCGCAGGAAAATCCAATAACACAATAATATATCCATCAAAAGGACGCAACGAAGTGAGAGACAACTCATTAATACATCTAAACATACGATCAATTAACAAAAATATAAATAAACTTGAAGCTCTCTTGGAAGACCACAATGATTGTCTATTTTTAACAATTACAGAACACTGGAAAATAACAGAAAAACTTAAAATATTTACATTAAATAATTATGTTCTGGCGTCATTGTTCTGCAGGGAGGAACATCAATGGAGAGAAACAGCGTACGGTGGGCTCATCAATATATGTGCGCGATGGTGTGAAATGTTTTATAAGAAGCGATATTAACAATATATCATCTATAGGTGCGCTTGAGTGTGCAACAGTTGAATGCATTTACTATAAATATAAATACGTAATTGTCACTATTTATAGAGCCCAATTTATTCATAATATTACATAATTTTTTCAAACATTTAACTTTTTACTTAATAAGCTACTTATAGAAAATGCTACTTGCATTATATCAGGCGATTTTAACATAAATATAAGTAATGATACTACTGAAAAGTTTGAATTTTTAACTCTATTACGATCATTCAATGCAATTATTACAATTGATAGCGATACTCGAATTAGTTCAACCAGTAAGTCGGTAATTGATAATATCATTACTAACATTTATGATACCTATAACACTGAAGTCTTTAATAGTCATATGTCAGATCATCTTACACAAAAACTAACGTGGAAAGCATCGATCTCTCCACAAAAAGAAAATTTTATTAAAGTAAGAAATTTTAGTAGTGACAATATTTCAAATTTAAGATAACCAACAATTCTGATATATCTAACCTATATAAATGGAATGATGTATATGAATCATGGAATTGTTTCATAAAAGCTATAAGCAGTGCAATCAACAAATCTTGCCCTAATATAAATAGGAAGGTAACGAAAGATTCTAAAAAATGTATAATTCTCCTAAAGTTATTAGAAATAAGAATCTGTTACATTCATTGTAACATCATTAAACATTATAATATTGAAGCAAATTCCCTTTATAATAAATTAAACTGCTTTTACAAGCAAAAAGAAATGATTATCCTAGAATTATTAATGAGAGTGATAATAAAATAAAAAGAAAATGGATGATTGTAAATAAATTATTAGGTAAAAGTAATTGCGATAACCTTGAACATTTATTAGAACACATTAATGAAATTAATATTTACTTCAGCACTGTTGCAAGTCAACTTATTACACAGTTACCTAATACATCATTTTCATGTAATATTGAACGATTTCATAAATCAATATTTTTAAATGCTGCATCAACCACAGAGATTTATAACGGAATAAATGAGCTAAAAAATAAACATTCTACCGGTTTTGCCGAAGTTTCTTCTATAACATTAAAATGTTTAACATCGGAATTAGTGCTTCCAATCAAATATTTAGTCAATCAAATTATGGAAAAAGGAGTATTTCCTTCTTGTAGGAATAATAAAACCAATATTCAAAAAAGGCGACCCCTATGGTTTAAACAATTATAGACCCTTAACATTATTAAGTGTTTTTTCGAAAGCGGTTAAAATGTGATAGCGAAAAGATTAATCGATTTTTTTATCAAAAACAAATTATTTAATAAATCACAGCATGGATTTATGAAATCTAAATCGCCAATTACTGCACTATTTAGTTATGTAACCGAGATAGTTAAAGCGTTTGAAAATGGTGAGTTTACGAGTTTAATCTAGCACAATAATTGCTTGTAAACAACTTAAAATTCATCAAAATACTTGCCTACAATCGTTAGGTTAGAGGGTGGGATAGATGTCATCCACCTATCCTATATAGTAATAATAATGCTTTTATTACAAAAATAATTTTAGTTTTCTAAACCGAAACTAGAAATTATGCTGATGTTATTAATGATTTCATAAGTACTGTTGTAGCCAAAATCTGATTTTATATGTAGGGTGGGTTGGTGGCCACTGTCCTACTTTTCAATTTTAAATAATAACGAAAGTTTGATTTAAAAATGTTTTAAAACAAGAGAAGTTTGGGTGTAAAGTGTAGCAGCATAAAAAGAAATTATAATTCTACAAAATAATCGCCTATGAACATAAGGTTAGAGGAATGAATAGAGACCAATCACCCTTCCATACTACATAAATATTACCACTTTCATCACAGTAACTATTTAAGTTCTCTAAAATAATAACAAAAAACATGTAGATGTTGTTAATGCTTTTATGAGTGAAGATAGAATTTTTAATTTTGGCATAAAGAAAACTATTAAAGAAAGTTGCTTGAGCATGACATAATACGAGAACTAATATTTAATTTGTATAACATTTAAAATTATTTTTTATTAGAATTAACTTCATGAAAATTTTAGGACAGTGGTGATGAGTAGAAAGCTAGTGATGGGAAAAATCCAGATTGATATTTCAAACAAAACCATTTTTGGAAGTTTCAATGTAGTCGAAATAAAAGTATTTATCATGAATTGACATACGAATGTCGAGATAACTGACATGCATTTCATGTATGGACCTGATTGCAATTCATTACAAGCTGGCGGTTGTAAATAGAACGGTTTACTGACCGTAATGTTCCTGATAAAAAAATATTTCAACGTATTCATCAACTTCTTCATAAAACAGGCAATAAAACAAACTGTACGTTTAGGAGAGATAATGAGAGCAAGAGCGGTAAAAGTAAAGGAGAATGTGCAGGACACGATACCAGGTACAAGGTACCAGCTACTTCCATTCGAAAAATTGCAAAAACTTTGAATGTAAGTCATGGGGCTATTTAGAAAATACCTAAAGACTATTTGATGTACCCATATCACATACAACGTATTCAGGCATTGCTTTCTGCAGATGTTCCTCTACGTATTGCATTCTGTCAATGGGTTTTGGACCCATTGGTTCAAATTCCTCAAGTACTGATGCTGATTCTCTTTTAATGGAGCAAATTTTTCAAGAAATGCAATAAGGGATTTTTCAAAATAACTATGTATAGGCTGAAAAAAACTCACATGAGATACTTTAAGATCAGTTTCAATATATATTAGTTCTGGTTAACGTTTAGCTTCTAATTGTGGATGACTGGCTAATTGGTCCGGTACTTCTACCAGGAAGACTTACTGGTGAGGTGATCGCGACTTTTTAGAACAAATGCTACCTCTGTTTTTGGAAGATGTACCTTTGGCAACAAGAAATGCAATTGGTTTACTTGAGTGGAAAAATGACTTACTGGCGAGGTGTATCGCACTTTTTAAAACAAACCTCTGTTTTTCGAAGAGTGGAAAATATGGAAGACTAGCACAACAAGGATCGACATTGGTGGTTTTGAGAGATTTCGGTAATTTTCCCTTAATACACGAAACAGAGTGACTATAGTTTCGATCATAAACTGATCATTATCAAATATAAAGTACTTAAAATTATTTACAAGCGTTATTTAATACCTTCGAAAAGAGGATAATACATTAAATCAGTCTGGTCATTAAGAAGGGAAATCCCGGGATTAATTTTTGCTTTGTGAATCTCCGGCGCTTCCAGTAAATCCATTTTATGACCTTTATCCGTAAAGTGGATTACTGAAAGTACATCCTTACCGAAAATATGATTATTGTTCTTATGTTTCAATCTGAAAGCTCGTTCGTGTTTCAAAATTACGACTGACCAATGTAAATTCCTTTACATGATTCGCACGTTAGTTTATAAATACCTGATTTCTTCAATTTATCTATTTTTGTTTTTGGGTTGTAAATCAAATTTGCAATTTTATTATTACATCTAAAAGCTACTTTAACGTTATATTTTTCTAAAATATTTTTGATTTTAAGGCTAATCATCCCGAAGGAGGTTAAACTTTGAAATCGCTTATTATCTTCTGAAGTTGGATTTGTATATACATATTTTTGTATTGTACTATTTTGTACAGTTAATAAATAACTATTGTAGTAAAACAAAGTGAACCAAACCAAGTAAACGCCAATAACATTCAAGAAAATCTTTAATTTTGACATAAGAAAATTATTAAAGAAAATTGCATGAGTATGACATAATATGAAAAATAATATTTAACTTGTACAACACTCTTAAAATATACTTGCATTAGTATTAGCTTCATGTTGATTTACTTAAAAATTTTAGGACAATGATAGTGAGTAGAAGGATGGTGTTGAGAAAAAATCCAGATTGATATTTAATGATATATCTATAAGAGAAAAGAAGTGTATTTTCTAAGAAAATCTGTATAATAATTTATCTTTTTTTTTGTAGTTAAGATTTGTCATTTAATAGAACATCTCTGCATTTTTAAGTTAAAGGAAGCATGTTACAAGAATTTTAAGTTTTTGTTATTCATATTGTGTTTTGTTTAAAATACACAATATATTAAGTGACGTGGGTTGTATTGATGCTAGGGTCGAAGGTCATAAACATGTTCCAGAAAACTGAGTATATCAACATGAAAAATATTAATAGTACTAATTCTAAAATATAAAATAGTTGTTATTCCAAATTTATTCGTTCGTTCAAAATTATAATTATCATAATTATCTTTACATAAGCTTATAAGATGCAGTTATTTCTATATAAAACACCTAAATTTTTTACTCAAGATAATTTTTAGTGTTAAATTTTATACAACATTTATATAATTTATATAAATAGGAATTGCAGAACCATAAACCAATAGGCTACGCTACAGTTTAAATATGGTTATGTAAATTCAAAATAAATACTGTTTAAGGATTTTGCCTCCAATGTATGCCTAATTTTTTTGCATACATAAATAAACTTCTTTATTTTAGCCTCTACACTGTAAATATGCTCCTTCCAGTTTAAATGTGAATTAAGTATTATTCCTAAATATTTGATCCACGGATTAAACTAAAATATCGCAATACATTTCTGGTTACTACGTCCATAAGACCAGTGCTATAAAAATTAAATTTGAGAAAATATGTTTTATTATAGTTTAAGCATACGTAATTTTTATCAACCACAATTTGTTATTTGTTGTAAAGCCTTCAAAATTCAAAAACACGTATTTCAAGGAATCACCTGTATTATAGGTAACAGTATCGTCTGCATATGATACTAATAGAGAATTATTGGTTATTTTTAGGAAATCGTTAAATGTATCAGGCCCTAACTTTAAACCCTGCGGCACACCACAAGTTACCTCTATATTGCAACTGAAAGCAGCATTCACTGATACCAATTGGTATCTATTAGAAAGGTAGCTTTGTAACAGGCGCAAGGCTATACCACTTAACCCGTATAATTTAAATTATTAATATAGTTTGGCATGATTGATATTAACCAATGCCTCAGCCAAGTCTACAAATATCAAAACTTTTATGAATGTATAGACTTGTTATGTCAACTTGGTTCATATCCTCTGTCCCTTTGCCTTCGCAGAAGCCAGACTGACTATATTTAAATCAAGTTAAATAGTTTTGAATTTTTGTTTTCATTATACGAACGTCGAGATAACTGACATGCATTTCATGTATGGACCTGATTGCAATTCATTACAAGCTGGCGGTTGTAAATTGAACGGTTAACTCACCGTAATGTATCTGATAGAAAAACCTTCCAAAGTATTCATAATCGTCTTCATGAAACAGGTATTAAAACAAACTCCAGGAGCTAATGACAGTAAGAACGGTAGAGGTAAAAGAGAATGTGCTGGATACGATACAGGAAGTACTGGGTACTATATATTCGAAAAACTGCGAAAACTTTAAATATATAAGGCATTAGACTGTTTGGAAAATTCATTTACCTATGTACCCATTTCATACACAACGGATTCAGGCACCTCTTTCTGCTGATTTTCCTTTATGTATTGCATTCTGTCCTTGGCTTTTGCAGCGATTAGTTCAATTTTTTCAAGTACTGAAGCTATTCCTTTAACCAATGAAGCGAATTTTCTAAAAATTCAATAAGGGATTATTCAAAATAACCATGTGTAGGCTGAAAAAAATTTACACGAGATACTTCAAAATCAGGCTAATTGGAACGGTACATCTACTAGAAAGACTTTCAGGTATGGTGTATCGCAACATTTCAAAACAATGGGCAATGTCTTGTGACCAGTCTTATCACTTTTAGTGAGGCGCAAGCTCTGCTTGATGATAAGTGAATAAATATTTTGGATGGTCTTTGAGCTTGTCCTTTCATCCAATGCCCAGTTTTTTTCTCACATTTGGACCACGCCTTTCCTATGCGCTTTTGAAAGCTCACATGTAGGCTTTGATCCGATCATGGTAGTCTCAGTTCCTTCCCTGGCCAGTACAACAGTATGTTCGTTATATTTGCGAGGGCTAGTATCCATATTAGAGTGAGCTTGTTGTACTTGGCCAATTGCTTCGGAGCTTGTTTAGATTTCCTAGAAATTTTGTAATTGAAGATGTACGTTTTCAGGTTCTTAAAGAAAACCTGCCTGCCTGAGAACAGGCACATGTGTGTACCTTTGTAGTTCTTTTTTTAAAAACTTGAGCATATCTTTCCAAGCCATTATTATTTTTTTATATATCTGTCATGCTGACATTAACTGCTAGAAGTTGCCTCGAAAAGAGTGGATAAATTAACCAAGATGAAACAAACTATAATTTATTCGTGATGCAAATGCCAGATGCTATCTTTTTACATGACAGTACAAGGAGGGTTTGAGTGGAAGAATGTATTAAAGTCCTCCACGTTGAAAATTTACTAATAATTAGAAAAAACACGAAAACATTTCGTAAATCTACAACACATGAGTCTTATTAAGACTACGAAAACAAATCATTTTTGAAAAACTTCTTCTCTGGCTAATATCTCGACAGACATTAAATGATACAAATGTAATTTGCGTGTTACAAAATAGCAAGGCTATCAAAGCCGCACTAGTTTGAACGTATTTATTTCAGCAAAATAAACTATCATCAACCTAAACTCATTTTTTTTTCAAATTTATCATACTATGATATATTCACTCACAAACTATTCAACCATTTTTAGTTTATTTTACTGCCTGAATCGTGGCGGCTGTCAATACTCACATAAAAGTGCGGTACAACTTTGTTATACCGTTTCTTTAAGTTCAAAATTTTTGAGTGCCCAAATTTAAGTCCTGTACCATGCCAATCCAGTCTCATCGCACGTACCTTATTTTCTTATCTGTTCATGCAGGGGAAGTAGGTCTATTACAGCTTCCTTTGCTATAGAAGGGGTGGTGTATAACCTCCGTGATGCTAAAATATTCCATAGTCCCAAGGGTTTGAATTTTTTTTTGCACCTTTGCTTTTCTAGTCTTGACACCACCATACTAATGAGCAATCTGTAACAATTGGTCTTACTACCATAATGACAGCCAATATATCATTTTGGAATACAGTCCCCATGATCTTCCAAAGAGACTGCGGCATATTCATATGCGCTGTATCTTTGCAAATTGTTTTTCTATGTGCGCGTTCTAATTAACCAAAAAATTTCACTTGATTCTCGATGAGTTCAAGAAGAAAGGAAGATAAGGCTAATCGAGCAGTTGGATTTTACTTCATCGGGTAGCCTTCGGACCTCCTTGGCGATAAATATCACCCTCTTTCTATGCCATTAAAATATACTTAGCATACAAATTGTTATGTAAGCTGCCCGAAGGGGCTATTATATTTAGCCTCTGCTGCAGCAATGCAGAGAAAATGCCATCTGGGCCTGGTGCTTTTAAGGTTTTAAAGGTATTGAATTTTCTCTTTGGTAAAGAGTTTACTAGCCTTTCTATTGCTTTCTTTAGTAGGTAGGAATATGCTTTCTCGTGTAGATTTAGAAGTGTTTTCATTGGAGTCAAAAGATGTAGAACCTAGAAAGTGCGTCTTTAATAGCACACTGATATTTACCTTGGCCCTCTTTATATAACTCCCATCAGGTTTTTATTAGCTTGGTGGTCTTTAGACAGGATTTTGTGGAGCCTGGCTGTTGGAGTTGTATTAGTAACTCCCTCACCGAACGTTTTCCATGTTTTCTTCTTCGATTTTCTCAACTCATTATATTCCGACAGGGTCTGCCTATAGCCATCCAAGTTGCCTGTTTTCTTTGCCCTGTAAAATATTACCCTGGCTTGCATCTTGTCGCGACATGAATCTTTGTTCCACCAGGCCAAGTCTCTGGAAGGAGATCTCCTCTTTAGCGGACAACTGAATTCATACGCCTTTATAATACCATTTCTGAGCAAAGCTGTTGCTGTTTTTAGCTCCTCTTCTGTGGTCTGGATGTTGAGGTAGAGATCATCAATTCCTCCCTATGTTCCTTGGATTTATACACTTTATTGCGTTTTCTTTTTTGGCTTTTATATCGAAATCAATATCCTAATGGTTTGTAAAAGGGGTCCTCCACAACATGCCTATTTTAAATTATACTTGCTGTGCAGGCATGAGCTGGAGTAACATCAAACACCTCCTGTTTGATTGCATTCGTAAATGTGGGCTCTCCACCTCTATTAGTAATATCTAAAGTGGTAATCTGTTGTGTACTTGCTGCCCCATACCATGTTGTAGGCCTTGGTATCATATCCCAGAAAGAAGTGTATTCACTCTTCTACATTACTAAACAAGTCTTCTAACTCCATTGCTGGTGGATTATTATGATTTTATGGAAAGTAGGCAGACGTCATGACAACCTGTCTCTTGCTTTTCTTCGTGGGAACTTATATAGTATATATCATACGTATAGTACAGTACATATTCATTCAAACATAGTAATCGCGAGGGAAGTGAATAAATAAACGTAGTTTTTAACTTATTCCTTAAATTTTTAAATAATACGTCATAAATTTACCGAAACATGAGTGATATGACCATCAAAGTTCCCTGAAAATTAAACAATGTATCTGAATCATAATTTACTTTACCTGTTAGGGAAATATATATTTAATAGAAAAAATATTAAACATTCAAAGCAAGATAAATAATTATTAAAAGCACATACAATTTAAATTGTCTAAATTTGTAATTCTCATATTTTTTCAAATTGAAAATATTACGTTTGAAATTATTTTATACATGAAACTCATTGTGTTCTTTTATTAATTTACGGTACAAAACAAAACTCTATACTAAAATATATTTTCTAAATAGCGTATTTACGTTGAAAAATATTTCAGAATTCAACAACATATTTTGATATAATGAACAACAAACATGTTTTTGTTTTCTTTCATTCAATAATGGAATTCTCTCATTTATTTAATTTACACATTAAAATAACATTTACAACATTCATATTTATATAACTTTTCGATACCAAACACTACTATAAAATATAGGCTTTGTTTAATTTTATGTAGTAATTTACTACCACAATATATAGGTCGCTACTGTCGTCTTTATTGCAGAAAATGTAATATTTTTCTAATTTGTGATAATAGTGAAAAATGGGGTGGTTTTGATGTCGCGTGCAAAAGCCGCTTAGAACTAACAGCAAACGTCCTCTACAAAGGCTGAGCACACTCGAACAGCTGTTCGTTGTAAGAGCGTGGATTGGTGTGTATGTGTGCGGGTGTGTGAGAGAGGGGTGGAAATTGAAACAGAAGGGGTTGTTTTGGCCTTGTACGTATGTGTGTGTCTATGTGTGTGTGTGTGCCCTGCAAGCTCGACAAAGATAAAAGGGAAAAGCATGGAAGAGTAAGCTGTAATCGTGTATCGTCTCGACAGTAGAAATATTGTGACTGGAAAACGTAAGCTATGCTTACGTAAGTACAGGAGATTATGTGCCGGTCGTTGACGTTTCCGGGGGATCATGTTTCAACGATTACCGTCGGTACTTACGGGTTAACGGTTTTAAAGATAGGTGTCTATTTCATTGACATATTACTAATAATATAAACGATGTAAATGGTATATAATGTAATTTATAATTGTATTTAAACCAACACAATATGATTTACATGAAATATTTTATAAAATACATGTGTTTTCAGTTTTTAAAGTAATCTAAGGTTAATTTTAAATTAATTTCAACTAGATAATAAATAAGATCAAATATTATGAATAGTAGGTATGATGGCGGTTAATTTAAACTCAAAGAAATTATACAATAATGTAGAGTAAACATTAAATTGTTGTTTCTCTCACAAAAACAACTACGAACCGTTTGGGTCCTATTTTTTAATCTTTAACGTAGCATATGTTATTATAGAGCTTATAAGCATCCAGTTATTCTTTGAAGATGGAGACATCATTAAGGTGGCATATGTTAATGGTGTCTCTGTTCTCAACGGAAAACTGGAGCCTTACAAATAAGTCGAAGCCGCTTCATAGCTGTTGTTGGCAGGGAAACAATAATTAAATGCTTACCATTGTTATTGCTAATTGACACTGTTGTCAGTTACCTAATAAATTATTGTTCCTTGTAAACAACAGCCGCATAGCCTCGTAGGGATCTAGTGCAACGTTTAGACAATAGATGGTACCTTTATGGTAATATCTTAGTTACCTAATTGCCCCTGGTTTGTCCACTTAGTTAGGGAAATCAGCGCAACGTTTAGACAATAGGTGTTACTTTAATGATGTCTTTATCCTTAATAATCTGACTAGATACAAACAAACTTTTACTAATATATAGTTTGACACGAATAAACGCTACAGAAACTAGATAACATTCATCGTCTATATCTACACTAATCCTATGATCTAAATGTTACTACTAAACAGTACAAATATTACTACTAATGTATACTTAAAGAAAACAATAATTAAATTGGGCGCAAGAATGACATCATTTTGTTTAAAAGCGTAAATGAAAATATTTTTTAAGTTTTTATATTACTATTTATTGTATAATATACCAAACAAAGTTACAATATATTATCAATTTTGACACAACTATAGTTTCGACCTTTGCAGGTCATTTTCAAGTGTTGATTGAAGAAGAACCCTGTATTCCCTGTTAACAATTTATATGTGATGTATTTTTAATGAACCTAATTAGGACTGGAGAGATTTATTACAATGAATTAACTAATATGATTTAGTGCGGTATTGTGGTGCAGAGCGGATTAAAGTGCGGTGTTTTCAGAAGAGGTATATGTCATTATAAGAGCTTAAATAATGGCAAAAAAATTAAATCCGTCTGCTCATTAAGCAGATGAGAATTAATATTCTTGCCTTGGCGGTATATCTCTCATAAATCTCTAAGATTAAGCCTTTGGCCTTTACTGCATGTAAATTTTTAAATTATCCATATGTGGAAATGAATGATTACACTCTAAGATATGATTTGAAAAAGAACTTATTGTATATCTAAGTCTTCATGCTCTATAATGTTCATTGTATCTCTTTTCAAAACTCCTACCTGTCTGTCCTACATATGTGCTGTTACATTAGGAACATGAAATTTGGTATACTCCCGATTTTTTAATAGATCGCATTTTGTCTTTCGCATTAAAAAGTATGTTTGAAAGTTAGCTCGCTGGTCTAAATGCAATTTGATGATTCTGTTTTTTGAAAATACTTGATATTTTATTTGTTACGTGCCCAAATATTTTCAAAAAACAGATATCGAATTGCATTTAGACCAGCAAGCAAACTTTCAAATATACTTTTTATAAAAAGGCGTTCGAATGAAATAAATACAAAGGAATACAATAAAGCATGCAAACTCGATGATTGGTGGACGAAAATATATAAAAACCTTATTTGGTGGAAGAAATGAAGCGAATTCCACATAGGAATGAGGATAATTATGTTTAAAGCAAAGAAAATTATAAGAAACGAAATGGAAATTATTCCAAAATCACTAGGTAAACTGAACGTTTTCGGGTATTCATATTCGATTCAGAGAAAAAAGACAAAATTGATGCTCTTTTAGCAATATTTGTGTTGAAACTGAATATTAAAATTTTCTAGCCGAAGAAAAAAGCCTGCTTACAAAGAAAGAGTTAATTTTATATTTAAATGGAGAGCGAATACAATATAGGACTGTTTTTGTATTATATTGCTCGAAGCAAAAAATACAAGTGATAATAAAAAAATGGTAAAACCTATAAGTAAAATAAATTTGCAATGTGTTTAAGATTTCAGAATATCTAAGTGCGACCAAACTCATGGCTTAAAAGAGGTTTAAATAGTAGATATTTCGTTTTCTAGAATTGCCAGAAGGTTGTATTTAAACCCTTTAAATCATCTTCTAAACAAGATACAGAAGGTGCTCTGGCAGTCAGAAAGTCGTTGGATGATCATGAGACTACCACCCAAAATCATTAAGTCTTAAAACTGCAACAAGTAAGATAAAGCACATTCAAGGTTTAGCATGTTTGGGAATTACTGGAACCTTGTGCAACACACCGATGAAAAAATATTTTCGTATTTTCTTCTAAATATTAATATTAGATAATATTTGTCTACAACATTTAAAGTTATTCAGAAATTAATCTGGATTTTGCAACAAGAATAATTAACAGTTACTTAGAAAATTGTTTCAAAATTTAAACAGTATCTAATCAAACCTTTAAAATTTAACAACAATAAAGAAATTGTTTAAAATTGTACAAAGTTTTCTAAGAAAAATTTAAAAGTAAATTCCATTGGCCTCAAAATAGTCAAAATTTTATTAAACCAAAGAAATTGTAAATCTTTAAAATAAATGCTGAAAAAACAAGAACAATTCAAACATTTCGCAAAAAAATAAAACCTGACGTTAATAAAAACAGTTTCAACAAACAAACTCTTCACAAAATACCATTAGAAATAAAAAAAATAAACAGTTTAAACTCTCCAAAATACGGAAGCAATGTTTTATGGGTCGAGTGAAAGAACACCAGAAGTTCTGAACTCCGCCTTCAAGATCTATGCTCCAAATTAGATCTTGTAAAGCAATAAACTGAACTGAACTATTTATTTATGAAAATTAAAGTATTGAATTGACGAGACAGATACATGATAAAACTCATTAACAAATTGAAATAAAACAACAGAGTTGACAGGGTTTCACATTTATTGTTGAACACTGCAACATGTTTCGCCACACAGTGGAGAATTATTATTATTCATCTCCTTGATGAAGCCACTGTGTGGCGAAAAATGTTGCAGGGTTCAACAATAATGGGAAACCCTCCCAACTGTGTTGTTTCATTTAGAAATTAAAGTAGTTAATAGTAATCAAAATTTTAAGAAATAATTAATTTGATAGTACAAATAGTTAAAAACTTAATTAAAATTAAATAACATTTTCTCAGAGACAAAACCAACAGTACAAACTATAATAAAATCAGTTTAAAAAGTGTTCATATTTTCTGGAGGAAAACAGTTGAAAATTTAATATAAAGTGAAATTTCCTTAAAAAATAGGTAAAATTTTGGAAATAAAACAATTAAAAATATGAACACTGAATAAAACACTTACTATGTTTTTAACCACTAAAATTTATTATAATATATAAATATATTACAATGTGTAAGACTTAAGTTTCGACTTTTGACGGTCATTATCAATTATACTTACTTACTTATTACTTAATAATGACCGTCAAAAGTCGAAACTTGAGTCGTACACATTGTAATATATTTATATATTATAATAAATTATAGTGGTTAAAAACATAGTAAGTGTTTTATTAAGTGTTCATTATGAATTACCACATAGTAACGGTCGCAACCATCATAATAATTAAAAATATTTTATAAACAGTTGAAAAATTAATAAAAGATTTAAAGTATTTGGTATACTTATTTTAATAAAAAAATAATAATTGCTTAAAATAGTTATTGTTTTTTTCAAGAAGAAAAAGCAACAGTATAATAATTTAATATATTATAATATATTACAAAGTAAGGAAAAAATTGAAAATTCCAAAATCTGTTTTTTTATGAATATCCAATATTTTATTGAAACAAAACCATTGAAAATCTTAAAAATATTTTACAAGAAAAAAACACCTGAAGTAGAAATGTTTAAACATGCCCAGAAGCAATTCAAGTTCAAGAGAAAACAGTCAAACTATTCAAGACCAATTCGTGCAAAGACGCATCAGGCGTGTCAAATTACTCTGCTCCCAGACTTTGGTAAAATGCTTAAAAACATAGTTAAAAATAAGTGAATAGTCCATATATTACATCTTAATAATTTGGTTTTATTGAAAATCGTTCCACTTCTTTACTACTTTTAAGTCTACCTCTAACAATTTAGCAAAGAAAAAATGTCAATGTCAGTTTGAAGTTTATTAAACACATCCCGAAATCAAGGGAAAAATAAGCATCTAAATGCTAAACAAAATAAGTAACTAATGCTGAATCATTTGAAACAGCGAAGGAAAGTATGGGTTTGAATGGAAAAACATTTAATGCAAAAGAATTGCGCCCTTCAGCATGCTGACAAAATGTGTATTATTTACATGTATGTGCTTTCTTCTGCCGATTTTTGTTAATATTCTTTCACAAAGCATGTATGATAAAGACAAATATAATAATAATAATAATAATAACAGCCAAACAGCACATCTCGAACGTCAAACATCCGCAATGGTCCTACTAGATATTCAAAAAGCTATTGATTCAGTTTGGCATCAAGGTTTGCTATTTAAATGCAAATCCATAAAAATCTTACCTCATCTCCTTAACCGACAAGTAAAAATCCGGAATACTCTATCACGCGCCTCTGTTGCTTCACAAGGTTTTCCCCAAGGATTCCCTCTATTACCAATCCTTTACAACAATTATGTATATGATATTTATAACCCTTACAAGGGCTAATAGATACCATACAATTATGGTTCGTAAAATGAAGAGTAATTTACAGTTCCTTATAATTATTAATAACTATAATATTTCACCATATCCTTCTTGCAAATATCTTGGAATAACATATGATCCCAAATTACCTTTTAAAACACAGACTCAAAACCTCAAATCGAGTGCCGAGAAAAGTTCGATATTTTAGAAGCCATTCCTATAAAAACCAAGGCATATCAAACTAAAAAGCGATACATATTTACAAAATAATCTGCCGACCTCTTCTTAACTACGCCACTCTCTTATTCTACAAACTCTATCCTTCCGTTCTAAAAAATATCCAGATATCGGAACAATCAGCCCTTCGTATGCTTACAAAAAAAATTCACCACCAACCAAAATGTGCAGTTTAATATTAATAAAAACGATTGAAGTTTTTTTAAGAAACTAACAGTAACCAAAATCTAAATAAGAAATTTAATTTTCCTAAAACCATTTGACATTTCAGCAAATAAACAATTAATAAACTATATCATTTGTAATGTAAACTTTCAGAGAATTTCAAAAAGAAATTTTAAAAAAATCAGAAATCAGCAATTGTATTACACTATTTTATATAGTGAAAATAACTGTTTTAAGTGCTAGATATCTGTAGTAATTAATAAGTTCCGCAAGGAATGTATGTACATTTATCACAAATCCTGCTTACCATACGGTGTGTGATGAAATGGCTGCATGACATCGCTAACAAAAACGTCTGCATAGATAAGAAAAGCGTATGTAAAAGGTGGAGCAATTTTTTGCATCCGTGAGCACCTCGTAAAATGTAAATTCACCTCGGCGTATTTATTAATAACAAAATGAAATAAATTATATAATTTCACGAGAACGCTGATCTTATAAAAAGACACAAATGACTTCTTGAACCTCTCATGAACCCAAAGTGGAGTCTAAAACATAAGAATGCTAGAAAAGCTCCAGTTTCGTCGATTGTGATGAAAGCACAAAATATAAACTACAACGTACTACTATGTACTATGCACCTATTATCAATAGCTTATAACTGTTATAAGCTATTGATAATGGGCGCATAGTACCCGAATGTACATCTAGCGAAATAAAAATTAATTGTGAAGAAAGTGTTACTGTTTTAATCAAGTGTTACAACGTAATCAACTTTTCTATTCACATAAATTCCCTGGTAATATCACACCAACCACACAACAATTGTGAAAAATCAGAAACGATGTATTAATTCTCCAGATATTGAGAATACTAAAAATACGGACAAGAATAGTGCTTTAAAATAACTCGAGAAGCATCAAGTGGATGTAATGGATAGTATTATAAAACTTTAACCGAGTAACAAAACTAATCAAAATTCGAATATACAATCCACCACAATTTTAACACCAACGGCGACTGTAGACAAGTTAAATGACGGTCCGATAATCTTGTATGGCTCGATGGAAAAGAATAGAAAGCAAACCACATGTAATCGAAATGTCGAACCACCAACCAAAAGAGGCTGGCCAGAAATTGGCACAAAGCAAAAACACAAGAAAAATATAACAGTTGTAAATATTGGAAGTAACTCAGAATTACAGACAACTTTTCCTCAGACCCTGTATTACATTGGAAGGACTGTAAAGTATTGTACAGACAAGATTCTAGAAAAATATACCACTTGTAACGATACTGATAGCTCTGAAGAATGATAATCAAATCGCAATCAAGATTGGATTGCCATTATTCTATTCTAAGTAGATGGAAAACCCTTCAAGCTGGTCACATTATATCAAAATTATATTCTGAGAAGATGGGAGACACTTCAAGCTGCTCACAAAATATCTAAATTCTATTCTGAGAAGATGGGAGACTCTTCAATCTGTTCACAAAATATCAAAATTTAAAGGTAATATTTTTAGCGGATGAGGTCATATCAAATGTAAAACAACATAAAACTAGTGAAAGTTTCTCAACAGAAAAGATGAAATATATTCACTTAAATTCAATCTCGCAGAAACCAACAGCGTTAAGATAACTTTATTGTAAAGCACCAGTAAGGCCATTGCATAGTAAAAAATTAACAAAATATACGCGCATATTTTAGAAAAAAGGAACTTAAGGTTCTTGACAAAACGAAGACCATGACAATAGCAATGGAGGAAAATAAAGGTACAAACAAAGAAGATAGAACAAGTTGAACACTACAGTTACCTAGGAACATTAATTGAAAAGAACGGGAAACTAGATAAAGTAATAGTGGATAAAATAGGCAAAACAGCAAATCTATTTAACATGCTGAAAACTACGTTCTTCAACAGAAAAGAAATTACCAAAAGCACGGAAACAGAAATAGTTAACAAAGTTATAATACCTAGCTTGATATACAGCAGAAAATCATGGGCAATGACAAAAAATCAATAAAAAGAATAAACACACTGGAAATGAGGTTCCTCAGAACAATAGAAAATAAAACCCGAAGAGACAGGATATAGAACAAGCTATACAGACAGAACCTACGGATAAGACCAATAAATGAAAAAAATTACGGAGAGACAGATGAGATTGTACGTTCACATCTGCAGAATAAAAGATGAATGAAACACCAACAAAATATATGAAGCACAAGCAACAGGAATAAACCAAAGAGAAAGACCAAGAACTGATTGGAGCATACCTGAGAAGAACTAAAGAAATTAACAAAGGATAGAAAGACATGGAGGAAATACTGCCACACAAACTATATTATTGAAAAGATGGATAATAAATAGAAATGTAAATGTACCATATATAATGATCTACACCGAAATGTAGAAGGGCAAATGATTAAACTAAATAAATAAATAATTTTAGCATAGATCTAATTTCCTTTTTTGTGCAATAAATACATTTCTGAGGAGGTGCGATGAACCCCAACTCGTAACACCATAAGACGCCTGTTTCGTATAAGGGCATAATAGAGCATTTTTAGGCTGTTAATATTAACTTCTTGATAGAGGTTTATAATATTATTTATTTGCGATTCCCTTGTTAAGAATCTCTCAATCCAGATTCCTAAAATTTATGGTTTTCACCTTCCGGAAAGGACTTCTGATTGTCTCGAATATTTACACATTCTTTGGATGTTAATTGGGTATTGAAATTGAGAACAGGTATTTTGGTCAAGTTTAAATTGAGTCTATTCCAGACACACCTTTCTGACATATCAACAACTACGTTATTAGCTATGTTGACTAATGATGAACTTGATGATTCGAGTATAATCAACGATGTACCATCGGCAAACTGAAATACAAAAATATTTGCTGCCTTAAAATGTTGTTTGAGGTCATTTACATATAAGAGATATAAGAACAGAGCCATGTGGTAAACCTCTTCTTGATGTCGCGTCTCTAGATATGGTTCTTATTAAAGTATTATTTTCTATATGTGTTATATAAGTCCTATGTTTTCTGTCAGAAAGATTGATTTTATAATAATAAGTTTGTGAATAAATAGATCATGATTAATTGTATCGAATGTCTTTGACAAATCAAAATATATACCCGCTACATTTTCCTTTTTCTAGTACCCAGTAATTAAATATAACTGCATGTACAACAATAACTTCGAAACAAATTCGAATCAAAGGTTTCTATGTACACCAAAAAATGTGTCTTAAGAAAGTGTCTGAATTGAATGAAAATTAAAATTAACAAAATTTGTTTTTTTCAAAATATCTTAAAATTGGAAAAAGTTAAGGTGAATTTGAAATCGGATTTGTCATGAGTACTGATTTCTGCAAAATATTTCCCATTTAACCGTTACTCTATCTCTTTTAAATACAGAGATACCAATAGTGAGCATCAAAATTGCGATACACTGTATAACACTATATGTTAATGTTTATATTATATTTGTATTAGTATTTAGTTTACTTTTAATATTCTTGTCACTGTATTGATTTTCCGTTGGGCAAATAATAATAATATTTATTATAATAATTATTATTATTATAGGTCAACATTATCCTGCAAACTATTTTCTGTCTCTTCTGTTTTTTTTTCTTAGGTTACTTTGTTTCTAGCGTATAATTATCTTTGTCGGGTGGTGCCGTTAATAATTAAGTAATGGAGTCTCATTATAAGGCGGGATTTGTCCAATCCTCGTAAACGACTCATTTTCTTAAGACCCTCAAAAACATAACACTGTTTTATAATAAGATAAAAAATGCAAGCAAATTCCTATAATTGAAGAAACTTTTATTCCTTTACAATGAACATTTATTTCTTTTAATTATGCCTACAAATTGCATTATGGTAAAAAATGTATGTATCCAAACAAATGTTTTTAAGATTTATCACAATTCTAATTGATTTTGTTTATTGTGAAAGCTCTGCCAAAACAGGGAATTTTATTCAATATAGACCTTATCACATTAGTTTTATATATGTTATAAATATTAGATTTTAAAAATATAAATTATTTAGAATGTTTTAATTATTATAGCAAAAAAAATATTTTATATTAATATAGAAAAATAGTTATATTCCGTTGCCAGGGTTTTGCTTTGCAACTAATGCAATTACATTTTTAATTTATATTCCTGCAAAGCGCGTAAAAATTCTATTTTAATTATTCGCAAGGAACTAATTTAATTGCATTATGTGTAGACGGGATGATGCTTTCGCGATGTCCGAAATTACAAAAAAAAAGTGTATAAATAAAATGAGCGACATGTGCTGGTAGGGGATGAATACCAAAAAGGAAACAATAATATCGCGTTTCAGGGTGGATGTATAAACAAAAAAGGGTTGTGAAATGAATGTAATACCGTTGACGTGCCACTTGGATATCAGACATAAAGAGATGAACATGCGAAGAGGATGCTAATAAAATTGTATACAATTTTTCATTGGGCGCACAATACGGGTGTGTGAATACAAACGGATGCATGTTTGCGATATTAAATCTTGGATTATTATTGTGTATGATTTTTTTTTGTTGTTGTTGATAAAACGATGTGTGAATGATTAATGGAAGGAGAATATTTTATTTAAATATGTTCAAGTCAGTCCAATTTAGTTAACGTCTCGTATTTCAATTGAAAAGGAGAATTATCAAATATAAATACGAAATATAAAGGTGATTTGGTTAATAAAAGTATATACAGGGTGAGCCAGTAGTATGTGGATGAAAGATTGTGGGTTCATTATCGTACATTTTTAAAATCCTACTAAAACATAAAAATATTTTAGTCAAGAGTCAAGTTACTCATGATTGAAGTTTTGTAAATTGGCATAGCGATTTCTTTGAAAAAGTTGGTTTTTGACCGTCCGGACTTTGTTAGTATATTTCATGATTAGTAATATTGCAGAGTCACGGCCTTCTAAGTTTTATGATAGCTGCGATTTTCAATTTTTACAGGACGTCTATTTCTTGTTAAAATGAAGGATTGCGACAAAACGAATTATTTTAGATACTATGTATGATACTAATGCTACTAGTCCCAGCATTAGTGAGGTTAATGTAACAAACCAGACTGACGGTAACAACTTATCCATATCCGTGCCTTAAATGAACCAAGAGCTTGTTGATTTGAGAGAGATAATTAATGTTAAAGATGCCTTAATTGAGAAATTAAAAGACAAAGTAAACATCATGAAAATGACTATTTTATTGCTGGAGGATAAATGTATAAACTTTTACCGACATCCAACGGCAGGTAGTATACAGAAATATAAAATAAAACCAATCAACCCACGTCGAAAATCTGTAAAATTAAAGAGAACTGTCATGATTTGCAGACTCCTACAATTATAGGAGATAAAGCTAATAACTGCAACATTACACTAAAAACTAATTTAAATTCTGCGAAGAACACAATGCCACTTCCGAATAAGAAGATATTGAAAAATGCAATATAAGAACCTCAATCTCAATGTGACAATAAGAAATAATGAGGAATTTACAAAACTCATTGATGATGAAAATGTTGAAGTCTCTAATGAAGAGGCAAACAACAACAAATAGGAGTTGATCAAAAACCGCATGAGAAAACAGCGTACAATTTATGGAACATCTAAGATTAAAGGAGTTTCCCAATACAAATATTTGCTTGTATTTATGCTTAATCCTAAATTAATTAAGGTCGAGCACTCATCGTACCTACATAATTTCGGTTTTACTGAACTAACCTGCGAAGCACTACACTCCAGACGTCGTGAGAAATATTTGTCTTTTAAGGTTTGCGTCCCATCAAATCGTATGGATGATTTAAAGAAACCCGATATATGCCCGGAAAACGTTAGAATATTTTTTTAGTAAGAATCTCCAGGAAGGAGGTACCACTGTGAAATTATTATTCATTAATATAAGATCCAATCGTAACAAATACGATGAATTTAGTGCGTTTTTAGCTGACAAAAGTTACAACTTTGTACGTGCAACAGAACACTGGTTGTCTGAATGCCAGGTTTTTACAGTCGGGAATTTAGTTTCATTCTCGCAAAGGTAGGAACCATGATGGATCTATAATCTATGCAGATCTAATTTTTTCACACAAAGATTACAACGATATAACTTCAACACTATCGATCATGTGTGTATACCGTTTACACTCAGGTGTATTTTATGACTTTATGTCAATTTTATCTCAACTTTTAAGTCTTTTTAATCTTTTTAAAAATCAAAATCATACTAGGCGGAGATTTTAATGTACTCTTTAATACAAACGAATATCGTGACAAATTATTACAGATATTTTTACAAGTTTTGGTCTTTACAAATTAGTTACTTTTAATACTAGACTGAATAATTGTTAATTTCAGACATAAAAATGGTGATGTGGCCATCATAGTACTTTCCCTATATTTTAGAATTACTTGTTATATGAATTTCATTTAACTCATATAGTTTATTAGACATAGGAAAAAAATGTCAAAATGTTTAATTTTTAATTGTTTTATGAATTTTTATGAAAAACTTATTTTATTTTGTTTTTCTTTCCCTTTTGTTAATTTATGTCTTATTTTTCAAAATTTCTTAAATTTCAAAATTTGTTTGAATTTGAACTTTCAATTAAAACCCTTGCTTATGTTTTACTGATTGGAGGGTAGGTTAGAGGCCACCCACCCACCCTACATATGTATATTAACTTTAATTACTGATCGCCTCGCGGTTTGCAATAACTTTAATTACAAAATTCCAGAATAAAAGTTATTTGAAAAGTACTATTACTAAAAAGAAAACCTTATAATTTAGAAGAGGTATTCGGGAATATTCAGAAAATGTAAAACTAAAAGCTAAACATTTCTAAAAACATTTTGAAACTTTAATTTAATTTCTAGAATGAAAGTTTACAAATAAAAAAAAAATTAATTTATTGTAATTTAGGTGCAAAAATCTTAAAATTTTGAAGAAAATAAAAATAAATCCGAAAAGATAATTGATGAAATATTACAATACAATACAATACTTATGAACAATTATTAAGAGAAATCTGAAAAAAGGGCTATAATACTCTAATAATCTGGAAAGGAAACGATTGAAGAAAAACATTACATTTGAGAAAATACATTTAAAAAAATCTGATAATAGTATGTGGAAAATTCAAAAAAAATCGAAAAAATCTTATAATCTGAGAATTTAAAATTTTAAATTCATTTAGAATTCAATAGAAACGTTAGAATTGTATGAAAGAAAAATATCAAAAAATATGGAAAAAAGAATTGAAATTCCCAAAAATGTTCTTCAAAAATTTTGATAAGATAATTCGGAAAAGGAAATAATTTTTCGTAAAATAGAAAAATAGTTTTCGAAGAATTTTGGAGTCCAGAAAAAAAAGTTATTTGATGAGTATTACTGAAAGAAATATCTTACAATTTAAAAGAAGAAAATGAAAATTCAATTTAATTTCTAGACTTGAAGTATTACTAATAAACATTTTTAGAAATTTATTGCATTTTAGAAATTTTTGCAAAATTTCCATAAGATAAATTATAAAATGGTGATTAATTATCTAACAAATAAAGAAAAATTGCTTAAAAATTCTAGAAATTCTTAAAATAATCATGAAAGATTGTTGAACCTCTAAAAATTTATATTTTATTCCTTAAAAATTATGTAGAATTCAATAGAAAAACTAAATTTTTTTCAAGAAGAAAATTGTACAAAATCTGGAAATTTGAAATAAATACTGGTATTTTACAAATAAAAACAATTCACTGAAATCAAAACCATTAAAATAATTATACACTGCAAAAACGTGCCATGACATTTATATATGAGGAGTGAGATGTAAAAATTGCAATTTCAAAGATTATAAAAGCAACACTGGCGAGAATGATGTGTAATTTTTTTTAATTCTAGAAAAATGAAAGAACAGTTCTTACAAAATCGGTAGATAAATGCAGGAAAAACAACCAAAAATTAGAGGAAAAAATTAAAAATCTCTGATAAAAAAGTATTAAAAAAAGATTCCGAAAAATTTTGATAAGATAATTTTTAAAATAGTGATAACTTCTGTTATAATTGAAAGAAAATTTTCTGGAAAATTCTATAAATCCCAAAGAAAAGTTAAGAATATATTCTAGGAATTAAAAAGATTTAGAAGAGACATTCTGCAAAATTTAGAAAATTACACAAATGTAAAGCTAAAAAATTATAAAACAATTAGGAAATTCTTTATTTCTAATATTACAGAAAATTTGATAAAACAAATTAGAACAATTTAACAAGATTCTTGCAATTTAAAAGAAAAATTCTTATAAAATTCTTAGAAGCTAATAAAAAAATTATTAAAAAATGATACGAAACTTGCTGAGAAGCTCTACAGATCTAGAAGCAAAATAAGTGTATGATTGTTGGAATCTTTGGAAAGTCTGAAAAAAATTCTAAAAATAAAAGTAAAATTTGTAAAAGAAATATTTAAAATTTCAAATAACATAAAAGCAAAAATTATTTAAAGTATTAATAACATAAAACATTCTGAAAGTAGAGAATTCTTATAAAATTAAAGAAATATTAATATGCAAAATTCTAAAAATACCGAATAAAAATGCAGATGACAAAGCAAGAAATATAAAGACAAATAACAGATAACTTAAAAACAGATCTAGAAATCTAAAAAAAATAGTAAAAAACTTGTGATGAATTCTCATTAAATTAAATTAAATTGTTGCAAAATTTTGCATTGTTGAGAAATTTAGATGATATAAAACAAAAAGTGTATAAAGTTCTTTATAAATTACTGAAAAAATCCTGAAGCTAGAAATATTGAAGGAATGGTGATAAATAGAAAATAGAAGAAAGTTCTAAAAATTAGAAAGATATATTTCTTGAAAATTCTAGAAATCCTAACCAAATTTGGAGTAAATTCTAAAATATTTGAGAAACTGTGGAAAGAAAATCTTGCAATTTGAGAAATACATTTCTGAAATTTGGATAATATAAAGCAACATGTTTTAAAATACTTGAAATCTGAAATAAAAATTGGTGCAAAATATATCTGAAGAAATGGCAGAAATTTCTCCAAAAATTGAAGTATTTTTTTTTTTAAAGTATCACATTTATAAATTGCTGAAAACTATATTCAAAGCAAGAATTGTTATTATTTTTTAGGAAAACTGAAAGAAAATATTATAGAAAAAGAAAATTGACAAAGTAAAATGTTTGTTTAAATTAATACAAATTATATACAATGATACGTGGAAAGGATTTAAATCAAGCTTAAATGTGTTAGTCATTTGTATCCCACCCTCCATTGAGTAAAACATAAGTGGAGGTTTTTATTAAAAGATGTAAAATATAAATAAATATAAAATAATTGCAATTTTTAGAGAATTATTCATACAATTTTTTCACTAAAATTTGATGATGTTCTACTGATTGGAGGGTAGAATAGAGGCCAGCCACCCACCCTACATATACATATAAATTTCAATTACTGATCATCTCGCGGTTTAGAGTAAAATTAATAACATTTTTTTAAATCAAAAATAAATTGAAAAGGTAAAATTTTCGAGTGAGTAAATTAATAAAATTTTAATGCATTATGGGTGGGCAGACCTTAAATTTAAATCAGATAAGATTAGCTATTGAAAACGATTTATATTTAAACTTAAATTTTGATTTCGTTTCAATTTTTATTGCATAAGGGGTTTAGCAGCAAAATCATCAACGATTAGCAATGAAAGTTATCATATATATGTAGGGTGGGTGGGTGGCCTCTATCCCACCCTCCAATCTGTAAAACATAGACAAGGGTTTTAGTTAGAAGTTGTAAAATGTAAACAAACATAAAAGAATGGTGGTGTGGCCATCATAGTAATTTCCTTACATTTCACTCGAAAACTATGAGGTTTGCGCAAAAAGGCTATTCTTAATAATTTGCGAACTTTTGAATTCTCTATTATTATTTGTAATATAAATTATATGTAGCTCTAATATTTTATTAGCGATTGGAAAAAAATGTAAAAAATTTCAATTTTTATTGTTATTTTCTCGAAAGTTAAGAATTTTATGAAAAATATGTTTTAATAAAACTTGTTCAGTTTCTCATCCCCTTTAACTCTTGTCTGAAACATTTTGTAATATTTTTCATATTCAAAAAGAAAATCGTCTAAAACAAAAAAAGGCCTCGAGTAAACATCCACTTCCGATTTTTGTATGTTCACCAAAAGCTTTTCAGTTTTAGTTTTTAACAATTAAACCTTAAGTTTAAAGTTTCATCTCAATAAGATCATTCGTTTTTGAGATACAACGCCCACAGACATTTTCATACATGAAAACAATACCTCCCCTATATATTCTATATAGGGAAAGTAATATACAGGGTCCGGCAGAGAAGTATGACGTTTTTGAAAAAATCATAACTCCGAGAATTTTCAATTAAATCAAAATATTATTTCTTTAATAGGTAGGTGAGGATTTGCCATTTCGTATTCATATCAAAGAAAAAGTTGAAAAAACATGTCGTCTAAGTGATCTCTGTTCATTTCCACATACTCCTCATGTCGAATTGAGGAGTTGTTCATGCATCCTTTCAACATGTTCGCCGGAATCGTTTGCATTTCTCGGGTGATAGCATTGGACAGCTGATCAAGGATCTGTGGTTTCTTCACAAATGAGAGGGGCCACTCGGTGTCCCCTCGTAGCGACACGAGTCGTCCTGGAAATTGTTCTCTCAAAAATGCCATAGACTCCCTTGATGTGTGGCAAGTTACCCCATCTTACTACAAAAAGACTTTTCTAATATCAACAATGCCAACTCTGGAAGGAAAACATCACACAGCATGGTGACTAGCTTCCATAGCTGCCCTAACTCGAGACACATTTTCAGGAGTTCTGACACCTCTTTCTCCACCTCGAGGTACTCCATTCTTTAACGATCCTCTGGTACGGAGGTTCTACACCCACCTACGGAAACAGCATCCTAAAGCTGTTTTCGTAGAAATACAACCGTGCCTTCCAAGATTGTATTGTGTTCGAAATATGTGTTGTGTAGCAACCACATAACGCGCAGTTTCGATGTAAGTGTCGTAATAAAATATACGTTGCATACGGGTTCATTACGACTAAACCAAACAAAAGAGAAAGATTGGGTGGTAACATATCAACCATTCCGAAAACGTTAGGCTTCTCCTGCGCTGAGTTATACGCGTTCCAAAAACATCATACTTCTCTGCTGGACCCTGTACAAACTGATGATGCCTTAACATTTTCATTAATTGAAACAACTCCAACTCTTGTCTGTGAAACTATCAGGAAATTATAAATAAATAATTGTGAGGACATATATGGGCTCTGTGCAGCTCATATTAAATGTATATATAATTTAATTATCTCGCCACTCACTAAACTGATAAATGAAACAATAAAAACCGGCATATTTCCTGATGATCTTAAAGTAGCCAAAGTTCTTCCTATCTTTGAAAATAGTAATATACAGGGTCTTAACAACTACAGGACTATTTCCTTTCTACTGGTACTGTCATATATAATTGAAATTATAGTCAAAGATCAGATATTAAATTACTTATTATTTACCGAAAGTCAATTTGGTTTCCTCACAGCTCTGTCAACAACGGATGCGATAACCACTCTCATTGAACTGATCATTGGTGCTTTTGAAAATAAGAAAGTTACAATTGCATCGTTTATTGATATGATTAAGCCATTCGACTGCGTATCGCAGAGTTTATTATTATAAAAATTAAAAGCTCCAAATAGCATTCATCTAATGGAGTCCTATTTAAATAACTGGACCAGACCAGACTATATTTAATAAGGGTGCGCAGGATGTTGGAGAAAACAGATCCGAGGTGGAATGTGAACATGAGCAATCAATGATTCCTGTAAAATCTTGGGTAGCACAAAATAGACTTATATTAAACGAAAGCAAAACTAACAAAAATCAATTATTTTAGCTTTCTGGGGCTACACATAGTTGGGAACATCATGGATATCATCTGACAGGATCTTTTGCTATAAACATCTACTGCTTGTGAAACCTGATAGGTAGAGTATCGGACAACATCGTAAAACTAGCTTATTTTAGCCCCTCTTAAGGTATGGACTCTTAGCATGTGGTCATGCCTCTTGTCATCAAAGAATTTTCACACTAAAGAGAAATGCAGTTCGTATACTGGGTGGGGTTAAATTCAAGGACGAGTGCCGCCATGTCTTTATAGCAAAAGAATTATTGACGCTACCGTCAGTATACATTCTCCAGTGTATTCTTCGTGTATTTAAAAACCCTCAATAAGTTCTCTGCTCATATATATTGTCATAATATAAGAAACAAATGTAAGAATAATTTTTTTAGTAAAATTTCCAATATTTGGAAACTATTACCTCAGACCTTAAGTCGTCTTTCTGCCCAGTCTTGAATTTAATAGTGAAAAATATATGTTTGCTAGCTAGCTTAACTGTCCTGATGATTCGCACAAATGATTTCATGAATGGTGAGGAGAGGATGTTGATATTTAGAAGGGATATTCGGATTTCGGGGGATACAGAATTTGGTTAACAAGGGTTGGTATTGTTGGGATTGTTGGCAAATTTAACACTAAGGCTTAACGTTGGGAAATGAGTGGGTTTGGGTGGTTTCGTACAGAAGATCATTTTAGGGATTGTGGAGTGGGTTGGCAGGGTGTCGGTGTTTCGTTAAGGTCCTAGCGATTTAAAATGCCGAGCCCTGATTTTGATTTTCATTTTAATTAGTAGTGCATCGGGTTTAAAGGAAAGTTTTGAATCCATTCGGCTGCCAAGGTATTTGCAGGTGGATTGTAGGATATTGGGGTGTGTAATTGTTTTATTTTTCCCTAAATCGCCATTTATATTTTCGCTTTTAAATTTTCAGTGTATTGTTAGTTTTTAATCTTATAACTTAACAATGTAGTCTATTTATTACTGTCGATTCAATATTACTATCTAATTAGTCTTGTTATTGCTCCACAGAACATTTGGTAATTGACATTGTTTGAGTTAGTTATCTACCAGAATGGTATTGATTTTTACCTCATTTTAATATGTTTGTCAAACTTCTTGTAATTTTTGTCTCTTATATATATGTATAGCACTGTTTATCTGATACTGACGACTGTAAGCTCTCTAAATATAAACACGAATAAAGTACATTACATTACAATCAGTAAAACATAATCAAAATTAGTATGAATAAATCTCTAAAAATTGCAATTATTTTGTGTTTATATATATTTAACAACTTTTAATTAAAACCCTCGGTTATTTCAACTGATTGGAGAGTGAAATAGAGAACACCCACCCACCCTACATATACATAATAACTTTAATGACTGATTGTTGATGATTTAGCTGCTTTCAAAATAATAAAACATTGAATGAAATCAAAAAATAAACATTACATTATTTCAAAATTTAATAGATTTATTCAAGCAAATTTTTAAATTTCAGAAATTTTTAAAAATAAGACATAATTTTTCATACAAACGTTAAAGAAAATTGAAAAACTGAATAAGTTTTATTAAAACATGTTTTATGTTCTTAATTTGTGAGAAAAAAATTGAAAATTAATAATTATTACATTTTTTGTCTATTGCTAATAAACTATTATAGTTAAATAACATTTATATAACAAGTAATTGTGATGAATTGAAAATTGAGCAAATTACTAAGAATGGCCCTTTTGTGTAAACCTTATAGTGTTCGAGAAAAATATAGGGAAAGTATTATTATGGCCACCATTTTTAAATTTACTTTATAATTGTATATATTCCATATTAGGACTTTTTATATCAAATTATTTTGTTCAAAACAAGCAAAAAACATTATGAGCATCTAAGAAACATACAGTGTTGGGTATAAGGTATGGAACCAAGTAAATATGTTTAAAACAAAACGTACCTTGAAAATATCTTTTATATCTTTAAAATTTTGCAGGTAAGTGCAAAATGCATCTGATTTATTTTTTTTAAATAATAATAATAATACTTCTTAATTTCATACAGATACAGAATTATTATGTACAAAATAGCGTCTAATATTATATCTTGTATTTTAACGACGGAGAGAATTTAAGTATTCCTCGATTTGTAAGGTTTCTCTCAGAATGTTATATACGTTGTGTTTAAAATTTTTAAGGTTGCTTGCCTCTTTAAAAGACTTTGGTAAAGGATTAAAGATCTTCAAACTTGCATAACCAAAACCTTTTTGTGTATGAGTCCTATGTAATAATGGATAATACATATTACATTTATTAAGAGTTTGATACTCATGTTCAATGTTATAACAGTTAACATTATTTCTGTTACTTGTAATAAATACTAAACACTCGTAAGTATAATGCCTGCAACAGTGATAATTCCCATAGGCGAAAACCTTGTTCTGCGCGATTCTTTATGACTTATTTTAATAAATTCAGTAAAGCTCTGTTTATTTCCGATGATCTCCCCCAATGATTAATTCGAAATCTTAAAAGTGATTCGAAATTGGCGAAATAAACTATTTTCACCCAACAAGCATCATATAACACACATTACTAAGACGTTTACATAAATCATGTATATGTTGTTTCCAATTTAAATTCTGATCAATTGTAATACCAAGAAATCTACATGATGGTACAATTTTGTAATATGCATTATTTAAACAAAATTATGATGGCATTTCATCTGGGTTTTGATTATTAAAAAACATGCATTGCGTTTTTGTTTTATTCAATAATAATTTATTTGCTGTAAACCAGTTTTCTAGATAATGCATAATAATAGTGACATTGTCTCGTAATTCAATGAAATTTTCACCACTAATTGTGACATTTATGTCATGTGCCTAATTAATTAAAGCACAACTTGAAGGGTCCAAGTTTATAAACATATCATAAATAAAAAACTTTTTAACTTTTTTGTATAACACTGACTTTATTTAGTGACTATAGTTTCGACAATTTTAACTTGTCATTATCAAACTAGAAGTGAACTTCATAATGACAAGTTAAAATTGTCGAAACTATAGTCACTAAATAAAGTCAGTGTTATACAAACAAAGTTAAAAAAAAATATTTGTGAAGAATAATGTATAACGAAGTAGAAGCCTCCACCGTTAACAATAAACATATCGTTTAAATATATGTTAAATAAAATTGGAAAGGAAGTATCCTTTCCTTGATAGAGAATGTTATTATATTTAATTTCAGCAAGTTGTTTCCGATTTTTAAATTAAGACTCTAACCACAAAAGCGCACCGTAACAATACAATTTCTCTAGTAATCTGCCATATGTTATACTGTCGAAAGCCTTGAATAAATAATAATAAGAATAATAATAAATTTTTATTTCTTTCCTTTCGTACAGAAATATTTACAAATTGAACAAGAAAATTACTAAAATAACAAAATTATAAATTCTGTAATAAAGGAAAAAAATGAGATGTAATTCAGGTTTATCCATACAGAGCATGCCCTGTTCTTCCATTACACCTCAATTAATTATTAAACATAGAAAATTAAAAACATTAGTGGGTTAATATAAATATAGTGAGATTAAACAACATAAAATAGACTTCTAATAAAAATAAATTTAAAAAATGTAAATTTTATAAAAAGGAACAAGAATACCGATTAAGTATATGGTGACGTATTTAAATTGAGTCATTGTTTTTTATACAAAAGAGTGAAAATATGCTTCTTAAAATTAAATTTCGAAGTGAAATCGTTGCATAAGATTGAGATATTGTTTAATAAATTTACGATGGTATGACGAAAATATCTCTTAAATAAACTCGTTTTGTGAGCAGGTTGTGATAATCGACCGCGACCCCTTATATATTAACATTATGAACATCACATCGATAGGACAGCTTTTCGAACAGATAGGGAGGCGATTTATATGTTGTAAAACAAAATATAGCATTGCAGTATGCGTCTATTTTCCATATTTAGCCAGTTTAAATCTAATTATTTATGGCTAATTTTATCGTATTTATGCAACCCAAAAATGATTTTTAAACAAGAATTTTGAATCTGTTGAATACGTAACTTCGTCATTTGGTCTAGGCATGGATGTACTAATGGAGAACAATAAGTGAATTGTGATAGTATTGTCGATTCGCACAGTAAAATTTTGATTTTTTTGACTTAAAAATTAACGACTATGATATATAGTCCTGAGATTACAGTATGCAATGTTGATACATTTAGATATAAAGTTAATGTATTTAGAATGTGCCTATGATGAAAGTGATGAATTATAAAACAAATTAAGATCATAATTCAATTTTAATAATGCATCATGATAATTTTCTGATGGGAAAGAGATGTACAACTGGGTATCATCTGCGTATATATGATACTTGCAATGAATTATGTTATTTATGATAGACGTGTAGATGGAGTATAAAATAGGACCCAAGATCGGTCCCTGGGGAACACCCGATGTAAGTTCCTTGTAGTTTGATAATGATAAGCCCGAGTTCAATTTACAGGCTGACTTCTCCCAATTAAATAAGTATTTAAAAAATGTATTACTAATTTATCAAAACCAATATAATTAAGTATCGAAAGTAAAACTTGATAATTAATAGTATCAAAGGCTTTGCTGCAATCAAGGAGTACCAGTGCAGATATTCGACCCTCATCAGTTTCTTTTAAGATGTCGCCTGTGATTTTTAACAGGGCAGTCATGCAGCTGAAGCCTTCCCTAAGTCCTGACTGAAAGTTAGGCAAAATATTGTAATCCAACAAATGCTGTTTAATTTAATTATTTATGATTATTAGGCCTCAGATCACCAAATTGAGTAGGATTATGTTTTTTTGGCAAAGGCACAATTAATGCCATCTTCCATGCACTGGGAAAAAAACAAGTATTTATTATATTTGTTATAAAAGGTAGTATGTATGGGCAACATAATTTAATTAATTTTATGTCTAACCTATCATAGCCACACGATGTTGATTAAATTTTATTTAAAATTTTGTTAATTTCCTGTATATCTACTAATTTCAAAATAAAATGAGAAGAGAAACTACATGTAGTATTATTATTATAATGGTTAATTAGATTGTTAAAAATTTACATTGGGTTTAGGTGTGGATTTAATAAAAAAGTCATTAATACCATTTACATTTCCGAGCTCGGTGGGAATATGACTGGTTTGTTTACTTTTGTGGTTAATGTTGTTTAAGGACTTTAGTTCCTTCCACTTTTTTAGGATTGGAGGTTCCCAATTTCCATTGAATATATTCTTTCTTTTCATTTTTTATAGCAACGTTTGCATAATTACGGAGACTTCTATAATATATTCAAACATCTGGGTGTTTTTTTTTTAATTTAGCCTTTGATTTACTTCTTAACGAAATTAAAGGTTTGATGTTGTCAGCCATGCCGGCGTCAGTTTCTTTACCGTTATTGTTCTTTGTGGGGCCAATCTATCAAATATATGTAGTAGACAAGTTCATTTTATCATCAATGTTATTTAGGTAGTCGTCAGCTCATCATACTCATCATACGTAAGAAACGGAATTAAAGTCGCGGTATACACATAATGTAGATAAAGAAACTATATCATTTTGAATTTCAAAGTTACATCTAAAAATAAACCATAAGTCATTTTATTTTCATCCAAAGCATTGTAAGTAAATTTTGTAAATTCGAAAAGAGCCGTATTTATGTTTTACCCTTCGTAAAACCATGTTGTCGATTGCTCAATAACCCACATTTATTAGAAAAATAATAATAATTCGATTAGCCATAGCATGTTTAAACATTTTAGAGAAAGAAAAATACTGACTGGTCTGTAGGCTTCACTAACGCCGTCTTCAGTTTTAGTTTTTTGCGGCTTAACTGGAAATATCCTCGACTCTTATAATTTAAATGGGACACTCTGTATTTTTCTGCAGATTTTTAAAGAACATGTTTAGTTTAGTTTAGTGTAAAAAATCTGTAAAATTAAAAAAAATAAACCGGTATAAGTATATTTTGAATTAACACAAAAATTTACATCAGATGCATTTTGACCCATTGCACTTACCTGCAAAATTTCAAAGATATCGCCCGTTTTGTTTTAAAGATATTTACTTGGTTCCAAACGTTATCCCAACCCTGTATATCAATAAATGAATCAATAGAACTGGCAAAACAGTTAATACTGGTTGAATGTTCTTTGTACATAACGTTGAACATTTCGATACTTCGTTTTTTGTAATAAATCTCGTTTACGTGCAACGTCATGCTCGTCTCGCTAGATTAATTTAATTGGAGAATAACATCGTCGGTGTTTGCTATGAATAAAACAGCAGCGGCAACAGTATTACGTCTGCTAATCGAAATTAATAACTGCGAAATATATCCCCTCGCCCGATACATGTGCTCGTATATAAATTTGGACGTCCTAATGGAAATTGTTCAGCCCCGTCGACCAACCGACCATTTCAAAACGTCGATAAATCCCTGCATAGATTTATGTCCCTTACAACTGGCACACGTATACGCCCACGTTGAAATTTTAAACTGCAAATATAGGTTATAGAAAAGCTACAAGTTACACTAAACCACTAAATTCTGACGAGGCGATTTTTTAATGATTGTGAAATAATATAAAATGAAATGCTATAATGACATTTTTCTAGTAAAATCTTCTTCATTCGAATTTAAAAAAATTACTGTTTAGTATTTTAATTTCAATTTATTGTATACTTGACAACCAATAAAATGTATATATTTTGTAGCCTTAGCTTTGGTAACCTTAAATTATTATTTCGCCTGGTATTAACCATTTGACTACAAATATATTATGAAGTACCGTTACAATCTCTAACTTTTTAAATGCCTCTCTGCAGTTTGATAAGTAAGAAAGACCTCTGAGAACTCTTACTACCTTTCGTTGTGTCATCTTAAGCATGTCTTCATTCACGACGACTATAAATATTTATTTACTCCCAGATATTTAATAATGTGGCTTGTATATGATATACAGTCATTTGTATTTGAGGATATCATTGCTCTCATTTAACACTAAACTATTTCCAGCATCCCATGAAGTAAGTCTACCCAGTGATTCATCAGCTGTATCAAACAGACTTGTATTTGAGCAAAGTAAGGTTCTGTAATGTTTTTACTAGGTTCAAAATGGCCCCTTCAGGGACATCCATATTTGTTGTCGTTTTACAGGAATAAATTCCACCGGGATAAACAGATTGCGTTCTGTTGAAATAATAGCAGACAAAGATATACTCGAGGTAATTCATTTCGCCAAAAAGGCTTAAAAATAGATATACTTGAGTTACATTAAATTTTCAAAATTAATCTCAATCCGGAAATTTCGCTCATTGACGACCAAACTGACCTGGCCTATACCCCTCTCAATTTTGAAGTATATCTAGTTGAGAAAGACAAGCTCAAGTATGTAACTATATTAACTATTAAAATATAAATTGTGTGCTATAAAAAAGTTATTCGTATTTCTAATTTAAATATTATTTATTAGTATGCAGCATGTCATTCACTCGAAATATTTACTAATTTTGAAGGAACTCATCTGCGGAATTCATACATCAGGAGAAACGTCTCGACGTGCGTGACCCAGTTTTTGCCTTGGGGGCTGTGTCACTTTAATGGCATAGAGGGTAGGATGGGCAAAAAGTGGAGCGATTGTGCGTAGCCCTGAAGCTCGGTAATTCGTCACGGTCTTCGGATTAATGCCGGTTGACGATAAGAATCCTCCTTCCATCACGATACACAAATTTCTAACCCCCCCGAGGGGAATACCCGAACCTTATCACTCATCCATCGACAACGGCGCAATTTACAAACTGCAAATTTGAAATCGATATGAAAACGATTACGGGTTATTTATCAAAACAGGACGTTATTTAAGTCGAAATAAACGGGGACGCGTGGATGTGCGAAATAATCTCGGGGTAGTGTTTATATGACTGACATGTTATCGGCGATTATTTTATTCCTAGTATAGTCGCCAGCTGCTACCCTATCTACGCCATAATTAGTTGCTGTCTGCCACTAAATGACAGTGTAGTGGACAACCAATTACTCGTATCATAATTTGAATCGATTTGTTTTAATATTTTAACCAATCCAAATGGGACGGATTTAATGATTCATTTGATAGTAATCTGAAAGTTATTAGAGATTAAATATTTTATTTATATATGAAATATGAATTGATTTATTAAAATTGCCTTATATTCTATAATATTCTAGAAATAATTTAGTATTTTATTGTGCATTATTGTTTTATAAGTTGTATTTCTTTATTTCTCTACCAGTCAATTTAGGTTTATTAATATATAGGTTTTATAATTAAAATCACTTGGTTTGTTTCACAAATATTTTTTTACTTTTCGACTAGTTTCGGCTTATTGCCATTATCAAGAATGGTGTACAAAAGAATTTTACCGGTATTTAAATATATTGACGGTGCATCAGGTAATTAGGGCGTTTAATATCGGGCAGTTTCAAATCTCGTCGTTGTCATTAACCACGTTTTTTCCCGCTATTACGGCTTTACAAATTTCAAGACCCTCCCGGTAGTTAAATAATAATCCCCTATTACCTGAATACAATATTTTGCAATCCTTTGAATTGAAGATATGATTAAATGTGATGCAATGTTTTGCAAAACCAGTGGTTTGTTTTTTATTTAAAATATCGTTACGGTGTTCTTTAAGTCGGGTTTCAAAGGACCTAGCAGTTTGTCCTATATAAATTGCATCACATCCATCACACTTCAACTCGTACACTCCGCTCTTTTTATTATTATTATTAGATTTTATTTTGTTGTTTATTAACAATTTTCCTAAATTAACCGAGTTAGTCAAAATGATGTTATTATTCTTTCACTGTAGTGACTTTTTTATTTTTTGTGAGAGATGTTTAACGTATTCTAACCTATTCCAACTATTTTTTTCCAATTTTGTCCCATTATAAAAGTATTTTTGTAAAGATTTACGTTTTTTCTTTTTTAACATAGGATCAATGAGTTGTTCTTGGTACCCTTTATTGACTGCTATAATTTTTATTGTATTTAATTCTCTTTCAAAATCTATATTACTAAGAGGAATATTAATTAATCTATGCAAAAATGAATGGAAAGTACTAAATTTAATTTGATTGTCTGTATTTGAATCGACTGGAATAATTCTATCGGTACAGGTTTCTTTTCTGAATATTTTATATGATAATGTGTTGTTTGCGGTTCTCGAAATATTTAAATCTAAAAAGTTTAGGCTATTGTTTTGTTCTTTTTCAACTGTAAATTGTATGTTGTTAATGAATTCAAATGTTTTGTGAATATATCTAATTGTCTAAATGATCCTGTCCATATTCAAAATATGTAATCTACATATCTTGTCCAAAAATATACATGTTTGCTTTCTCTTCGTTTAAGTAAATTGTTTTCAAATTTATCCATAAAAATCTCTCTTAGTAATGGTGACAAAGGCGATCCCATCGGTAGTCAACTCAAAGTAGCACTGATTAATACAGATGTTGATTAAATTTGTGACTTCTTTTTTATGTTTATTTGAATTGAGTTTTTAATCTTTTTATTTAAAATGAGTTTAAATGCTTTAATCGGTATTGACGTAAAAAGGCTTTTCACATCGAATGAAATTTAAAAATTTTCTAACTTATTTACTAGTTCTATTGTATTTTTTATTTAATAGTGGGGTATGAAATTGATGAATGACGGAATTAAGTTATTTAGAAATTTGCGTAATTTGTAAGTTGGGGCATATAAATATGAAACTACTGGTCTCATTGGTATTTCATTCTAATGGATTTTAGGTAAACCATATAAGATTTTAATTATAAAACCTATATATTAACATAATGTTTGATTTAAACACTTAGAACCTTTCTTCAATATTTTACTACTAAACATCTTTATTCACAGAAAAATAAAATCTAATACATGTAATGGATAAAATAAAATAAATTCTGATATAGTTGTTCTTCTGCTCCATGGCTATCGACCGGTGGTCTTTCAGCCTCAATATTTTATTTTAATCCAGATGCACATTTCGGACACAAAGTGTCCATTATCAATGGTTTGATACATCAAACCATTGATAATGGACACTTTGTGTCCTAAATGTGCATCTGGATAAAAATAAAATATTGAAGAAAGGTTCTAAGTGTTTTAATCAAAGTTATTATTATCTTCAAGTAACTCAATCAACCAAATTAACAAAATGTTTCACAAAGTGATTAATGAGAAACAAGTATATGATATATTAAGTGCCCGTGAAGCAAAACTCATTACCATGTACAAAAGAAACCTTATCAAATTCGCAAGAGCAAATAACCATATAATCTTCAACAAAATTTGTTTAAAAGAAAAACTAAAGCCCAAATACATGAAAGTCCAGTGCAATTATCGTTCAACAGAAGCCAAGGAAGTAGTAAAAGCAGCCTAGCAGATGTGGATTTCATTGGAAATGAAAAAGTGGTATAAACAACGAGACGTTTTATCGGAAATCTTAAAACTGCTACACACAAGACTTGTCTTAAAACTACATCCAATTAAATTCGATTATATTGACTCCACATCCCGGGAAGAAGCTAGGAACTCATCATTCGAGCATTTTAAGATTCAGAAAGAAAAACTGTCAAAACTACGTAGTGAAAAAGTGAATAGTGAAAAAGTTTGTGATAAAATAAATGTTAATTACACCAATAACTATGGTAAGCAAACTGATGTTAAATTCTTTCCCAGAATTGTAAATTTATCCAACATTCAATTTGATAAAGTAGAATCGTCATTATTGGAAAAAGGTTTAAAATACAGCCCACATGTAACAAAATAATTTGTAATAAAACCGTCATCCCAGAGGAAATTTAAAAAAACATAATATTTCAAAATTAATCACAAAACATAAAAGGTCACATTATAAAAGTAAACTGTATAATTCAGACAAACAAACAATTAATAAAATCAAAACTAAATTAATAATGATTGAATCTTGTGCAACGCTGATAAAGGCAATACTATAACTATAATGAACAAAACAAAATACATCAAAAAACAGAGGAACTATTAAACACCGATAATTTTAGTAACAAAAAACTTGATCCAACAAATAAATATCAAAATGAACTCAAAAAAGCACTAAAACAAAGTTCTAATTTAATTTCAGATAAGGACAGACTAAAATTAACAATAATTAATCCAAAAGCCCCAACCTTATATGGTTTACCTAAAATCCATAAAGATGAAATACCAATGAGACCAGTAGTTTCATATTTATATGCCCCAACTTACAAATTATGCAAATTTCTAAAAACTTAATTCCGTCATTCATCAATTTCACACCCCACTATTAAATGAAAAATACAATAGAACTAGTAAATAAGTTAGAAAATGTTTCAATTCCCCCTAATTCAAAATTAATATCATTCGATGTGAAAAGACTTTTTACGTTAATACCGATTAAAGAATTAAAATTCATTATAAATAAAAAGATTGAAAACTCACCAAATCCAAATAATCATAAAAAAGAACTAACAAATTTAATCAACATCTGTATTGGCAGTCCAGTGAACAACTTACATATTGTAATTTTCCAGGCTATGTCTTAATATTTAAATTATGTAGGGCTGATAAAGAACATGGCGGTGCTGCTATTTACTGCAAGACGGGAATAATAGCTAGCAACCTGGAAAATATATGTGCGGTTTCGGAAAGTAAAATATTTGAGTGCGCGGCCGCCAAAATTAAAATTTCAAGTAAACAAATATATGTAGTATGTATTTATAGGCCTCCTCAAAGTGATCCTACAGGTTTTTTAAATAAATTAGATAAAATTCTAGAGTATGTAACATCATCAAATGCGTTGTACTTTATAGTTGGTGATTTTAACATAAACACACTCGTAAATTCAAATGAAACGAGAGATTTCAAGAATTTGTTAATATCTCATAATACTAGTCTCACTATAAATCAAGCTACAAGAACACACTATAATGGCACAGCAACTTGTATTGATAACATTATCACAAATAGTGACTCCACTAATCATCATGCCGATGTTATCAATACACATGTAGCTGACTACAAAGCACAAATTATAACAAAATGTTTGAATATTCATAATTCTAACAATTACATTAATATACGACTTTATTCTGAATATGCCCTAAACAATTTTTGTAATGATATCGCGAATGAGCACTTTGCATCTGTTTATCAAGCTCCTGATGTTGACTCAAAATATAATACTTTTATTAATACGTTTATAAGGTACACAAATAAACACTTTCCACGGAAAAAAGTTTTATGTGGCCATAAAAAACCTTTTAAATTTAAATCAACTGAAATTGAACAATCTTAAAATACTGCTTCAAGAGCCTAAGAGTTTTGTGACGTGTAATATTTTTCAAAAAGGAAGATGGGTATATGCCTTATTTAGAAGAGCTTTTCTAAGAGTCGCTCCTCGAAAGATTGCTTCATGCACACAGTCCATTGTCTCTTAGTTTTAGCGCTATACTGAGGGCCATCTCCTGTATATATAAATCCAGAGGAGGAAGAGACAATAACACCTCCATTGCAGGCGTCGATGTAATGCGCATGGCGCCATTATTATTTCCATACATGCTAGATGTTCAATGTGCTGTAGCTTACTTGTTGCAGTTTTGAATTTAAACCTAGCTCACTATACTGCTGCATATGTTAGGGCCGGTCTTACAATGGCAATGTACAGCCACATGGTGATTCTGGATGATAGTCCTCATGATCCTTCTAACGATTATCCGACACTTCCAGAATGCCATGCTCGCCTTTTGTCCCTTGGTTTGAAAATGATTACTTCAGTTCAGTTTAAGATTTAGGATAATCTCCCAGATACTTTACCTGTAAAAACAGAGTTTGTGTGATGGTGAATATCCTAGGTAGTTTTATTCTGTCTGGTTCCGTCTTAGTTGGACTTTTAGAAGGCACTGTCTGTACACCATATCTCCCCTATACTTAGGAAACTCTGCAATAGATCACTGAGTACATCTTCATAGCGACCTTATACGGAATTGTTATGTCACCTGCATATCCTATGGCTGGGAAGCCAGATTTAATTAGTTTCCTTAACAAGTCTTCTATCACATTGTTCCAAGAAAGAAGAGATATTACTTTTTCTTGTAGATAGCCATGGATGACCCTTGCTTTGGAGGCTTCGTTTCCTATTGATATTTAGACCGCATCTCTTTTATCCACTTACTAAGTGCAACTGGAATGCCGAGCATTAAGAGAGCTTGTCCTATACTGTTTAACGAGGCTTTCTCAAAACAAATCGGAAAGCTTCTTTAAGGTTTTAATAATAAACTATATAAGACTTGTCCGTCTAAATGATTTGGTATGGCTGTAGTCTTCCTTACCTTATTTGAGTATAAATGGCATCTTCACTATTTTTCACTTTTGAAAGATATCTGAAAGCTATGTATTCCCTTAACAGAGTCACCAGGCGTTGAAGAATAGCTTTCATTTCCCATATAATTAGGGCTGGGTAAACTCCATCTATCCCTGGATACTTAAATGGTGATAATTATTGAATGGCCCAGGTTATCTTGGGTCCTGTTATTATGTTGTAGGCTACACTCCAATCTTTTTTTGAGTATAAATTTCCTGCTAGCCTTCATCATTGTCCTTCATGTTTTGCAGTCTGTAAAATAAATTTTTGAGAGGAAACAAAAATTTGTTAGAACAATGGATGCTAACAAATTCTTGTTTGTGAAATTGGTTGTTAAAAATAGTTCTGGTCTATTATATATAATCAAATGCATAAATCAGAATTATTAAAATTAAGAAATATATTTATCCTACTAGGTTTCAGTTCTTCAATCTTATTTTAGAATTGTTTATGCTAATTAGAGTACGATTCGCTTAATTTTGATTTTGTCCTTAAGGGTCAAAGTTTTAAATGCGGTGCATTTCTTATTTAAAAAAAAATGTATTCTCCACAAATCTTAAAAGATTCAGTCAGCGAAACAAAAAAGAATTAGACAATGAGGTATTTTAGAAGTTATTCTAATTAATTGTATTTTTAAATTTATTAACAATTGCAACTATTATTATTATTATAAGATTGGTACCATTGTCATATTTAAATCAAACTAAATAAAATATGTCAGATCTTTTCTTGATGAAAAACTAATATCACTGGTATTATATTCTTATTAGCTACATTTAAAAGATTTGAATACCTTAAAAATACTTTGTAAACGTAACGTTGAATCATTCAATTTTTTTCTAGAATACATTTTACATTTTAATAAGAAAACACAGTTGGTAATAATAATACAACTAGAAGTTTTTTGTATTATGAAAAAAGATAATAGTACAAATGTACATTATGCTGATAGTGATTTCAGTTATATGAGAGCACTTTATAAAAGGAGTTTTGCTTATTTATTTTCGAATCTACAATATAACAATATTTGAGTTAAACAACGCGGCCTCTTCAATAAATATTTATTATAGTAGTCAACGGATTTCTTGGCCTTTCACATAAATGCAATTAAAATTTTCTTAAAGCATGCAAATATAATCACCATCGGAATGTTTTTATTAACTTTTTGTTTTTTGTTTCAGGTGAGTACAACGAGTCCATAATACGACAGATCAAATGTGGGTAATAAAAATTACGTATTAGCTTAATTTTATTTTAAATTTTAATTTATTGTGGTTGAAATATACAGGGTATCCTGTTAATATGCGGGAAAATGGCTGGAATATAGATTCCTGGGCTCAAAATATGATGATTTAACACAAATTATCTATATCCAAAAGTTTACGGTTAAGCCCGAAATTGTCTTCAAGGTTGCAAATTTTTTTATTTCTCTTGTTTATACTAGTTGAACGCTTATGTGCTTTTGATAGCCCACATGTGTAGGCATAGATTAGAGCATGGTAGTCGCAGCAAGTTTCCGGTACCTATTATATTTGCATGGCCTGGTATCCACATTATAGTGAGCTTGTTGCCCTTGGCCAATTGGTTTAGAGCTTGTTTATAGATCCTAGTAGTTTTAGAATTGAAGCGTTACGCTTTGAGGTTCTTAACGGCCGCCTGGCAGACAGATGTGTGTCGTTTTATAGCCATTTTTTGTGCAAACCATAGCACATTTTCCCAAGGCTATTGCTTCAGCCTATAAGATGAACCTCGTCCTTTTAAGTAAAAGGTACTACCACAGTTTTGTCAGGATTGACATTGAAGTCTTCCCTCAAACACAATTTTACTATGGTATTGAGGACGTCTTGGGCTATCTCTTATGACAATTGTTACTTCATCGGCATAACTCTTCGACCAAGGTCGTCAGGAACCCATCCACCTCCATATACAATAACAGGAACGATAGAAGTCTACCTTGCGGGCACCCTTTTCTGATTCTCTCCCTATACCTGGGGTGATCTTACGATTTTAGAGATGTCTGTATGGCCCCTTTTTAGACTATGAAATCGACACACAGTTGATTTATGAGGTTAATATGCAAACTATTACCTATTAAGCGGATTTACCTTTAGGGTACTGCTTTTTATATCGCTGTCTATAATTTTCTCCATGAGAAATGAGGTAAGGCTGTTGGATGGTAAGATTTTTCCTTATCGTGTGGTCTTTGGCCTACTTTGGGGATAGATTTCTGGGCCTAGTGCTTCGAAGAATTTAAAGCTACCAACTTCTAGTTCATTTTATTTTGGTATAATTTTTTGGTAATGTTTTTTCTAGTGTGTAAGAATATGCTTCCTTCAGTAGATTGATCAGTAGGAAGTGCGTTTTAGCAGAACACACTTTTCTTAAGCCCCTGTATAACTGACTTCAGGTTTTTTTAATTAGCCCGATGATGTTGGAGTGGTCTTTAGAAATAACTTTTAGGAACCTGTCTGTTGTGTTCGTATCAGTAACTTCCTCACAAAACATTCTCCATGTTTTTCCTTTCGATCTTCTCAACTCCTTGTTATATTCCGGCAGTGCGTATCTGGCATCCCAGTTGCATTCTTTGCACTATTTATAGTTTTCCTGACTTGCATCTTTTTCTTCTTCTTAGGGTACTGTCTCCTAACGGAGGTTAGCCATCATTATGGCAATAATCACTTTAGATGCAGCAGCTCTAAATAGTTTGGTGGATGTTTGTCCATACCACTATCGTAGGTTTTTGAGTCAGGAAGTTCTTCGTCGCCCACTTGATCGTTTACCGTCTATTTTTTCTTGCATGATCAATTGTAGAATAGAGTATCTTTCCCCCCGCATGATGTGTCCGAAATATTCTAATTTTCGTTTCTTCGTGGTCTGAACAAGCTCTTTTTCTTTTTGGTCCTCATTTGTAATATGGTCTGTCCATGATATTTTTAGCATGCGCCGATAGACCCACAACTTATTTTATTTATTTTTCTTAAGCGTTCACGCCTTCATTCTATATAACAAAATTTAAAAAAATGTAAGATCTCACCATGCGTATTCTTAGCTGTAGATTTAGGTTACTATTAGCAATGAGCTGTTTCATATTAACGAAAGCCGCTCTCGCGATCTCAATTTGTTTATTTACTTTTGTAGTTTGATCATTGTTATCTTCAAACCAGGTACCCAAATATTGGTATCCTTTTACTCTTTCGATTCTGTTGGTTTCTATAGTCAGGCCTGGGATATTATTGTTATGCGTAACAATCATATATTTAATTTTCTTTAAATTTATCTTCAATCCGTAGTGGTTTGATACAGTATTGATTCTTGAAGCATATTTTGAAGATCCATGTTACTGGTTGCTATTAGCACAGTATTGTCTGCATACCGAAAATTGTTAATCGTTCTTCCGTTGATTATTACCCCGCCAGAAATTTCTGTCAAAGTGTTTCTTTAAAAATAGATTCTGCGTACATATTGAACAAGATAGGGGATAGTATGCATCCTTGCCTAACACCTCTTCGGATTCCGATCTCTTTGGATTATTGTCTATAGAATTTATTACAGTTTTTTGGTTATATAAGTTTTTAATTAGACGGGTACCATTCGAATCAAGCCCTTTTTCTTCTAGGATGTTCATCATTTTGTCGTGCCTTTTCGTAGTCATAAAGCATAGATATAAATCTACATAAATAACAAGGCATCATTTAACCAAGACATTCATTCCGAAAAGGGTGTCTTGCTTATATCGGCATCTAATTTTATATATATATATATATATATATGATTGTGAATGATCTTCAAAAGAATTTAAAAAAAATGGCTCATCAAGCTAATTGTTCTATAGTCTGAGCAATCTTTAACATTATCTTTCTTTGGTAGAAGAATTAAAGCACTTTATAGCCATTCTTGTGGTATGTTACCACTACTATAGATGTTATATATAGATCTAGATGTTGTATATTGTCATCTTCAATCAGTTTGAGGATCTCTACGGGAACATCATCTGAACCAACCGCTTGTCTATCTTTGGAGTTCTTCATAGCGTGTTTTACTTCATTGGAGGTTATTAAAGGTCCTTTTCTTTTTATATTTTCTTCTCTGTGTTGTGATCTCGTATCATCGAACAAATCCTTAATGTACTCTTCGCATCTTTTGATTCTGTTAGGTAAATCCATTATAAATTTTCCATTCTTACCTTTAATCATCCCGTTTTGTTTCTTCTTTCCGGTACCAGACAGCTCTGTTACCTTTTTGTGTAGGTTGATTGAGTCGTATTTTTTTATAAAATATTACTTTGCCTCTATGGAAAGTTTATAACATTTTGAACAGTTTTATTTACTTTTTTTGTAATTTATGCTTTTGGTTAACTCCTCCGGAATAAAAGATATGGTGGTCATTGATGAGACAATCTCCACTTCCCGACCATTGACTAACCCCTAAAATAATTATGTTCATTCTTTTCATTTCCGCTATTAAGTTGTGTACTTTACTTGCTTGGTACGTATTTCTCACATTCTATGTTGCTTTTTTTAATTTTTGGGTTATTCAAGTCTTTTCCTCCCTGAGATCTGAGCTGGGAAATTGAAGTTTCGGATATTAATTTCGAATTGACAGTAAAAAACAGTAAAAATGGTAATATTTTTTACTATTACTATAATGATTTTCCTAGGGATATCCTTTCGGATCATTAATAAAGTGGCTTCCCGTTGCCTTCTGCATCCACATGCTGTTGATCAGGGTGATTCATCCGCCTTTTAAGATTATTTCTAATCACAAGGACAAGAGGGTGCCCTTACTCGTGCCAGCTCCTCCACCCGTAGCTGTTGGCCAGTAAGAGGTGACTGCTTATTCCGGCAGTCGCACAGTGGTCCCAAATGCCGAAAAGCTGGCCAAAATACCCAAAAATGCATGTTTGATTTAGGGACTTTTTACACTTTAGTATCGTAGGATGGTGCCCGGCCTATTAAAAATAACCAGTTATAACGGTCTAACCCCTCTGGGCCCTCATTGGCACCAGCGAGAAGGGCCGACGCGCACTGCAAAGCGCCCGCGATCCCGAGCCGGTTTATTCGTATGAACATGAGTGAATGCAGTCGACAAGGATTCTCCCAATACAAGTAAGTATTTTTAAAGAATATGTCGTATTATAAATTAATTTGGTTACTCTTGGAGTAACGTAACGTGTAAAATATGCTTTTTTATGAGTCCCAGGTTTGAAAGTTAATCTTTAAATGTCCATTAAAAAAAAGTCCCACTAGATCCCACTCTCGAATTAGGGTCCCCTTATTACTTAACTGATTCTAAATAATTGCCCCGTAATCAGGAGGTGCTCAAATTTGCTCTTTTTTGTAATTTTAATTTTTGTAATACTTTTCATTAAGGGGTTAGGCCACTCTAGACTGGGGGAAAAAAGTTCATTTTCTAGATTTTTTTAAACAAAATCTAAAAGTCCTATTAAAAAACTGTTTTTATATATTTATTGTAAGCACATTGAACTTTCCTTCCAATTTTTTTTTAAAGAAAATTTTCAAAAATGACGTAACAAAATAAAGAAAATGGAGGTCTCTCTCTAAGCGTAGGGCAAAACGGGCGAAAAGATCCTGGAAACAGCAATGGACCTGGTACAAAAAAGTAAATGTTTTCTAAATCTCTGATGGACACTCTAAAAAAAAATACGGACCGGATTTTGAAAATTTTGATTCTAAACAAAATGGCGCACGTTTGAAAAAAAAGTTCATTTTTCGGGCTTAAATCCTCATATAAAAACGTTCATAAAAAAGGAATGAAGCACTTTAAAACAAAAAGCCCTCGTATTTTTGTAGTATTTCGCATGCCTAGATACGTTTTTTTTTAATGCCTTTTGCACATATCGTACAAACTGGAGATTAAAAAAGGGCACAATCGCGGCGAAGACAAATCGAAGGTCGAACTTCGCAAACAATCGATTCAAAAGGGATTTCGCAACAAGTTGGGACTTTTGGTCGATATGCCAAAACAGGGGTACGAAAATACGAACGACGGAAACACTGGGCCCCGTTTTTTTTTTAATACCACACTTTCAACCCTTATCACTGGAAGTGACGTAACCTTGATCAAGAAATTTCACGTCATTTTGTAGGCCTTATATTGTGGCTTTCAAATCAATATACCCAAATTTGAAGAGTATTGTATAGACACGGCCCGTTTCTACGTACAACTGTACCCCTGGTATTGCATGCCGACAACAGTGCTAAAAAATTCTGCTGCACATCAGCAAGATTCTTGAGGCTTCCATTCTACCGAAAATTGCTGGTGAAGTAACTCAAGGTGTTAGACGCTGAGGTTCTGCAGCTGTTAGACACGCCGAAGTATGAATGTGAGAGTAGTGACGACGATTCTGTGAATTCGTCGGACGACGAATATTAAACATATACGTTATTATTAAGCTGTTATTACTAAAGATAAAGATGTTACTATTAAGATTTTACGATTTAAGAAAAAACATCCAATGTATATGACATTTTAGGAAAATATGAGTATTTTTTAATTATTGTCCGCTTATTGAGTCCACCATTTTTTTTTTCAATTTTTACTACCTAAAAAATCCCCTGTATTCGAAGAAATTATGAGTATTTTTTAATTTTTGTCCGCCATATTGGATCCGCCATTTTGTTTGTTTCAATTTTGACTAAACATTCTTAATAAGCACCCAAAAAATCCCCTGTATACGAATATCAAAAAAATATGACTATTTTTAAATTTTTTGTCCGCCATATTGGATCCACCATTTTGTTTTTTTAAATTTTGATTAAGGATTCTTCATCAGCTAGCTAAAAAGGCCTTATCTACGAAGTTTGATGCAGTTTGAACAACGTCTTCATATTATGACCACCTTTTCGGCATTTGGGACCACTGTGAGTCGTTCGGTCGACAGAGCCTCGTTGGCACCACGAGTATGTGAGGTTATCTTTTGGGTTACCCAGTTATTAGGAATCACCCCTTACACCTCTGGCATCTTCAGGCAACCTAAAGTCTTGTTCTACCATGTCTCTGGAAGGAGATCTTCTCTTTAGTGGACAAGATTCATACGCCTTTGGATACTATTTTTGAACAGAGCCACTACTGTAATAGTTTTTCTGCAGTTTGTGTGTTGAGGTAGAGATTGGCGGTTCTCAGGCTGAAGATCTCCAGCATCAGCCTGTGAGCCTCGGATTTCTACACTCCCTCGCGTCTTCCTTTTTGGCCTCTGAGTATAAGTCAATCTACTTATGGTCCGACAAAGAAGGTTCTTTCACAACATGCCTATTTTTGCTTGCTGTGAAGGCATTAGCTAGAGTGATGTTCAAGAGCTCCTGCTTGATTGCATTCGCAAAGGTAATATTAGTAATATCTAAAATGTCAGGGATAATAAATTCAAGACCTCTTAGGTCTATTATTTGTGTACGTGCTGTTGTATTATTTTTACCATTTATAAATGTATATAACTGTAGATTTTCAGGTTATTTTTGCAACCTTTGAATTTCTGTATTTGTTTTGAGCTTCTAATTCTTTTAAATTTTATTTGTTTGTTAGTATCTTATATAAACGATTCAAATCATGTCATCAATTAAATCTTTGTTAAACCACTTCGCAGCTTTTATAACGTTTATACAACTTCAACATTTTTTATCAATTTATTTAGCACATATTTTAATAAAGATAATTTGCTTCTCTAAATATAAATAACATTGTTGTATCCTTTCTTCTCACTTTCAAGAAACTCAAAAACAAAGATCGATGCTTTTATAAAATATTTAATATATTTAGGTGCATAAGTATTAAGGAGAAATTAGTTTATGTTTAAAATTATATCATTCGATATAATGTCAGGTGATGAATATTTACGTTTACAGAAAAAAAATTTTCAAGGTATACGTGCATATTTTGAGATATACATTTCAAATCCAAAAAACTTGAGTAACAGTTACAATTTAAAAAAAAATCAACATATACAGGGTGACTGACGAAAAACCTTTGGTGCTGTATCTCGCTTATTTTTTATCCGATTTTAATAAATAAAACATCAAATTAAACCATTGTTAAAAGACTTTAATAGGATCTGAACTGTTATTTTTTCTCGAACCCAGTTTTTGACAAAATACGATCAACATTTTTTTTTTAATTGCACTGTATATATATTTTTATTGATTCGCAAGGAGATTTTTTTTCTGAATATAAAATTGTAGACAAATTTATCCATACATCAAACTTAAGTCGAGAAATTGAGGATTAAAAAAATAAATAAAAAGTCAAGTATCCATTGTAAACAATATACAGACCCTATTTTAAATGTCAAAAGTGACAGTGACAGCCATTGATACAATACTGCAACGATTTTTAATTATTTCATAATTAAAATGTTGCAATATTTCAAACACTGTACTAGAATTTTGTGCTTCTACAGAAATCATTTTTCAGTTTTTGAAATCTTGCAACATTTTTATTATGAAATTATTAAAAATCATTGCAGTATTGTACCAATGACTGACACTGTCACTTTTGACATTTGGAATAGGCTCTGTATATTGTTTACTATGGGTATTTCGTTTACAAATTTAGATTCAGAAAAAAATCTCCTTGCGGATCAGTACAAAATATATATACAGTGCAATTTGAAAAAAAAAGTTGATCGTCTTTTGTCAAAAACTGGATGCAAGAAAACCTATATACTATAATAGAAGGCAAATGTCTGTTGATTTCCTGATAAGCTTAAAAATGTGGATTGGTAAAGTCATCACATACTATATAATATTTAACTAGTATAATGTACCTCACTCGATAGTTAGCTAGGTGATTAGCTTTAAAATTGTTCATTCTCACTTATATCCTAAGAAAATCTTATTTTAACTAAAAATATAATATCATTATTTAGTAGAAATGATTACTTATAATTAGATACAATATTACTCTTGCTTCGAAGGAAATACAATAAAAATCTGTAGGGACTTTATACTAATCAATCTAGCAATATACGCAATAGCGAAGCAATTTTAATTAAGTGACAGGCTCGTTTAGAGGCGCACATTCCACACCCAATTACTCTGACAAAGGCCCATGTGGCCTGCTGGAAATAAAACAAAGATATTCAATTCACGCATGACATTCTGATTTAATTGAAAACTGACCGAATCGAATGTATTTGATCGCCGGATTGAAACGTCGTTCTGGCTTTATTTTTCATTTCAACGCGTTTATTTTGTTTTTTCATACTTTCATTGTGGAAGTGGAAGTCGTGCGTGGCGAATACGGAATGAGGAGGATTTATTATTTGTGCAGGCTGACGCGTGTCAAGGTTATAAATTTAATTCGCGTTCGCGCTCAGGAGATTGCTGCACTTTTATATTCCCCATCATCCTGTTCCTAACTTTTATCCCCCGCGGTGCATTCACTATCCACAATGAGATTTTTACTAGATGCGAAAACTACAACGTTGAACTTCAAAACGTCGGTTTTATTGGTTGAACATAATGGTTTCAAATAAAAAAAAAAAAACATCAATAACGAAAGCTTTATTATATTAAAATCATAGAAGTTAATTTTATCATTGTTAATGGGTTTATTTTATATACTTAAAGAGAAGAAGTAGATACATATTGAAAACTATGTTAAGAACTTTATAAGATGCAATGCTACTTATTAAACAATAAAAAAATGATTTACATATAATTATATATAGGGTCATTGATGAAGTGCTTCCTATCTTTAAATTTAGGTATCATCGAATTTATTTATTCATTTGAGGCCTATGGATTAAGGATAGTAAATTAAATTATGTAAGGAATATAATATCATGGAAATGTCTGCCGAGGCTTTGTTGAGTGGCGCGGACTCGAAATGTCCAAATTTCCAAGAACCTGGCGCATAAATCAGGCTGAAGGCAAAGTTATGTTGGCTTTGAGGCCAATTGTAGTTTGTTACTAAAACTTTACAAGAATAAGTCTAACGGGGTCAATTCGCACGATCTCGGTGGCCAGTTAATAGAATACACACACTTCCACTTGAGATGCCATGCCATGGCAAATTGCTCGTATAGGATGACACGTAGCGTCATCCTCTTGAAACCACATATCATTGATGTCCTTTTTGTCTAATTCAGGCCAAAAAAATTTGGTAATCATCGACTTATATCGCTTACCATTGACGGTGATAGTCTTCCCAACGTTGTTTTCAAAGAAATATGTACCCAAAATCCACACCAAACAGTGACTTTTTCGAGATACATTTAGTCCCAAATTCGAAAATTTTGTTTGTTGACTTACTATAATCATTCATTTTAATAACATTGTGGTTGAATAATAATGTACTAAGTATAATTTCTGAATATACCGTAGTAATTCTTCCAAAGTATTTTAAATGTTTAAATTATTGTTTCCATAGAAATGTTAATTTATAAATTACTAATGTGATTCTTATTCTTCTTTTTCTTACATGATTGAAATTTGTACCATATTCCTACCACATATCAATTTTGATAAGCACTGCTGTCCTTGTTTATGTCTTTTTTAATTAATTCGATCGTTTGCGTATTAAAGCGTCAGGAATATGGTTTATTCTGAAACTTAGATTACGCGCATAATTTTTCCGTGTCACTTCTTCTTTCAGTGCATAGCCAAACCACGAATCACAAGAAAAACGTAGTCCATGTTTTATCAATTACGATGCTTGCCGAAATCTATCCGGTTGTTTTATTGTGGTTTGATGATTGGTAAGCAAACTCACAGTCCAGTCTCCTTGTAGGTCGGAGGCTACTTTTGACAATTATTAATTCTCTCTATTTTCAACAGTACACTATCGAATTGTAGATTCATACACTTCATGTTCGTTTTGTAGTTTTTAAGGATTCCAGAAAACGTGAAAGATAATAGATTAAAAATTTGATCTATGGATGAGTACAGTTTAAAAAAAACATACGTATAACCAGTATTTTTTTCATTGTTTAAGTTTTTTTCTACATTAATTGCTATTATTAAAATGTAGGTGTCGTTTAAGTGGTGTATTGTCAGTTTTAAGTAATTGGGTTATCTTAAATGGATATTTATTAGAATAGTCTAGGGATTTTACCGCTGCAAGTATTTTTTTCCTGTCATGTATTAATTCTAGTTTCTGGCTTTGGCAAGGTCTTATTAATATAGTGAATTACCTTTCAATGTGGAATCTATTCGAAGTTCTTCACACGGTCTAAGGAGGTTTTTCCATCACGATTATTTAGTTGAGGAATAATCAGGTAGACTCGTCAGAAATCAGAGGCGGCCTTTACTTTCTTAGACTTATTTGGAATCCATCAAAATGTTCAATAAATTTTTCAGTTTCTCTGCATCGTCTGAAGGCACTGATATTATATTATTATTTATCAGTCAAAAATTCCATCGGGCGTTTGGAGTTCATTTGTTTACATTTGATATTGGTGAAATTTTTACTTATTAAGTATTCCTTTATTTTCTCAGTATTGAGATTTAGATCCAATCGGTATACATGAATATGTTCCATTTTGATTGCTACTGATATTGAGAGTGTCTAGTTGTTGGTGCCTTTTATTGGTTGCTTCCTTGTTTTTTTCTTGGCTGTTGTGTTTTCCATTCTTCATTTGTTTTGCTTACCGATTTTAATATTTCATTGTTGATATTTTCTGTATTTCGTGGGATATTGTTCCAGATTTTGTAACATTCATGGCTATCTTCTGTGAATTTGTATCTTTATTGTTAATAAAGATAGAGTTTGATTCATTAGTTGTCCCTATATTTTGGATTGGTGTTAATGCTGCACTGTAATTGTTTTTTGGTGTCTGTGAGCCTGGATTATCTGATTGTGCTTTTGCACATTTGAACTTACACTTACTTATTGTCACTATATTTTTTTATTTGAGTGATTTCGTTTGTTAGTTTTGCATTTTTTCTTTTATTATATCACTTATAATTTTTGCAAATTCGGTTCCTTTTAGAAAGGTTATTGTATTTTCGTCGAGGTTTGACCGTAATACAGGAGCCATTTTTTTGGCCTACTCTATACTTATTATTTGTAGGTCTTCTGTATTATCCGCGAGCATCACCGTATTGTCCGCTTAACAAAAATTACTGTTTATTTCCGTTTATTTTGATACCATTATTGCACGTCTCTAGGGCTTCTTTGAAGATGTCTGCAGAATATAAGTTGAACAATATGGGTGAGAAAACACAACCCCTTTATAGATTTCGATGTTTTGTCCTCTTTATCTTTTAGTTTTATCTTTGCTGTTTATTCCCCGTATAGGTTATGGATTATTTGAATATTTTTGCCATTAAGTCGAAAAAGTTCTTGTAGCTTTAATAGTTTATTAGGTTTGACATTGCATACATCTTTTTGTAATCAATCAAACATACAAATATTTCTGGACTAGGACTTGTATCGCAAAGATGGGTTCTCGAGTTTCATAACCACGTCTAAAATCAAACTGGGTGTTATTTAGATTTCGTTCTAACTTACTCCTTATTTTAAAATGAATTATTCTCAGAAATACTTCAAGGGTGTGGCTTATTAAGTTTATTAATCTGTATTCGTTGCACTTTTGGTATTTGCCTTTTTGCAATGTGGCTAGTATCGTAGATGTTATTAAAAAGATTAAGCATTGTTGAGATTTTCTTCGCTGATAGTCTTCAGAAAATCAACTAGAAGTTCATCATCTCCACTCGGTTTTTTATCTTTAGTTTGTTCGATAACTTTTATTAATTAACTCTGCAGTATTGGTGGCCCTTCTGTCTCTATTTTTGCTTGTTGTCGGCAAAAAAAACTTCTGAAGCACATTTATATAATATATTTAGTTTGTTGTTCCTATCTACAATTATGTCAAATTGCCTCTTTTTGTATTTATGTGTTAGCTCCTTGATCTTTTTGTGGCGGCTGTGGTTGTTATGATTTCTTTAAAGATTTTCCATTTCTTGACACTTTTCATTAATCCATCTTTCCTTTGACACTTTGATCTTCATTTTGGCGACTCTGTCTGTTTATTTTTATCTTATGTTGCTTATTCTTCTTTCATCCATTATTTGCAGAATTTGTCAGTCATTCAGTTTTTTTATTTTCCTTTTGGTACAACTAAGTTCTTTTTTCGCTATGCTTCTTAAGGTGTCTCTTATATTGGCGCAGTTTTGTTTAATATTGAGTGTGACTTTAAGTTTTGTCTTTATTAATACTATCTGCAAATTGGGTTTCCATCACAGACTTTAATTGAGACTTCGAATTTTTATTCTAACTCTGAATTGTGCTACCAGAAGTACGTAGTCGGACTTTATATCAGCTCCTGGGTATTTCAAAGCATGCCAGAATCTCTTGCTTATTGCTATAAAGTCTATTTGATTTCTAGTGATCTGTTCCGGTTCCTGTGGTAACTTCTGATTATAAATTTCTTATCGGCAATTTTAAGCAGATGTTTGTTATAATTACATTAATTTCTTGGCAGAATTGTAATAAACGGTTACCGCTGCTCCTAACCCAAACTTGCCGACCTACTTTTGAGTTGAAGTCTCTCATTGTGATGTTAACAGTTATTTCTAGCCTTTTAATTATCTTGTTGGTAAAATTGATTCACCTCTTCATCATTACTCTCTGTGTATTTATTTATAGGCACTCAGAACTCAGCTGGATGAGCATATACCGGTCTGAAAATGGAATGAAAGTCTTTACATATTTATTCATGTTGTTGTCGATCAGAATAGCTACTTCACGCATGTGATATCGGTCTTTTTTTCACTGTCTGAATAGTATCATGTCGCGACTTCCTTCTCGCATACACCGCTGCCTGGCCATCTTACTTCGCTAATGCCCACCATATCTATGTTTAGTCTTTTCATTTCTTTTAAAGCCTTTTGTAGTTTACCTGGTTGATATAAAGTTCCAATGTTCCAGCTAGCTATTTTTATGAAATTGTTCCTCTCCAATCGCATTAGTTCCTCGCATAGCCCCTTGAGATACAAATTCAAGCTTTTGATATTAGTGACGTATATATCCAGAATAAAATTACCTTCTTTAACTTATTTATGTTATTTTTAAGGATTCTTAATTTTCCACCCGATCTTAATTCTTAACTCTATTCAATGGCCTTAATCACAAGCACTCGAGCCTGTACATTTGCTAATTTAGTTGGTCAAGCAAACTAGTGGTACGCTTTAGATAATAGGTGCCACTTTAGTGAAAAATCTGTATTTGCAGGATTGTTAATACTTCAGTTTCCCTGACAACAACAGCTATGCTGTTCAAATCCAAAATACCTCGAAACCTTTCTGTTGTCAGCAAGGAAGCAATAATTCAATAGTAAACAAAAACGTTTACTTTGTTGATATCACACTTTATTTTTAAGTGACTCGACCCAGAAATATTGATATATCACCTGATGAATTAAACACAATTTTTATCTCAATTGCAGATAAACTAATTGAAAGTCTCCCACTAACGGAAAAAGATCTCATAAAATTAATATGCAATAGTTCAGTATGTGCAAAAAAAATATTTCAATTTTAATGAGGTGAGTCTAATAGACGTGAGGAAATCAATGCAGGTATTACAAATTCTCCTGCATGTGACATATACTGCATGACCTCAAACCTTCTAAAAAGAGTTACGGATGTGCTTACATTATTTCTTACAAAATTAATTAATTTCTGCATTTGGTCTTTTCTTAAAATTGGCTGCATAGTTCCAATCTTCAAGAAAATAAGTACTGCCGATCTTAAAAACTGCATGCCAATTTCTTTGCTGCCAAATATTGCTATGTTTCTGGGAAAAAAAAAATACATAAATAATTAAGTTTATGGAGAATTACAGAACAATTTGTCTTTCGTAAGGGAGTGTCTGTGGTGGATGCAATCGGTAATTTATTGGAGGAGGTGCTGAAAGGATTTAATGAAGGTACAATGGCATCGTATTTTGATCTCAGTAAATCATTTGATTGCTTCTACGTAAACTCTACTATTTCAATTTTCATCCTACCAGTATTCGTCTTATTATGTCGTATTTAGCGGGTAAAAGTAAAAGTGGCTGTCTATCCACGGGGGCTAGTACATGTCACGGTGTACCACAAGAATCTATCTTAGGACCTTTGCCGTTCCTCATTCATATAAATGCGAATAATGCGAAATTGATCAACAAACATGTGTTGTCCATAACCTGTACAGATACAGATATTTTCCTTAAGAACAAACATTTTAAATATGTCTTCCACTAAAATTTATTGTAATGTATATAAATATAGTATCTTATAAAATCGCGTATAGAAGGTCAAAACTGAATCTCCCATTATTTCTTATCCTAACGTTTTATAATTTGTTTTACTGCTATCCAACAGTTGAATGTGCTTAGTTCGTATTCATTGAGTGTACTGTGAGTAACCATAATATATTTATAATAGATTTATTTTAATTCGGTTTGTTATTCTTAACATAACCTCAATGTTTATAACTATTTGCAGTACATCAATAACATGTTATAAATTATTTTTATAATTGCCCTGCAATTATCGTTTAACTTAATATGGAGGTTCTTGGCTTAGGCGTTAAATCGGCGACTCTTGTACAGAAATCACGAGTTCTCGTCCTGTATGGCTTGTCTTTTATTTATAAAATTTTAATGTGTTTCCCATATCGTCTATAATTCCGTTTTTACTATTTGCTTATATTTTTACAATCCGCATTTTAACTCTTGACTTTTTTATTTTTATATTTTCTTTGTATTTATTTACCTTTGTAAAACACTGTGTTCTCCTATCCGTGGCCTACCTGTGTTTGTCGTTAATAGTCCACATGATCGGCCCCTTGTGGTGAAGCGTGTCTTTCGTCTAACCCGTTTTTATTCATTAATTTTATTTATTTTTTTAATATATTTTTGTGATACTTTAATTTTACTGTAATTATAAATGAATATGTCTAAATGTAAGGCTTGTGGTTCAGCTGTGGCACTTACTGATCAAGATACAGTTCATTGCCGTACTTGCAATAGTTTATTCCATGGCGCTAAATGTGCTAATTTAAGTAAAACCGTTTGGAAGGCTTTACTTGATAACAAAAGCTTGTCGTGGACATGTAAGTATTGCATCGACAAGGAGAATAGTGTTTCTGTTAAGTTGAGAAGCATTATAGATGTGGTTAATGAACACTTGTCTTTATTAACTTCCATCCTTAGTGTGCTCAATATTATTAAAGATAGCAAGTCTTCTCCTACCATTCATAGTGATGATTCTGGAAGTGACCAATTACCTGTCACGCAAACGTTATTAACTCCGAATATGTCTGGGAATAAAAATGATAAAAAATCATTCGTTAAATCAAATGGTGCTAGCAGCAATTATATTTAGTTTTAAAATTAGATCCAAATAGTCCTCCGACTATGCTCAGGTTGTTACCAAGACAACCCAAGCTCCCAAAAAAATCATCATTGGTAATAGGAATATTTCTGATAATGATTAGAAGTAACGACGTTGGGCGTTACTTCTAACTTTACATCAGCCGAAAGGCGTCAATGGATCGATCTATGTCGGTAGATGCAGTTCTGAATCGACTGTCAACTCAGTCCTGGATTATCTTCATAACGTCCTAGATATAAAGGACGTCAAATGCTTCGAACTTACTAAAAATGAGGATATTTGTTCCTACAAAGTAGAAGTTAAAGAGTCACTTATAAAGACTTTACTGGATCCATCTTTGTGACCAACTGGATTGGCTGTAAAAGAATTCTTTCCTCGTCGCAGTAATAAATATACTACTGGAAATTTTCCAAGAGGAAACTCAGCCGACCTACAGATCTGAGCAATGTATCTAATATTACTGCAGATGGTATATCGTTGTACTATCAAAATGTGAGAGGTCTTCGGACTAAACTAGTTGACTTCTTTAACTCATGTTTATCTGAGGATTACACTGTAATAGCCCTTACTGAAACTTGGCTACATGCATCTATTATTGATAGTGAGATAATTGATTGCCGTTTTAATATATATCGCAAAGACCGATCAGCTGAAACGAGTACAAAAACAAAGGCGGCGGTGTTCTTCTTGCAATTAGGAAAAACATAAAATCGGCTATATTAGAAAATGACGACACTTTGGAACTGATATCAATAAAAATTAATATAGGTTCCGCTAAACTTATAATATGCTGCTATATTCCGCCAAATTCTGCATTAAACGTATATGAAAATCACTGCATTATGTTTGATAAACTTGTGACGGATCATCCTGATTATAAATTATTATCATTGGTGACTTTAATTTACCAAATATTACTTGGATCAACGATGATGAGAACTGCGGATTAATTCCAACGAATATAAGTTCAACTTCCGATATGTTATTTTGTGACTGTCTTAGCACATTAGGTATGAGTCAATTTAATGGCATTAAAAATGCGTTTGGAGGGACATTGGATTTATGTTTCTCAAATTATGATTGCTTCTCAGTAAGCAATTGTGCTCCTATAATTCCAATTGATAGATATCACCCACCATTAAATATTAATATTATTATAGATGAATGTGATAGCATTAAATATAAACCTGATTTTAAACGTGCCAATTATCTGAGCATAAATAACTTCTTGTCATGTATGGATTGGTCTTATTCAAATAAGTGCTCCGATATTAATTCTGCTAGTCAAATTCTCTATGATATAATTTATTTTGCAATTGATCTGTATGTGCCAAAAAAAACTTGTGAAGTTTGATTGTTACCCTGCCTGGTTTTCGAAAAAGTTAATTGTTATGATAAAATCTAAAAAAGAAGCTCACAAAAAATGGAAAGTAACCTCAAATTCCGCTGATTACAAATTATTTAAGTATATTAGAACGCAATGCAAAACTGAAACTATGTTGTGCTACAGACGGTATTTGGATAACATTGAACTTTCCATTCCGCATAACATTAAGTCCTTTTGGTCTTTTGGTTGTTCATAATAAGTATACATCATCTGGCATCCCATTGATTATGGCCTATAATGACGATAGTGCTACAACAGGTGACAACATATCTAATCTATTTGCGAAGTACTTTTCCTCTGTTTACAATCCAGATACTGATGAAAAACCAATAACTTTTACTCCCAATTTAACAACAAACTTAAACAGCTTGTATATAACTCCCGAGCAAGTATTATTAGAATTGTCAAGGTTGAAGGTTACTTCTGGCCCTGGCCCTGACAATATTCCTCCGATATTTCTTCGTAATTGTAGTAGATCACTTTACAATCCACTATACAAACTGTTCTCTTTATCATTAACTTCCGGTATCTTCCCTGATGAATCCAATTTTAAATCCAACGTAACTATAGACTAATTTTTATACTGTCAGTTATACCCAAGGTGTTTGAGAAATTACTATATAATCAGTTGGCTGACGCTTTTCGCAATATTATCACCCAAAACCAACATGTTTTTTTTAGGAGTCGTTCAACACAAACAAATCTTCTTGTATTCACTGAAAGTGGAGCTGAAGTGCATTCTATTTACACAGACTTCAGCAAAGCTTTTGATTGCGTAAGTCACTCTATCTTATTGCAAAAATTGCGTGGTTATGGTATAGGAGACCCTTTACTGAAATGGATAAAGTCATATTTAACTGATAGGACTCAGTCTGTTAAGATAAACGACTTTATCTCAGATACATTTTACGCAACGTCCGGTGTGCCTCAGGGTTCCCGTTTGGACCATTACTATTTACCATCTTTATTAACAACTTATCTGAAGTACTTACCTGCCCGCATTTACTATTTGCAGACGATCTAAAGATATTTTTGAAAATCAGTGGAAAAGATGATGTTCTATTATCCAGAATAATTCACACTTGGTGCGTGTCTAACAATATGAAACTTAATATTAATAAATGTCAGTTTATGCCTTTCTTACTACGTGAGAAAGGCATCACCAGTTAATCACACCTATAATTTGAACGGTATTCCACTTAGTAGGGTGAATTACATAAGGGATCTCGGTGTATTATTGGACCCTAAGCTGACATATAACTTGCAAATTGACCACACCATTCAAGTTTATGCTCTGCATAGGGTAATTAGTTTTTAACAGGGCAATAAAATCGTTAAATTTTTAGTATTTCGGATGGTTTGTGTTTAAAATATTGTATATTGGTAGATACAGATGGAAGTTAAAGCTTTCTTTTCCAGTAGGGAAAATGTCTGCAATATTTATCTCAAGTAGCCATTACACAACTGGTAATTGCTTATATTTTCTTTTAACTTGAAACTCCTCCAAAAAGAAGAAATATTTACTAATCTTTTTCTGGTTCAGCGTTACCTATTTGAAACACATTTTATTTATATTATTACTGAAGATAATTTTGACTAATTTATTTATTTTTCTCAAAATAAGATAATATTTTTTGGCTCACTTACTACTTTTTCTATAATTCTACTACTTTCTTCTGAATATTTTTTCTAGGCCAATTTGAATCGAGCTATTTAAATAGTCAGAAGCTTTAGCTCTTGGCCCTTAGGTTTTTTTGGACAAAACCTTTAAGTTCTTCCTTCAAATTATTAAGTTCTAGAATTACAATCTCTTCTGCTTTATATCAATCAGGAAGAATATCAAATAATATCTGCTATTCTGAAGCTATATTTAAAGTTTGATGTCTTGTTGATGACTAATTTACACCAAGAAAATGTTTTATTTTACGTTAATTTCTGATGAAGATATGTTGATGACGTGTTTTGTATATGGATCAGTACAAAAAGGCAATTAGATCAATTTTCAGTGCCTTCAACGATATCATTTACATCATAATCAAATTCACAATTAATGTAAAGGAAGGAGATGTATTAAACTTTTCTAGTTATAAATACTAACAAATCTAATAAACAAGACTATGAAGTAAATAGAAAACCTACTACCACATAAATAATAATCACCAATAATTCACATCAGTCTACTCGATAAAATATGCAGCCTTTAAAATATACTTAAGCACTTACTTTAGAAGTTCAATAAGTGTTACAATACTGGGACTAATGTTAACGCTATATATTTATAAGTATCGAAATTTTTTTGATCAATACAGACAAAAATTGGGATGTCTTAAGTTGACTTTCTATCAGCAGTAACAAACTAATATTTATTTATTATTTAACTATGTTACTTATTGATTCGATTAGAAAACTGTAAAAATGTATTTAATTAAAATTTACTAAGTTTGTTTCAACTATATTAAATGGAATTTATTTTATTTATGTATATATGTAAACTAATTCAATGATAGAAAAGAAGGTGTATACAATTCGAATAAAGAATACCATCTCATCTCTTTAGCAGAAAGTTTCTTAACAAAAACTAAGAGAACTTAAAAATATGCCTTTAAATACATAAACATAATAAATTACGTCCTCAGGTGTTTTCAATACACAAAAAAGCGGTACCCCGGTCGTAAACAGCGTCCCCTTTTAAGGGCGGCCATTCTCCTTTTGAAAAGTGTTAGTGATAATTCAGCAAGGAGGGGAAACTTAACGACTTTGCACTTTTCTTTAATAAAAAAAAGAACTTCTCGGGATAAAGCTAAATTATGTTCGGGCCAGTCGCAAATCTACACTAATTACGGCCTCTTAAAACTTTTTTCCGTGTGTTTAACTTTCCGTAGCCCCTTTGTATATATAGGTATTGCTGAATTGTTTAAAATATGGCGGAGAGGGGACAGCAACGTTGCAAAGTTAGAAGTTTCGCCGGATAAAATTTAAGAGGATTAAAAGGGGGGTCATTTCGCGTAACAACTTCAGCCCTTTTGTTACGTTTCATTGCTTGTATTAAATAATTTTATTATAAGTACTTTTTCGACTCGCGTTGTAATTTTTCGTTTGAATGCGGCTGAGTTTAAACCTTTTGCCAACTTATATTTAATACATTAGCTTATATTACTCTAAGATAATAGGTACATGTTATAATTAAATAGCTACTGTGTGTATTGTTGGTAATTTATATTATTTATCATCATTGTTATTTAATATTTAATAAAGAAATCTGCTTATATTAATGACACTTTATTTCATATGTGCTTGCAAGTTTTATGTATTTTGTGAGCTAAAAAGATATAATTTTATTAGTATCTAAAAGAAATAATTCAAATAGATATGCGACGTGTATAATCAACATTATTCTTAAACATAAATCTGATAAAAAACATTAATTGAACTATAATAACAATACAGTATTAATCAGCCAACAGACAACTAATATATTTGCTATTATACAAAATATACATACATAAATTACAAGTAGAGAAAAAAATGTAAATAAAACCATAAAGGAAAATTCTGTAAGCTAGAGACAGGTAATAATAGAAGATTGTTAAGAATTGTAAAAAGCCTTGTTCGAAAAAAATGTACAAAACATAAACATTACTTATATATCAAAGGTGTGAATGGAAACTCTTATTAATTGCAATGATCGTCATTGAAACAAGTGTAAAATAAATCTCGCCATTAATCCTGTAAAATATCAACATCCTTAACTTCGAAACAGTCAAAAAATTTAGTTTGCTACAAGTCAGTGGTTTTCTCTATGAAGCGACGTCTGATAATATTACATCATACATTTTGAGAAAATAGTTTTACAAAATTGTGTAAAATAAAATCGTATTGAAGCATTTAAATACATGAGACAGTTGTTTTTACACCATCTTTATTTTTTCTCTCCACCTGATTAATGTTTGCTTTGTGACAATTACTAAGTAAAACCACCTCCTTGATGTCCTTTCACTTGAAGCAAAGCAAATGAGTATTACTACAATGCATTTCCGTATCACCTCCTTTTTTTAGTTTTTCAGTAATCGCTGGCAACAGTGTTATATTGGTCATACATGTACCTACTGCGGGATATTGTAGAGTATTCATAAGATTGAACGAGGTAAAAAACCTATCAAATCATAATGAAACAATAGAATTTCGGATGGTTGGCAAAGCTTGCTTACCACTCTTTCTCCTAATGTTGCTTCAGTTTGCTCAGTTTCTTTTCCAGAATAAGTATTCAGGCCATAAACATAACTGGTCAATGAGTCACATCTCTGCCATATTTTTATTCCTCTTATCATGAGCTTTAATGGCAAATACTTCTTTAGAACAGACCTGCCCTTAAATTTTGCAATACTCTCGTCAATAGATTTATAATTACTGTCAGAACGTCCATCCATAAATGTTTATTTAGAAAAAACATTTCTTCATCAATACATACTATATTGATGAAGTAATGTCTTGTCTAAATAAAGATTTATGGGTAGACATTCTGACATTAATAATCAATCTATTGACAAGAGTATTGCAAAATTTCAGGGCATCAGCCGATTTTGCTGGATTATTTAAATAAAATTTGGAAAAAAGTAATAAAAATCGATCTATTGAAATGGCTGATTTCAAGGATTCGTTTCGCATAGATTTTTTAATAGACCAGTACAATTGCATATTTAGAACTCTGTTATAACTCATTTGTTTGATATAACAATTTAAGATGATCATTATTTCTGAAGGATTAGTTAATTTAATTTTAGAACCCCTGTCTTTTTTCAAACTATATATTCGTTCATTGGTGTTCTATGATATAAAAATAAATAGGCATTTAGGAAAAAATTTCAAAAACACTTTCGATTCAGTACAAGAGCGATTTACTGTTATCAATGAAACACCTGGAGTTCTTCCGTCTGGTAGATTCCTTCGAGGAGTAAAATTGCTGCTCGGAGTTTGCCACATAATTTGAGGTTGGGGCTATAGTGGCCCATTGCTTTCAGACATATTGTCGAGCATTATTGTATTTACAGGTTCATCAACTACTGCAGTGTATATTTCATTTAGTACTTCAGATTGAGTATATTCTGAACCGCTATCTTGAAATAGGCCTTCTTCTTCGGACTCATCTCACACATGATCGGCCATGTACTATAATTCTCCTACGGGTATGCCCCATTTAAGAATGGTAGTGGGACATATATGTCGCTTATTGACAATTTTTGGAAATAAGAATAACAAAAAGCCATCAACATTATAATAACACCTTGTTTTACTTACCTATTCATTGTAAAATCCAATTGCACTAGTTATAATCTTTGTTTACGGTAATTAAGAGCGTAAAATCCTCAAATTACCCGCTGCCATGTGATCTATTTCACTAACGTGAACGCATTAAATGTTTTTACGAATTGCTTTCTCTAGAATTTTTCAATTTCTTGGTGAGCCCTGCGGAACACCAGATAACGCAGACACCTTACGGGATAAATGATTATCAATTTTTAAACGTTGCGACAAAAAGCTATATAATCACTATAAGGCCAACTTACTAAACCCGAATTTCTCAAGTTTTTTTAATAAAAACTTTATAACAAACTCGATGAAACGCTTACGAGAAATCCGTGTAAATAACATCAACTTGACTGTCTTTCTCAAAAGCGTCCAAAATATAATATTGAAACACCATAAGATTTGTAACAGTTGATTTTCCCTTACATAAACCATGTTTTTCCATACAAATTATTTTTTATAAAAGTTGGTCAGGGACTATTGTATCAAAGATCTTAGGAATTATGGACTGTGTATAAATACTACCGTATTTTTGTAATGTTTTTGCGATTTTTAATAAAGGTGTTATATGGCTTTCTTTCCATATTGAAGAGAATATTTCACTATTTAAAGAAATATTAAAAATTATAATTATCGGGCGATAAAGAAAATACATCTTTTGTGAAAATAAGCAAGAATGTCACCTGGACCTGCAGAGCATATGCCAGGCAGAGATTTTATTACATTAAATATTTCAATAATTATCAAAAGCATCACACGAGGACTTAATTTCAGTATCACTACAAACGTTTTAAAAATAATCGGCAAATAAATTAACGCATTAACTTCCAGAATTCGATATTTTATCATTTAGAAACATATCCTTGTGCTTTGTATTAGTTATGTTTTCCTCTACTATGAGAATATATTGCATACATAGATTTCTTGAATAAAGACGTTTATTATTATTATTATTATTTCTTGCATATTCTTTGCATTTTGATTTTAACAATTTAAACGAAATAATAAAGATGTATGTCAAAAACACCAACATAGTGACATGTACATATTGACGTGTGGTAACTGCCTAAAACAATATATAGGCCAAAAAGTAAACAGAAGATCATAAAAAATGTTTCATACAAAAGAATATATCATCAACCTACTTCAACCATTTAATAGAACATAACCACACTCCAATATTTTATTTCAAAATACTAAACGAAGAAAAGAAAGAATATAGCCTACACTATTGCAAATCCTATAAATTTATGGAAATAAAACAGAAAATGTATTAAACGATCAACATAATTTATCCAACTCGCCTCTTACAAGAATTATCATCCCGGTGATAATTGCGCAAACCCCACGCCCTCCCCACTTACATGAACAAAAACTACCAAATTATTTAGGAAATAAAATGTAATTTTAATATATATTCTTCACCTGAAGAAGCCAAAGAGTGGGCTAACAATTTCAGTGAATTAAATAAAAATTTGTAAATCAACCACTTATTATTAATCAGATATTAAAGGTAATTGTTGAGGATGTATGATTAGTTGGTGAGCGAGTTTATATTGCATTATTTAAACTATTGAATGTTAATGACTGAGTGTGCAGTACTAAGACCTTCAGATATTAGGAATAATATTAAGAATAATGAGATCATTCATAACCAAACAATATTTATATTGTTAATGTAAGAAGCTTCTACTTCGTTATATATATTTTTGTTTAATATTTTATGAATTGTATTTGTAAAGCAAGTTTGATAAAGTACTTATAAATAAATAAATATACATGTTTGAATTATTAATAAAACACTTTAAATTTGGATAACACTATATTTTTTATAAAATAAAAACCATAGTCGGTGGTTTGAGAATGATGCATGGGAATTGATATTGTATGAGTTGATGAAAGTGTCGTTTAAGAGTACTTGTCAGGGAATATTGAAATCATTGTTAACTTCAGCTATGTATGTATATATGCAGAATTTATTAATGTTATCATCATCTAAAACCGATAAGTTTTTATTGGTCCAATGACTTTTAACCTTCGGAATTCCTTGAAAGGATCATAGCGGGAGATTTGGTACGTGATGGACCTTTCTTCCCACTGGATATGCACTCAGGTGAGCGCTCGTACAATTAAAAAAGCCAATTTTATCTTTGCAGTCAGCTGTGACATGGTTGTATTTTTTTACATTTTCTGCATAGACTGCATTTTCTACTTTGTAAACTTTACACATAATCCGTTCTGGCGTTATTACCATTTTTTATGGTTAGGTTTAGTCTGCTGGTAGTCAGTGCTACACATACGCACAGAATGTGTTTGGTTCTTTCCTCTGCCAATCAACATAGTCTACAAATGGTAATGTCGACTTTACCTATCTTGTCAAGATGGTACTTCACTGGGAAATGTCCTGTAAGTAATCTCGTGACCAGTCTTATCTCCCTTTTGCGTGACCTAGTACTCATATTAGAGTCAGCTTATTACCCTTGGCTAATTGACTTAGAGTTTGTTTACAATTTTAAGTAATTTTTGGAATTGAAGCTATGCGTCTTGAGGTTCTTAAGGGCTGCCTGACATCAGACAGATATATGCCCGTTTACAGCCTTATTACTTACAAATTTGAGCACATATTTCCAAGGCTATTGGTTCAGCCTTTAGGGCCGATGAGCCTTGTAAGAGAGGAACTGATTACCTGTAGTTAGACTTCTTTTTGATATATCTGTATAGAAGATTACAGAATTATGTTTAAATTTTTTGATTCGTTCAGTCTGTCTTGGCCTCTGACTAATCGGTATTACGTCCGACGATGTTTATAGGAACTTGGTTTAATCAGGTTTAAAATTTCTGGGTGCTTGAATGTATGTTCAGTCTCTTTGCTCTCATTAGATCTTATTTTCTGATTTGTTTGTGCAGTTGAAGTAGTTCCGTTGCTATAGCGGGGTGTACACGGCAAGTCTGTCCATTATCTGAAAGATTAAAAGCTTCTTCTGTCTTGATTAGGAATTAAAAACACTTTTGTTTCACAGTGTTTGTTTTCTGTATTTTTAATTTCTAATCAAAATATTTCAAAAATGTTTCACCATGGGCTAAGTAAGCAATTAATTAAATTTAAAGCTTCTTTTGTGCCGTTGCTTGTTTAGTCTAGACCCTCCGTACTAGTAAGTTATATATAATATGTTTTACTACCATCATGTAGAGCCAATGTATCATTTTGGATTTCAACTTTTTAGCAGATTTATAGTGCCACTATAGCTTTGCAGATTATTTTTTCTAGTGCGCGTTCCAGTTAAGCTTCCTATCCAGTAGTAAATCTAAATACTTCACCTTGATATGAAAGCGGAATTTCTTATTATTTTACTTTGGAGGAGTTTTCATATTCAGCTTCATACGATTAGTGAAAGATACCACAGTTTTGTCAGGTTTGCCAGGTTTGCTGGTATTGAGGGCGTCCTTCGCTAGGCATGAAATGTTGTCATATTTACCCCTTATGTTAATTTCTATGCTGTTGGCGAAACCTTATGTACAATAACTATTATCGATTAAGGTCGTCAAGAGGTCACCCACCACCATACATCACATCAGGGGCGATAGAACGCCGCTTTGGGGTATAGATAGGAATATGCTTTCTTCCGTGAATTGGGCAGTGTTTTTTTGGTCCACAGATATTGAGCACACTGAGACTTTTCTCGACCCCTCTACTTCACAATTTTTATTAATCCTATGCTCTTACAGTAGTCTTTGGACAGTCAGTAATTTCCTTACAGAACGTTCTCTATGTTTTGCTTTTCTATTTTCTCAACCCATTATATTCCGACAGTACCTTTCTATAGGCGCGCCAGTTGCATATTTTCTCTGCACTGTTGAAAGTTTTCCTGGCTTACATCTTTAGACGACCTAAATACTTGTTCCGCCAGAGTACTGAAAACTGGATTTATTCGCCCTTATGATGCCATGTCTGAACAATGCCGCTGCTGTTTCTAGCTCTTCTATGGTCTGGATTTTGAGATAGAGTTCGTTGGTTCCCACACTTTAGAGGCTCCAGTCGATGTTCCTTGGATTTCTACATTCCATTGCGCCTTTCTTTGTGGCTTCTAGGGCGAACTCAATCTGTTGATGGTCCGGCAAAGGACTAATTTTGAATTGTACTTGCTGTGAAGGCAGCATCTACTAGAGTGTTGTCCAAAACGTCCTGCCTTGTATTTACAAAGGTAAGCTCGTTACAGAGGCAGAGATGAATAATATGTAAATTGTTAGATTTGATGAATTCAAGTAGTTCCTTGCCTCTATTATTGGTATCCGTACCAGCCCGTACTATATTGTGCACCACAGCCCAAATAAATGTGTTTATTGCCTCTTCTGCAACACTCCACGAGTCTACCAACCTCCTCTGGTGGTGGCCTCTTGCCTTTCTCCGTAAGAACATCTGCTCTGCTCCTAGGATCCCTATGGTAAATTCTGCAATAAATGTATAATCAATGTTCTACCTGACCATTGTAATTGCGCTTTGAGTAATTATGCCTGTCTCCTATTGATTTAAGGCTCCCTCAGAAAACCTATTTCAAATTTGGCTTTCTTGAATCCCCAATTAAGGTCACCCTTGCCTCTTTAGAGTGATGGAGATTTAATCGAATACAGTATATGCCCTCCATTCGTGTGGTTTATATCCCAGTGGCATCAACTCCTAAATCTTGTATTTCAGGGCTTTTTACCTTACTCTGTCCCCATCAATCAAGTAGGGCCATTTTTATGACGGATGTTTAAGGTTATCGTTCATGTACCTCTCACGAGTAGCTAAGAAAAAATAGGTTGATTATAGGAGAGCTTCGCATACCATAATACGGATATTGAATCTGGGGGTTGCTTGGTACCCAAAGTCCGCATAGATCAGATCAAGCTTCCAATTGCAATTACGTATCATGATCATGAACCAGGAGTAATCATTTCATGTTTGTTGTCATTCGAATCGCCTTCCTCTCAGGTTTCTGGTGTCCTACGTGGTTTTTGCGCACGTGATCTCTATGCGCGAAGATTGGCGAACGGCAAAGGGGATACTTATAACTTTCGAATTCGGTGCTATGACGTCATGTCCGATCCTTTTATTTTCAACGCAGGTAGTTGCGACCTTCCTAGGATTTTTGGACACCCCTGGTAACGGCTTGGAAGGCTGTAGAACTCGGTTCTACCTGCAACAGTTGAGAGGGGTTTTTTGCTTTGAAGTTGAGCTATCATGATATGCGACGCGTTGCACTTGGAAACAAAAAAATAAGCAATATTGAATTATTAGAATAAATTAAAGTTGCTGAAATGACAGTTGACGTTGCTAAGCGCCGGTAACATTGCACCATCCTAGTTTTAAGAGTTTTAAGGCAGCAGTACCTTCAAGACTTTAAATTCGGACTTGAGTATTCAAATCATATTTAAGTACAATTGTGCTGCATATTCGTACTTTTTATACAATAACTGAATGTCCATTTTATTATTTATAAAATCCATTATTTTATTTATAAAATCCATTTATATCAGCGATGTTAAGGATTTTATTTCTAAACCAATAAATAATTTAATTTCACGTTGATTCCAGCTTAAATCATAATTAAATTAATAATGAATATTTATGTTCAGTGTATATGTTGTTATTTTATATATAATTTAACTTGATTATATTTTATAAACATACTTTTTTACGATCTTTAGCCTTTAGTATTGTGTAACTATCTCGGTTCTGCATTTTATTATGATTTGTTCAGATTGTAGTCTTATTTATTCGCCAAAGGAGCAGTTATAGCGACAAAAATTCTAAAGTCTACACTGAAATTATGTTTCTTTTCATATTGCAATTCAGTAGTCTATATTCCGTATTTAATTCTAATACGTAGATAATAACGCATTCATTTAATTACAGAATCTTCAGGATCATTATTTGAAAATGTGTAGTTTTCGAGATGACTTTATTTGAGAAAACGTTTAAATTCAATTAGTATTAGCTTTCTTAAAATCTAGTTTTTTACTATGTCCAAGTTTAACCTTTATTGTTGTCTTAACCTCATAAAATTTAATTTAATTATTTTAAGTATTTTTAAATAAATATCACTATGATTTATAATATAATATCGTAGTAAACAACATGAATTTATACTCAAGCGTCTACAATAACTTTTTGGTAGATAGTGACTCACATTTAAAACAACTTTCTTACATAATTCAACGAAAACGTAACCCATATAACGTAATGGCATAACATATTTCTGGAAAGTTAGGTTCGACTGGCAAAACACCTTAATACTGTAACTTGGCGTTCGGTCGAAATAAATTCCGTTATTAATTCTGTTGACTGTTTGAATAGTATGATAAATCTGAGGAGGGAAACATGTTTATTTTGTTACTTTATATATCCGTCTGCGAAATAAATTGAGTAGGACGTTCACCCCCCCGCCACATCGCGGAAAACCCACCCTTTTTGAAAAATTCATTTCAATATGACCTCCGTCGTATATACAGCGTGAAATTTCCTGGCGTTTAACTTATAATGCCGCATTTGTATTTCCTTCCTGGATGTGTGTCGCGTTTCGTTATAATAAAATTTCACGTGTTCATAACGCTCTGGAATATACATTTTTTATGAAACTCCATTTTTCCGCAGGTGGTGCGGCGGGAGGTGCCGAGGGCGTGTTCGCCCCAATTTATAGCCGGACGGGATGCTTTATTGTATGCATGAGAATTTTTCTGTATTGTTAAACTTTTAATTTAGTAAGAGTTATTTATTCACTACCGGTGTCATCTCTATTTTTATTAAAATCGTTTAGCGGAAAAATGCATTTATTTTAGGTGATTATACTTTTAAATAAACTTTATTCCTATTATATTTAACATTATAAAATATTCAGCATTCTCTTTAGGATTCGGTTATAGGTATTCTAATTTCAATTATTCCATTAATTCAACAATAGCATTGCTTTTCTTTTGCTCTCTAAAAATGAAATGAGTTGGTACTTACTAATAATCAAAAATAATAAATAATATTTTTTAGTATTTCATGGTCAACAATTACAGTAGTATTGAGAGAACCATTATTGACTATAAAATCACTTACATATTTAAATAGTGGTGGTTAGGAATCAACTTAGCAAATGCTAAAAACAATATCTTGTTACACATCAAACATATAATTAATATCATGAAGCATATTAGTATTACCTAATTTAAAGCGCATAAATTTTTAAAATTTCTGTGGGTATGTCATGAGCTTTTAATTTATTTTTTTAGTGAACTTTTTGAAGATATCTGATCTTAATCTGAAACATATTTAAAATTCATAGTGATCCCAAGATTAAAATAAGACTTAGAAATGTTATGTTATTTTTAACAAGGTTTCAATTAAAGTGAATAGAATAATTTAATTATTGACCTCTAAGTTGAGAATTGTATAGAATGTATGTATCTTGAATACTAGCTTATTTATTTCCAAAAGACTATTTTTTGTAGGAGCTTAATATGTTTGTATTAAGTTTATTATGATCCCGGTAATTAAATTAACTCTAATTTAAACCTTGTGGGATACCAGATTCCATAAAAAATGTTATACAGTATATACGCAAGCAATACGTTCAGACATATAAGATTAAATTTAATAGTTTCTGTTTTGCAGTTTTGAAGCAGCTCCTAAATCAGAAAGTTTCGCGAGATTTTTTTTATATCATTGGTTAGAGTACATCCTAAATATATATTGTTTGTGATATATACTGTGAAAGCAAAACAATGTTAGTAATTGTAATTCGACCTTGAATAATACTGTGTTAGTTGAGAGGGCAGATGCATATTTTTAACTATAATAGGATGATATGTATTTATAAAAACTTGGTTAATTATGTTTTACAAATTACTTAGATAAAATGGGCAATCATTATCAAAAAAAAAATGCCTACTTTAAAGTGACAGCTTTCCGGTTGCGCTCCTACAATCTTTAATTCATATTATAATACGTAGATGAGAAATAATATGTGATAGTTCCTCTTAGGATAAGGATATATTAGCACGGATCAGTAGAATTACTTTTAATATTTTTTTCTACAGTTTCCTGGTATATACTATAAGCTTTTTTAATCTGACATTCTGAAGATATAAGTCTTCTGAATTAACTCCGATATTGTCACTAAACGACCTCTCATGCCTACAATATGCTTTGGCTTATAGGTTTCGTTTTTTTTAGTAAACCATATGAGATTTTTTTGGGAGTAGGAATGCTTCACCCATGTGCATTTAGAAAAGACTTCGAATTTTATTTCTACTCAATTAACACAAAGCTAGACACAATCAATGTTCGGCTCGATACTTTAGAGAAAGAAAATGCCCAACTAAAAAGTGAAGTAACAAGAATTAAAACGGAATTAAATACTACACGTGTACAAGTTTCTTCTGATGGCCCAATAATAGGCGTAAGTGATTGGAATCTCATCCCAGAAGAAGCTTATAAAAGAAATAAACGAGAAATGTTGTTATATTTAATGCAATTGAAACTGACAATGAAGCAGAAGACTTGAAATGACATCGAATGCAACCTCGCCCCAAAAAAAGTTTTCCGACTTGTTAAGACCGTTGGAATAAAACCTAGGCCCATCAAAATTGTTCTCGACAACAGTAACGATCCAAAAATGATTCTACGTAATTCTAGAAAATTGGCAAGTAATAATAAATTCAAAAGGGTATTTATTAAAAACGATCGTACACCGAGGCAATTAGAATACGATCTGAAAATACGGGCGGAGCTCAAGCGAAGTAAAGATGCAGGTGAAACAAATATTAGAGTTAAACATAATCAAGGTAAACCCACCATCATTTCGGAAAACTGATGAGCTCCCAACGTAACTTAAATAAATTAGGAATCAATGTTTTATATCAGAATGTGCGTGGATTATCAACAAAAACGAATAGTGTTTATAATAGTGTTGCAATGAATATCTTTGATGTATATATGTTGACTGAAACTTGGTTACGAGATGGCGTCTATCACACTGAATTATTTTCAGACGACTACATAGTTTTTAGGTAGGATGGTGTTAATCGAAGAGGAGGTGGGGTTCTCATTGCTGTGCATCAAAAGTATTCGTGTACTACATAGATATATCTTACTTTTTCCTTTAAATTTAGAAGTTGAAATTGTTTGTGTTAGCATTACAATTAGATGCAAAAAATATGTTTAGTATGTTTATATATACCACCGTCACAGAACCTAGATGTGTATCAACAAGTTTTAGAGGTTATTGATGACAATATTATATCGTTTCATAATGTCTTAATCTGTGGCGATTTCAATATACCATCCATTTATCAATTTTTAGAGAATAACACTAATGTTACTCAGGTTGCCACAGAACTAAAACAATTTATGAATGCTAATAATTTGGTACAACAAAATAATTTACTAAATATAAACTGGCGCATATTGGATCTAGTTCTTACATCACCTGATATCTGATGCAATATTGCTAATTATAATTATTTGGCACTTGAAGACCCACATCACCCAGCAGTAAATATATCCATTGAATTTTTAACAAATACGGAACCAACTGTCGATGAAAATCATGTTTATCATAAATTTGATTTTCAAAAAGCGAATTTTGTTGACCTGTACAGACAGTTTAATGAGTGTGACTGGGATCGCATTACAAGTTGTACAGATGTTAATTTAGCATGTCAGGCATTCTATGACACACTTTATAGTATTATTAATGACTGTACTTCTTCGTCAAGTTAAAATTAAAAATATACAGTTTCCTGTATGGTTTAGTGCTTATGCTCGACGTTTAATAAAAATAAAATACCACTACCGAAAACTTTACATTAGAACAAAGTTAAACTTTTACAAGATGCGAATTTTAAGATTACGGAATGAGGTTCGAAGAGTGATTGAAATAGATCATAAACAGTTTATTGTGAACGGAGAAAAAAACATTAAAAATAAACCACAGAAAATTTGATCATATGTCAATGACAAAAAGGGTCAATCTAGAATTCCTGGAATAATGCTGTTAGATACTGTAAAATACTCAACTCCTTCTGAAATAGTCAATGGATTTGTTAACTATTTCAAGTCAGTCTATAGGAGCCATACAAGTAACATACAAAATTCAGAATCAAAAATTATGAGTAATATATTAATATTACAAAATATCTCTAAGGATGATATTCTTAGCGCTGTAAATAAACTGAAAAAAACGATTTTTACGTCTGGTCCTGATAACATTCCAGCATTCTTGGTTACTGACTGTATAACCTGTTTTCTCACACCATTACTTCATATCTTTATTAAACGCAACATTCCCTGATCTATGAAAACTGGCTAGAATTACACCAGTTCTAAAATCTGGAAATAAAAATAATATGAAAAATTATAGGCCTATATGTATTATAAACAAGTTTGCAAAAATATTTGAATCCATATTATTTACCAAGATATATGCTCATGTTTAAAATGCAATAACTACTAGACACCATAGTTTCATGAAGAAACGTTCCACCATATCCAATCTTTTGAACTTCACTGAGTATATATCAAGCGAATTGGATAATAGAAAACAAGTGGATGTGGATGTCATCTATACGGATTTTCAAAAGGCATTTTATTCTATGGATCAACGTTTATTAATACATAGGCTGAGTATTTTTGGCCTTGGAATTAATACGATACAATTAATTAATTCATATCTAACAGATAGACGTCAATATGTTGAACATAAAGGCTGATATTATTTGTCCATCTAGTGTCGTGCCGCAAGGTTCGAATTTTGGACCTCTTTTGTTCATACTATACATCAATGACATTGTAGACAATATAGGATCAAACATTCTCATTTATGCTGATGATTTTAAGTTATTTAGGTCTATTCAAACAGATGTTGATTGCTGCATACTTCAGCATGATTTTGAACGCATAAGTACTTGGTGTAAAACTAACAATATTTCGCTTAACATCAAAAAATGCAAATGCATCACTTTTGGTAGAATATCTAATATTATTTATTACAAATACAACATTGATGACATACCTCTGGAACGCTGTGATGCAATTAAAGATCTTGGCGTCTTATTTGACACCAAGCTTACTTTTATACTCCACATCACAAATATTTGCAATTTAGCTCCCAAAATGTTGGGTTTTATTAAAAGAATTTGTCAGGCCTTTAATAACATTTACTATATACTTTGCGTATGTTAGATCAAAGCTTGAATATGCTGCGGTGGTTTGGTCTCCTGCATATGCTACGCATGCTAAAAAAAAGATATTTGTTAGATATCTGTACTACAAGACTGAATATGTGCATCCGGACCACATAATTAACTATCACGATCTTTTGTCTTTTTTGATATATCTTCCCTAACAACACGGCGTGATATTTCGAAGATGGTTTGCTTAAATAAAATTTTGAATTTTCAAATTGATTGTCCAAAACTGCTATCTCTTCTAAATATCTACACCCCACGAAGTACTTCTGGGAATGCGGCTTTATTTCGTTATAATAAAAATAATACTAATTCGCATTTAAATTAGCCACTTAACTCTATGATGCGCTTGTATAATTCCATACATCATTCAGTCGATTTATTCAATTGCTCTTTATCTTTGTTTGTTTGTAACCCATCTCCGTCATCTGATGTGTTATTCAGTGCCCTATTATGCACTTTTTTCTCACTCTTGGATAACACACTTCTTATGTAGGCTTTGCTTCGATCATGGTAGTAACAGTTCCTTCCTTGGCAAGAACATCTTCACGTTTGTTACCTATAATTACGTAGCCTGGTACCCATATTAGAGTGAGCTTGCTGCCCTTGACGAATTGGTTCATAGCTTGTTTACACTTTCAATTATTTTTGAAAGTGTAGCTGTAAGCTTTGAAGTTTTAAAGGACTGCTTGCCTGTATACAATCCTGAACACACCTTTCCAAGGCTATTGTTTTAACTTATAAAACTGTTGAGCATTGTCCAAAGAAAATTGATTCACTTTATTTTGGGCTCGTATATACTTATGCGGGAGCTCGGTTTGGTTTTGATGTGTCTGTATACCAGATTATAGAGTTATGTTATAGTTTCTTGATTAGATTCAGCCTGTCTTGAAAATAATAACTTCAAAGCGAAACGAAATCAAATTTGATTGGCATTACGTCCTACGGTGTTTGAAGAACTCTGAGTTAAATAATTTTAAAATGTCTGAGTATAGTTTTGGACACTCCGAATTTTTTATTTGTACCATGTTGTTCCAGTCCCATCTCACTAATTAGACCCTATTTTCTAATTTGTTCGTGCAGGGGAATATGTTTTGTAAAGCTTTCATTGTTATAAAAGGATATCCATGTCCCATTGATACCAAGAAAGGACATTCTCTGAAGCTTTTTTGTGCCATTGCTTGTTCAATCTTGACCCACTATACCAGTGTAATAATGGGTCTTTCTATCATAATTCAAAGCCAATGTATCATTTTAGGTCTGCAAAGAGCATGCGTTCCATAGTTCCGTTGTAGCTTTGCTGATTGGTTTTTCTAGGTACGTGTTCCAATGAAGTTTCCTATCAAATGTTAAACTTAGATAGATATTTTATTGATCGGACAGCACAATTTCTTGTGCTTTTACTTTGGGAGCTCTGGTATTCATCTTTATGCGATTACTTAAAGGTATCCCAAAGTTTTGTCAAGATTGACATTAAAGTCTTTCCTCAGACACTACCTTACTATGGTATTGTGCTAGGGACGATATGATTTTGTCATATTAACTCTGCGTTCAATTACCCTTTCCACCATGGTTGTCAACAGGTCATCCCCTGTACCTGCGGCGATCTTACGATTTTCAAGTAGGGCGTTGATTCATCTTGTTGTGGGTTTTTAAGGTTGTGTTGTGAAATGCACCTTAAATATCCACAAAAATACTTAATGCAAGAAAAATAATAGGTTGCCGTGAAGCTTGTATTCCGGTTGTAAGGATATGAAGTGCATTCACGGTGGATTTAGTTTAGTTTAGTTTATTGCTTTAGATGATCTATTAAAAAAATACATAAAATACATACATTAATAAACTAAATTACTTAAATTTTGATCATAGATCTTGAAGGCGGAGTTCACGACTTCTGATGTTCTTCCATATATACTCTGCAGCTGGCGATAATATCCATCAGGCGTCTGCAGCCATTCAGATAACATTTATGCCATTTCTGGCATATTTAGATCTAATTTTTGGAGACCATATTAATGAACATACATATGTAACTTTGACATTTATATTTGTCACGATAGTATACAAACTGCACCATATTGAGCTTCTTATATTTGTCTATAATTTTTTTATGTCTTGTAGGAGGCATTGGGTAAAGCTAATCGGGTTGTCTTCTGTCCCGCTTTAAGGAAAAATGTCAGCCTAGCTCCAATCCTTTGGAATATAACCTAGCGTAAAGCTAGCTTTGTAAACTGCCTGCAGATAGGAGTTTTTATATCTGCCTTCTTCTGCAGCAGCCCTGGAAAAATGTCATCTGACAAATTTTCCATTTAGTATTTTATTTGATAATGAGTTTACCAGCCTTGATTTTGCTGTCTCTAGTATGTAGGAATGGAATGTACGTCCTTTGGTTTTCTTGGGAGTCCACAGATATTGAGCCTCGAAAGGGAGTAATTTACTTCTAAATCTATATTTAATAAAGATTTGAATTAATCACCAAGCAGCAAAGACATACCAGTATGTTCTACTGATTCAGTAAATCACTATAGTTTAAATATTATACTTGAATTTCTGGGTCTTGCTCCATCTCCAAATGATACTGAATTAGTTGAGAGAACAGAGGCACATTTTTAACTATAATAGAATGATACATATAAAAAACTATTTCAAGTATTTTTGATAGATTACTTAGTGCCCAAACTTTTTTTGTAAAATACGTACATTTTTTCCACTTTCAACCGTTGATGAAAAGGAACTTTCCAATAAAAAGGTAAATAATTTTAAGTGATAGATTTAATTCAGATTTCATTAGATATATAAGACATACTATGCGTTAGTTCCTCTTAGGCCATTGGCTTAAGAATTATTGACTGTTTTAGATGTAGCAGTACAATTAATTATAGTATAGTGTTTTAAATCCGTTCACAATATCTCTTAGTATTAAGTATTCATATAATGGTCAGATAGCGTGTTAGGTATTCTCTTGTTTTATAACATAAGAATTTATAAGCACTGACGAATAGAATTATTCTTACGGTATTTCTTAGTTTGACATTCTGAAGATCTGAGTCTTCTGAAATAACTCACTGAACAACCACTCACGCCTATAATATGCTTTAACTTCTAGATTTCGTTTAATTTTGCAGTAAACCATAGAAGTTTTTTTTTGGGTCGAGCAGAGGTGTGAAAGACTCTTGCTATTCCTTCTGAATAGGCTCTACCCACTAAACCTCTTCTCACTCTTAGTACACGACACTAGTGGCATCATATTCCTGTTAAAGCTGCGACCTTCCGTTTGGTTGCCTCATCTTTCCTTTGGACGAGCTCTCTTGCAAAGGAGGTTACCGCTATCCACATTTAGAATGTAGATCTCCATCAAATACGCAGGAAGAAAAGGCAAGTAGAAATCGAGCTTCTGGGCCACCAAGTTCAGACAAGTGCCTCAATGAAGTATCTTGGGGTTTAGCTGGAGACCAATAAGTACTGCAGTAGAGAAGGGCAGCGAAGGCGAGCGCTTGAAACTTCCGAGCAATTTTAAGGCTTTTCACAACTAACGTGACCCTAGAGATAAGTAGAGGATGGTTCTATTAGGAGTCGCCAGGGCCAATATGGGCCGGATTCATCAGGACCAAAAGAAATATAGAAAGACAACGTCAGGCTTTGAGGCCAGGTGTGCTCAGAGTATTCATATCATACAGGATGGTATCGAATGAAGCGGCTGAAGTCCTGGTGTCAATGATACCGCTTAGATTTACTGATACAGATATATCATAAATAATTTTGTATAACATTTCTAAAGCGTAATTTACTTTCAAATAATAATTTATATAAAACCAGTCAATCAAATCTACAATACAATTTAATTAAATAAAGATATTATCATAAAGGTGCGATCTATTGTCTAAGCGTTGCACTAGATCTTTGTCTGTGTCGAAAATTAACACTTTCGCTTCTACATTCTCGATGGAACATAATTACAGGGGTGAATTTGTAAATGAAAGTCTTGTTTTGTTCCATAATTACTTTATCACTTTTGTACTATGATTATACACCTTTGAAAATGACAAGTAATTGTCGAAAGATATGTCAGAATACTGATAAAGTAATTATAAAACAAAACAAGACTTTCATTTAAATCAACTTGTATCCCGTTTCTTTTTTCGTACTACGGTCTTAAAACCGTTTGTGTTTTCTTTTGCAATATTTTGCCCGTTGTCATTAACCTTGTCTGGAGATATTCCCGATTGCTCTGCGGTATTTGGCATGTAGCTTTTATCTCCGTTTACATTTGCATCAGTTTTATTAGTATTTGTTTCCGCGATTAAGGTTATAGCCCCATCTGTATTCCAAATATTTATTTTGCTTGATGCAGTTTTGGATCTCTTCTTATTAGTGTTTTGGTTTGCGTTCTTAGTAGATTAAAGGTTATTGAGTTTTAATGTAAGTAATGTTATTCTTTCATCTTTCATATAATGTTATATTGATGACTTACTTGAATAGATAAGTCCGAGATTTCTTTCTTCACCGCTATAAGTATGTGAAGCTCACACTTTTGGGAGCAGTTCTTCTTGCACTGTGAGCAGGCTGTGATGCCGAATTTGTCCTCCGATTTCGCACATTTGATGTGGTAATCTGAGCCACAAATAATGCATTTACATGCGCCACGATCTATGTTCTCGTTGTATGTTGAACACAATTTATATTCACTTGCCGTAGTTAGTTATGTTCAGTTCACTTACTGACTGCAAGCCACCTAATCTCGTCTTCGCCATCTTAACTTTTATAATATTGTCACGCCTTGGCTTATCAAGCACGTGAGTAGGGGCCGTGGGATCTTACCTAACTTATAAAAATATATGGTTTATAATTTAATTATTACTTTTATTAACACAATACTTAATACACTACCGATATCTAACTTAACTTACTCTAATTACTTTTTACTTAATCCAATTACACTATTCACAATTCTGTATACTAACTAATTTCCCTTATCGTTAATCATTAACTTAATTCACTCGATCTTCTCTCTTTCTAAGAACTATGTTCGATGTTCTCTACACACTACTTTAAATCTAAATCTTGCTTTCCGATGCACTAATAAACGGCTTCCATATCAACAAATACTTAACTAGTACTAAATGTCGGCCGCCCATTAGTATACCTGCAAACAACACTGAAGTTGTTAACACCGATTTCCGTGAGAATACATATCAATGTCTAGACGCTCCAATTAAAATTACATAAAATGGAATTAGTGTGACCGGACGTGACAATATGATACTATATTAAGTTTAGATTAGATTAAACGTGGTCGTTTTGCACTACGACCTGGTTAGATTTTTGTGTAGTAGTACACTACTACTAATCTGTTTACAAAAAGTCAATTTTTTTGGTAGAGTTAATTAACTTTCTAGGTCATTTCCTGATCTTAACATTGGTCTGACAATAAATCATTTTCCCTGGTTAGAACTAGTCTAGTGAAATCATAGGATATGCTAGGTCGTTTCTTTTGCTGGACTATACCTATCTTGATAGATATTACTTTACTGTCCTGTAAAAAGATCCGTGACCAGTCTAATTTCGCTTTTAGTGAGGCGCAAGAACTGTTGAACTCTGCTTGATGAGAAGTTAATAAACATTTTTGATTGCGCAAGAACTGTTAAACTCTGCTTGATGAGAAGTTAATAAACATTTTTGATTGCCCCTGACCTGGTGTGTTTATCCAGTGCCCTGTTATGTACGTTCTTTCTCACTCTTGGACCACGCCCTTCTTATGTACTTTTAATAGTCCACATGTAGACTTTGATACGATCTTGGTAGTCGCAGCTCCTTTCCTAGCAAGTACATAGCCATGTTCATTGCCTCTCCTTGTGTGGCCTGGTAGAGTGAGCTTGTTGCCCTTGGTCAATTAATGCATAACTTCTTTACAGTATCAATAATTTTGAATTATTTTGAGGATTTTAAGAGTAGCCTGGCACAGATCTGTGCTCCTTTGACCCCTTTTATGAAGAAACTTGAGCACATCTTTTCAAGGCTATTGTTTTAGCTTATAAGACTGATAGGCATTGTCCACTGATTCCCTGTATTTAGGCCCAAATATACCTATGCCAGAGGCCGCTTTTGTTTTTGATCCACCTATATACAAGATTACGGAGTTATGTTCTAGCTTATTTTTATTCGGTTCGGGCTGTTTTGTCGACTAATTATAATTACTTCAAGTGAAATGAAATCAAATTTGGTTAGCATAATGTCCGACAGTGTTTGTAGGAACTCTAGGTTAATTAGGTAAGAATTTCTGAGTGCCCGAAACTATGTTTTATACCATACCATTCCAGTCTTATTGCACTCATTAGACTTTCTTTTCTGATTTATTCCTGCAGGAGAAGTAGATCTTGTAAAGCTTCCATTTCTATAGACGAGGTGATATCCATAGTCCCCGTGATACCAAGACAGGCCATTCTCTAAAGGGCATGAAGTTTCTTTTGTACCGTTGCTTGTTTAATCTTGACCACCATACCTGCGAACCATATGTAAAAATGGGTCTTGTCTTACTACCATAATGCACATCCAATTTATCATTTTGGTTTCCTAGGTACGTGTCCAATGAAGTTTCCTATCAAATTTTAAACTTAAATAGATATTTTATCTGATCGAACAGCGCAATTTCTTGTGCTTTCACTTTGGGAACTCTGATATACAGCTTCCTACGATTTATGAAAGGTACCCCAAAGTTTTGTGAAGTCTGACATTGAAGTCTTTCCTCAGACACTACTTTAATATAGTATTGATGGGGTCTTGGGCTAGGGAAAATATGATTTTGACATATTAATTTTTCGTACAATTACCTTTCTCGACTATGGCCATCAGGTATAGGGGATGAATATCTTACGATATTCAAGTCTATTTTATTGTGGGTTTTTAAGGTTGTATTGTCAAACATAATTCCTAATGCAGGAATTATAATGTGTTGCAGTGAAGCTTGTATGGTGGATTTTCCAGGTTGGCAGGCAAATTGCTGCATATGGAGCTTCTTATTGTTGTCTATAATTTATTATGACTTTAAGGCATTAAGGAGAATTAATTAAAATATAACCTAGCGTAGAGTTAGTTTTGTAAACTTCTTGCAGGTAGGTGGCTATTATATCTATTCTTTGCTGCAGAAGTGTTGGGGAAATACCACCAGAACCTGGTGCTTTGAAGGGTTTAACATAAAAATTTCCTATTGAATTTTTTCTTTGGTAATGAGTGTACCAGCCTTGTTTCCTTCGGTAGATTGAGTAGTGTTTTCTTGGAAGTCCACAAATATTGAGCCTGAAAAGTACGTAATTTAGTTATAAACCTATATTTAATCAAGAGTAATATGAATCATAAAGCACCAAAGACGTATCAGTATGTTTTACTGATAATTCACCTTATATGTTTATTATAACTAGGTAATTGTTGTGTCTTACAGGTGAGGCACTAATTAATAACAACGGCATTAACTGAACTCCTTTATTCTTCGCAAACTCCAAACTAACTTATTACACTAAGTCTACTAACTATATACATGTACGACTGCGTATCACTGTCGCTTAGCGGCTGACAGGGTGGAGTGCGCAATTGGCGCTATTTACAAATATACTACATTACCCTTCCTCTTAAATTACTAATATGTGAGACGATCTGGAGCCTTCAATAATTCTCTAGATCGTAGCTGTCTGTCAGTAGTAACTATTTTATCTACAGGTTTATTTGACTCATTATCAAAAACTTCAGATCGTGGAATATAATTGTCGTTGTCATGGATTACCGCTGCTGATTTTATTTGATCTAAATGTCTCTTCCATATAACGTTTTCCCGCACTTTCACTAAATACATTCGCTTCCCCAGCACTTTTATTATTATTCCCGCACACCATGAACTTTATTTTTGTATTCTTTCACCTGTACATGTTCCCCTTCTTTAAAAAACACATTCCTTCTTCCACGGTAGTTTTTACACTGTTCTTCCTGCTTTTCTTTCACTATGTCCTCTGTTAACGGTGATAGACCACTGAACCGACTATGAAGTGCGCGTCCAAATAACATTTCTGCCGGAGACTTTCCCGTCGTACAATGCGGTGTGTTTCTATATTGAAATAAAAATCTACTAACTATTGTTTTGACACTTACATTACAATCTTTGTTTTTACCGCTTTTAATTGCATTTTTAACAATTTTAACTGCGTTTTCTGCAGCCTCGTTCGTGCGTGGATTGTATGGTGCACCAGCTAAATGGTGTATTCCATTTTGCTTGAGAAAATTTTGAAATTCTTTGGCAGTAAATTGAGTGCCATTGTCCGATACAACATACTTCGGTAACCCGAAACGCGCAAACAACTCCCGCAACCTATCAATTGTACTTTCCGTCGTTATGTTTTGCATTTCGAAACATTCTATCCATTTAGTTGTCGCATCTATTATGATAAAATAGTATTTATTGAAAATTGGTCCCATAAAATCTACATGTAAACGAATCCATGGTCTTTTATCAAAATTCCAAGGTATCAGTTCCGATTTCGGAGGAGCATCTGAAAACTTAACACAGTCAATGCAGGACTTTATTAAATTTTCGATGTCCTTATTAATGTTTGGCCACCATACATAAGAACGTGCGAATGATTTTGTTTTAGATATTCCTAAATGAACTATATGTAAATCTTTCAGAATAATATTTCGGTATTTTGGTGGAATTACAACTTGGTACCCTCTCATTAAACAACCGTGTTCAACAGACAGTTCATTTTTACATTTTACGTATCCCTGAAATTTTTCATTAATTTTACCATTCGGCCAACCATGTAAAACATAATAAATTACCTTGCTTATAATTTCATCCTTAAAACTAGCTTTTTTAATATCCTTGTAATTTATAGGAAAATGTTCTGAAACAAAGTCCATATATGACACATTATTTTCCCTAATGCTCTCACTATAGTTGCATGGAAAGCGTGATAACCCATCAGCTATGTTTTTACTTGATGCTACATATTGAATTTTGAACTCGTATGAACTTAAAATATATGCCCATCGTTGCAGCCTATTTGCCGCAATGGTTGGGATTCCAGATTTTTCCCCAAAAATAGTAATTAAGGGTTTATGGTCAGAGATAATTATAAACTTCCGTCCATATAAATATTGACTGAATTTTTGAACACCAAAAATGATTGCAAGTGCTTCTTTCTCAATTTGGGAGTATGATTTTTCAGAATTATTTAAAACCCTGGAAGCAAAAGCAATGGGTCTGCTATTGTTACCCTCGTTATGACTAATTACTGCCCCTACTCCGTAAGCGCTTGCATCCACTGTCAAAGTAATCATTTTATTACTATCAAAATGAGCTAAAACAGTATCTGACGTTAGAATAGATTTGATCTTATTAAATGATTTTAGACATTCTTCATTAAAATTGAACTTAACCTCTTTTCTTAAGTTTTGGTATAAGGGATATAAAATTTGGGAACAGTTTGGTATAAACTTAGCATAAAAGTTTATCATACCTAAAAATGATTGTAACTCTTTTACATTTGTTGGAGGTTTCATATCAGTAATCGCTTTAACATTATTGGGATCAGTGTGTAACCCATTACGATCAATTATATGACCTAAATATTTAATTCTGTCCTGAAAAAATGAGCATTTTTCTTTTTTAACGGTCAACCCACTTTCTTCTAACCTTTTAAAAACTAATTGTAACCGTTCCATATGTTCTGCTTTATTTTTTCCTGTAATTAGAATGTCATCTATATAACAAACAACCCCTGGTATTTTCATTAATAATTTTTCCATAATTTTTTGGAAAATTGCTGGGCAGCTAGCTATTCCGTATGGTAATCGAGTGTATGAAAACATTCCCATATGGGTAGAAATTGTTAATAACTTTTGAGTTTCCAAGTCTACTGGAATTTGTTGATAAGCTTGGCTTAAATCTATTTTCGAGAACTTTTCCCCCCCATTCAATTCAGCATATAAATATTCTATGCGAGGTAGAGGGTGAGACACTTCGATTAAATTTGGATTTATTGTAATTTTAAAATCACCACACAACCTAATTGATCCATCTGATTTTATAACAGGTACAATAGGTGTACCCCACTGTGAGTAATCCACTGGTACTAATATCCCTAAATTTACTAATTTATCTATTTCTTCTTCAACTTTTGATTTTAAAGAAAATGGTAGTGGACGTGGTTTTAAAAATTTTGGAATTGTTCCATTTTTTACATTTAATGTAATTTGTTCTTTTGTGAATGTGCCTGGACTGTTGCTGAAAATGTTCCTATATTTTTCGCATAACATTTTAACATCAGTATCTTCTCTTAAAAAATTCTGCGCTACCGATAAATTTAACATTTTAAATGCTTTCCTACCTAAAAGTGGTGGGCCACCCCCTTCTATAACATATATTTCAAACAAGTATGTTTCATTTCTATACAAACCTCTAACATTAAATTTTCCTATAGGCGCAAACGGATGTCCGATGTAATCCTTCAGAAAGATATCATTTTTTGTCAGTTGTAAATGAGAAAAATATTCATTGTAAAAATTTACTGAAATAGCCGTATATGCAAATCCGGTATCAATTTGAAAAGTTACATCGACATTTTCTAAATTAATATTAATTGTATATAATTCATCTTTGTCACTTTTGTGCGCATTAAAAAATACTCCGTCCTGCGTTTCATCGTCATTAATATAATGCCCCTTAAAGTTATTACATTTATTTTTCTTTCTACATACTGTAGCTAAATGCCCCTTGGTACCGCATTTATGACATGTAAAATCACTATACCTGCAATCAGCTGTTTTGTGGTTTTTCCTTCCACATATCTTACAAGCCTGTTGCCCTGTTGCAAATTTTCCCGTCTTGAGCGTGCGCGTTTCCTTTGCGTGCGAACTCTTCCCGCTGCCACGTGCTCTCTCGTTTGGTCGTTCCCTCTCTGTCGAAATTTTGTGGACCGCTTCCCCGTCCTCCGTCTTAATCTGAAGACGTGGGTCGATGCCATCCGCCATATGTTTTTCATGATCTGCTCCCTCACGGTTCTTATGAGTTTCTCCAGGGTAATTTTTTCATCGCTTGCGTCTTCTTCTAGGAGCCTTTCCATGATCCGACCTGGACCCATGCCGATGACAAACTTGTCCTTTAACATTATGTTTAATTCCGTGCCGAACCCACATTTTGACGCCAAAGATTTTACTCTAGCGCTCCATTCGGCTACATTTTCCTGTGAACCTTTCTTCGGGGTATGAAATTTATACCTTGCGGCGTAATATGATTGAACTGGACTAAAATGTCTTGTTATTGTTTTAGTTAATGTGTCGTATTCCACATTTTCGGGCTCGTTGGGGATACATAAATTTCGAAATAATTTGTACGAATCTTCACTCGCTGCACTTAACAAAACTGCACGCTTAATTACATTGTCTGTGATATTGTTTGCACGGAAAAATTGTTCTAACCGTTTATTAAATATCGTCCAATCGGATGTATTATGATTGAATTCCGAGACACTGCCCAAGTAACCATTTGAACCACACGTTGATCCTCGTCGCCAATTTTTGTGTCTTACAGGTGAGGCACTAATTAATAACAACGGCATTAACTGAACTCCTTTATTCTTCGCAAACTCCAAACTAACTTATTACACTAAGTCTACTAACTATATACATGTATGACTGCGTATCACTGTCGCTTAGCGGCTGACAGGGTGGGGTGCGCAATTGGCGCTATTTACAAATATACTACAGTAATATAGTATATAGTAAAAATAGTGTGATTTAAGACATTTAAAGCAATTTATATATGGATATACTTAGAACCTACATCAAATAATCTCTATTTATACAATATTACAACAAACATTTATATAGATATGGTATTAGTCTGCTTAGGCTTTAGAACCTACAATATTTTTCCCCCCAAATAAAATTTTTAAAAATATTTCTTTAATAGATACTTTTACTGTCCTGATAAATTGCATTATTATTTTGCTGAGTAGTAAGTAAGTTTTAAGGAATACTGACGTTGATTGGAAAGAGTTTGTTAAAGGTATTATTTGCAAATTTGATTTGGCTATTTAGTACCAAAATAGTTTTCTGTATTATGGACTGAATTAAGAGGATATTGTAAGTTTAGTAAGGGCTCTAAAGGCAGATATTATGGCAATTTGAAAGTGGATTGACCGAATGGATTGCATTAGAATCTGGATCAGTAAATCGATTTATATATTTATGCAGCAGCTATTATTGAAATTTTGAGTTGTTTATACGTACACGATTCATTTTTATTGTTTTGCCATTTATTTTAAAGGAGAGTTTTGAATGGAACGGGATTCGTAGATATTTGCAAGTATAGATGAGATTGATAAATGTATTATCAATTATGATCGTAGCGAATTGTGTTGTAATTGTATGAAACGTAATAAAGGTTAGAAGAATATATTTTAATGCACAATGTGGAGTACTAGGCTTGTACGGAATTAAAAATTAAAGTAATCGAGAAGCACGAAATTATTTAAAGGGTTTAAATACGTGGGATCATATTTGTTCATGTTTAATTGTGGAGGCGTTTACTTTGTGACATCTTGAAGTTTCAGGCCCTATAGTAAATTAAGTTTAACCATTTTTAATTGTAAAACCGAAATTGATATTATAATTGAATCCGGAATTTATAAGCTCACTTGTTCCCATTGTAAAAGCGTGTACATCGGCCAATCTGGTCGTAATTTTCGAATTAGATTAAACGAGCATAAAAAATCATTTTGTCTCAAAAATAATAACTCAACTTTTGCTAATCACTTACTGGAAACGAATCACCCTTTTAAAAATGACATTCAGTCATATGTTTTTCGTTGCGATATAACATAAATAATCGGCTAGTGTTGCAGTATAATAGTACATTGCTACATTGCTGACGCATCTAATAAATTACATATGGCGTATTCGACCATGTAGAAAATTGGGAATTACACAAAATCGCTGTCAAAAATGGTTTTGTAAATATTAGGGGGGCGTCGGATGAATTATTGGCCGTGTATCCGTCGTGAAATTGATGTTGAAATTTGTCGAATAACGTTTGCGCGTTCCGATGATGAAACGCAAATTCGACATTTAATAATGCCCCCGAGCTCATACATGCAAAATTAAATTCGACCCACATATAAATATATTTTTTAATACTGGCCCCGGCAAATAACAATGAATTTCAAAAATAATTGTTATTCAATTTAAATAACGTCAAATATATTAGCAATATAAAAATTATTTAACTCGCAATATATACTTTATTTATATTCATGAATTATAAACACCATAGAAATAATTTATTACTAAGCCTGCGTATGATGTACTATGTATTTTATCACAAACGCAAAATACAGAGGTTAATGAATGATATAACTATAAAAATATTTATAATGCTTTGTAGAATTTTTAATCAGACTAATTAATCATATCAATAATTTTTCAAATATTAGGTGACACATTCAATTTTAAAGATTTTATAGGATATATTTTATTATTAAAATCTTAAATTCCTTATAATATATTTCTTCAACAGTAGATATCCTATTCCAATAATTTAATGTCTTTTCAACTGTAACGTGTAATTAACCTTATATTTCGTCTTTTATTAAATTTCCTTTGCCAAATAAATCTTGTATCATTCTGCAAACGACCTTATAATTATAAATTAATGAAATGGTATATTGAACACAAACAAATATTTGAAATATCGTCGTCCGTTTTGTATAAAGTACCTTATTTGCTTGAGTTGAGAACGGAAAGGAAACGTGCTCACTGTTAATTAATAAATATTTCGATTGTTGTTCAGATTGCATCAAACAGGGGTGAGGGGCGGGCTTATGTAAATTGAGCTGTTTGTTTGATTAAAAGGTGGAAAGTTTAATGAAACAAGTTGGAGATTTTTGTAATAATCTAAACATGCCAGCTGAGTTTTATTGCGAAAAAGTAGGACAAAACTGACGGTGTAATAGGTTCTTACCTGAATGAACGCAACATGTTGTTATGGAGCTTAGGTCTTGACAAAAACTTGCAATTTTATGTTAGATGATGTTAAATAAATATTAATATTTACCGTTCGAAATTAAGTATTTTATTGTGAAATTTTAATTACTTTCTCTAAGTATTTATTTATACGTTGTCTTATATTTATGTAAGGAGAATATGAAAATATATATTGTAAAATGTGCAAATAGAAATATTAAATGTTTTAAACGTAATATGGAACTTCATATTATTTGTACTACCAGCACTTAATAAATGCGAAAAAATTCAAACAAACGTGTTATGCGCGGTATATACCCTTGAATATGTTTGAGGTGATTGTCAAGGGAAGAGGAGGACGCCGATTTGGTTCACTAATGCTTATGGCCGCCAGTAGCACCATGTCTGAGTTCGAGGTACACACATCTTTTGAGCAGCGTATCATCATTAAATTTTTGGCGCGACAAGGCATCATTCTGAAATGTTTCGTCGACTAACTTCTAATAATACGCTTTTTAAAACTCAAATGTATGAATGGCATTTGAGTGGCTGTACGACCGGCAACTTGCAGTATACTAAATTGCTGCAGAGGTAGGAATATCATATGAGAGTGCTCAATCAGTCATTTTAAATAAGTTGGGTTATCAACAATTTTCATTAAGGTAGTTTCCTCATATACTGATGGAAGATCAGAACGCGAGCTGTCTTGCTGTCTATGGAAGGCTTTTAGCGCAATACCAAGCAAGGGGTGATGATTTTTTTACGTCACATTATCACTTGTGATGAGACGTACGTGCATCATTACATCCCAGAATATAAACAAGCAAACATGGAGAGGAAACAACCTGGAGAAGCTCCACCTCGAAAAACAAAAACCCCTCTGTCTGCGGAAAAAATTCTTGCAAATGATATTTGAGATGTAAAAGGCACATTTCTTGTTGATTTCCTTCATAAGCAACGTATAGTTAATGCTGAATATGATTGCAAGCTCCTAGATGAAGCCAAACTGGCTTATCCACAGAAATTACGAGGCATGCTCATCCGAAGTGTGATTCTCCTTCATGACAACGCTCAGCCACGCACAGCTGCTTTAATCCGAAAAAAATTAGAGAAAATTCATTGGGTAATATTGTAACACCTGCTAGATAGTCCCGTGTAACTTTCATATGTTTGGTTCACTAAAAGACGAATTGGAAGGGCGCTGTTTACATAGTGGCCAAGATGTTGAATCGTTTGTAAGAAATTGGACACGACCGACTAAATTTTTTGATAGTAACATCAAGAAAAATAAAAAATATTATTTTGTTCAATTATACATATATAATAATAATAATAAACGTCTTTATTAAAAAAAAAATGGGCGAAGTTTAGCCATTAAGGCTACTCTACCACTTAACCCATAAAACATAACAATTTCACAAAAAAGAACAAAAAAATAACTATGCTAAACTTTATAAACTTTAAAAAATATTATTCCGGTTTATGTTTGATCGACCCTCATATAAATAAAGTTAAAGTGTATTTACTTAAATGTATATTGAAGTAGAAGACTATACTTTAAACAAAATATTGTTTTATTTACTTCTTAATCCTCAGTCTTGGTACTTCAAATCTAATATATTTGTTTACGTTAATTACAGCGCATTAAAGAAACATTAGTTTAGTACTCCTAAGTTTAAATGCAGCCGTAATCATTGTAAATAATTATTTAATGTTCATTATTTATCCAAGCATATCGCAAACGTTTAATAATTTGCTAGACTTTTTTTTCATCACAGTATGTAAAGCCTATTTTAACCTACCCTACTACCAAACATGTTGATTGCAATGTAGGGAATCTTTTATTATAACAATTTACCTAAGATACTGGTCGCATAGCCTCTTTAGTATTACGGCTTATTGAACTGTGAGCTGTGATGTAGTCTAAGCGTTCTGGTCCGAGTCTAAACATTTTCTGGCGACCTTCTATACTTGGGGTATCTAATTAAAGGCAAAATATCTCTGGTACACATCCAACTAAATATCTAAGAAAGAGTCCTCAAGTTAGTAAGACAATTACCAAAACGGACCAGAAATACGAAATGATAAGGAATATCTATGGACAGCTAAAGCAGATCGAGAGAAACAAGGTGAGGGAAACGTGGGAACAGAAGGAAGTCTAAGGAGGTCGGAAAAATATTAACAGTGGAGAATACTAAACTAGGCATTTTATAGGGGGAAGCAAAGGCCCGTGCTGAGATGAGAGGTAAAGAACAAGCACTACAGGAACACTTGAAGAAGGTGAGGACCAGAAGATTGCTCTACAATTTGTATGAAGTCGAGGCGGTAGAGTTCCTAACTGATGCAAGGTTGAAAACATATTATAGTTTAAACTAAAGGAAACGCAAGGGAAATATGTAAGGGGAAGAGAGGTGAGGGATCTGCTTAAAAGGATGGCGAAAGAATATGGTTCCCCTGAAGGCCAATTAAAATCTCTGAGAAAAAATAGTGGAGAGGATGTAACGAAAGTAGAGCATAAAAGCGGCAGGCCTTTAGCCTCGATAATTTTGGAGCGAGGTTTAGTGGATTTTGTTACAGGTGGGGTCTTGGTGGTCGTGGATAACACTAAGATAACACCTGTTCATCACCGAGGAATTGTTTCTTGAGTAACTCAATCCAAAAAGCCCGGAATATTTCCGAAATATAGCTTAAGTTTGTTTAATTATATCCCTGCCGAATCGGGGAAATCCATAAACTCACAGATGAAAAACATTAATTTGAGCATGAAATAATCCTACACATAGAAAGAAAGGGGATCAAACTTGATGTCCCAAAATTCAGGAAAGTGCACCGTAGAAAAGAAACTGAAAAAACTCCTACTGATCAAATCGCAACTTTAAGTTCTCTATTATAGAATCTATTCATATATGGGTTTTATAATTAAAATTCACTTGATTTGTTTCACTATTAATTTCTTTATTTTCGACTTGATTTGGGTTAATGCCATTATCAAGAATAGCGCACAAAAGAATTTTGACATCGTTATCATTAAATATGTATTGTTTCTCTATTTTGCTTTATGTATTGAAAGAGTCACGTATTGTAATATTTTGGGAAGAAGTGTTTGTTCCCTCTTTAATCCTTTAGTCAGAAAATCTATCCTATAATTACCAAATGTTTTTGGCTTGACCCAATTATTGGGGCAAGCCTCCATTAGCGCCAACAAATATTCATAAATTAGTGTTGATGATCATTATATAGTAAAAAAAGTAAAACATTTATTCAATCATTATATTCCAAAACCTTGCACCATATAATAATAAGTCATTAAGTTGTTCAAGAAACACATTAAGTTTTATCGTCTGTAACAATTCTGTTGTTTGTCTTTAATTCCATATTTCTGTTATTTACACTAAAAAATATTCTTTATAGCTTTGACTGGGTAATAGTGGAGTGAGCCTCTGGGATCCCTTTTATTGTTATATTAGGTACTCTAGATGCTTGCTGAATGTCTACATAATATTGTAGAATGTAGTGTTTTTTCGCAACGGTACACAGAAGTAGTACGATGCTGATATCTTTCTAAAAGAGCATTTATCCAAACCATTTCCTACAGAATTACCCCATATTTAATTAATTGTTCACTTAACCTGTGGTGAAACCTTTTTGAAATATATTGATTAGAAATTAAAAACACATTTTCTTTGAAACAAACCAAGTGTTTTTAATTTCTAATCAAGAATTACCCCATGTTTTGTCGAATCCATTTAAGGGCTTCTCAATGCATTATCTTTTTTACATAAGATTTTTAATTTAATTTAAATAATAGTTTGCCACATATTGTTAAAATACCAAGTAAGATATTTCAGAATGGTTAGTTTTTAAATTATTGTGAATTTTTGTTTAGTGTGCAAAAATTTAAGAATTTTTTATATTTATCTTCTATACTCATTTCTTTTTCTTTTTTCTCGGAATGCCTTTAACAAAGCCAAGAACTCCCGACTTTAGGAAGATTGGGCCACATACAAGAAAATCCAGACCCTCAGAAGGAATCAATAGCGCAACTTTTGTAAGGGCATAAATTCCGCATCGGAAACAACTGCAATAAGAAAATACTATCTGGGTGCCCTAGTGCACAGCCAGGCATACTAAAAAGGAGGACAGTGTTGACTTCCGAGAATATCTAAGTCTGCTTCTAGAGTCACACTTTCCTGAATCCAAAAGCGTGTCTGACGCGAGCCATCAAAATGACCCAGAATACTTCCCCACAGCGGAGAATTGGAACATGATTATAGACATCGCCACCGAACGCAAAATCGTATGCAATAAAATCGTTTTCATTTTTAAGTCGTCAAAGACCGGATGTTGTGTATCCTGCCCAGGACTGAATAAAATTGTGGTTTTATTTGTGCGCGAGTGTGTGTGTTTTGTAAAAAGACATGGTTGTTACTTATTGAAAACTTTAATATTGCTTCTATTGCTCTGAACGTTACAGAGTTTCGTTTGGTAATAATATATTTACAAGAATATTTACAAAAAATAAACTTCCTCCGAGTGGGGTGCTCCTCTTCCGTCTTTTTCTTTTCTCTCGCAAGGAGAAAGCAGATTAGTGGCATGTAGACGGTAATTTGTGAAGTAAATTTCTCGCCCAAATCTGAACAAGGACTTATTCGGGCATGTTGGAAAGCCAAAGTGATTGTTATTTCCAAACTAAGAAAACCTGATTATACCGCATTCAAATCATTTAGACCAATCAGCCTCACGTCTTTTCTTTTAAAGACCTTATTGAAGCAGTGCGACAATCATGTCGGGGAGCAGTGTTGCTTGAACAGCGGGCTGCACCTAAACCAACACGTCTGTGTCTGTATCTAAGTCGGCCTTTCGTCATGTGATATGCAGGATTGAAAGATCGGTAGCTAAAAAACAGTCAGCCCTAGTAGCCTTAATAGACGCCGAAGTTGGCTTTGATAAGGTTCGCCTCTAACATAGGACAGTAGAACAAGCATGCGGTTCCCACAACCATCACTGGATGGATTTAGGCCATGCTGAGAAATAGAACTCTAACAACTTCGATAGGAAAAAAGGCGTGGCAGTAGCTACCATAAAAGGATATCCACAGTGCGGGTTGATATTTCCGATTCTGTAGAATATAATTGCTTACGCCTTACTCTGTTACCAAACAATGCAGGGTACCTTCCTGTGGGTTACGGAGTTGGCGTAGTAATCCAACTCATTGGAAATCACGAGTGTTTTGTCTAGTCTAATGCAGAACACTCTCAAAATCAGAGTAATGGTGAAAAAAAGCGAAAAATCGACGCTCTTGCTTAACCCCAAGAAGACAGATTTAGTACTACTCACAAGAATAAAGGAAGATCAACATAGGTATACTTCCCAAACTCTTTAACAACCAGTTGTGCTTGGCAAACTAGATGAAATACCTCGGTTTAATACTGGACTCTAATTTCAACTAGGAGAATCACTTAGAACACACGCTTAAAAAAACCTTTGTCATCTTCTGTCCAGTGCAGAGGTGCGTTAAAACCAACTTGGGGTTTTATACCAAAGGTGGCCCGGTGGCTCGACACTGCAATTGTCAGACCAACTCTGACATATGAAGCGTTACTCTGATAGCCGAGAATAAACCAATCGGTAACCAGAAAGAAGCTAAACCACCTACAGCGATGAGCGTGCCTGGCTATTGGTGGCGCAATGCCCACAAGATCTACGGCTGTAATCAGAACTCTACTCAACCGAACTTCCCTTCACATACATGTTAGGGAGGTTGTTGTAAGCGCAACCGTAAGACTGAATATAAATGACACATGGAGTTCGACAGCAAACGACATTGTCAATACAAAATAAAACGTACGATTGACAATAAATCAGAAATAACCCTTTATACCGATGGGGCTAGGAAACGTAAAGGCGCGAGGGCAGGCATTTACTGTCAAGAACTAGACCTGAAACTCAGCATCACCTTCGTACTTGAAATAACTCGGTAACTAGCAGTCTCGAACAAATCCATTTTGTTTCTCACTGTCAGCAAATCAAGTATAGCCGCGCCATCGAAACCAAGAGTGGCCAGCAATATAATACTGGAGTGCAAGAAAGCTCTAGAAAAATTTACCACAACCAACAGAATTACAATATCCTATATTAAGGGACATTCAAACAATGAAGGAAATTACTGGGCCGACAGGTTAGCTAGAAGGAGAAGATAGGCGCTAAGTCTCTGCCACTGGCACCACTTACTATCTTTCAAATACTGAAAGTAAATCTCTTGAGAAACATAAAAAGGAATGGCTACAAACTGATAAGTATACGGTTGTCAAAAAAATTTATCCACTCACCAACACCGAAGCTGAGCAGGAAATGCATTGAACTACCAAAAACAGTTTGCGGTTGATAATCGGTACCTTTTCTGGGCATTGCAAATTAAACAAGCACATCCATAATATAAAGGTGACAAAAGATCGGAAATGCAAGTAAGAAGAGGAGACCCTAAGGCACATCATGTGTGAATGCGAGACACTCAAATATCTCAGGTGATCTGTATTTGGATAAAAGTGGCCAGACTGGTCAAAGCTGGGCAACACTCCACACTGCCAACTACTTGACTTTATAATAAGTTTTGAGGAGTAGGGCTCAGGAGGTGGCACAGATGACCTACGAATGGTCTAACTGCTGTGACTATCTGACATTAACTTGGTTTCGTTGCGTTTTAGAACTCAAAAACTTAAAATCTTATTTTATTACTGTTAATGTCTGGATTATGATCATTGTTATGATCAATATAATTTAATGTTTATTAAATGTAGGGCAAACATTGAAAGGGTTATTCCTTAGATTAATTAATCTAAGAATATTTTGTCCTTGTGATGATTTTTGAAACCCCGCTTTGTTTCAAAGATATAGGCCAAACAACGCTTTCGACAATAATTTTATTATAAAATATTACATGTAAATTTCCATAATCTACATGATCTTTCATCTAGGATGCAATAATCCCACATTTCCCTAATTGACTGCTTAACTCTTTCAACAACACCTGAGCCGTTTCTTATTGTGTTACATCCATCAATTATCCGATTTCGCAAGTCTTTCAAATTTTCTACTGACGTAGTGTAAACTAATGAGTTTAGATAGCCCCATAAGAAATAATCCAAGGGATTTAAGTCTGGGGATCGAGCAGTTTATAAATCTGATATCTACTCGACCAATTCAAGGATCTCCGTACATTACTGTTAAAAACTCACAAGCAATCATACTAAAACACGCTGGTAAATTATTCTTCATAAACAACATTGCAATTCTTGTTGCTAATAGAGCTCTAGAAACTAAGGTAGCGTTTGTTCTTACAAGTTGCGATATACCTCGCGAGTAAGTTTTTGGCAGAAATACCGGACCAATTAGCTAGTCATCCACAATTCCAACCCAAACGTTCAACGAGCACTGATGTTGAAATGAACATTAAGTATCTTATATGGATTTTTTTAGCCGTCGCATTATAATTATGAAAATTCCCTGTTGCGTTCCTTGAAAAAATTTCTTCATCGGTAATAAGAATCAGTGTCAGTAGTTAAAGAATTTGAACCAAGCTGTGCAAAATCCATTAATACAATGCAATACGTAAAGGAACGTTAGCAGGAAGATGTACCTGAATGCGTTGTCTGTGATATGTGTACAAGAAATAGCCGCTAGAATTTTTCAAACAGTTCCATTCAACATTCAAAGTATAAGCAATTTTATGAGTAGAAGTACCTGGATCTTTCTGTATTATGTCTAGCACATTCTATTACACTTCTACCGTTTTTACTGTGATTGGCCTTTCTGGTCCACCACTTCGTTTCAATATGCCTATTTAATGAAGGCATTGATAAATAATTTTTCTACTAGGCACATTACGTTCAGGAAATCGTTAATATATAATAGGCTAACTTGTAATGAATTGTTATCAGCAAGTCCATAAATGAAATCCTAATATTGCAATGCGTTATTATAATCAGTAATCACAATTTAAATTAGAGAAAAAATAATTATCCTTAATTTTTTCTTGTAAATTTAAATACTAGACTGCATTGGGGCGGAATTAATTTTAGATTTTTCTTGTTTTTTTTTTCAAGTTCTTCCCGTAAGATATTTGAATGCATTTAATTACGTAGCCATTAGTGCAGTGAAATAAAGAAACGGAAGAACGGATTCCTCCACTTTGCACAGACGCTCCAGTTTTAATTCGCCCCCCTTTTATTTACCGAGTAATCTACCACTTTAATAATTCCATTCCACCAGCGCCGGATCTAATTTAAAATATTCATCCCTCGCAAAAGAAAAAGAAAGTCTTTATTATGATTGCATTCAGACCAGTAAATGAGACCGGTGTTAATAAAGTAAAGAAATAAATTCCGGCCCACCACTAGGAAATAGTTCCGAAGCGCGTGTTTCGTTTGCACAGGTGATGTCTTCATTAATAGCTCCAGTTTAGTTTAATTTACTTCGGTCCATTATGGCTGTAATGTTATTCGGAAAGAAGTTTCATCAAACTTATAATTGTAAATGTAAAATATGCACGTGTATAAAGTTCTTCTTGCAAAACGTGTACTCTCGTCTTGGATGTACAAAGAAAGTTTTTAGTTCCATTATTAAAATAATATTATTTATCAAATGATACTTGTAAAAGTTAACTAGAAAGTTCAATACATTTATTTTTAATATAAAGTTTTCCTTCGTGGTATATTTAAAAATGTAATGTAATTATGATCATTTATTTATTTATTTTGATTGGCATTAAAATCATAATTTATATTATAAAGAGATTGGAAATATATAAATACTAATTAATTATACTTCTCAATTTTTAAGAAAATAAATCTTCTGCAAATGCTAGTGAACGAACAAAAAGGAAAAGACGTGATGAAGTATGCAAAAATATTATTACATTAAAGCGCCTATTTTTACTTCTGTACCTTTTACATATATAAAATGATACTGAAATGTCTAAAAATCGAATTTCTTCGAAATTGACTGAAAAACTACACTTTCTACATTATTTTGTGCACAGTATTAACGTGAAGTTATACCGTGCTGACCAGCATTGCATATAAAATAGAAAGTTTTCATATACTTACCTTATTCCAAAGTACTACTAGCTAAGTGTAATGACAAGAAAACATAATGATAAAAATTGTAACGAATTGCAAATAAATTGAAAGCAGAGATTGGAGAATTAAATCACAAAATGAAAGTAAGAGATACTGAATGGGAGATTGAAAAGGTTTTGGTTCATAAATTAATGCAATTAGAAGAAAATGCGAAAAGAAAAACATTATAATAACTGGCTTATCGGTCAATGAAACACAAATACAGAATGTTGAGCTTTTATTGAAGAAAATATGAAGTGAAGTTAAAGTACAAACAAAATAAGCATATAGGCTGAATAAAGCAAAAAATACATCCTACAATAAAGCAACAAATTATGCAAACAAAATATATGCTAAAAATGTTAAGATTTACTAGATAATGACTTAACCTTAAAGAAAAATATGGTGTACAAAATAAACTCCTTAGTTAAGAAGGAAAAAGCGAAAGGAAATAGAGTAAGAGTGGTGAGGAGGATTTAAAAAAGGGTATTTAAAAAATATCAGATTAACATACAACTCATAAAAACAGCATTAGTAGTAGACTCGTACGTAATGATATTGGCAATTAAGCTTATAAGAAATATTTAATTTGGATAAAAAAAGGTTTATAACGATAAAGTTTTGGATTATATCTGGCATTAAGTGTCTAAATACAAAGAGTACAAACTGGCAAGAGGACTTCGAGCATTAGGTAAAGGGAAAGGACATTGTGGAATCTGTGGAAACTTGGATGAGAAAAGAGAAGAAAAGGAAGAGTGGGAGGAAATAAAATGTTGGACACTAGGAGCCTTTAGTGGTCTATAAAAATGCAACTAAATTTTGTAGCGGATGAAAGAGCGAAGAGTGGAATTAGTAAGAATGAGGGAGAGTATAAAAGAGGACAAGGTAGAGTTCACTGTGATGTAGAAGATCTGACAAGAGTTATATTAATCAATGTGTATTAATAAAAACTGCGAGGGAATAAGAAAGGAAATAAGTGATGCTTTTTAGCGAAAGAGATGTGTGCATAGTTAGGGATTATTTTAATGCAAGATTGGGGGAATCTGTGGGAGAAATTAGCGATATTGGTATAATAATGATTGAAAGAAACAATGATAGTAGAAAGGTGAAGAAGTGGGGGATGGAAGGGATATGTTAAATAAATGCACAGAAAGGGATTGGGAAGTTAAAAAAGCCTACATTGGATCACAAGGATCGACAATGGTTGATTACATAGTCATCAGGGGCTTTTCAATAAAAGTTAGGAGAAGAATGGAACTGGAAAAAAATAATACAATTGGACTATTTACCACTGAAAATAGAGATAGAGATGGCATAAGATAAGGAAACAGAGAATTGTGTATATAATAAGTTGTAGAGTGCTGTAAATTCTACTGAGAATATGAAAAACAGGTTAGAGAAGATTCAGTGGGATGATCTTAAATTAATGGAAGAGTTAGACGATATTATAGTAGGATGTGGCAATGAGAAAGTGAATACGGAGCAGATAAGCAGAGAAGCATATGACTTCAGCTAGAAATAAGTACAGGGTTCGCCAGTGAAACAGAAAGATTTCATAAATAATTGTATTGTGAAAGATTGTTTTTTAACAATTTCTAAAATATTAATAGAAAATACAGAGCAGCCATTTATTTTAAAATATGAAAAAAAAAATGAACTCTACATCCGCCAAATACTTTCCGCTGACTTTTAAACATTCTTGGAGTCGAGACTTAATGTTATGCATAACTATTCTCAGCATATTAACAGGTATTGCTGCAATCTCATCGCGAATCCGTTGTTTGAGGGCTGGAATTGTTATCCTCATAAAAAGAAGTCGAAGACTATTAGGTCAGGAGACTGATGGGGCCAATGAATATCCCCATTTCGAGAAATCACACGCCTTGGGAGCAAAGTATTCAGAACATTCATTCAGATTCGGCACTATGTCTTGTTGCCTGATCTTGCTGGAAAGCAGACGAGTTATGGTGTGCGGAAGTTCCGAATTATTGTTACGTATCGCTGCGAATTAACTGTTTAACTGCATTTTCATTCTTATCATCGAAAATATAAGGACCGATAATTCTATGACTCTTAGGACATGAAGCAGTGTTTAATGAAGTAAATGAGGGTTTTCCCTCTCTTATTATCTGAAATTTTGTTTATTGACAAAACCGGAAAGGTAAAAGTGTGCCTCACAAAATCGGATAGGTTGTTGATCTTAACATCGCTTGTCGTATAACTTCGATATTGTTAGGTATTGCATTTTCCTCGAGTTTGTTTATACACTTTTTAATAGCGTTGTCTGGCGGAACATGTTCTATGTTGAAATTTCGTTGAAAGTCAACCTTTCAACCATCTAACGATTCATTCTAAATTAAATGGCAAACCATGCAGGTTATGACAGATCGATAACTGACGTTTCCACAATTTCGTCACGAGCTGCTAACCCACCTTATCATCTTCCCGTTTCACTGGCGGATACTGTGAATAAATAGAAATGTGTAGAAGTGAAGCAGACATGTGGAATATTCCAAAAATGTAAAAGAAAGCGACTCGTATTCATTACTCTCTTTCTTTTACAAGAATCGATAAAAATACATAGAAAAAACGATGGATTTTCATATGAGAAAGAGACGAAATTCTAATGGGAGTGATTAAAGATTTTAAGGAGAAAGAGGTGGAAAAATGTTTTCGTAAAGTAAAGTTAGGAAATGTTTATTTCTGAAAAGAGGCAGGAAAGAGAGGGATGAAAAGATTTAAGGAACTGTTTAATCAGATATGGAGAAAGGAAATTATAATACCGGCATCATGAAGAGTGGGGATAATGTGCCTGGTACACAAAGGATGAGATATTTCTGATGTAGAAAACTACATAAGAATAACGGTTATGAGTATTGGGTATAGGATTGCATGATCATGGTGAAAAACTGGTTAGAGAAGGACGTTAAGAATAGTGGTTTGTTACTAGAAACTTAATGGGTTTTTTTTAAGAAAAGGGGACAACAAATCACATCTTATCAAGGAGAGTAGATAGAGGAATGGACTTATAATGTTTGACAATTAAAATGTCAGTTCAATTTAATTCGCACATGTAAGAATCGGCCTACGTACAATATTTGATTCTAAAGCCACCCGGAACTACAGTAATTGTTAAACACACACCCGTTATATATATATATGAGTTAGCTTGAGAAGGTCACGAGAAAAGGGCAGGCGGACGGAGTAGTGACTATGACAATGAAAGTATCGATGTTAGCCTACATGGATGATGTAATGTTAGGAAGAGTTAAGTGGTATATGGATAAAAAGGGCTTATGCGTGAATAGAATGAAAACAAAATGGATGAAATTTAGTAATAGAGGAAGAAAAGGGAGAGTGGAAGAGTTGAAATGGAAAGGAGAAGTGATTGAGAGCGTGAAAGAATTTAAATATCTGGGATTTGTACTTACGAGTTGTGGGGGATACGAGGAGCACGTCAAATACTTGCAACAGAAAGCAAGGAAGGCATGGTGTATCGCAAAAGAGAAGTGGAGAAATTTGGTAGAGGGAAACTTCCTAATGACGTGCAAATTGTGGGATAGCAGATATTGATGTATGGTGTGGAAACATGGAGAATGAATAAGTATTAATGCATTGAGAGAGAGCAGACGAGGTTCCTGAAGCAGCTACTAGGAGTGGAGAGATCAACTCCTAGGTACATTCTGCTTCTCCATAAAATGCATGTAGGGGCAACGGATGGAAAGAGTGTCTAGGTATGAGATGAATGTGAGTACGTGGAATAGTGAAAGAGTGGCGGAAATGGTAGTGAATGATTGGCTGGAATAGGGAGTAAATGTATCGGCTTGGCTGAGAGAAAAATGGCTGGAAGTGGAAGCGCAAGAGCAGCAAGAGTGTATTCTAAGGTGTAGGTACAACCCATTGTTTGGAAAGTGGCAAGTGTATGGAAGGTTGCCAGAGTATCTATTGAAGACAGAGTGGGCAAGGTCCAAGGAAGTTACTCTGGCAAGGGCTAGATGTGAATCGAACGAGGAAGGAAGGGATGAGGCAACGGTATGGCAGGTGTACATTTTGCGAGAGTGGAAGGGACACATGGAGGCATCTGGAGTGCAAAGAAGTGCGTGATCAATGGATAGGGGTAATAAAAGGAATAGGTAAATGGATGGGAGAGAATGAGGTAGGCGTAGAGTGAGAAAAAGAAATCCGAGGAAAGGGGAACTGAGACAAGGGGACTATTATTGTTACATAATTATGTAATTATGATTTATTTGTGACTAAAGGATGTCAATAAAGGTCGTTTTTTTACGAATACTAAATAAAACAATCAAATAAATAAAACCATAAGGTGGGATTCAGTACGGAATTAAATACCATCCAAACCTTCACAACATTAAAACAAACATTTATAAAATTGACTAGAAACTAAAATCTATGTTATATCATATAATAATAATTAATTTAAAATAAACTAGATATCCCTTATTAACTAAAACAAAATACTTTTATATTTAATCCTGGGGAAATACATATTTACCGTATGCCATGTCGTTTATCGCTGTGCAGATATATAACATCCATATACATTCTTCTAAATTACTTTGAGAGTATTAATATACACAATTTAAACACACATTATATTATATTATATTATATTATATTTGTCTTTATCATACATGCTTTTATAAAATATTAACAAAAATTGGCACAAAAAAGTATACACATGTAAAAAATACAAATTTTGTCAGCATGCTGAAGGGCGGAATTCACTTGCATTAAATGTTCTTCCATTCAGACCCATGTCTCCTCTCCTATGTTTTATATATAATCTATAAATCTGAAACAAAAACGATCGTTCAAAGATCGTAGTGGAGTGTATAGGTGAAGACATTTTTCGCCTAAACCTAATATTGATGGTATGCACATCATCCCTTAAAGTTATTTTGTTATAAAGGTAAGGAGGCGTTTTAAAATTACTAACTTTAAAAAAGAGGCATATAGCTTGAACTTTTTTCCTTGTCTCCATATTTAGCCAACCACCATCTGCTATTTGTAGGAAATATGTTCATGTTTACGAATTCCGTAAATTAGCCTCAGACAGAAATTTTGGACTTTATGTATTATTATCAATTGCTGGGTGATTGTAGAAGAGTAGAATAAAAATTAAAGTGGGATAAACAAGAGCCTTGAATAGTTACATGATCAGCATATGGAATATTTAAACATTTCGTCTTTATGCAATATTTTCGCATAGTCTATTCTTTCCATAAAACTAGAGATGAAATCTTCAGAGGTTTCAGTCTTAGGACCAGCATGTGGAAAATGAGATTCTTTGAAGATCTTTATTTATATATTCCTCACTCATTTTTATTGATTCTGACAAAAGCAAATAATATACTTGGCAGTCTTCTGCATACATATGTCCATTACAGTGTTTTAATGTATCAAGTGTGCAACAGATGTATATCGAAAATAGAAGAGGTCCAAGAATAGACCCCCTTGGGCACACCTAGGATTAGATATTTTGTTCTCAGGTTTTACTACTTATTTGCGATTGCTTAAATAGTTGTCAATTAAATTGGTTGCCGTTTGATGCGATCCTCCTCCCCCCTGCTTAATGTTTTAAAAACGGTATAAATTTGTATGTCAAATGTAATTCTAAATACTATTGTTTGATAATGACAAGCTGAAGTTGTTGAAACTATAGTTACAAGTGTAAATAAAAAGTGATACCAACATAGTTAATTGTTTATTTATTTTGAATTACCAAAATGTATCACGAAGTGAAAGCCTCCACAATTACTTATTTGTCGATTTGAATTAATTGTAATTTGCTATAAGTTACTGTATCAAAGGATTTTCTATAGTCAAGGAGAACTAGCACTGTCAATTTATTTCTATCCGTGGTATGTCATCAGTTAAGTTAAGTAGTGCACTTTCACAACTATGACCCCATCTAACGTCTGACTGATGTGGCAGAATTTTATTTTCATCAATAAATGCATTTAATTGATCCGTCATTACATTCTAGGATTTTTGAGAGGGTTGGTAATATACTGTCCAGAACGCAAATCTTTAAGTTTACAGAGATTACTTACCTTTCGTGTCTGTTTAATAATTGCAAAATTCCAACAATCTAGAAAACTTGAGTCTAGGATACAAGAGTTCAAAATATATACTAAGTAGGGCAAAATAAGGGACAACACATATATTAATATCGTCATGACCAAAAGATGTGGTGCTTATTTTATTGATAATTTTAATTTTCACTTTATTGATCGTTTTAAGCTGAAAAACAGAGAAGAGTGAGTGAAATTTATTTTTAAATAACTCGTCAATAGACAATATTACAACTATTCGCTGGTATAATGTTTATGAAAAAATTATTGATACTGTTGACATCACCTATTAAGTTCGGTATTCAATTTGTAGTTTTTTTCAATCCTAATGAAGAAAGATGTTTTCACAAAAATCTATTACATCTGTTTTTTGAAAGGAATGCAAAATATGTTTTTCCCCATTTTTACAGCAATATTGGTGAAATCACGGAGTGATTTATAATATTCCCAGTGAATTGGATTCTTCGATAATCTATATTTTAATTATTTAAATATTTATGATTAAAAATGGATTTATCAGAAAATGTAGTCGATTGATTGTTAGAGCATAAAGTATGATGATGAAAGAGAAATGGAAAAAAGTGGAAATTTATAAAAGACAATGATGTATGGATATAAGTAAATACAATGTTTAATAACTGAAGAAGACACAGTGTGTCGAAACAATTGTCGCGAACGGCAAAATAAATATTTGAAAGTGTTATCGTATTTCATTTACGAAAATTTTCTAAAGTGATTACAATGTTTGATAGCTAGCATAAGCATGCGAGGTTGCCAAGGTAATAGAATAATAGTTAACTCGGTATAAAGGGAAAGTCTCCTTAGCAAGAGCTAAATACGGATTTTGGGATAGAAAGAGAGGAAAAGATAAATAAGAGGCAGTTGTGGAAAATGTGTGTTCTGTGTGAATTGAATGGTTGTTTATAGGCATTCGATAGGGGAGTGTTAAGAATTGTGTAATGAATGGACGGAAAGAGACAAAAAGGTGACTGATTCTAAGACGGCACTTGAAGCACTTAGATCAATGCACAAGCCAACTTATTTAATGATAGAAATATGGATATTTTTTAGAGAAACGGTTAGATTGCATTGGACCAAAGCACATGTAGGGACTATATGAAACAAGAGGGCTGACGAACTGGCAAATAAAACCACCGCAGTTACATCACAGGATATTCCAAATGTGTACAATAGGACCGAAATTCCCAATAACGCATGGATAAATTCTACACAGGAACGAATTTCTTTCAATATCTTAAGATCGGTCAGTGAAATGTGGGATGCTACAGTCGCTATCGCGGCGAAAGTAACTCACGGAAATTTTGTCAAATATTTGAAAAAGACTAAGAGATCAGAAACAAAACAAAACTGTGGTTGTGGAAATGAGATAGATGGCATAGAACATGTTATGTTTTCTTGTTCGTTTATGTAGGAACAGCGAGATAGGGTGCTCGGGGATCTGGTCCGGACTGGGCTGAAATGGTCATATAGCTTTAACGAGCTCGCCGGATTAAGGAAAGAATCTAAATTTTGGGAAGGTTTTAAATAGTAGAGAAATTGAGACGGGGCTAGACTATTTATTAGATTGCTTGTGTGTGGCACCTTAAGTGGGCTTCCGATAGAAACCCTCGATATAAAGTAAAAGTGCAGTGGCACGGTGGCAAATAATCATATCGATACTGGTGGTGGAGAAAGTAGCCATCAGTGGCATGGAGAAGAATAAACCGGACATGCAAAACACCGGTTGTGGATCGAGTAGCAGCCGATGACATAGACGTACTAAGAATCCGCCCGTGGATTGAGCAGCCGCCATGGGTATAAACGTGCAGAAAGAAAGAATAGAAAAGAAGTAAGTAGATAAAGCGGCAGAGACTGAATTTCTACCAAGATCGAGGTACCAGAAAAAAAGAAGAGAGAAGTAGAGAATTGGTTTTTAATATACGACTGTTGAGGACTGAGTAGTTGCAGGTGGCGTATAAGTCACCATTAGAGAAAAGAAAGAAGAGTGAAAGAAAAAAAAGATAAAGAACGGACATAGTCAAGAAGCCAATAGTGAATCGAGTTGCTATTGGTAGATGTTCTCAAAGAAGAAGTGGCGAATTTTAAGGAGAATTTAAATTTGAGTGTAGAATACAGTTAAAGAGTGCGGATGCTTTTATATTCCTTGGCAGGTAGTCTATATTATAATAGGTTATATAGCAAATATTTTGTGAAAGACAGTGTTACCATTATTTTCTGTGTAATTATCAAATCTATTTTCACGTAACTCTCAAAACTACGTTTCTATTAGAATTGGATAGATTTAATTTTAGTTTTAAACATTGTAATACGGTTTTGATACAATTATTAAATAAATAAGGATGAGGGAAGATGATGACTGATAAAATGATGGTATTATTATTATTGTTGTTAATAAAAAAAATTCTTTTATAACTAGCTAAAACGTGGTGCTATTTGTTGTTTCGCCAACTGAAGTCAGTACAGATGTTCTATCACAGTAAAATTGGATGATGCTTATATTAATGATTTTAATTGTTAAAATGGCCCAAATTGTAGGAAGCATGAGTCAATGTTTGAAACAGGTAGAGCTAATGCAGACAGCAGTTGGCTGATGGAAGAAACTTAGATGCTAGGATTTTTTTATATCAGTTATTCTATTATTATTATTATTAATAGTAATTAGACTAGATTTATTATATGCAACGTGATAAAAATGACGACTATTAAAGAGAAATAATTTCAATTAAATTAGTATTGCTTTGATAGTTGTCCTGCTTGTAACACGCAAATTACTTTTGTATCATATCATTTGTATCAGTCAGTATTTAATATCACCCTTCCTATCCTATCAATTGCCATATTTCTATTATTGTCTGCTTTCACAAATAAAGTATCCTCTGCAAATAGATTTATAAATTCGAATTCGTTTTGACGGATGTCGTCGATGTCATTTATATAAAGGAGAGAAGTGGTCCAAGGATAGTTGCCTGTGGTACTTCATAATTATTACCCATTTCATCAGAATAAGCTTCTTCGAGTTTTACAATTTGTTTTTTGGAAGATAAGTAATTTTAGAACCACAAAATACTAGTTTCTCCAACTTAAATTTTTCTAGTTTCATTAATAAAATATCCCTATTTATTATTTCGAATACTGCCACTATTTTTTTTATTTTTCTCTAGTGCGTTTTTTCACCTACTTACTACTAACTGAATTGATGACTCACACGAGTGCATTTGGCGGAATACAGATTGATTGGGTATCAAAATTTTATTGTATTAATGTTTTGGTTGTACTCAATACGTTCAAGCACTTTTTTCGTAAATGTTACAGTGTTGACAGGGCGATGGTCTTCAGCTTTAATGGAATTTATTTTTTTAGGTACTGAAATTATTATTGAAGTTTTCCATTCCGGGACTGCTATCTTATTTACTAAGGAATAGTTAACACGTTCTTTTAATTTATCAAATAGTAATTCTTCACCAATATTTAAGTTTTTTGCATTAATCTCATCTGTGGACAAATTGCTAATTTGTTTTATTACTGCTCTTATGTCATTATTGTTAATCTGTGATAAATTAAATATTGATAAGTTAGATTTGTTATAGGAGTAATTGTATGTTTGTTGATTCAGTGGAATAAGTTCAGTGCGTGCTCGTGCTCTTATTGATAGCTTTAGCTTTTTAAACCTTAGCCAAATTATTGCACCTACAATGGCAACTGATTTACTTTGCGATAATAAAAAACATCATATTGCTTACAATATTGTCCTCAAATGTAATTGTGTGAATAATTTTGCGTACTGTGATATATATTATTATGATTTTAAAAATGCAGATTACTTTGAAATAAACAATTTAATTGCTGGTACGGTATGGGTCGACTATTTTAAATCATATTTAGATGTAAGTAATGCTGTGGATGCTTTTTATTCAGTACTGCAAGGGATTCTTATGTACCGAAAAAGAGGGTGCACTATGGAAGCAAATATCCAAAATGGTTCAATTACGAGTTAATAAATTTGATTAAAGACAAAAAAATGGCTCACATCGCATTTAAAAAATCCAATCGAGTTGAAGACTATCTAATTTTTAAAGAGTTACGCCAAAAGTGCAATTCCCTAAGTAAATCGTTATACTCTAATTATATCCATATGACTGAGAGTAATATTTCGTTGTAATAGCAATAACTTTTGGAAATTTGTCCAAGAACGGAAAAATATTAACAGCACTCCTTCAAGCATGTTTTTAAATGATCTAAAAAGTATCAATTTACAAGAATCTGCGAATCTGTTTGCTTTACATTTTTCAAGCGTTTACCATGAAAACCCAACAGCCAGCGGCAAAAGTTATAATCTAGAGCAGTATGTTGACCCTTCATTTAATTTTAGCATTGATTTTATGCGCGTTTTCAATGAATTAACTAGTTTGAATAAAACATTATCTTGTGGCCCGGATAACATTCCAAATCTATTTCTTAGAGAATGTGCATATACAATTTGCCATCCTCTTACTATCCTCTTTAATATTTCCTTAGCGCAACAACGTGTACCATTCGTTTGGAAGGAAAGTTTTATTACTCCGATTTTTAAATGTGGTGATCGCGCTAATGTTAGTAATTACCGCGGAGTATGCATACAATCTGCGATTCCAAAAATTCTAGATCGTATTGTGAGTGAGCAGTTGGTATGGTCATTGAAACATGTAATCGTTGACGAACAACATGGGTTTTCTTCGGGCAAATCTACAACTACAAATTTGATTATCTATCAGGATTACCTTTTGACAGCTTTGGAGGGTCGGTATCAGGTGGATGCCATTTATACGGACTTCTCTAAAGCCTTCGATAGAGTGAGTCATGATATCCTGATACAAAAATTATACTATATCGGTTTTTCGGAGAATGTTGTTAAATGGGTAGAAATCTTCCTTTCTGATAGATATCAAATGGTAAAACTAGGTAATTGCATTTCAGCTAAAATTAAAGCTACCTCTGGTGTGCCCCAAGGCTCCCATATTGGCCCAATTTTATTTAATTTGTTTATTAATGACCTACCAAACGACTTAAAGTTCTGCAAATACCTGCTCTATGCAGACGACTTAAAATTATTTCACTCTGTGCGATCTATCTCCGATGTCACTAACATTCAGGAGTATCTAAATTATTTACATAAGTGGTGTTTCAATAATAAACTATCTTTAAATATATCTAAATGTAAATGTATTACATTTAGTAGGAACAAAAATCCAATCCACAATAATTACAGTATTGATAACATATTTTTGGAACGGGTATCGGATATAAACATATTATCTATAACCAACAAAGCTTACAAGATGTTGGGTTTCATTTCTCGAATTGGTTCTGACTTTAAAATCGATACCTTGAGACTTCTATATTGCACCTTGGTTCGGCCGCTTTTAGAATACGCGGCAACGATATGGTATCCTCATCAATACTATCTAATTAATGCATTGGAGATGGTGTAAAAGAAGGTCTTGCGTCGTATGGCATACAGGATGAATAAATTAAATCCACAGTTAAATTATAATTTACTTAGGGTTAATTACTTTTTCGCAGAAATTACTTTGATATGTGTTTTTTATATAAGGTAGTAAACGGATATATCAGCTGTCCTGCGTTGTTAGGAAGTCTTGACTTTTGGCACCAAAAATCAGGACCCTCCACAAGACACCAAATCTTATTTAGGGAGAAATTGCATCGCTCTACGTACGTCAGGAACAATCCGTTATCCAGATTAATCCACACCGCCAATTGTTTATTGCCCTCAATTAACTTTGACTTGTTTGCAAATAATTATTCATGCTTTCGTAAGGCAGTGGTGGTTATTAATCTAGATTAAACATTTATTTAGTTTTTCTGGGTTCGGTATTCTATTTTTTTTTTCAAGGTTAATCTTTTTATGGGTAGAAATAATGGGTGTTAATTTAGTATTTAAGTGTTTTTTCATATTGTTTTATTTATGAATTTCAGTATTTAAGTTTTCAGTTCTTTGTATTATATTGTATTAATTTATATTTGTAAAGAGATTTTCGTTAATAAATAAATAAATAAATAAATAAATAAATACTCTCTATAACAAATTTATTTTACTTAGTAACTATTTCAGGGTAATTCGTTTCCACCACTCCACTGAATGACAATCGTTTGATAGGGATTATCTGTTTCTAGTGACTATTTAATTTAAAATTCAAAATAAATAAACAATTAACTTTGTTGGTATAATCAAAATACAGTTTTCAAGATCTTAAAAAAGGAGAGGAGGGCAATAAAGAAACATCTCCTGTACAGCTCAAATGACAAAAAAGATACAGGAAATAATATATTTTCAGTAATACCATTTATTTACAATACCAGCACAAAAATTAGAAAACAGCTAAGAAACCATAATATAAAGGCTATAGTAGTCAATAGAACAAATTTAGGTCACAAAATTGTAAATAATAAAATTGAAACAAAGGAAATATTAAAGAAATCAGGGGTGTACAAAATCAATTGCGTAAATTGTGAGGGCATATACATAGGCCAAACGGGGAGAAATTTTGAAACAAGGCAACGGGAACACAGAAAATCAATTATAAACAGGACAACAAACACAGGATTAGCGGACCATTGTACAACCACGGGTTCAAAATTAAATTCGTTTTACCTTTGAAAATGATCGTAACGGATCGAAACACGTGTCAGGCAACTGAGATTAAAAATATGGAACAAAACGAGTGTTTTACTATACCGAACTTGAAGTTTTATTCTTAAATTTAACCACTTGCCATCTATTCGAGAGATAAGAAGACATTAGGTTTAAACTGGTCAAACTAAATCCGTAGTTTTTAAGCTTGTTACATAGCAGATCATGTGACATGCAATCGAAATCTTTGCTCATGTCTAGAAACGAACCTACACAGAACATTTTGTTTTCAAAACAATTTGAGACGATATCTACAAAGGATAGTATTGCATCTGTCGTTGAACGTTGGCACCTAAAACCAAATTGTTGGGGGCTAAATATCTTGTTTGCATGAAGATACTCAACTATTTGATACTTCAATATCATTTCAACTACTTGTTATTAGTTGTTTATATTATCAGTGTCCCCCTTTTTGTGTATTGGTACAACCTTGGCATATTTCAATGCGTCAGGAAAGATGCCTGACAAGATAATGCCATTGATTAGTTTGGTTAAAGGCGAAATAAGTAGATCTTTTACTACTTTTATGTGATCTATCGGGTTGTCGTATATGTCTGCACTTTTTCGTGATTTCAAGTTGTTAATAGCATCACGTACTTTATTGTGGGTGGTTTGTGTAAACGAGAAAGATACGTTGTTGTTGGTTTGAACATATGTATCTAAAGTAGATGACTCATGAGTGGGTAGGTTCTCCTATAGTTCATTTGCAATGTTGACAAAAAATCCCAGTTAAGAGTTTTGTTTGACTTATTTCGCAGAAAAAAAACCCAGAACGCTCCCAATTTATTATTCGAGTTATTAATAAATTGGTCGCATGCCTGTTGTTTACTTGAAATAACACAGCTTTTATAATTACGCCTGGTGAGAATTAGTGGTGGGGTCTTGAATTAGTTTCTCATGTAGCACGTGGTGAAACATTTTGTAATATAGAAATAAGACAATTTACACTTGGTTTGTTTCACTGTTTATTTATTTAATCTGACTAGTTTCGACAATTATGTCATTATCAAAGAATGAAATACAGAGATGTTGTATTGTTATATATATACTTCCAGTCAGGTAATAAGGGATGTCATAATCGGGGAGTTCCAAATCTCTTCATTATCATTTACGACAAATTTCCCCGATTTTATGGCTTTGTTTATTTCTAATCCCTCCTTCAGCGTTAAATGCCGTCCCTTATTACCTGAGTGTAAGATTTTAAATTCATTTGCGTTGAAAAAATGATTTTTTTCAATGCTATGTTTAGCAAAACCTGTGGCATATTTGTTATCCATGATTGATTTTATATGAGATTCATTGTGATCAGTGCGATGCAATTTACATTGGCCAAACGGGAAGATCTTTTGAAGTGAGGTTAAAAGAACATAATAAATCAATCATGGATAACAAATATGCCACAGGTTTTGCTAAACATTGCATTGAAAAAAATCATTTTTTCAACGCAAAAGAATTTAAAATCTTACACTCAGGTAATAAGGGACGGCATTTAACGCTGAAGGAGGGATTAGAAATAAACAAAGCCATAAAATCCGGGAAATTTGTCGTAAATGATAATGAAGAGATTTGGAACTCCCCGATTATGACATCCCTTATTACCTGACTGGAAGTATATATATAACAATACAACATCTCTGTATTTCATTCTTTGATAATGACATAATTGTCGAAACTAGTCAGATTAAATAAATAAACAGTGAAACAAACCAAGTGTAAATTGTCTTATTTCTATATTAGTGGTGGGGTATTTGGAGTGATGTTCTTCAACAAGATGTAGTGTTTCTCGCATTTTTCTGATATTAGAATTAAACCACTGAATACGACGTGGTCCATTGTTATTTTTCTTGCGAACTTTAATGGGAAATGCACCATATAAAGCATTTCTTAATATGTTATAGAATATTCCCCATTGTTTGTTTATTGGCAAGGCTGGATTGCCTATAAAATTCCAGTCCACTTTTTCTATTATATTATGTAAAATAATCTTACCCTCCAAAGTAGCTGGTCTTTATGACAGCATTGTGTTAGTGTTAAATTTGTTTTTAACACGTAATGATAACAGTACGCCTTTATGGTCGGATAGAGACGTGTTGTAGCATTCAATTTTTATTTTAGATTCATTACAATTTGTGAATATATTATCTATGCAATTATTTTTGCGCGTGTTGAAATATACCGTCTTGTATAGGCCATAGTAATAGTAGTAATAGTAATAGTAATCTTTATTGTCATAACTACAGTTTTACAAACGTCGAATATACTTAATTGCTAGTAAACTAGAGATAATTTTACAATATATGTTATCTTCAAATATACTTTATCATATGTCTACATAGGCATGCTTCTAATAGCAAATATTCTTAAACATCAATGCCAAATTAAATGTGTTTATTGATATTGCCTGATGTTGTATATGCTCGAAAACAACTGGTAAAACATTTTAAAAGAAATTAAGTAATATAAAATAATAGATTAATCATATATAAAATATAAATATAAAAGTAAAAGTAAAACCCAAAATATAAAATATAAAAGTAACTAAACAAAACATATTTACACATATGATTAAAAGTTATAGATAAAAGTTAATAGAGAATAAAATAAATCTATACAAATAGATAAAAGTTGCATATATAAGACATTTGGCTTAAAAAATTAAATTGAAACAAATAAAACAGTTAGAAGAATAAAATATTATATATAAGTTAAATATTAAATATACAAAGGCATACACACTAACACAGAGATAAAATTACAAATATATAAAAGTAATAAATAAAAATAAATTAATTAAAAGGGTATCATAACTGTATGCCTACAAGACTACTGTTGAGGTACTCTCCAAAATTGTAAAAAGCGTGTTCTAATAAATATTTTTTCATGCAAAGTATAAATTTCTTTTGGGGTAGTTCCCTTACGTGATGAGGAATAATATTGAAAAATTTCTTTGCGAAATAATTTGTTGCATGCCGAGAGCCAAATAGTTTGTGCTTATGTGGATAAAGGTCCATTCTATTTCTAGTAAAATATTTATGTTTTGATTCATGCCTAATTAAGTTGTTTTCAGATTTTTTTATATATTTTAAACAAGATAAAATATACAAACAGGGCATGGTTAGTATATTATATGTAGTATAAGCACTTCTACAATCTTGTCGATATGTAAGACCTGCTACAATACGTACCGCTCGTCGTTGTAGTGAAAAAATTCTCTTTAGAATTGGAGAATGACCCCATACCAGTAACCCATACGCCATGTGTGACTGGCAGAGTGCATAATACGCTACCCTCAGCACATCACAAGTTAAAGTATTGGCCATATTGCGTAATAAGAAAATGGTGGAAGTTAATTTTTTGGCTAGTATATTGCCATGGTGTGTCCATTTAAGGTGGCTATCCAGCGTTATTCCCAAAAATGTTGTAGCCGAGGTATTTGGAATAGCTTTAGCCTTGGTTTGCGCAGAAAAATAAAGTTTCTGAGTTTTGGCTGTGTTCATTGTTAATTCGTTACTACGAAACCATTTTAATACCTCTGACATGAGGGAATCATGACGCACTTCTAATAATGTCAGGTTATAATCGTTTGTGCTTATAGTGGTGTCATCCGCGTATAATACTATATTACGATCTATTACATGTTTGGGTAGGTCATTAATATATAATAAAAATAATATTGGTCCCAATATTGACCCTTGAGGAACACCTATGTTATTAAGTAATACTTTTGAGTAAGAATTTTTAAAAAATACAGCTTGTTTTCTATCTCGAAGGTACGATGAGAGCAACTTGCAGCTGTCAGGATGTATGTTGTAGGCATACAGTTTTCTAATGAGTATTTCATGTGATACACAGTCAAATGCTTTGGTTAGATCAATAAAGGAAGTGGTTATATATTGGCCTCTTTCAAAGCACTCAATGGCCCAGTCAGTGAAATGTATGATGGTATCTGTTGTTGATAAGCCTTCTCTAAATCCAAATTGTTGTCTGTTTAGTATGTTGTTTAGTTCTAGATATTGAATTAACTGATTTTTCAGTAATTTTTCAAAAATTTTCGAAATTATTGGTAATAAACTAACATAATTGGTCTATAATTTGATGGAAAATTTGGGTCGCCTTTCTTAAAAATAGGTATTATTTTTGCAACTTTTAAATTTTCTGGAAAAATTTTATCTTTAATGCAATAGTTAAAAAGTTTAGTTAACGGTATAATAATAGAATTTTTTTCGTCTTTTAACATGCTGGCTGTTAATCCATAGATGTCAAAGCTTTTACTTGATTTTAGACCATTGATGGCCTCCCTTACTTCATTGATCGTGACCTCGCGAAAATTAAAATATGACGGGACTGATGTAGGATTTTCTACGCTACACATTAAAACAATGGGATCAATATTCGATTCTTGCGGTGATGGCGTTAGTGATTTTGGTGCGTTTATGAAAAAGGTATTAAACTCATTTGCTGTTATATTGCACTCATTAGTATTGGACTTTACTTTATTTTTATTAATAATTTTCCACATTGCCATTTGATGGTTTTTATGTTTTTTTTATATATTTACTAGTTGCTTCAATTTTTGCCATTTTAATTGCATGTAAATACTTTGTTTTATATTTATTTTTAATTTGAATATATTCTTGATTCTTGGTTTGTTGGCAGACACTACTCATAAACCTAAGATTTTCTCTCATGAATTTTAAATTATTATTAAACCAGTATATTTCTGATTTATTATTCGTTGGTATTTGTTTTAATTTTACAGGAAATGCAGTATTAGATGCGTTTTCTAGTATATTATAAAATTTTGTTGTTTTTTGACTAGAGCTCAAACTACTATTATATAAAAATTGCCAATTTTCATCTAGAAGGATATTGTGAAAATTAATTTTTCCTTCCAAAGTTATTGGTTTACACAATGTTTTTGATTTGACCTGTTTATAATTATTGCATCGCCAAGTTGTTACGACTGCCAAGTGATCTGAAAATCCAGTTTCGATTGTCTCTGAGAACACTCCATTTAAGTCCACATTGGTAAAGATGTTATCGAGACAATTGAGTTTTCGCGTTGGTTGACTAAAATTACTATCCAATCCATAGCTATTTAGCAAATCAAATAACTCATACCTGTGTGGATCTTCGCCATTGAACCGAACATTAAAATCCTTAAAGGTTAAGGTTTTCAAACACTCTGGACAGGACATCTAAAAACACATTAAAATTACCTAAAGGTGAACGGTAGACAGTTAAAATTATGCAGTTAATATTTCGTACACATATACCAGCAATTTCGCAATCACGTCCAATACAATATTTGGCTAAATCAAGGTCAGTGCATAAATATTTGCTATTAGATAGTATAATTACCCCACCATTAACATGGTTTTTCCGTGAGAAATGTGAATTTACAATAAAATTATTTAAGCTAATTTGTGCGGATTCTTGCTCACTAAGCCAGTGCTTACACAGGCAAATAAAGTCATATTTATTATTATGTTCCATTAGAAGTGCTTCCATCAATGCAATTTTATTTCTCAAACACTGAACATTTAAATGGAGTAAACTTAATTGCTTGGAGTACTTATCTTCTTGCCCCGTTGTAGGTGGAATAAAAAACGGTCTATTATAGTTCCTTTTGGCCACACATGTTGTAAGCAAGTCTACGAGTTGAGATTCTCTAGGGTCGTTGGCGTTAAACCTAATGTTAAAATCGCCTGCCATTACCACATCACATGTAATATGATTTACTTTGTTTAAAAATGACGAAAGAATATTTAAAAATACATTAAAATCACCATTTGAAGAACGATATATACATATAAAATACGGTACCAAGGAGGGAATGTACACCATGGACAAATCATGCTGACTTTGTCGGTTAGTGCATTATTCTCACGACAACCTAAATTTTCATTAACATAAATAATGGTGCTACCGTAGTTATTTTGCTGTCGCGAATAGAATGCTCTAGCCGGCATATTGTTAATTTTTGAGATTTCGCAATTCTCCTGAGAGAGCCAACGCTCACAAATGGCTAACAAACTAAAATTTGCAGAATGTGTTAGTGCTTCAAACTCGTTGAGTTTATTTCTAATGGATTGTGAGTTGATAAAGAGCACTTTTATTTCAAGTTGGTTTTCCACTGGATCCGCCATAAAAAATTATTGATTTTTACATTTTCTGGCCAGATGTCCGCCCGTTTTAATTTTTCAAGTTGATCGAGTGGAACACCAACTTTAAATGACGAATAATCTTCGGGATATTTTGATTTCAATTGGTCACATTTAATGTGCTGGAAATGTAAGTCTGCTAAGTATTTTTTCAATTCCTCAGTTGTTGTTTTTGGATCTAAATTATATGCGTGCAGATATACATAGCGTGCGGCTCCCTTCACTGAGATATTCTGCGTATTGGCGGTACCTAGAATTGTTTTTGGTTTGGTGCGTTTACTTTTATTCACTCTTACTTCAGTCCATTCCGTAGTTTATTTATTTATTTATTTATCTTTGGTCTCCTTTCTTGAATAATTCACAATAAACATATTAATCAAGATTGCATGTTGTAGGAACTGTTGCCGCTACTTCATTCGTGTGGAGGGAAGACATCACTCTCTGAGTTTTTTTGGAATGATTGGTGAATTAATTGTTGCTGTATTAGGAACCTGTAAGCTGGCTTTATGTTCAGCAGATTAACTGTTGGTTTGAGACCGGGCTCTTGGTAGAAATTCACTGTGCAACGGATCTGTGGATTATGTTTATTTTTAACTGATTCCGCCACCTTTTGGTTAGTATAGGTGTATTCTTCGGTCTATGTTGGTATGAGATCGGACTGCTAACAGAATTCTTTGTTGTAACTTTTGATTTCTGTTCCAGCTTACTGTTTACGGAATCCATTGTTGTTTGGTGGTTCTCAACTGGATTATTTACAGTTGTTTTTAATAATTTTATTATGTTATCTTTTTCATCAACTAACTTTTTAATTAATTCGTACTTATCTTCTTTCTTCTTGATGATTTGTTTCAGCAACAATATCTCTCCCTTCAGAAAGTCCATGTTAACTTCTCTTTCCATGGTGGGAGTTATCATTTTTGACCCGTTTGATTTGTTGGTTATGTCATCGCAGATACAGCAATTAATGACTTTACTGTTAATTGGAAGGTGTTTTACTTTTTTAAAACATCCTGGATGATAGACAGTATTACACACTATACACTTTAAACCAGTTTTAAGCTTCATTGCAGCGTTTTTCTTGCGATCTCTCTGAATTTTCGTCTAAGTCGTTCGCCATGTTCACATCTTAATACAGAATACATCTGTAAGATGGAATTGGCAACACCAAGAAATGGTGGAAAATTTGATCAAACAAGAGAACATTCAGTTTTTTTTCTAACAATTTTATGTGACATTATATTCGGTTCCTTGCGGTTTTCGCTTCTTATGGTTTATTTTCGCCTTAACCCAAACCAGGTGGATCGTCATAAGGTTTTATCAGGCATGGATCATCGCAGGAGATAAACCGTAGAACAAAGAAACAAATACGGTATAAGACCGTTATCGTTACTTATTTCAACAAAAAAACGGTTCTCTAGTACCAAGTCTATTGCTGTTCTATGGTTAGCTAACGAAGGCCATTCTGTACCCTTTTGAATGATTTACTGTAGAATTAAAACTTTAGGCTTGTAATCCTATCGGTCCACATCTAGTTTTACTACTAACAGCTTAATATCGACGAATTTTGAAAATTTTAGGTTTAGTGCAGGTTGCGACTGCACTGAAACCAAAATCAGGATGAGGTAATATGTAGTGTTGAATTCCATTTGGAGATGTCGTATGAGGGTCACACGAATACATGGAGAATGGCACCACACGTAAGTTTCTGTGCATTAAACTGTGATTAGTTTATGGCATGGGGTGCTATAACTTATGGAAGTAGGTCTCCTTTAGTATTCATCTGAAGTAATATGAATGCCCTACGATAAGCGAATGAGGTGATAAATCTCCATATTATTTTGTTTCTTCAGCAGTTAGAAGACTTACTTTTTAAGCAACACAATGCCTGTCCCTATATTACAAGAATTTCTATGGATGAAAAGATGTATTAGATTAAAAAGTATGAACAACCTCTTATTTAAGCCGATATAAAAACAAACTTTGTATTTAAGTAGCGACAGTCAACAACTTTTCTTAGGCGTTTAAATTGTGAGGGGGGGGGCTGTGGGGCTGAAATCAGTGTTTACTTGCTAGCGGAGTTTTGTTTATCCATGATAATTTTCAATTTAGATTCGTGCCGAAATCGAAATTCAGGCACGTTCCCGGGGGTGTTTTTCGGAATGCGCCATCGCCCGCCCCGCCGCCACGTTTCTTGTCCTGGGGAGAGCGTTCGGTTGCGGTCCCTCTTTATTGTAATGAAGGCATCGCAGGGCGGCCGCAACTTAATTACTATAATAACAATAGGAATCAGCACCGCCTCCGCTACTCGAATGTTTTCCCTGTATAATTTCGAGGGCAGAGAACATTATTCAAATAAAATCACCCCCGTAATAATTTCACACAGACTTGCAAATTAATTTCATCCGAGAAATTGCTGCAAAATAAAACGCGCCGCGGTTTAAATAAATTTCTTATTATACACACCTTCGGCCTTAAAATATTGTTGAATTTCAAAACGAAATAATAAATATTAAATATATAAAAATCGTTAAAGCCACATCTAATGTCTACAGCATTACGCTAAATAGTTATTTAAAAAAGGTTCCAATTAACTAAACATTATAAATTTATTTTAACTAGAGAATAAACAATAAATTGAAAAAAGAAAATATTTATAATTACTTATAATTGTATTCATTATTAATTGTTTTATAAAAAAATTATATTTATTATTAAGCAACTAATTTATATAATGTTATTTTTGTGGATAATATCAATATTAAACATTTAATATTTAGGAATTTTATCAATTTAATAACATCATGAGATAATTCCAATGTAGATTCTTGTAAACAGAACAATAATCCCGAATAGTTTGAGTTGGAGTGCTCAGTGGTTTATGCGGAGGGATAATGGATGGTGGCGGTGCAGTTTCGAATATATCAAGGGATTATATTTCTGGGGGGAAGGAGGAAATATGGTGGAATATATGGAAGTCCAATTCGTGCACAATGTACGGGATTATGGGGGCATTACGATCCGGATGTAATGAGAGTCCGTGCATTCCGGAAGCACGTCACGGGATTTTCATTTAACCCGCAACGGATTCGAATCTCGGCTTGTAAATTTCAATAAAAACTTACTATTAGCGATAAGCAGTGAAGAAGCTAAATTAATATGAAATTATGTAATTATTCTAATTTACATGATTTATGTTTATCCTTGTGCGCAAAAGGTTTTTTTTATCATTCTGTTGAGATTGTTGGTTCCAAAGTAGAAATAAAACTAAAAATAAAATTATAATATATTTGCAAATATTGATAATATTCATTATTTTTTATTAAATTTACTATAGAATATATAAAAAAACTTTTTGGTGGGTTGTAAAGGAACGCAATTTAATTTAACTTTCAAAGAATTATATTAGTAAAAAACCTAAATAATAATAATAATTTAATACAATAGAGCCTAAGAATGGATAACTTAGTGAAAAAATAAAAAATGAGGTAAGATGCCAAAATGCAGGTTGAACCAAAAATTTGAATATAAGGAAGAAAGTGGAAATTGTAATGAAAATATTAAGAAATGGAGAAGTGATAATAACAGCAATTAAAATAAATAAACATGAAAAGATCTTAGGACACCTAAATGAAAGGCTTTGAAGACGCGTTGGGAATAGAAGGATACTATAAAAAAATACTATAAAAAAATCCTGCTTGTGGTTCTTGTTCTGAATAATATAACGAAAACAGTGTCAAATTTTTAATAATCAGATATTTGTACGCAGATTATACAACTTCAGCAGAATTTTCACCTCATGTTGCGTTAATGTTATTGAGATAGGTCAAAACTACGCTATATTTAATTCTACATGTAAAAGTAACGGAAGTTTTCAATAAATACATTTTTAAACGATACTTTCTTAGGATGATAGTGGGCAGTATATAGAATTTTAACTCAAATTAGGTGAAGAAAACTCGTTAAGTTGTGTCTTTATTTACAGTTGCCTGACAAGTGTTTCGACAGTAGCGATAATTTTCAATGTATGAACTAAAAACAATTTTAACTCTAATAAAAATAATATTTTAATATAAATAAATTTGTTCCTGCTTGTGTTGCTTTTTTAATCTTTTTTAATTTTCATTGAAAATATCTATGTATCACAAAACATTCTTCAAGCACTGATAATTTTCTATTGGCATCTAATGCTACAAATATTGGATTGATATTTTATAAGTTTTGCTTTATTGCTGTAATTATTTCTCTACAACGTGGCTTCATGAGGCATATGAGTAATGATTTTTACGAGTTACAATTCCAACTTGTTAACTAACCATTAACATGGTGGAAAGTGTTACAGTTAAACCGACTACATATTTAGTAGTGGCGAATTATTAACATCAGTTTGTTATTTTAATAAAATATGATGCTTGTTAAATTTAATAATTTCTAGCTGTTTCAGTAAATGTAATTTTCCCCTCTTGTGGCATACATCTAAAATTTTCGTTGAAGTGACTTTGTTCTTCCCGAAGGTGTTTGGCGTAATTTGACGTTGCTTTCTCCTAAGTGAAACTTTTCTTGTGTTCTCTTGTTTGATCTTCGAAGCTTCCAAATTTTATTAATATAAATATACAATTCTGGATTGATTATTTATTCTTTTTTCCATTAAAATTTTTTTCAGTCTTTACCCCGGCACCATAGTCTCTCATCTCTTCACCCACAGTTTTTTCTCTACCCATTCCAAGTATCCTTTAGGTTAGGTTAGGTTGGTGTGGCAGCACCTCTTCGTGCACCGCGAAGAGATGCACACTTAGGCCTAGATAGGCCCGTTGTGATACCAATGAGGGACATACACGAACATCCATGGATCCGGACGGAGAATTCTTCCTTTAGAAAAATCCACCGCCCGGCTGGGATTTGAACCCACAACCGTGTGGCCCGTGAGCAGGCACTCTACCCACTAGGCCACCGCGGTATCCTTTACAATCACAAATAATATTTTCTCTCATCCAGCTTTTTCTCCTTCTTTCTACTTGGCTCTTGCCAAGGTGACCTTCTTATCCATTTTTTTAATCCTCACGAGGTGGTGTCGCTTAGCGTCTCTGCACTGCGGTCTCCGTGGTCCTTTTGTGCGCCTCTGGCTGTTTTACTCCTTTTGAACTCCTGTATCTTATAAGAAGTCCAGGAATTTCTGCCAGGAGATATTTCTTAGCTGTTCTACAGGAAGCATGGGCTTCCCGAGTTTCGCCTTGCACAGTAGGTGTTGGGGAGTTTCTTCTTTTTCCAGACACCCAGGGCATAGGGAGCTTTTCTCAATGCCCATCCTATGTTTCTGCTTGTTCAGGTCACAGTGCCCAGTGACTAGTCTTGTGATTTTTCTTAGTTTCAATCTGCTTAGTCTAGACAGCTTCAGCATGCTGTCAGGTACCGGACCATCTTGGAAGAGTCTCAGTCCATTTTGGTTTTGCCATGCCTTTTTTGCGCTCCTCTGCTAACTTGCGTCGGATTATTTCCTTTCCGGTTTCATGGGGTATACCGAAAGCGGGTTCAGGTCCTATTAATTCACCTGCTGCTCCGCGTTTAGCCAGCAAGTCGGACCAAAAAATTATTGGACACTTGGGTATCCATACTAGATGTGTTTCTCTTTTTGTCGCCAGTGTGTCTAGTCTGTTTATGCAAGTCATGAACAGCCTGGACTGCACTATCGGTGAGGCTAGCGCTTTTATGGCTGCCTGGCTATCTGTCATAATGGTAATTGGTCCTTTGTTAAGTCCCGACTCCATTACGTGATGAGCACACCAGTCAATGGCGGCTATTTCGGCCTGGAAGATAGAGGCATGCTTCCCCAGAGCAATCGCGAATTATTTGCTCCGGTTGCAGCCTCCATAGATACTAGCCCCGGTTCCTTTTGTATTTTTGGCCCCGTCTGTGTACCAGATGGTTCCTTTACTCGTTCCCGGGTATGTTCCATTTGTCCATTCACTCCGCTGTGGTATGATCGTTTTAAATCAGCGGGATGGGTGTACGATTTTGGTGGAATCGGACCTCATTTTTAGTGTCTCTTCTTCTTGTAGTACTTTAAATGTTAAATACATATTTAAAGTATGTCCATTTATGTGCATCCTATAGGCTGCCTGTCTAGCTTCCATCATTACAAATAGATGTAGTGGTGGTAGCGATAATATGTGTTTCATGGCTGCCGTGGGCGTTGTCCTCATTGCCCCAGTGATCAGCAGACACGCCTGTCTTTGCACTCTTTCGAGTTTTACTGCTGCACTTTTGGTTTGGGTCTTTTCTTCCCAAACGAACGACGCGTATGTCACTATAGGTCTTATGACCACGGTGTACAGCCATTTGGTCATACTGGGTCCCAGTCCCCATGTGCGTCCTACCATTTTTTGGGTCGCAAAAAGTCCTCTCATGGCCTTTTTGCTGATGCTCTCTAGGTGGAAGTTGAAGTTCAATCAGGTATCAAGTATGACCCCTAAAAAGTTTACTTCATTTTTGATTGGATCTTCCATTTCATACATACGTACTGATTTTATGTCATTGGTTTTTTGTCTTCTAGTAAAGGGGCTATCGCCGTTTTGACCGATTTTACAGTTAACCCTTCATTCCTACACCACCTTTCTACGGTATTTAGTGCCTTCTGCATTAAGTTTGATACAGTGGTCCCAAACTTCCCGCTTACTAGAATGGTCAGATCATCTGCATACCCTAGTGCATGTATGCCCTGGCTTTCGAGTAGCAGCAGAAGGTCGTCCATGATGAGGCACCTTAGAAGCGGCGAGAGAACATCTCCCTGCGGGCACCCGCCAGCGACTAAAGCTTCTGCTATTTTTCCATATAGGGTAGTTATCACAGTCCGACTTCTGAGCTTCATTGTGGGACTTGCGGGTTAATTCCTCTTTTCTTTATTGCTGTTGCTATGGAGTTGAAGGTTGTGTTATCAAATGCCCCTTCAATATCCAGAAAGGCCCCTAACGCAACGTCTTTGCATTGTAGGGTCCTTTCGCATCTGCTCACTAGCTGGTGGATTGCTAGCTCGCATGACTTTCCCGCTTGGTAGGGGTATTGTTGACGGTGTAGTGGTGAGTCTTTTAAAACTCCTTCCATGTGCCTGTCTACTAGTTTTTCTAGTAGTTTTAAAATAAATGATGACAAGCTGATCGGTCTGTAAGATTTAGCCTTAGGTATGAATACCACATTTACAATCAGCCAGCTGCTTGGGATGTATGAAAGGGCAAGGCTTGCTCTGAGGATATCACATAGTGGTTTCCTCAGCGTTGCTATCCCATTTTGTAGCATGACAGGATATATCCTGTCAGGACCTGGTGATTTGAATAGTTTGAACGTGTTATTTCCCCATTCAACGTCACCTAGTCTAATAATCATTTTCGCTGTTTCCCAGTCCCGTTTTGGAGCCTCTGCGTTGGGCTCGCTTAGGTCCTCGGAAACAGGATGTCAAGTATTGCAGAACCTGGGAAGTGCGTCTGCAGTAATACCTGCAGGGTCTCTTCTACCGAGTCTGTGTACTTTCCATTTTTGGTCTGCAGTGAGCCGATGTTCCCAGCATGATATTTGCTGAGCGTCTTGAGTAGACGGGAGCTTGTGGGTTCACTTTCTATTTCCCCGCAGAATTTTTGACAAGATTCCTTCTTGGCTTTTTAATGGCATTGTTAAATGCCAAGGGAGGGCCGTTTTGTACTGCGCCCATTCACCGTTTCTCTTGGTTGTATTAAACAGTCTTCTGGTGCGTGCCTTAGCCCTATCAAGATCCTTGTTCCACCAGGTGAACCTGAATGAGGTAGGTTTGGTAGTTCTTGGGCAGCTTGCTTCAAACGCAGTATTGATAGAGTCTTATCCATACTGAGTTTACTGTTACTCATTTCAAACATATCATTATATCCAATCTTATTCATACATCCCTCTATTTCATGCATTTTTACTTCTTCTACTTTCTTCACCCAAGCAGCTAAGACTTCTCTAATTTCTTAATATTATTATCTGTAAAATTACGAAACTCCACACTTTACTTTACATCATCCCTATTCGATGTTTTCTATAATAACAGGACTTTTGAGAGTTTTGCTTTAATTTGAAAATATACTTGTACAATTATTTAGTGGCTTCATCAGGCAGATGAATAATGATGAATAAAAATATCATTCATCTACCTGATGAAGCTATTGTGGGGTAAAACAATTGTAGCAGTATATCTTCAAAATAAAGCAAAACTCTAAACAGTTAGCTAAACATTACATAACGTAGCTTTGTCAAGTATCAGCCTCATAAATTCGATGTTTTAGAGCGAGTGTATTGCCGAATAAACCAAATTATATATGAGTAGTATTGACAATAATATGATATGATCTTTGGTGTTTAATGCTTTGCTGAAGTTTATAAGAATTATAACATTATATAACTCATAATCTCATAGTCTTAAATATTATCTGTTAGATCAAACATTGCTGGTTTGTAATTATATTGAGGACTTTTTATACCTGAAAAAATCAATTAAAACATTTTTGAGTATTTTAGAAACATTTCATTGTATACTGATTTCCTCAAATTATTTGTATTAAAATTTTTGACATGGGCTTAATTAATGGTGATCTTTATAGTGATCTGGAAAATAATATTAAAGTAAACAAATATTAATATTATATGTTAATACTGGTACTATACTCAGAAAAACATTTATTTAGCATATTTGCACTAACATGTACACTGCATTAGCTTTTATATTCCTGTTTTGTTGAGAAACACTAGATATTATACTATTTTATTCATTCTTTCTTAAGCATACATATTTGTAAGACTAAATTAATAACATAATTATTAGAAGAGTTTGCATGTTAAGGATATTTTGGAATTGCGATTATTTATTTTTAACATCTCAACACTTTTAAAGATTTTTTTAGTTGCTGATTCTACCATATTGTAACATTAAATTTACACTCGGAACCTTAAAGTACAAGAAGAGAATGTGCATTTTTTATATTACTAAATTAGTCCCATCACAAAAACATAGTTTCTTCGTATTTTTACCAAAATTATTCGAAATATTATTACTTTTATTATATATTATTTCTAATACCCATGAAACATCAATTTTTATAGTAATCCAGCTAAGCTGAAATATCTTGGAGCACTTTTAATTATGATTCAGCATTACATTTGTCGTTAGTTAATTCCGTTAGGTAACATTAAGCGATTCCCTTTCTTAAATTACCATGAGTCTTTATCTTTAATAAACATTTATTAAGAGAAAATAATCTATCATTTTAGCGTAATTGTTTTTATCTTTGGAGACATCAAATAACAAGTTTTTAAAGAATTTTTTGAAAAATAAGATTATCTGTTCGATGAGTAGCTCTGCAAATGCGTTGCATTCAATGCCAATATGTGATGATACCCATACAAAGACAATAAATTTATCATAAAAATGCAAATGGTATAGAGAGAATGGGATTTAGAATTTTCTGTACTAACAGATCATTATTCTGGCCATTTTGTAAATTTTATTGGCACGAAGGGACGAGACTCAATCAGAAAGTATGAGAAATGTTTTACTGCTTGACATATCGCAGTATTTAACCGCTTACCAAATTGCGTAGAATTCGGCACTGGGCACAAAAGATAAAGGATCAAGTCTACGCGAGTAGAGAGTATTGTTAATTACAATAGCTGATTTCATTCCGATATCACTTTTAGATCCATATGCAGCAGGAGTTCGTATAATAATTTATAATATTCGTTAGATTTGCCAGAAATATCCTTGTTGGCGTTTCTAATTTTTCAAACTGCAACAGGTCAAAAACCTGATGCATTTTGGGTAAATGGAAACCTAAACTTAAACGTGTTCGATATCACACCAGCTTTCTGACAAACGGCCGCAAGCCATATTTTTGACTAAAGTAAATGTGTTTGAGGTTGCTAAGTGAATTGAAGACGTCTGTACCTTAACGGTAACAACCCAGCACCACAGCAAAGACAATTGACTGGTGTGGATCTAAAAGCTCCTATAGCGTATCGAATCCAGGACTTGTAACTAAGAATTTCGAATAGTGGAATATACTGCGCACCCGTAGTCAAGCCTCGTCAGAATTAGTGCCTTATACAGCGACACCAAGTCCTCTCTGCTCGCATCCCATTTAATTAGAAAGGAACCTAATTACGTTAATTTCCTTCGTGTGCACTGTTACAAGGGACCGAATGACAGATAAATCGATAAGTATCGATACACTTAATAGCGGAACCATGGAACCATTTGTTATTAGACTAGGCTCCCTGTGTGATCTTGCAAGAATGGACACATGCCATGTTTGACTTTAAAAATCGAAAATCACGCGAACCAACGTTTTTAGCGATGTTATCAATGCTTCTCTGCAATAGCAGTAATATATCACCCGTCACAAAAGTTTCGCGGTAGTCGAAATATAAGCAAGCATGTTTTAACGAAGGTACTAAGTTCCAATATTTTTTACCGCTATAGAAAATAGGGTTGCTTTAATTGTTGAGCCCTCTCTCTGGTATACCGTTTTCTTATACGCAAAGAGAGAAGAAAAATAACTATATGAATAAAGGCAGACGGCCTTTCATTCCCCACTGGATGTATCTAAAAATGCTATAACGCCATGTCATGATCAATAGTGACGTTTTCTAAATACAAAGAAATAAGATACAGTGAATTCCCGTGACTTGAGAATCCATACCAGTCGGTTATTGACCATTTTCACAAAGGCTTTACTTAAACAGCATGTTAATAGAACTGATCGTTACTATAAGTCATATTCGGATATTTTCCTGATTTAGAACGATGCACAATTATAGCTTTTCTACATAAAGCTGAATATTCCACTTGTCCTTATATGGTGTTACACAGCACCAAGATTATCTTCGCATGAATATAATAAATGCTGTGACATTATATAGATAATTTTATCCGAGTCATGAGAGGAGTCGTTACTACTACAAAAGTACCTCTTCAAGTTCTTCTTTTGGCATTGGTAGTTGTAATTTAGGTCCAAATCTGGGGCGGAGTCTAGTGGTATTTTTAGCTCGCCTTTCTTACGCATGAATTCAGGTGTATAGCTGAAATAACTATTTGTGCTAGACAAATCTAGTGCATCTGCTATCTAAAGAGGTTTAAAAATCATAGCGTATCCATAAGAAAGACTTATGATAGACCGCAGCTATGGTTCTCATATAGCATAAATATTTCTTCAAACTATTGGGATTGACATATCACGTGATATTAAATATATACAATAATTCGACTGGCCTCTTTTTCCAAGGTCATTAAGGGCTTGTCATTAAACACGCGTGGCTAGAGTGGTCGTAGATATTTTTAAATCTATTCCCATTTGTTGTCGGATGCCCGTTACTAAGCGTCGTAGGTCCAACATATATTAAGAACTGGCAATACTGGTGTTTCCAGGTGAAATCTGACATTGTAATCATAAAGTTTGACATTTTAGATATTATACGTACTCAAAATGTTTTGACGTTTGTGTTGTTTACAGTAAGTTGAAAATTTCATCTCGGCCAAAAAATGGAATTAACCCGAGAAAATTTTCGAGCTATATCAATGTTGTGGGAAAACTAATTGGAAAAGATCATCATGTGATATATCACGAAATCGAAAGATGTTAAGCATTAGTATGATCAGCATACATAAAATTTTGCAGGAACATTTGGGCGTTCGAGAGTTTGGTGCACGTTGGATTCCAGATTTGTTCACATATGCTCAAAAAATGCTCGAATCAATTGGTGCCATAAAATGATTTCATGTGGTACATACAGAGCCATATACAGTATCATCACAGGTGAAGAGTCATGGATTTATACGTATGAGCTATAAAGAAATGCCAATTGGTAGTTTGGGTGTTTCAATGTGAACCAAAGCCAACAAAAAATGTTCATTCTCGAAGCGTTAAAAAGCAAATGATGCTGTTTGTCTTCACAAAAATCGGTCATGTGCCAATTATATTTCTCGAAAATCAAAAGACGCGTATTTGGACACACAAAAGATCGAATTGATGGGTCATTCGCCTTACAGCCCGACTTGGCACCCAATGACTTTCTTGTTCCCAGTAATTATAAACTCCGTGAACAGCGATTTTTATCGCCTAAAGAAGCCCGAAGAAGCTATCAAAACCTATCTTTTAGAGCTACCATCTTTTCTCTGGGCAAGTTTTTAAGACTGGTTCAATCGCATGCAAAGTGTAGATATTAAAGGCGATTATTTTGAAAAGCAATGAAAATTTTTTTGATAAAATAAAACAATTTATAATTTTTGTTAGATTTGTTCGAATTATCCCTCTTGGCTTTTCTAGTATTTTTAAATTGCAACAGATCTATAATAATAGATCGATAAGTACGGTGCGACAAAAAGAACTTGATAAATAAAAATCCCTCGATGTATCTTGATTACTACATTGCCATGTCATACCATAAGCATTTTCTAGATCAAATAGCATAGGGACTACATGTATTCTTTCTAAAAAAACATTCTATGCAGCATTTTCTAAAGGACTAGACTATTAATAGTGGAATGACGTATCCTAAATCCGGGCTGGTAATTCTTATTGACCATTTTCTCGTGGACTTGACTCAAATAACATGTTAATAAAACTGGGCGATAACTAGAAGCGACATTTGTATCTCTTTCTAATTGAAGAAGAGGCACAATGATAGCTTCTTTCCATAAATCTAAATATTCCCCTTTTCGCATACGATGTTAAAAAGCGATAAGATATTATTTTTGTATGAAGATGATAAATGCAGTAACATTGTATGGGGAATTTTATCCGAACCAGGAGGGGAGATGTTACTAGTACTAAGTGTATCTTGAAGGTTCTCTTGAAGAGAAGTCTTGTCAGCTAGTGTAATAATAATTTCAATAATCTGATTAAGGATTATAATAAAACAAACGAGAAAACAATTGAAGTATGAATTTTCACATAATTTAAATAGAATTACTCACAGGTAGTAATTGTTTAAATATTATTTTCACAAATAAGTTCCTTCTGTCAATTTTATTTAGATCTTAAGAAAATCTTAAATTCCTAGTTTATTTATTTTACCTTTGCAGCGTCTCCATAAGAAAGGCTTATAGTAAACGACAGCCATTGTCCTCGTATAGCATGCCCTTTTGTCCAGACTTCGGTGATTGACGTATGACATGATATTGAAATCAATTAGTTCTTTCAGAATTTGTTCTTAGACTATAAGAGTTTATGGGAGGCGACGGTCCGCTTCTGTTCAAATATGATGAAATTTCCACCACTGAAGAAGTTTTTTTAGTCGATCTAGAGGAATATGGCATATACTTTCCTGCTGCTTGAGTAATAGTGAAATTGACACTTAAAAGAGCGGAACCAATATCTTAAAAGTTATCAGGTTGTATGACATTGCTCTGAAACTAATCTCACTCTGCTAGATCCAGGCGTCAGCACCTGGCACTGCACTGTATAATGATAGAGAAGTAATCGCTTGCGTAATGGTCATCAAGGGCCTGTTACTGAAGGCGCGTGGGCGTAGATATTGTTAAATCTATTTTTGAACAATTCCTACTTGCCGCGTTAAAGTGCGTCGGATAATCCATAATGGGTTATTGGCATTTACATATCTTAGCAATATATATGTACATATCAGTCGGGTAAGTCAACGGACTCGGCGCTGGACGACCTAAACAGGCTCATCACAAAGTCAATGGAAGACAAAGATATAGCCATGGCCACATTTCTGGATATAAAAGGGATTAACAACGTCACAACAATCTCTTTCGTGGAGGCACAAGCAAGGAAAGGAGTCTAGCCAAGCCTTTGCCAATGAATCAAGGCAAGCCTAGAGAAAAGGACAATTATAACTACTTTTGGGGGCCATACCATTAAGTCTAAGGCAGGGGGAGACTGCCCACAAGGAGGAGCGCTGTCTCCACTGCTATGGACAACACTAGTAGTTGACCTTCTAGGAAAACTGTCCAAAGAGGATATCCACTGCCTAGGGTACCCAGATGACCTAGCCATTGTCATCAGGGACCCGTTCGCGTGAGTTGCCTCGGAGCGAGCACAAAGAGCCCTAAACATAGTAGACAATTGGTGCAAACAGGAGCGACTAGCAATCAATCCACAAAAAACACAAATTGTTATCTTCACAAAAGACGAGCACTGCAAGGCCTGGAGCCTCGGGGTACGGAAATCCCCTTCGTAGGGGAGGAAAAGTACCTGGGAGCAACCTTTGACGCCAAAATGACGTGGAGACCACACATCACAAAAGCCACCTAAAAAGCAACAATATCATTGGGCAGGTGTCGCAGAGTGTGCGGAAAAAATTGGGGACTAAACCCTACCTCAAATAACTTTATGGCTTTACACCAGGGTGATAAGACCCATGATAGCCTATGGAGCAGTGGTGTGGTGGACTAGGACAAAGCAAAAGGGGGCTATAGGACTCCTGAGGTGTACACAAAGACTAGCATGTCTCAGTACAACAGGAGCCCTAAGTACCACCCCAACAGCAGCCCTAGAAGCGATCTTAAACATACCACCATTACACATCTCCATTCAAGGAGAAGCCAGTTCCGTATCATATAGACTGATTCAAGAACAGGCGCCCATAATCCGATCACACGGAAAAACCCACCAACGGCTAGAAGACGAGCTGAAGGCTAACGCGATCACAGTGATGCCAAGTGCTCCCATGGTGAAAGAATACAATTTCGAAAAGAAATACAAGGTACTAATCACGCAAAGAGAAGACTGGGTCGAAGGCCAATCTACCAAAGCAGAATCATACTGGTTCACGGACGGCTCAAAGACCGACAAAGGGGTAGGAGCAGGTATATACGGCACAAAACCCGACACAAAGATTTCTGTCAGTCTCACCAAGGACACCACGGTGTTCCGAGCAGAGGCGATAGCTCTTCACCACTATACAAGAGAAATAGCAAGACAAGACACCAAAAGTAGGCCAATTGCTATATCCTCTAGCAGTCGGGCGCTGCTAAGAGCACTTAGCTCCACACAGGTCGAATCTAAGCTAATGTGGGACTATATACGTGCTCTTAATGAACTTGGCTGTCACAAAAAGTAACAATCACATTAGTCCCAGGACACGGAGGACATCTGGGGCATGACAAAGCAGATGAACTGACCAAAAAAGGCTCGTCAAAAGCAGTAATTGGCCCGGAACCCTCCTGCGGAATCTTCAAAACCGCATTCAAACGATCCATACAAAAATGGGTGGAGACAGGCCCATACCTGGTGGACGAACTCACCAAGACAGAGACAGACGAAACAGTTCCTTAAGAAACAATCGCCAAAATTCACGACCGAACTTCTGAACAAAGACAGAAAAATGGTCAAAATAGTAGGTCTAATAACAGGACAAACATATGAACAAAATAGGCCTGGTGGAAGAAGCACCATGCAGACTTTGCCTAGAGGAAGAAGAAGACTCGTTCCACATCCTGTGCCACTGCGAGGGTCTAGCAAGGATTAGATATCAAAAGCTAGGCGCACTACAAACCCAAACGCGGAGATCTATACCCAAGCCCCTCTGGCAGGGCTAATAGGACTAATCAAAGAGGCAAAGCTAGAGTTGGTCATCTGAGATAAACAGGGATCCACAATATATCTGAAAAGGTCGTGGTGGAACAGGCGCTGGTGCCACCCATATAACTATCTAATATATATGTCTTTGGAAACTGCTGCATTAGTTGAATAATTTGCTGGCTCTTCCAGTTACCATCTAGGAGATATACCAGGTGACCCATTTTAATAAATCCACTGGAATATCTCGACACATATGCGTCCTACAAAAAAATGTTCCAAATAAAAGTTTTATGGTTTCAAAAGGGCCATCTGATCCTATACAAATATTTTCACCCCCACTCTCCAGGGGGTCAACTTTTATATCTTAAATGGGAACCCTTATTTTTTATTGCAGATTCGGATTCTACATAAAAAAATATGAAGATTTCATTTGAACTTTTTTTTCGAATTCGTGATAGATGGCGCTGCAATCACAAAAATAACATTAATCAAGTCAAAAAACGATAAAATGACGATAAAATCGTCACTTTTAATTTTCCGCCATTGAAATAGAGTCGGGGATATTTAATCAATGAGATGCTCGAACGTCGCACCGTTCTCCCTAACTGTCTGCAAAAGCGTGTTGCGCGGAATATAGTTACACGCTGTTTGGATCCTTCGAATCATGTCAGCCTTGGTGGTTGGCCGTTCTTGATACACCGAATCTTTCAAGAATCCAACTGGACCCCTTCTCCCTATTCACCTGCCAGGATACGTTTCGTTCAAATGGGTCCTCACGATGTTTGCAAAATGTGGAGGTGCGCCATCTTGCTGAAACCACATTCTGATCCTTGTCTCTATGTCCACATTTTCGAGTAAACCGGGTAGGATCTCTTGAAGCAGATGTAAATAATTCGTTCCATTTACGGTACTCTCAAAAAAATATGGACCGATCAAGTACCCGTTGACAATGCCGCACAATACATTCACAGACCAGCGGTGTTGATGATCCACTTGCTGCATCCACCGAGGGTTGACCGGCGACCAATAGTGACTGTTGTGTCGATTCAACAACCCGTCACTCCGGAATGTAATCGGAAAACATCACGAACTTGAAAAAGTTTTCGTCATTTTGCAATTGCTGTATTGCCCACTGACAAAACAATCGCCGTTGTTCATGGTCATGCTCACTCAATGCCTGATTCAAGGATACGTGGTACGGGTGATACTTTGCGATTTTCAAATACCTTCTCGCAGTCTCTCTCGGGATGCCACTTTGGTTCTGGATCTCGCGAACTGATATGTGAGGATTCAAATGAACCATCGCCAGAACGGTGATAACGCGCGGATTCATACGATGATACTCGATGATGTTTCGCCTTCGTTGACGTCGAATAATTCCTCTTCTACATCTCAATTCAATCCGGCGATTGCAGCGCCACCTAGCACGAATTCGAAAAAAAAAGTTCAATTGAAATCTTTATATTTTTTTATGTAGAATCCGAACCTGCAATAAAAAATAAGGGTTCCCATTTAAGATATAAAAGTTGACCCCTTGCCCCGCCCCCTGAAGGGTGGGGGTGAAAAAATTTGTAAAGGATCAGATAGCCCTTTCGAAACCATCAAACTTTTATTTGGAACATTTTTTTGTAGGACGCATATGTGTCGAGATATTCTAGTGGATTTATTAAAATGAGTCACCCGGTATGTTGCATGTATTAATAGCTTTAGGCGATGTTATTAAATATGCTACGGTTTAAACTTCCATCCGTAATTCATCTTTTTAGAAGGTAGTTCTTTCTCTCAAAAATATACTCACTACTCTTCTAGAACGCTGACGATTTTTGACATCTACCCTGAGAATTTTATAACCTATAAGAGCAAAGGTCTCCGATAGAAGGAAATGAGTTTCCTGCAGATAAATGAATAACAGACTATATGTCGCAAAAATGATCTTAATGCCTGCGTATCGTTATATGCAATCGCTTTAGTTTTACTGTATGATTGGTTCCAGCTTTTTAAAATTTATACAAGAATTTAAAAGCCTTTGGTTTGTGCGTTTTGCCTTTCAGGCAGCTCACAGGTCTTTTGTCTATTGGTTTAAAAATTACCTTTTACTTACAGATTTAGAGAATGATTATGGCCGCTTGGTGGCAGGTGTACGCCTATCCTTTAAGGCTACTTTGTATTTTATTCTAGCGATCAATATCTTTGAAGTTGGAGCTCCTAATACGAAAGTTCCAAGATATTAATTTGTCTTAAAGTTGAATGTGCAACTGTGGAAACACACACTTTCTTGAATTTATTGACCTTCTACGCTAGTCATTTATCCAATGGATTATTTTAATTGTTTGGCCAATAATTTGCACTATGATCGGTATAAGTTCAAAAATAATATTTTCAATTGTGGATTCCTTTGTTCTTGCTTGTGCGTACGATACAATTGCCGTTGGATATTTAGCATGTGACAGTCTTTTTTGCTTCAAAGTAGGTTATTTTTTCTGTTGTTCTTAACTTCTGGGCAGATTACTCCAGATAAAGAATGAACAATTCCTATACCTGGCCAAATGGTTTCCAATTTATACAGTAAATACCTCTACACATTCTGTTATCTCATCACGTGGTTTACCACATGTGCAGATAGCTGGACTATCACATCTCGACAAGGTGTGTGTTATTTTTTTTAAAGCTGAAACAGCGTAATACACTTGGAATACACTGTATGTCCTCAAATGTGTAAGGTAACGTTAATTTCCTTTGGTAAGACAGTAGAGTAAAAGTTAGGACAATTATGAAGGCTTTAACTCTCTCACGTATTATTTTATTTCGTCTTACTTCAATAACGTTTTATGATTTTAAATTGTCCAACATTTCTTCATGGCAATGTAGTGCAGGATATGCACCTAATTTGTTGCCATTTTTGACTGTACGAAATTCTTCTTGACTGCTTAAAATAATTTGGATTATTCATTTGAACATTTAAATGAAACAATGAAAATACCTGGAAACTCGCCATTAAGTATTTGAGGCTAAATAAGGCTACCAAATATTTCTGGAGGTTCATATAAATTTAAGAGATTTAATTATTGGTACAATATATATCTAATATAGTTATAAATATTACAATGACAATTTCTTAAATCCTGTTGAACTTTTAACCTTATTATATTTAGTATTTCTAAATATTTTACATACCTGTAAAAAATTATATCTTATTATTAAATCATCAACTTTTTCTTAAGGTTATCTCATTAAAAATTACTTAATTAAGTGTCGGGCCGTCGCTTCGTCCTATTTTTTTCCTTTGGGCCACCACCTCTTTATTATTCGCAAATTTGATTATTCGATTTTCAGCGATGGGTTAAATAGAATGAAGGGATTAAAGGTTGATGGAAGTGGAGGTGCGAAAAGGCAAAGAAGGGTGGATAATGAAATTAATAGTTGGCCTGTGCCGCTTTCGGGGGCCCTGTAAACTGTTATTAGAGTAAAAATTTAATTATTTTCCAGCGCTTGAAATTATCGACTTTCCATTGTGTTTTCTGTGCCGACGCTCCTAAAAGAAAATTACGTTTATTTATTGATTTTAATAAGGAAAATGTAACGGCGGCCCTCGTTATTGTTTATTGGATTTCATAAGGGAAATCCTTGCACCCTTCACATACCTATATCGATTTTTATATGTCCGCATTAAAATAGAATGGTGGTTGTAGTAGCTGATGTAATTTTCTATTTTATATAGCTTTTATAATAATCGATAACATATTTTTTTATTAATAAAACTAATAATTGTTTTTATTGTTTCAGGTGAGTACCATCATCAAAATTTCGTGGAGGATTTTTGGAAATTAATTCTGCTACATTGAGTACGTATACTTTCGTTATGTGTGTGTGATTGTGTGTATTAATTTTAATTTGGCATGAAAGTGGGCTAACTAAGCTCGTCTGGGCGGCGGTAATGGGGCGTTAATTGAAATTCGGAATTGGAGGAATTAATTACGACCTGTGTGGATGTGAGTGTGTGTGCGGATGGAATATGGAGTGCACTCGACTCGGACGTTTCCCATTAAAACTTATCACACACACGCGACCGGAAGCACACTTCCATTTTTATTTTGCGAAAAAACCCTTTAGGCCGAGAGCAGTAGGTGGGTTGGTTAATTGGAAAGAAAATGAGCAAACGGGCGGAGAGGACCTCTCCAACAGAGCGGTCGTCGGTCCACGCGATGGTTTTAATGGAAATGCGACAGGAGCTATTGTATGCCGCGGCTGTTAGATAGATAAGAGGATGTTCAAATATGTGTTGTGCAGATGCGGCCCTTTTCTCAGGAAAAAAAAAATGTTGGATATATAATTAAAACAAGTTAATAAATCTTAAATGAGAAAATGGGATGGTAAATTTTTAAACACAGCAGCGCACGAAAACTACTGATTAATCTTTTAATATTAACTTTGCATCTAATATTTTTAAACAAGAAAGATTATTATTCAAACTAGAATTGTGATAAAACACAGCCTGAGAAATGTGGCGATTTAGTATCATGTCGCAGTATTCGAAAAGCTTATGTTAACTCAATTCATTCGTAAGGGATTTACCTATAATATATACGTTAAATGTACCAATTAAATGTAGATAGATTCTACTTTACTTCTCCTAGGTAATTTCAATTGGAATCCTTTTAAAATAAATAATTTTTTCCTAATCTAGCTCGGTTATTAATCAGCCAAACTATGAACAATTCCTTATGTACTAATTCCAGTTATCCGGTGTTTACGCAGACTTTTTAAAACATATAAAATATTGCCATTAGAAACCAAAAGGATATACACAGTTTGGAATAGGCTACAAAATTATTAATTGTGTAGTTAATTGTCCGGATTTGCTAAGTAGATTTTATATTAACATTTTTTCGAGAAACGTACGACCTGCGTTCTTCTTTAAAGAAATATATTACCGAAAATTACAATGAATTCAACATTGACTTTTTTAGTACAGACTGGACTAGACTACGGTTTTAAATATTTAACCAATTTATTTAGCTTGTATTGAATTGACAAATTTGATAGATTTGAAAATGAAAAATGTAGCTTGTTTTAATAAGCCTCGCAATTTTGACAAGTTTTTATAATTTAACAGGTTTGACAGAAATAATAATCCTGTAAGGTATCAGAGATTTGACAGAATTGATAATTAAAAAAATATAGCAGGTGATGATGATTTGTCGAAAATATTACATAAGCTTCACAAATTTGACAATGTTGACAATTCGACAGGTTTTTCAGAAATAATCATTTTATAATTTAAATAATAATAATAATAATTTATTTAGTGATAATAACATAGTTTTACACGTGTCTTACAAATACAGGTAATGATTATATCAATGCTTAATAAAGAATACAATACATGCTTATAATATTTAAAATTTAAATTATTAAAAAAGACAAAAATTCACAAAATATATAGTATTAAAATCAAGCACCATCACATTAACATTCACAGGAATTGTCAGCAAATACGAATATAATATACATAACTATAATTACAATTAGATTAAAATAAATATAATAAATTAAAATAAGTAACATCAAAACTTTAAGTCACTATCTAAAAACTCTTGAATCAAATAAAATGCATTTTTTAGCAAGTACTCTTTTATTGATTTCTTAAAATTCAAGTAGGTACATTCCCTTATCCTGCGTGGAAGAAGGTTATAAAATTTTATAGAATAATATTTTGCACCTGTTTGCGAGGAGGTAAGTTTTACTTTGTTTGAACAAATATTGTCTTTAAACCTTGTTTCATAGACATGTTCATGACTAGTGTAGTTTTTTAGGTGCCGTTTCATGTAGCATAGACAATGAAAAATGAATATAGATGGTAATGTTAAAACTCGCAATGAGATAAAATCATTTTTACAGTCTTCTGTATATCCTCTCCTAGAGACAATTCTTAGCGCACGCCTTTGCAGTAAAAATATTCTGTGCTTAATCGGGCAATGGCCCCATACAAGTGTACCATATTGTATGTTAGCCTCAATTAGCGCAAAATAAGCTACTCTTAAACAATTTTGGTTAACCTCTCGAGCAATGCTACGAAGGCAGAATATATTTTTTGATAATTTCTTGGAGAGTTCATCTCCATGGGATCTAAACGATAAAGCTGAGTCTATATAAATACCCAAAAAGCATACCTTTTCGGTCTCGTTTATGCGCGATTTATTGGTAGAGAATAAGATATTCTTTGTTTTGCTCTCATTCAGTTTTAACTGGTTGTTGTTACACCACTGTGAGGATTGCTGTAAAGATGTGCCATTTTGTATATACATAGCGTCAGCATTAGAGTTGCAGCATTGACTATGGTTGTGTCGTCGGCAAATAGAATTACTGACGCATCATCAATCGCTTGAGGAAGATCATTGATATATATTAAAAATAAAACTGGGCCAAGAATAGAGCCTTGCGGTACACCTCTTTTTAAAGGTAGAGCTTTGGACATCTTATTATTTAGGCTTGTCACTTGCTGTCTATTAGATAAATATGATCCCACTAAGTCAGAACTACGATTGTTGAAGCCATATAAAGATAACTTATGTATAAGAATCTCGTGTGACACACAGTCAAACGCTTTCGTTAAGTCTAAAAAAGACCCCATACAATGGATTTTGTTTTCGAAATTATCAAGGATAAAGTTACAAAGCTCTATCAAGGCATCAGTGGTAGAACAATTTGAACGAAAACCAAATTGATTACAGAAAAATATATTATTTTCTTCAAAATATGAAATAATTTGACCCTTTAAAATAAATTCAAATATTTTTGAGATCACAGGCAACAGAGATATTGGACGGTAGTTGTTTGGATCGTTACTGTCCCCTTTTTGTTTATAAACTGGTATTACTTTACCAAATTTTAGGATATCGGGAAACTTGCCTGATCTAATGGATTCATTTATTAATGCAGTTAATGGTGAAACAAGTTCTTCTGTTATGCTCTTTATAATTTCGGCATTTAATCCGTATATGTCAGTACCCTTGGTGTTTTTTAGTTTATTTATCGCATCTCTAACTTGATTTAGGGTTGTTTCACGAAAACTAAATTTGGTTTTGATATTATATATGCTATGGCTTGTATCGGTGTTATAGGAGTATTTTCCACTGATGTTATCAGGAATATTAACAAAAATCTGGTTAAATTCATCACATGATACAGAACAAGCAATATTTTTCACATCAGATTTCCCCCTTATTTTATTGAGTACCTTCCATGTTGCCTTTGATTTATTCAGGGAATTATTTATTAAGGTATCATTTGCACATTGCTTTGCATTTTTTATTGCTAACCTATATCTAATTCTGAAATCATCTCTGATCCGTTTTTGTTCATGAAAAGGATGAAGTAAATAATTCTCATGGAGGAGGTTCACAGTTCCTCTCATGTTATATAGTTCATTATTGAACCAAGATGTTTTTTATTTAGATTTGCCGTAAAATATCTCATAGGGAAAGCGATATTTACACATTCAATTAAAGTAGTGATAAAAATATCCCATTTAGCGTTTATGTCACTATGCAATTTGATAAAATCAAAATCTATAATATTTACAATATTAAAAAGCGAATATTTTCCCTCAAGAGTGATGGGTCTAAAACTAATTTTATGATTCTGATGCATATCGATTCCAGGTAATGGGTAATTTATACATACAGAAATTCCATTATGATCAGATAATTGAGTTTTTAGACATGATACCGAAACCAATAATGAGTCGTAATTAGTAAAAACGTTATCAATACAGTTATCATATCTTGTATTAAAGTCAACTAATTTGTGTAATTCATAAGAGGCTAATTCATCAGTTAAATATAATTGATTTAGGTCCTTTTTATTGAATGAGACATTAAAATCTTCTCCAAGCATAATATGTGTTTGATGGTGCTTAATTTTATCTAGAAAAGACATTAAAATATTAAGAGACACATTAAAGTCACCTGACGGGGAACAATACACACAAATTACGTACAATTTAAAAGCGTCCACATATACACATGACAATTCACAATTTTTATCTGAACTGATATTTTTCGTTATATCATTGTAACCATTCGCAGCTAGGTCCGGTGAGACATATAGTATAGATCCTCCATAAATGTTCGTATTACGAGCGTAGTGTGCTTTAGGTTCCATGTTATTGATCTTAGATAGACTGCATTCATTGGTGGAGAGCCAGTGTTCGGAAATTCCAAGAATTTTATGAGGTTTATCAATTAACAAGGATTCCAGTTCCAAAAACTTATTCCTAATTGATCGAACATTTAAAAAAATATATTTAGCTGGATGCTATTTTCTTTTGGTGAAGGCGAAGTTTCTTCTTAAGATATATTAATTTGATTTGAAGCGTATAGCAGGTCGATTATTTGACAAGCTTCACAAATTTGATGGAAATAATTATCCTGCCAAGTGTGGCATATTTGTCAAATTTGACAGGGTTAAAAAAATATGCAGGTTTTGCCGAAAATATTTGACAGAATTGACAAATTTTATAAGTTTATCTAATTTGACAGGCTTGACGGAAATAATAACATTGTGAGATATGACATATTGACAAGTTAATAAATTTGAAAAAGGAGCAGGTTTGGTCGATTTAATGAACTTCATATTTACGTCAAATTTGATAAATCATTTAAAATATTTGACAGACTTGTTAGTTTGAAACGTTTGAATAATTTGACAAGTTAGACAGATATGAGAATTTTATTAGGTTCGATAGATTTAAAAATGTAAAATATTTAACAAATTACACAAGTCAAATGTAAAACATTTTTATAGTCCCTACGACATTTTTATTTTTTATGAATAATTTTAGAATTAAATTTTAAACTTGAGACACATCTAAACAAAAAAATAGCAAACTTCTTCTTCTGTGCTTTTAGAGTCCTTCAGATGATTTAGTCTTCATTTCCAAATTTTTCAAGTCCAGAAATTAATTTGAAATTCAACTTTAATTCTTAAAAAACTTCTCTTCCTAATTAATTAATAATAATGATAATTATCTTTAATTAATAATTATTAATTAAATTAAATTTTAGGTCTTCTTCAAATTAAAACATTTTTTCTAATCTCACGAGATGATATTTTTAATACGTAGAGTTTACATCGTTACACAATATCGTAATTTATACTTTCACTTATGTAGATTTTCTTAGCAGAGAGACAATTTTGATCTTGATTCAGAAGCCTTAATTTGTTTTAGAAGTAAACTTTAAGTTTGAGACGTATTTAAAAACGAAGAGCATGCAATTTTATAAAATCATCAGTCCAAGTCTTTTGATTTTGATTTCAAGTCAAACCCAAAATTACCGGGTTTGATTTCAAAAGCCGTGAATTATTTCTGAATTAACATAACATCGTTTTCAATTAGAATAACATTCTTAATTATATATTAAATTGCAAATAAAACTTGCTCTTTCGCATTTTTCTAGTCTCTTCAGTGGATTCTAGTCTCGATTTCGAAAGTCGTAGATTATTTTTAAATTTAACTTTAAACTAGAGAATTTATTTTAATACGAAAATCTGTAATCATTTATTAAACCGCAATTTAAAAAAAAATGGCCTGATTCTATAGGTCGTAAATTATTTTAGAATTAAGTTTTAAAATAACGAACACTTTTAATATGCAAGGTCTGCATAATCTAACCTGATCATCAATTAAAAAATCTTTATTCAAAAATTTTCTAGAGTTCCAAAGAAGTTTGCGTTTTTTTATAGCAACCACTTTACAAGAAAAAGGGTTAAATGAAAATAATTTTTAAGTTTTTATACCACTATTTATTGTATAATATACACAAACAAAGTTTACAATATATTATCAATTTTGACACAACTATAGTTTCGACCTTTGCAGGTCATTATCAAGTGTTGAATTCAACACTTGATAATGACCTGCAAAGGTCGAAACTATAGTTGTGTCAAAATTGATAATATATTGTAAACTTTGTTTGTGTATATTATACAATAAATAGTGGTATAAAAACTTAAAAATTATTTTCATTTAACCTTTTTTAAAATGAACTACCACATAGTAACGGTCGCTACCATCATTTTCACTTTACAAGAGTTGTTTTACTTTGCAAAAGGTACTAATAACTTTATTAATCTTTAGCGATTATCAATCGATATGATTAATCCATCGTCTATTGTTTTCCTGTATAATTGAGTTTTTTATAGTATCTCTATACATGTCTGTTGATATCTTTTATACTCTCATGACTCATTTGGTAGTGAAAATTTTCCACTTATTACTTAAATACTCTAGTAGTAAATCTTCTGCTCCAGTTCCAATAACCGTTTCTCTAGTCAAATCACCATAAACTGTTGCACCTCTTGCAAATTGAATGGAATATTCTTAAAAACTTAATTTGCTCTAAAAAATGTGTTGTATTTTACCTTTCTTGATACACGATGATGCCATCGGCGCTAACAAAATTGCTATGTTCTTCTTCTGAAGTACCGTCCCTGAGGAACCTTTGGCGACTGCCATGTTTGTGGCCATTCAAAAGTTCTCTCAATCCCGTGATCCACCTTTTTCTTTCAATTTTACATTTGGAGCGTGACGTGGGAATTCATATCTAAGTCCTCTAAATATGTGTACGCATTTCAAACGCTTCAATTTTGTTAATGTCTGTTGTGGTGGGATTCCATGTTTCTAAACCTTAAAAAACACCACCCAGGTGTAACATCTTGCAAACCGCTCCCTAGTTGTTAGACGCAGTTAATTATTTGTTAATAAGGTTTTAATTTTTGAAATGCTGATGTGGCTTGTTCAGTTTGACACCTTATCTCGTCTAAAGCATTGAGCGATTCCGTGATCCAGCATACCAAATATTTAAATTTCAAAACTTCTCTTATAGGATTCCCATATAATCTCAATACTGTTGAGCCCGAGTCGATTTTGTTCATAACCATGTATTTGCTTTTTAAACATGAATAATTAATCGCCAATCTTTACAGATATTGTTTATTTTGTCCGTTAGTTCTTGTCTTAATGGTATGGTAACTTTAGAACTTGTAGACTTTTTAGTTATCAGCTAAGAATCACATAGGTGAAAAAACCAACATCTCAAGTTTTATATATAAATTATTATTACCTGGTTCGTAATAACAAGAAGCAATTTGATAGATACGTAGGAATATTCATAACGATGAGGACGAAAGCTGATATCAAGTCGTAACGGCAATACTTGACAATAATGCGGCGGTGTTACGGTTTGCCATCGTCCACCATGGCACATATAACCAGACGAGCGGCTGAAGGTTGTTACGAAGCAAACGAATAGTTGTTAAAGTAAAATCTGCAGGTGCTCGAATTAGACATTTCACTGTACACTCTCCCTGAAAAGTACAACATTTCAAACATTTTAAAAATTATCTACAACTTGAAATAAGAACTATATATCATATATCTGTCATGCTAAAGTTTTTCGTAAAAGGAAATAGAAGATTTGAATAAAAGTAAATACAGAAGATTTAGGATGTCGAAGAGCATAACTCCTGTCTCAACATCCTGGCAAATGAAAGCTTTGAGAGGAAGAACTCAATTAATTGTGAACTCTGCCCGTGTTTCTTTCACCCAAAAATGTTCGCATGTTCTTTTATTAATTTATTAATGTATAATGATTATTCAAGATAGAAAACCAAAGACAAAGAAATAAAATAAAATAAATGAATTTATTGATCGTACCGATGCAAATACTTCAAATTCTTTAAAATAATTTCCCCCATCGTCAATAGACTTGCGTAAACATGTCTGGGGTGCCTGGAAACTCCTCGTCTCTTAGAAATGTTATAACATGCTTCTGGATGTTTTTTACTGATTACCAATGCTTTCCATTCAGCTTTCATTTCAGTCGGGAATAAAAAGAAGTCGCAGGACATCAAGTTGGGGCTGCAAGGAGGTTGGGGATCACCAGGGTGTTGCTCCGGGCCACGAATTTATTATGATTAAGATGAAGGTCGTATGGTTAGGGGCATTGTATGGTGGACCCTAACCGTATCTTTGTTGTCAACCCTCCTGCGAGCGACCTGGGGTTTTAATCTCTTTAGCACCAGGTAAAAAGCCAAGTTGACAGTTTCTCCTTGCGGAACAAACTCAAAATGAACAATTCCTCGTACACCAGTATAGTTGTTGTTAGGCAAGTTCATTAGCGGATTCTGCTAGGATGAAAGAATTGTCTGTGGGGTGGATATTACTGATGATATCTCCTATTATAATTTCGTTTTGGTCTTCCAATGCTTCTTTGAAAATGTTTTCTGAATACATATTAAATAGTATGGAGAGCACACAGCCTTGCCTAACGCCTTGTGTGATATAAATTGATTTATAAGTGTTGTTGTTTGCACTAATATAAGCTGAATAAGCTGATTGGTTACAATATAAATTTGCTATCAATCGGATATGGTTGTCATCTAGTTGGATTTGTTGCATCGTAAGTAGCTTGGAGTATTAGACTCGGTCAAAAGCTTTCTGGTACTCAATAAAGCATATGTTAATAGAGAGTAGCGTTAGCATCGAATGTAATGTTTTCCAGTTTCGATACATTTACGGAAACCTAACTGCTTTTAACCCAGTGCATTTTCGCATTTGATGTATATTCTCCTAAGCAATAGATGCAGTAAGCACTTGAGATCATAGCTCATTAAGCAAATAAGCCTTGTAATCTGTGCATTTTTTTGCATTCAACTTTTAGGAAAATCAAATAAGATTGATTTCAGCCTACATCTAATTAAAGAGCATTGTTAGTTCTTTTCTATTGTTATAGTTCAATAGTTAAAAGTTACTAGCTCAGCCTGATTGATAGATATTTGTACTTCAGCTGTCAGGATGCATGGACCGATTTCCGTTTTAGAGTCTATAAGGCAGGCCTGTTGATCTCACAAAGTTTCTCCATTAAGTTTTCAATTCTGCCATTATTTCATCTGTCTGTGTTGTGTACTGGGTATGCTGCTGCTTCTGTGTGCACCTAAGATTTCTCTGATTATTACTGTTACTATTGAATTAATCGCAGTTCCTTTGCAGCAGTCCTATTTCATCGCATTTGCTTCTCATCATTTTTGATTTCCAGTTTAATACTTGTATGTTTCTTTTTGTACTCAGCTTCATTAGTTTTCTTCAGAGCTCTTCCTTCCTTCATGATCGCAATAATCTCTTTTATCATCATTTCTTCCCTTTTTTAAAGCTATTAATACATATTAAATATTGTGGAAAGCTATTCATCCAATTGAAACCAATGCACCAATTAGTGTTTCTATTTTGCTACCTTTTCTAATTTTACCTCAAATTTCACAAAGCACGTAAAAAATGTAGGTTAAATATGTTTTCTGATAACTCACAGATATTACACGTATTTTTACTAGATCATGCACCTGCAATTAATAGTATTAATAAATATTTAGATGCTTTGTTCATGTCAATTAAGCATTGTTTACCAATAATTGCTAGTAAGTCCGCAGGTGATTTGTTTGGGAATAATAATAGCATAAACTATTTAACAAATCAAAACAAGCAAAAATATCAGGGAAATTTAAATATTCTTCTTATATTGCAAAATGCATTAGAATAGGTTTCTAAATCTATTATATATTATATATAGACTACTATTTGTTTTGATCTTTGCAAAACTCTTTGAATAGTAAACAATTCAATTCAGACAATGATGTCAAACAGCTTGCTTTATTTTTTGCTGAGAAAAGCCAGAAGTCTTTTAAGCTCTATTTCTTTTTAAAAAAGTATCGCCATTGTTTATTATAGTAAAAAACCAGTTGCCTGACACGTGTTTCGGTCTGCGAAGACCGAAACACGTGTCAGGCAACTGAAAATAAAAACAATATGGAATAACAAGTTCCGCACCTGATTGTAAAATTAATATGCTTCTTCTCTTCTTGTTTTTCCATTGGCTGTGGTCAGATAGTCTTTCAGCCCAAAAACTTATTAGTAGTAGTAATAGTAGTATTTGGCTATCGACCACGTGGTCCTCCTGCCGTGTTATTTGTGTATTTGTGTGTGTTTGTAAATGAACTTGTTATTTTAAAGGATCGCCCCCGTCACTCTAAAGCACCATTAATTGTATCCCAATGGTGAATGATACCAGTCACCCGTCCAACTACTAACTCGAACCAATGTTGCTGCAGTTCGGGGCCGTAACCGAATGTGCCATCACCGGCGTGTAAAACTTATTACTACTACTAAACATCTTTATTCACAGAAAATTAAAATCTAATACATGTAATGGGTAAAATAAAATCAATTCTGATATGTTCTTGTTCTTCTGCTCCATGGCTATCGACCGGTGGTCTTTCAGCCCTAAAACTTATTATTTACGCGTAAAGTTTTGTTTTTAATGGTCCATGCACTATGATATGAATAGAAAGTTTAGGTAGTCTTATGTAATCATCAGTATAAATAATGTAAACTGAATTATTTCTAAGTCCTAATGGAAAAAGAAGGGTAGGTTTTCTACTAATTTGAATTCGACCCAAGCGGATTTCTCCCTCCCATTATACTTATAATTAATAAGGTAATTTATCCTCTTTACTTAAACTGTATAGATTAATGCCTCACCTTTTTGTATAACATCTTCTACAAATCTTAGAAATTGAGGAATTTTCCTTCTCTCTTCTTTAAATTTACTTTAACAGAACTTAATTCATCCGCAAAATGTTAAAAATTATACTCTTGGTAAAAATTTTTTTGCAGCTATTTAATATTTTTCTTCAACGTATGACATAGAGAGTCCAGGAATAAGCGAATAATTTGTTTTAAATTTAAAGTTGTAAATAAATCTTCTAAATTGCCTTGTTCTTTATCTATTCATGAAGTATTTAAGGCTACGCTTGATAATTACGATATTCGTTTGTTGATTTACCAAAAGGCTTTATATCATATTACTTTACATGTTTATACCGTATCATTAAAAAGCATATTACTCCCTTATGCACTATACTTTAGTATACAAATGGCAAAATATTGCAGTGGTTTAGAGCCAATATTCGACAGAATAACCGATGTAATTTTTGAACTGTCAGCTATAAAATAATCTTCACTAAAATATAAAAATATTGCAAAAACTTGGCCAACTTTCAATTATTCTAGAATCCTGAAGAGAGAAATAGAGAGAGAGAGAGAGAGAGAGAGAATAACAACTTTATTCAAACATAAATATATTTTCAACAACCATATATGAATTTAGAATAAGGGTTAGTTCGTCCGTTTGGGCTATCGATCATCGGTTTTTCTGTTCAAATCAACTGTAATTTATGTAAAAAATAGGTAAATTTGCTGTATAGCTTAACTGTCTGGATGATTCGAGCTGATGAATTAATGCAGAGTGATTGGGGTATGTTTATCCTTTGGGGCATGTTAGGGTTTCGGCTAGTATAGAATTAATTGAGAAGGGTTACATTAAAGGGATTATGTGAAATTTGACACATAGCCTGCTTATACCTTAGGATTTCTGAGTGACTTAGATGGTTTTGCAAAGGATAACATTGGAAGGATTGTGGGATTGGGATTGTCTTATTTTGGTAAGGGTACGTAGGGCTGACCTTTCGCTGATGTTGAGGTGCTGGAACGGATTTGGTTAAAAAGGATCGCACTGTAATTGATAAGAGGTCGACAAGTTGAGGTGTATATGTTTACGTCTGTTTTGGTGTTAATGCCTTGGTTTTTATAAGTGTGTGCGCGAAAGTGACAATCTCTTATTCTAATATTGGGATGTAAAGAGAAGTTTGGAATCGAAAAACACGCCTAGATGTTGGAAGGGTGGGTATAGTGAAATATTGTATTTATCCCTAAATTTCAAGTGTTAATTATTTACGGTTACATTTCAATTTCACTCAATCATTGAAATCTTGAAGTGAAGTACCATGTTATAGTATTCCAATAGCTTTATTAAGCTTAATTTTATATAGAGTGTCTCATAAGACAGTTTATGTTTCTTTAGCTTCTTATTAAGATAATCTAAGGGGAGTGGGTGGTATCTTAGTCGAAAATTTAGTCGCTATGCAGCGTTTTTTGGGAATTGTCCGCGCGTTCTGAGTGCGAGAGTTTTACAAAAATTGAGATTGATTATTTATACTAGCTTCAGCCAAAATTACTCAAATTAGTTTTACTTTTTGCGATAAGAATAACTACTGGTTGTTGTTTCGTTGAAGACCCATTGATCTTACTTCTTCATAACTATTGAACATTTTGCCTGTGCTATAAAATATTTTCTCTTAAACTATAACTTCGGTATCGTTCGGATTTGTTTATACACCGATTTTAGTGCTTTTTTTGTAGAAACTATATTCGACAGTCAGTTAATTTGTTTGGGGCATTTGGCTTCGTTTCCATTAGTATTTGTTAAGATTTTATTTTTCTTCTTGTGTTCATTTAGTGATACTCAGTATGAACATCTTTATCTCTGGCCCGATTACTGGAATTATTATATTGCACATGGCTTGTGGATACTTATCAACCTATATTTCTTAGTGTGATGGGTTCTCTTGTCTCTAGTGCCTATGTTTTTTTTATTCTTACTTTTTTACCAGGCTTGTTAAGTGCCGTCTGAAAATCTTTTTTACGATATTACCATAAAGGTGCCATCTATCTAAACTTTGTACTTGATTGGGTTAACCATCGATTACGATATTACCATAAAGGTGCCAGAGAGTTAAATACTCCAAAGTAAACCCCTATTCCCTGTCTCAAATTGCGCTACGTTAAAGATCCAAAATAGATCGAAACCGGTCCGTGGCTGCTGTTGGCAGGAAGCAATAATTAATGTTTGCTTTTTTTTGGTGCACGTGTCAGTTTCTTTTTAGCGTTAACTTTGGGATGTGGCGAGGATAATTAATTAAAATTACCCAAATCGCAAGAAATTGCATAATTCGTTTAATTGCTTCTTGTGATAAGAAAAATATTTCACTGATTGTTGTGCATTTATAGGTCCATTACCCTTAACTATTAGACTATAACTTCTGGTTCGTTCAGATTGATTTTTAACCATTTTTTCTGCGTCTTTTCTGAAATCAGCTTTTCGCTGAAACGGACGTTTCTATTTTCCTTCTGCATTTTTATGTGGATACTCGTGACAGACAACATCCTCCCTGATACGATTAATTAAATTGATAGACCGTGGATGACCTTTTGGCACTTAACCTATATCCTAGTTCGGGGGTTATTCTCTACCGGGAATTTTAAGTGGAATGTAAAATCTTTTTCTTATTCACATGGATTTTTTTAAGCGTTAACTGTTTGTTGTAAAGAGGGAAATTTATTAGTCGGATCGCAATACTTGTCTTGCTAAGAAATGATCAGTTCTGGCTACTATTTCGCTTAATGACTTATAATAACTTATATAAGAACAAAATGTTATAGGCCGATTGCCCTTACACCTTCATAAGTATTTGTCTCTAAATCTTCAACTTTTGTCTCTTTCAGATTGATATTTAAATCAATTTTTTTGCTTTCTGCCTGAAGAAAATTATATTTCACGGTCAAAACTTGGTTGTGGCTTTTTTCTTCATTTCCACTTAAGTTAATTTATAGATTTTTCTTTCTGCGTTTATATGAACATCTCGCACTCAACTACCTGAGTTTGTGGACCGCGGATCTCTTTTGGGTAACCCATATCTTAGTCTTTTCGTTTCTTTTTCTCTCAAGCGTTGCTGTTTTTTGCCTTTTTATCAGACACTTGCTATGTAATTTTTTTGTACACGTGGAAGTTTTTTGAGCGTTAACTGTGAGACATACAAAAGGCAATTGATTAATCATAAATAAATAAACCATGAATAGCAAGAATTGTGAAACCACGTAATTGGCTTGCCTAGATAGAATCAGTTTTGGCTTTTAAAGGTCAAATAACACGATCTCGATGGTCAGTTCACATTACGTCTATGTAAAATGACCATGCCCTCAAATCACTCAAATTTGACATGGGCTGTGTGACATGTAGTGCCGTCCTCTTGAAACCACATGTCGTTGGTGCCCATATCATATCTAGGACAATAGTAGTTGGTAATAATGTTCGACTTATAGCGCTTTCCTTGACGGTGATGGCTTGGCTAACGTCGTTCTCAAAGAAATATGTACCGAAGAGGCGGCCAGCCCAAGATTCACACCAAACAGGGAATTTTTTTATACATTGGACACTCTTGGATCTCATATGAATTAGTACTATCTTAAATTCGACCATTTTGTTTGAGCGATAAGGCTCATTTATAAATGAATGGATAAGTACATTCATTTATAAATGAGCCTTATCGCTGAAGATGGTTTTTTGGAGAAAATTAGGGTTAGTTTCCATCTGATCCAGAGCCCATTGAGCGAACACACTTTGTTATCTATAGTCGTTCCCCTTAAGCTCTTGGGTCAGTCGAATTTTGTACAGGCTTAAGTCACGATGTAAAATTTCCTAACTTGTGGTCAGCGATAAGCAGAGATCTTGTGAGCAAAGCGAAGTCCTCTATATGTTATTTATATTACATTAGGAATCGAATGCATCTGGAATATAGTTCACTCACTTTTCAATAGAAGGAAAGATAATAATAGATAACGGTATTAAAAAAAGTTATCCTGAACTGGAGAAAAGTCGAGCTGAAATTAATACCATAAAGGAGCTGGCTTTTTGAAACAACTTTTAAAATATTTGATATTAATCATAAATTGATCTAAAATGTATAGATATATGTGAATGGCTGAGATAACAAGATCACCTTCAAATATAAAAATATATAAACTGACGACGAGTAATACGCAGAAATTGTAATCGTGTCAACTGGCGTGGGATCGCGTGAGACATCCCTCAGTTGTGTGGGTGTATTATCAAGCTTGTTACTCCAAACGCCTATTTGGCAATAATAGCATATAACATTGAATTGCTCATTTTATATGACAGTTTTTAAAAGTAAACATCAATGAAAGCGTAATATAAAAGAACGTAGCAAACAAACAAATTTTCCACAATTTAAGAATGCCCCCAGATCGATAAGCCAGTGACTCGGTGAAACGAACGAACGAACGAACGAACAGACGAAAATACCATCCATCACGGAATTATTAATTCATAAAGGGGGCGTCTAATAAATCCGCACTATATTTGGACTTTTCGGGTCTCGACCTCGCGCGCGAATTTCTCCAGTATAAATTATTTACGTTTCCCGGACACATTTTAATACCTGACGCGGATAGAGGGGGGGTGGTGGAGTACGGCTAATGTTTGTTTGTTCTGCCTCCGCCAAGACGGAAATACGGGAAGGAAACGTCTCCGGAAAGGATTAACACAAATAAATACGTCGTTGGAGAACATTGAAATGTTGATACACGTTATACACGTTGGCGCAATATATAAATGCAAATCGCGTTTTCGAGGGTGGTGGTGGTGGTGATGGTGGTATTTTTGTGGGGGTTTATTGACTTAAGTAAATACGATGTACGTACGTTTTAATGCTTACGATTAAGAGTGTTTTTGGTAAATATGCAAATTTAGCAGGGAACTTTATGCAAATGTACGAAAGTTAAATTTAGTATAGAAGAGTTATTATTTATAATTAGAGTTTTCATTATAAGCAACTTGACATTTAGCTTAGTTTAAAAATTATAAACAGTTTTAATTGAGTTTAAGTAGTAGATATTGAATGAACGTATTAAATTGAAATGTACATTTAAAGAAATGTGTATCCCAACCTCTAAGCTGTAAAACATAAGCAAGAGTATATAACAGTCTTCCAATACGTAAAACATAAGCAATGGTTTCATCAGATTATTTCTTATTTATATAAAAACATCATAAACGTCATCTTGTTTGTAGAAAAGTTAATGAAGATTCTCATTCAAACTGTTTAACCCTTAGCTGCAACTGGGGGACCCCATATTTTCCTAAATGTACTTTTTAATTATTTATCTACGATCGTACAAAAAGTAGACGCTTTTTGCATCATTTTTCATTGTAAAAGTGGCTTTTTAAAGCACTAGTGCTTTTTTACGTTTTTATTGCACGGTAATGTCAAACTGTTTTTATTGCACAGAATTGTCAAATTTGACAGATGAATATATTTCGACGAAAAACTTAATTTTTTATTAATTGATACAAATAATAACTAATAAACTATAAATAAAATATATAATACAAACCAAATGGCAGATTTAAGAACTCTGAAGATTTCATTTAATGCAAGTCGAAGGGATTATAATAAAGTGAACATTTTTTCCATAAATAATAATGGCGGCCGACATTTGTGCAACTTGTTTACTGGTTGCTAGGTAACGCTTTCATTAGTGCACTGCGGGTAAAATATTTTTTCATTAATTGAATTATTGAAATGACATTAAAATATTACTCATAAGAATATATTCTTTGAAATCCTTTACGATCGAAGATAAAATTTTGTAAGGCACACGTGTAAAAAGTTTCTTTATTGCATCACTTTTTACACTTGTACCTTAAATAACTATTTACAAATTTTAAAGGAAAAATGCATTTTAAGAATTTTCTTAACTTATGTTCTCAATCCTCGAGGGAAAAGAGTTAACTCTCTAGTATGGATGATTTTTCTAGTCCATAATGTACCAATTAAAGTGTTAATGCATAGTTCTGTAGTCCTATATAAAGGATAGAGACATTTTTTAAGCAATTTTTCAACTTGAGGTCTTGGAAGATCTCATGTGCAGTTATGCTACAAAATTTAAGTCGTGCAGCTAAGGGTTAAACTAATACCTCTATAAAATAACGCAGTGATTTTTAAAGCAATCTATCAATAAATACGATTTTTAGAAGAGTTTTTGACACCTATTATATATATACGGAGTAAATTATGTTTTTAAACATAAGTAGTGATTAGATTAAATTGGTAGTAAAAAAGAAAAAAAAAATGTTTCAATGTCTTTAAAAAATGATTTTAAAGGCAAACTAATAACAAATATAATTCTTATAATAGTTTTTATCAATTATTACGTTCACTCGAAGGACATTATATAGTTAAAACCAACGCCATCTTGTCCCTGGTGAAAATAACAAAGATAGTATTTCTAATCTCAAAGAAAATATATATATATATATATATATATATATATATACACATAGTGATTTTCATTTAAATATCTTTATTACTACAATCTTCAGAAGACTTTTTGTTACCTATTACATTGGGTCGAAAAAATTTACGTGATACCAGTGCGATCTTGTTTCTAGTAAAGGTTATGAAGATTTTCTTTCAGAACCGTAAAAAAGTATATTTGTAAATTAATATAATACCACAATTGATATAATTTTTAGAAGATATCATCATTAATAACACACACTCGATTTTTTTAACAATCAATGTATTTTGCCAATTACGTTTATTAAATTTATGTTTTTTTTTTATAACAGATCAAAAATTTATTTTTAAACCAACTTAAAAATGCGTCAAGTAAATACTCGATTCAAAAAATAGAAAAAATCAAAGAGATTCCAAGTCATCATTTACGTTTGAGATCATTCAGATTCTTTCGCATTTCTAATTTTCTGTCTTTTTATCAAAAATGTGTCTAATGTCATTTGCGTTTTTCGTTTGCGTTGTGTTAGAAGTTGTCGTTAAGTGTATTGAGCACCTATCAAAATCCGTGTCATTTTCAATAAATTGGCCCATAATGTCCGTTATAGTGATTTTAGAAAAGCCTCTGAAAGTTCTTTTTGCTCTTCTTCATTTGCAACTTTCAATAATTTTCGTGTTCTTTTTGGTGCGCCAATTCCTTGAGTTCATCAGTAGAACAACTTTCGGCTCTTTCTTCTAATATATCTTCAAGATCTTGCACGTAAACCTCACGTACACCCGTTTGTTTTGCTAGTTCCACTACTTCGCTGATATCAACAGTCTCTTGTATATTGCCATATTCTATGTTTAGATCTGGCCATGGTTTTTACGACATCTAAAATGTTGTAGTTCTTCTAAAAATCTCTTATTGATTGATTTTCTTGTCCATCTGTTTTCTCAAACATATGTGTAAATGTTCGAAGCTAATGTTCAAGATGTTTTCTTTCGCAATGGCGTTAACCGGTGGGGCAAAAATGTTCAAGGCACTAATTTTAAAAAATGTTTATCCACAACTTTTTATTGAACCCTCAAATCACAGGTAATGTTGCTTAAGAAATCCCTTTCATCGCCCTAGAATTGTTTGAATGGTACACAAGTAGAGGCTTTAACTTAAAGTTTCCATTGGCGTTACCACCCAGTAAAAGGATTAAGCGATCTTTCGCTGCTTTAAAGCCTAATGCGCGTTTTTAAAATTATAACGTCAGTCCTTAATTAGACTACACTTAGCAGAATTTTATAATTACGTAAAGGACTAGGCAAAACATTCATTCCAGCTTCTTGAAAAATATCCATAGTTTGATTTAAACTTTGGTGACATGCACCTTGTTGCTAGGAGAGAATACCTGGATGACGAACAAAAAAATGGTGATGTGGCCATCATAATACTTTTACATTAGATCTATAATAGATTAGGGTTATTCGCTTTCTGAAATGTCATGTAAAACATGGCTTCAAAAAGTTAATAGAATTTAATTTTTAGCAATTGGTGTAATGACTTCGTCTCCAACCTATTCAATACTAGCCGAGTGTCAAGAACCTCTGCTTTGCATCAGGAGATCGTATCTTGCTAATAAAGTCTTATATAGTTTATTAGCAAAAAATGTCAAAATTTTTATTTTTTAATATTTTTCTCGCAAGTTAAGAAAAGAAAAAAATGTTAAAAAATATATCGTAAAAATACAAAATATCCTCTTTCCCATTTTTGATTGTTTACCAAAAGCTTTTCAGTTCCAGTTTTCAACGATAAAACGTGAAGTTTCATCTCAAAGAGATCATTCGTTTTTGAGCGCCTACCGACAGACACACACAGACACATTTTTTTTGCAGAAATCAGTGAAATGGACTTAGGGAACCTCAAAACGGATATTTTCGCAAAAAAAATCATATAAATATGAGATGATCAGTTACTATGTCCAATAAGCTCCAAAATCTTACTTTAATAATGATTTGAACATGTCTTAATAAGAAACTCAATAAATGCAACAATGTTTTTACACATCTGTGGCCAGGAATACTTGCCTAGACAAATTGCTACTTGTAGTTGCTCTTTTCCAACGGTAGTGTTCTTCACCAATGCAAATTTGTGGCGAACAGTGTGCTGAGGAAGAATAGAACACCAATGATAGATGATTTAAAAGAAGAGATAAAAACTTTCTATTTGTTATTAAAGTACACAAATAGGGATATTCATTTTTTAAATTACATCATCCATATGTGATCCTTGACTATTTTGAAATTTTCAATGACGGCCTTACAAGTGTTTCGTTAAATGTTTTTCATTTCCTCTCGAATATTTTCCTTTAATTCCTCTACGGACACTGGGTTGCTGTTGAAAACTTTACTTTTAAGGTATTTCCAAAGAAAGAAGTTCAGTGGGAATAAGTCCGGGCTACGAGGTGGCCAGTTAATGGGACCTCTTTTTGATATCACTTTTTGTCCAAAAATTTCGCTAACAGCACTAAATGAGTCGTTGGAAGTGTGGCATGTTGCCCCATCTTGCTGAAACCACGATCGTTGATTAGAACCATCAAAATCCTGTAGCGCTGGTGAAAAAAAGTTCTGTAGGATGGCAATTTGCCTTTCTGTATTCACTGTAACAGCATTTCTTCGGCGATCTTCAAAAAAGTATGGACCAATAATACCTCTTGCAGATAAAGCTGCCCATACAGTAACCTTGGGTGAATGCAGAGGCTTTTGATGCTTCAATTTAGAATTAGTGTCATTCCAATACCTGCAATTTTGCCTATTCACATGCCCATCTCTTGATGTTCTAGGTCGGCCGGATCATGGTTGATTCATTATTGAACCTGTCTCCTCGAACTTCTGTACCCATTTTCGAATCAATTGAATCGATTCAGCCTCATTTTTACGCCTTATGTTGTAATGAGCGCAAACTTTTCGTTACGCTAGAGTAAAAGAATCGTTGTTGCGTATACTCGCGTACACAGAACACACGTTGTTTATCGCTGAACGACGTCATGGTACTGAATTCCCATTGGCCGCTCTTGCGCTTCGTAACCCATTCGCCCCACCCCGCCGTCGCTGCTCGTCACAGGTACCGATTCAAATTTAAACGGACTTTTGGTCCACCCTGTATTAAATTCCTTAAGGCCTAAAAATTACAAAACAACAGAAATAACACATGTCTTTTATTCAAATTCTAAATTGAAACAATTACTTGGTAACACTTCCAAAAAACCAGAAGAACTAGACCAATCAGGTATTTATTCCATTAGCTGTTGTAATTGTGATAAAATATATACATATATAGGTCGAACACAACGTAATATACAAATCAGATATAAAGAACATATCACACATGCAAAAAATCTCAATTCAGAAAAATCTGCTGTAGCTAACCATATTTACGAAACAGGTCACAAAATCACAATAAATAATATAAAATTAATGAAACAATCCTCTAGTTATCAATTAAACATACTAGAGGCTATCGAAATGAAAAAACATGGAAATAATTTATTAAATTTTGATGTAAGCCCGCTACAAGATGTACTCCTAGAATTTATCCCTTCACCTTAATCCGTTTTTTTCTATAATACCGCGTTCCAAGTACCGCCGTTAAATCGTTTTTTCCCTGTAATTACCGCATTGTACCCTCACTGTAATTTGCATATTTGTTTAGTATATAAGCCGAATTATTTTAGTTTTGTATTTAGTATTAAAACATTAATAATGGTCACTTTGTGTCCGAAATATATATCTGTGAATTTAAATAAAATTGTGAAGAAAGGTTTTTAGTGCTTTTTAATTAATCAAGTTTACCTTCACGTAACTCACAAAAATCAAACTAATTTGCACTTCATCATTTCCCGATATTAGGAAACTAGCTCATACCATATATGTCCAGTTTTTAAATTTGGAGAAAAACCTAGGTGACCAATTATAGGCCTATCGTCTTGATAAGCATTTGCTAAACTATTTCTCTAAGAAAATATATCAGCAGATCTCTAATTATATTACACAGCATCAAAACGGCTTCGTTCAAAACCGATCAACGAATACCAACCTTTTATAAACTTCACTCAATTTATATCCCATGTTCTTCATAGACGTAGGCAAGTGCAATATACTTAGATTTAAAAAAAAACATTCGATAGCATTAGCCACAGTCTTGTAATAATGAAACTATCTGATCTCAGAGATCTAACCTGGTGCTTTTAATTTTCATATGCTTCATCAATGATATTGTATCGAATATTAATTCTAAAATTCCATTCCATTCCAGAAGAATATTCCAGGTCAGGGCTGCGTTTTATGACGTTTGTTTATTGAGTTTTGGCCCAGCGCTTAAGCTTTATTGCTGAACCTAAGGCACGTACAGCTATAAACCATTGTCTAGTTTACAAATTTTTAGACAAAAGTTTATTTCCCTATTTATGATGGTTTACAGTAAATTAGGTGTAATAATCCGCACCCTACCTCAGTAACACAAAGAATAAAATTACAAAGAAATTTCAAGGGTAAATATTTTCAGAACACGATCTTTTTATAAAATATGCGAGGCAACTCCTTTGGAATAATTGAAAATAAAATCTAATTACATTACACAAATTATGATATTAAATTCGCGCAGATTGGCGTGAACATACCGCCCCCTATTGAACGAGTCTCGTTCAATTCACTTCACCAACACTTGACATCGACAACTTTAAGATGATGGTAACACACACAATTTCACTCCTGGGCGAACCATCGTTGTAGTTGCAGTTCTTACCGTGGCACTCCTGACTACTCCTCTCATAGTCCCCCGAAGTGTGGAGCTCTGGGTACTATAAATTTCCACTTTATCTGCCTTTGGTTAAAGCTTTGCACTATTGATCAGAAATTGTCCGAGTGCTTGCAAACGATTTCTACCACATTTCCTCGACGTGCGATAAATCTGTTAAAAGCTGCTAAAAAACTGTCAGTTGATAGCGTCGACACAGGTTCTATGTAGATCGCTTTCGTTGCACAGCACACGAAGACACAAATGTATGATTTGACTGTCCTTTTTGATCTTCGGGATCCATCTTTGATTACAAATGGGCCGCAGTAGTCTAATGCTACTCGAAGGAATGGACGAGTTTGCTGAATCCGACAGGTGGGTAACGCGCTTATGAAAGGGGATTTGAAGTTTGGTTTAGCTCGAATGCACTTGACACATTTTCGTACAATATCCCGAGTTAATGCTCTGCCACGAAGTGGCCAGAACTGTAGTCTCATTGCGGCCAGAGTGCCTTGAGCACCGATGTGTAAGTGAGTTTTGTAAACGCTCTCTGCTATTAGCCGAACTAACCGATCATTCGTTGGTAGCACAATTGGGAATCATTTGTTGTAATTAAAATCACTGTTTTATAACCGACCACCGACGCGTATAAGTCCATTATCATCCAGGAATGGGTTCAAAGTAGTTTACTTGGTTTTGGAAAATCCGCGTTTCTTCTACCGTTAATTGTGCCCGAACTTTGTTGTCAGGTTTACGGCAGTTGTTTATGAACCTTAAAACAAAAGCCATGACGCGAATAGTTCTCTCGAAACTGCTGCACTCGGGTACTATTAAGCCCTTGTAAGTAACTGTCACAAAATTGCACTTTACTTCCGGTAGTGTATCCTCTGGTATGAAAACAGCAACGAGTGCGTTTTTTAGTAAAAGTTGCGGAGCATGCCACCAACGCTGGTTGTCCCTTATCGTTCTAGCTGTGGATCCGCGGGAGATAACATCGGCAGGGTTTTCTTTGGTTTTCACGTGAAACCAGTCATCCTGTTTGGTGAGTTTGTGAATCTCGCCCACACGATTTGCTACAAATGCCTTAAATCTTCTGGAGTCTGATTTAATCCATGAAAGGGTGATTGAAGAATCGGTGTAGTAAGCCACCTTTTTAATTTCTTTGCTGAATGTGGAGCACACTCTCTCGCATAATTCTGCCAACAATACAGCTGCACACAACTCAAGTCTAGGGATGCCGGTAGCTTTCACAGGTACTACTCTTGATTTCGAACACAAGAGGTTGCTGGATATTTTGTTATCACCGAGCACACCGACTATATATATGCACACCCCATATGCGTGCTCACTGGCATCCGCAAATCCGTGAATTTACAATTCACATGTCTGATCTGGAATCACCATTCGCGGAATGGTTATTGAAGGTATGTCCTTTAGATCATTTGTATATTGGAGCCATCGGTCAGTTAAGTTAGCAGGAAGTGCATCATCCCATCCGCATTTGATTTTCCAGATGTCTTGTATGAATACTTTACTGATGATTGTTATTGGACCGATTAGTCCAAGAGGATCGTATATTCGTGATATTTCACTTAATACACTTCTTCTTGTCATCGTGATTGAGGTACTAGCGCTATGTTTATACTTTAAAATATCACTAGTTGTGTTCCATGTCATCCCTAGCGTTGAAACTGTGATAATATTGTTTTCATTCTCCCGAGTTAAGACGGTCACTTGGTCTATATAGTCTATATTTTAAAGCCAGTGAATATCTGTACCTTATTGCTTGCCCACTTCTTGAGTTCGAATCCGCCACTCGCGAGAAGATTATTTACCCGATCCCGCACTTCGATTAAACTCTCGAACGAATCCGCACCAGTGATTAAGTCGTCCACATATGAGTTATTTAAGCACTTAACACTTCCTACAGGGTAATGGTTTACTTCACATCTAGCAAGCTCTTGAATGACACGCATTGCTAAATATGCTGTAGGTGCTGTTCCATAGGTTAGCGTAGTTAATTCATACGAAGTTAGCCCTTCCTCCGGGTTAGCTCTCCACCAGATGCGTTGAAATTTGCAATCTTCGTCGCGAACGTTAATCTGACGATACATTTTTGTGATGTCGGCTACTATCACTTATTTGTAACTTCTTATTCTGGACAGTATCGAGAATAGATCGTTTTGGACAGGTGGGCCCACCATCAGGATGTCGTTCAATGAAACACCTGTCGATCACGGCGCTGAGCCATTGAAAACTACTCGCAGTTTGGTCGTCAAACTATTTTCCCTTAAAATGAATGCAGTGATGTGACAAGTAGTACCCTTCGTGTACGTTTCCCTGAGTTTGACTCATATGTCCTAAATTTTTGTATTCCTCCATGAACTGCTGATATTCGTGGTAAATATAAAGTGGTTTCGCTAAACGGCGCTCAAGTGCAAGAAACTTTTGCTTTCCAGAGAAACTTGAATTTCCAAGACAGTCGGTGCTATCCTTGAACGCTAACGCTACTTGAAAGCGTCCTGTTTGATTTCTGGTTGTAGTTTTGAGAACATCTTTTATCCGCAGGTGCAAGTAATTGTCCTTTGTGATCTTCCAGCTCCCAGAATTTCCGAACTGCGTCGTGTAATCCAACCAAGCATACTGCCGCTGCATCTTGTGGATTGGATTAAGAGTTATTGTATATTCAGACACTCGAGATTTGACCTTCGTCCGCACTACATTGTTTATGTTGTTCTTATGTTGTTGCTTATATTAAAACCATACTTATAATAGTTTCATTGACTTCTTATAATATTTATATTATAATTCATTTATAAATTATGATGAATGAGCAAATAGGATCAGACTGTTGTGCATAAATTCCATGCATATTTGGAAAAAAGTAATAAATATAATTATAGATATAGTATTAATAAACTTTTAGTGGTACACAATAAAGAAAAAAATAGATATAAACTAATTCTTAACAAATATAATTTGATCATTGGAGAAATCGCAATAGTTCTAAAACTATTCTATTATGCGGTATTAAGAAGTTCACACAATGAAAGTTACTTTTAATTTATTTAATTTCATCTAAATAAAATACTATGAAGGTACCGTCACCTATAATAATTTCCTAACATATTTGATGTATGAACTTCGCTTCTGTCTTCTCTGTTATAATTTTAAAAGATTCTCTTATAAGAAAACTTTTAGATATTTTGTAGATGAATTTTCGAGGTATTTCGGATATCACGTGAAGCGCGTGCTGCGGTGGCATTGCGCACCCTGAGGCACAGACGGATCAATATGTGTATGTGAAGTGGTAGAATGGGTCGCTAGGGCGCAGGGCGTGCCATCAAAAACAGGAAAGAGACAACAAGTGAGACAGCAGTGGTCGCGAGGGGGGAGAATGAAGAGCAAGGGATGTTTTGTCTTGATGTCACGTCGACGCAGTTATCGTATTGAGGCAGGGCCAAGCTATTATTCAACTAATTTACTAAAATTTCTATTGCATTCGAATGCAGAAAATTTTGCATGATTATTTAGAATGAAGCAACATTTTTAAATACAAAAAAATCTATTATTCGGTTATACAGTGTGTTTCGTTAATGTAGGGAATTAGCTGAACAACATATTTCTGGGATCTAAAATATGATGATTTTAAATGTTACATATCTTGTACGGTTTCCCAATTTAATTTTTTTTTAATATTATGCATCTATTTTTTTAAATTTATCAATATCTTCCCATTCTACATCAAATTCTTGGCACAAATGTACGTACAATTTACCTAAAAATGGCGAAAGAACCAATGTTCAAATGCATCCAATGAAATTTCTTTTAATATTATTAAGAGCAGTTAAATTACAATTACATCAAGGTCTAACTAATAAAATTTATCAGGCCTTTTCAACCTGAATGATTGTTAGAGATTAAGCATGTCAACAGTATATAAATGCAATTTCAACACAATTTCCTTTCCGATGATATAAGTAAAATGCAAATTACATGTAATTTTTGCATCTTAAGAATTAAACGTATGTCTTTATGATTGACAGCCATGAAAGTTAAATTCGTTCGAATGAATTATTATTATAAGTTGAGGGAGAAAAAAAAAACCGAAAGCCGGCGAATAATATTTTAGATGTAAGCAGATTTTCCCTATTTGCGGGGATGCGCTTCCACGCCGCCCTTCAACATGCCTCTCCTTCCATCGGATGTCGGGCGGTAAATTGGTATTTTGTTGTCATTTATATTAAATAACGTAGGCGGAATACCTCTTCGGCTGTCGGGAGGGATGCAGCATCCGCCAATTACAATCTGGAAAAGTTGAGATGAAATCTGCTGCCAGAATCCGCTTATATTTCCGACCCACGGAAAATCTTTACATACTGCCAATTATTAATCATTCCTTTTGACGCGGGTCGTTAAGTAGTTTCTCCTTTAGACCTTTCAACGATTTTTCGACTGTACTGCATGTAAAGTTGTAACGCAGTTATGTTTTTAACGATCGTTTTATATATAGAAACTTTAAAAAATATATTTTTTAAATGTAAGAAGCTTATATGATATTAGTATTTTAATAAAACCATTGTACAAACAAAGTGAAAGAGTTTCATTACCTAATTCCTTTAAATATTTACTCTTAAACTTTCTATACAACTTTAATATATGTTAAGTTATTTATAAAGTTTATGAGTAAATATTTAAGGAAATTGTGGTTTAAAATTTTCATATATATAATAGATTATTTTTAGGAACTTCAAAGGAACTTCACTAATTTATGGTAAACCCAAAGAATTTGATACTCCCAAGTATCCTAAGTAAAACTCGTTTCACGGTTTTCAATGGTTGCTTGCTCATGCTGGCTCCACATTAGTCTCGTCTCCTTTTTCATAGAAAACGATATGGTCGCTGATTGGGTAGGATTGAGAGTAAGTTTGTTGGTAATAGACCATTCAGTCGCAATTACTGCATTAGAATCCATCTAAACAGTCGTCATTTTATCAGTGTGAGTGACTTACTAGGGTTGTGTCATTAGCAAATAATATGGTGCAAGTATTATTATTGTGGCAGGGTAGATCATTGATATAAATTATGCATAGTAATGGTCCCAATATTGAACCCTGTGGAACACCATGCTTTATAAGTACTTCTGATGAATTAATACCATTAAAATCAACGTGCTGACCTCAGTCTCCTAAATTCATCATTATAAACTGGATTTTTACTTAATCGCCACTTTCGTCTATAGTATGCTTTAGCATGCACGTTCCTTTTTATTTCAGGAGTAAACTATGGGGGAAATGTCGACCGAGGGGTTCGGCATAAGGGAACAGACTTATCAAATATCTTGTACAGATTCATGTAGAACATATCCAAAGCCACCTTCACATCGGTACAGTTTTTTAAATATGTCCAGTCAGTATCCCTCAGATCCTTGTATAAGTTAACAAAGTTAGCTCTTTTAAAGTTATATCGTTTATTAGTATTAGAGGGGAATTTAGTATGATCCGATGTTACGCCGAGTTCCAATGTGATGGATAGTGGTGGATGGTGAGCATCTTCAGGCACCAGTGGGGTGTTGGCACGCTCAACTAGTAGGGGAAAGTTTAAGTTTGATACTACAAGATCTAGTAGTTTGTTATTTCTGTTTGGACAGGCATTATATTACGTGAGACCGAGTATATTACAAACACATAGAAATGAAAAACACTTTGAACATGAAATGTCTGTATTAACGAGATTTGGCAAATTAAAATCACCTACTAATACAACGGGTAGACATTATTAACAATTCTAGGAAATTAAAGAATAATTCCAGATCATCTAGCATTGTATCTGGGGGGATGTAGATTGTACATATATTAAAAACCGTGCCTTTGAGAACGCATTTGCATAACACAACATCAATCAGTGGAACATTATTAGTTAGCGAAGTCGTATCTAATACTTCATATTGAATACTATTATCAATCAATACACCTCCACCTTTGGATCGCCCTACAGAATTAAATTTCCTGTCACTACGAATGATATTATAATTAGGAGGGAACAGTTCAGAGTTTTGAATCGAGTTAGTCAGCCAGGTTTCCGATAAACAAATAACTTCCGTGGACAAGCTGCAGCAATTGACATAAAATTCACGCGTTTTGGAACATAAACCTCTAGTATTTTGATAGAAAATATTTAATGAAATAGGAGATCGGCCGAGTTTAAATTTTATACGCAAATTATTTTCACCATTCCTCAAACGGTTATTCAATTCTTCTTTTGCCGCTCAGTACAAATCCCTTTGGATGGGTGTATGATCTCTCGAGAGATAAACGCCTTTCCATTTGTTTAGTTGTTTTAATTTAGCCATGTTTCTCATAACGAGAGACATAGTTTCCTGGGAGGGAACTTGAAATTTTATCGGGCGAGATTGTAATTTGGACGGATCGTATTTACCCAAACGCTGGATCTGAATATTATGAAGATTAACACCGATGTCGCCTAACATACTTTCCGCGACCGATGAGTCGGACATCATCTGATGTTGCTTAGATGCAGTATTATCTTCTTTAACCCCAAATATAAGTAAATTTCTAGATCTTTTCTCTCTTTTCGATATATCGGATTATGGAAACATTGCATCCGATGATCAACCTCTTATTCTACACGTTTCATTCCTCCAGTTCTCATGCACTGGTTTATCAGTTTAGTTAAGAGCTCCAAGATTGCATCAAGTATACCCTTCAGTAAACTTGTTTTCATACCATATATATCGCGCCTTGATGATGATTTAAGGTATAATATAACAATCTCTAGCGATAGCACTGCTAACTTCCCTGAACCGGAAGTACGTGTTGCATTTAAGATGACTTGATTCAACCAGGGATTTAATAGGATCAGTGTCAGTTGGAGGTAACATATTGAGCAGATTTCCAGCAACTTTACTAAATTGATTGTTGAACGAGTCCGCGTCAATTTTACACTTTGAATCACCAATGGATTTGCTATGTCGGGATTTTATTAGTTGCCACATTGCCTTGGGCTAACTTCCAGACTCCTTTAGGAATCTAGCATTACTTGTGATTCGGGCATTTTGAAGTGCCGCCTTGTACTCAGATCAAAATTTGTTGTACTCTGCTTTCACATCTTGTATTGTTTGCTGTTAAACCAACTTACACTATATCAAACTTTTTGGAAAATGACTCCCATACATATGTCTCAATAATTGACATAATATATCAAACTGTTAACGGTGGAGGCTTCTACTTCGTTATACATTATTCTTCACAAATAAAAAAGTTTTTAACTTTGTTTGTATTGTAAAATTGTCAAAACTATAGTCACTTAATAAAGTCAGTGTTATACAAACAAAGTTAAAAAGTTTTTTATTTGTGAATAATATATCATATAAAATCCAATTCATCAACAAAACACCAGTCAGTACATTCAAGAAGTGAAAACAATTTATAACGTCCACATTGCGTAATTGGTCTAATTATTTTATTGATGGAGCAGGGCTCTGGTTTAGGTAGATTTACATCAAAGTGGATGCCGACATGATCCGAGATCTCTTTCGTTTTTTTTTTCTGTAGGTTGGCTTTCTAGAGGTGCTCTCTCCCGCAGCCGTTGTTCATCGTTGCCAGTAACATGTTTATCCAAATTCAGAACTATAGCAAGTCGGGCGTTCTGGCTACTCTCACCACGGATGCTTTCTTGCACGATATCTATCTTGCAGCTATTTCCTGAAGTGCTGTGCTCTTGCGGATAATTGTTGTTTGGTGCGTTTGAGATATGCAGTTCATTAGTTGATCCATTCTCCATCGCAAGTTGTGAATTCAACTTATCTAAAGACTCCTTCCATTTTATTTGCAAATGAGTATGAATTCCAGATCTATTATTGATTCGTCTTTGCGGCTTTACCAACTCTTGGCCCAACTTTTTCAAAAAAACTCTACGCCTTACTTTTCGTTTAATGTTTTTCATATATATGACATTAGCATTTATTGCAGCCATGTTCAGTACAGAATAAAATACTGTCATTGGCTATCGTTTAGTCTTACGTTTAACAGTCATTAAAATCAACGCCACCTTTATTTTTATTGTAATATGTAATAATATCTGTTTTTTTTCACCTGTTCCTTCATCAATGGAAGCATCAAAATGCATAGATGATATAATGATCACGTTCTTCTTTGGTTTCGGTACGTATGATGCAAGAGTTGATTTTGGTCGGAAACCAAACAAGCTTGACTTGACTTCACGACCACGGACTTCCTTGAATGCAGCAGATAGTTGAATTTTATTATTTTTTAGGGTTCCTACTACACTCAATCCATTTCCAGATAACTCGTCTACTAAGCCTATGTCTGAAAACCATTTGTCCATGGTTATATTGAACCCAGTGTTCAATATAGTTGCAGCCAACCTTTTAACAACATCAACTAGTTTGTTAGAAATACAGAAACGAGACGCCTAAGGTTGAGCATCCGCATAGATTTCGAGGTTATAAGCGTAAAACACCTCGGCATCAACCATCGCATAAATTTTTAGGCTATATTTGCGTGGCTTAGAAGGAATGTACTGTGTAAATAAACATCTTTCTCTAAATCCTTCCAACTTTTCGTCAATGGTGACTGATTCATCAGGCGAGTAATTTTTCTTTTCGAACAGCTCTCTAATTGGGACAAGACGATCAATTTTCAAATTCTCAGCTCTCATTGTCCGATCATCAAATCTCAAGCATTTTAGTAACAACAAAAACGGATTTTGACTCATAATAAAAGAGAAATCTACCCCGAATCCTCCTGTATCAAAAATATCTCGAACATTCAGGTTGTTAATTCGTAAGACACCAGTCAGATAAAGAATACCTATCAATTGTTATTTCGATTGCGTCTGTTACTTGGCAGTCTGTGTTCCTTATGTATTTACTCCTCTCTTTTAGTTCCATGAACTGATTGGTGTATTTCACTATTATATCAACCATTGAATCATCAATGAAATAGTTCCATACACGCAAAGGAGTGTCGGCTGCTTTAGCTCCTCCAAAAACTGTCCCCATGTCCATTGCCAAAAGATTTTGCTTGCCGCGTCTAATTTTGTATGGGGGTTTTCTTCCAACGCCAAAAATCAATAACTCTATTCCTTACTCTCCGGAATGCAGTGAAATAATCACGATCTTCATGTGTAGGATCAACGCTTGACATGTCATATAATTCATTTCCAGATATATCGCTCTGTTCTGTGTCAGAATCGCTCTCTCTTTCATCATTAGGCCCATCTTCAGCTTCGTCTCCTCCTCCGTCATCATTAAAATCTTGTACTGGTCTATCGTCTTCATCCAAAAGAGCTGATTGAATCGCAGCATTGTCGTCTTCATCAAACACATCGTACACCATAAGAACCAACAAAAAATGTAAAACCTAGATACGTGCGGTTTCATACTGATACATGCCTCAATAAATCTATGGAAAGCCTCACGATTCGTTCCATGTTACTGAAATAGTATTCTGCGTTACACATATTTCAACATAAAAACCATATAGTAAAAAAATGTGTAAAAAACGTTAATTACCTATCCAGGTAATTAACGCGCAGTGTATCCGGATGATACAAATCCACAATTGACACGTCTAACGTCTTCTTCGGCAGGCACCAGCCAACTGAACATGGAGAGGCCTTGAAATGAGAAAGGTGGCAGGAGGGGGGCCGACCCCACTTCACGGGAATGGGCCAGACGCCTGTTTAGAAAGGCGTTCTGTATACATTTGATACCGCGCGTATCCAAGGGCTAGAATAATTATCGACTGCCAGCACGCTGCAAATATATTTAGTGCAGTTCTCGGTGCTCATGGGCAAAACTAGAGGCACCGGATTATTTATGTTCTTCCTTTGTTTCTTGTCGTTTTTATCCACCGTAAGACTTTATGAAGCGTTCATATTTATTGAAGGTATATCAGGTAGAGGTCTGTCTGTTTTATTACCGGTATCAGGTTGATGTAGTCGAAGAGAATCGTCTACTTGAGGATAGATGGAGCCCCTGGGACTAGCTGTAAATCCTCTTTCCAAATATGATATTTTGTCCTTTAATAAACCACAATTCTCGTTAAGGATATTATATTCAGCTTCCATTTCCTGAATTATGCATTTTAGTAGCACATTCCTTTGGTTCAATATATCGACTTGATTTATTGAATTCTTGTTGCTGTTACTTACCTCGTAAATCTCGTCTTTAGAGATTGTTGTAGATTTGGAACGATTACCGGTGTATGCCTCTTCATACAAGCTGGGTGGAAGTCGACTTTGCAGTTATCACACTCTTCGGATATTAGCACATTTGCTTTGCAAACTTTACACTTTTTCGCGTTAATTAATAGCTGTTAGTAAATGATGCAAATTAAAATCATAACACTTCAAGTTTGAAAATATCAACAAAGAAAGTGTATTATTCAAGATGTACTTCAACTATTAATCAAAAATCATAACTTTTAACTCATTATTTCCATAAAGTCACTAAATTCGGTATTGGAGATTGATGGTTTCTGCAAGACCAACCAAACATTCTTTTAAACTCTTAAACATCATAGAAGTATTGAATTGATAAGGTGGATATATGAAAAACTCCATAATACATCAGACAGATAAATACTCTGCCTGATGAAGTCACGGTGTGGTGAAAAATATTAAAAGATTAACAATAAAAGTGAAACCCTCTGCACTTTGTTATGTATTAGTGCAGCTACTTGTGACCTACAAAACTTAATAATAATAATAATAATAAATCATTTATTTACATGTACAATCATATAATACAATGTGCATGCAAAACGTCAAGTATACAAAAAATAATAGAATTAAGATAATTCGAATTTAAAATTAAAGAATTCTTGCATGCTATATGGTTCAATATTTAAAAGTATATTATATAAATTACGTTTTAATTCTTTATAGTTGGTGATGCTTTTTATTTCTATAGGTATACTATTATAGATTTTTAAGGAGGTATAAAAGCAACATCTCTCATATTTATTTAATCTGTGCTTTGGCAAATTGAATATATGTCCCCTTCTTGTATTATATTTTGTACAGCAAAATACGTTATTATAATAATGAGAATTTTTTCATAAAAACTTTATACATTGAAATATATATATAGCGCATAAATTGTAAGCAATTTTACATGTTTTAATTTTCCTCTACAGCTCTCAAGATATTGTAATTTTAACATAATTCGCACAGCCTTTTTCTGAACAATAAACACTTTATTTATATGTATTGAACTTCCCCAAAAAATAAGTCCATATTTAATATGTGATTCAATATTCGCATGATAAAATATTTTGGATATTTCATCAATTGTAGTATGAACGAGAATTCGTAACCCATAACAAGCACTACTTAATTTGGAGCACAAGCAACTTTTATGTTGTGAGAAAGTTAACTTGTCATCTAAAACTATTCCCAGTATTTTAATACTTTCATTAAATTTTAGGGTGTTGTTCAGAAGTGTGAAACAAACAGGTGTTGGTAGACTTTGGTTTGTTTTGAACAAAACGCACGCTGTTTTATCATTGTTTAAAGTTAATTTATTTTCAGAAAACCATGATTCTATAAGTTTAATATTAGAATTTACAGCGTCAATCAAGTCCGGGTACTTATTACCCTTTAATAATAGACTTGTATCATCGGCATAATTTAATATTTTACATTCTCTTGATAGGTTGTGCGATATATCATTTATATAGATAACGAATAAAAAGGTCCCAAAATGCTACCTTGGGGAATTCCTTTATTAATAGTAAGAGAATCAGAGATTAAATTAGCCCCATTCTGAGGATTTCTTATTTTGGTATAGTGAATCTGATTTGGTATAGTAGGTTATACGCAACTCCCCTAACTCCATAACGATAGAGCTTTGAGAGCAATAGAGTATGGTCTATTGTATCGAAGGCTTTCGATAGATCCAAAAATATTCCACATGCTAGGTTATTATTTTCGAAATTATTTAAAATCCAATTAATGTATTCAAATAAAGCAGTGTCGACGCTTCTACCTTTCAGGAAACCATGTTGAGATTTTGAAATTAAATTATATTTGTTGAAAAAGTTAACTAGTCTTAAATAAATTACCGTTTATAAATCTTAGAAAATGATTTGAGAATGCTGATTGGTCTATAATTTCCTAGTTGATTGCTATCTGCCTTTTTGTATATTGGTACTATGAGTGACAGTTTTAATTGGTCTGGATAAATGCATGTGCAAATAGATTCATTTATAATCTTACTTAATGGTATAGCTCTATTTCCTATGCATTTCTTAATTATATGCATTGGCACTTCGTCGTGACCAGCACTGGAATCATTTTTAAAACTATAAACTATATTTATCTCTGATTTGGTAGTAGGTTTCATGAATAATGAATTATTCTTAAATTGAATATTTGTTAAATCAGCTGAAGAATTATTAAATTTTCCAATATTTGATATTATTTAAAAAAAATTGTTAAAGTCATTTACTAATTTATAAATATTTTCACAATCTGGGATTTTTCTTAATTCAGATTTACCTAAAACGTCTCTTATAACGTTCCATGTACCCTTAGATTTATTCTTAGTTATTTGTAGTTTTTGATTTATTTGGTTTTGTTTTTCGTTTAAAAGTGATTTATTATATATTCTTTGTTCATTTTTATAAAGTTTTATATACTATGGAATATAGTACGATATGGTTTTGTAAATAAGTAGATTCTGTTTTATGTTTAATAATGTCTCAGTTTGGTATATGTTGGCTTTCTTTTTGTTTTTTTATTAGCGTTTATGTTGGAAAATGATCGTTAAAATGTTTTAGAAAAAGTTGTATGAACGAATTATACATGTTGTTAACATTATGCTGATCAAATGTGTTGTAGAATGACTCATTTTCAATAACTTGACAAAACTGTGAGATATTGGATTGGGAAAAAATCCGCGTTAATATTTTTTCATGTATTATATTCAGTTTCATGTCATAATCAAATATCTGAGCTGTATGATCTGATATAGCCGTATGTAATATTTTAGCTGATAGCTCAGAAGAAATACTTGTTATTACATTATCTATTCACGTTTGCGCTGTTTTACTAATTCTAGTAGGTACGTCAATTAAATATCGCAAATTAAATGTTTTTAATACGTTTTTAAATTCAAATGCTTGCACATGATTTAAAAAATCGATATTAAAGTCACCAACTATAAAGAAAATTTTATTCTTAGTTAGTAGTTCGATGACCAAATAATTAAATAAATTATAAAACTCATTAATATCTCCTAAAGGAGACCTGTAGATACAAACAATTGCAAATGTAAAACAAATTCCTTTGATTTGAACCCCCGCACATTCAAGCACTCCTGACTTTGAATATGCGGTCAGATCCAGTGGTGTACAGCGGATGAACTCCTCAATGAAAATGGCCACACCGCCATGTTCTTTTTCGTTGCGGCAGTAAGACGAGATTAACTTGAAATTTTTTATTTGTACTAGTTCCAATTGATTTGCAGTAAGCCATTGTTATGATATGCATAGCACATTACATTTACCCTCTTCTGTTAAAGCTACTAATTGTTTTATAGATGTTGTTAAACACTGTACATTATGATGTAATACACGAATTGTGTTTAAAGTTGGATTTACGGTGTCTGCTTTTGTCTTGTACGTTTCTTAAAAATTTTGTTTGGATCTCGGTTTAAAGAAAAATCTGTTTATAAAAACATTTTCCGGCCAGAAATTTTCATTAATTATAGTTTCTTCTACTGCGGTGGGAACTCCTATTTTAAATGATGAATATGACGCATCTTCATATCTTGGTTTTAATTTCTCCACGATATAAAATCTACTGCCTGCTTTTAGTAGGTGATGTTTTATTTGTTCGCATGTAACGTCCTTATGTGATCTTGAAACAAAAATCCATTTTCGAGTCAGTATATCCGCTGTCGGAAGATCTCCAGATGTAGATTTTCCATTAAATATAAACGACTTTTTTTCCCTTCTCACTACATCAGTCCACTCGGTGTTGACGTTTGTTTTGTTGTTTTGGTCTGGGTTATTGCTCTCCGTTGTTATGAGAGTTTTTGTGACTTTTGCGATTCCACTAGCTTTATCTGATTTTCGGCTCGACGCGGTATTGGCAGCCCCATCTTTAGGCGAATCATTATTTATTTCTACATTGTCGACATCTTCTTGATAACTGATGCCTCTTTAAAATGGTTTGCATCCATACTTTTTTTTAATTTCATTTAGTTCGTTGTTTAGGGCACTAATTTTTTTTTCTGATCACTTACTTGATTTGTCAAAGATATTAGTTGAATTTTTAAAGACACTAATACTTGTAACGAGCACTTCTGAATACCATTTTTTTCGCACTTGCTGCATGCTGATAGTCCAAACTTGTCTTTTGATTTTGCACACATTGGATGAAATTCCGTATCACATATATAACACGTAAAAGTGTCACATTCAATTATCTTATTGCACATTGCACATTGTTTATTTTCGTGTACTACACTTGTATTTAATTCACTTCCGGACAACGAGCGACCTAACCGACTCGCCATCTTGAAATATTAAAGAAAGTTATTTCTCAAAAGTTACTATACTGTGATTTGATTATGATTGTTAGTTTCTGAAAGACAAACAGAAATTTCATATGTATATGAATTACAATGTAGATTTTGATATACCAATTTTCTGATTGTATTTTTCCCCATTTTAGGAATTTGAATAATCTGATCAGTTTTATCGGCGTTAGGCTTCCCTACTCGGAACTATCTTTTTTTTTGCCAAAACAAGCTGCACAGTTTGCAAGTATGTAATGTTTAAATTAAAGAAAAAAAATTATAGGGTTAATACTGTATTTCTTGTTTAACATAAAAAATGCATCTATTGCTAATGATAAACGAAATAGAAACAATCTTACACTGAATTTGGTATCAACCAACTGTTTAATCTCCAAAAATATTCTTCATTTTGTCTTTAACGACGTTCTTTCCCCTTTTTCACTACAAATTTATTTTATTATTTATTAAATAAACTAATATAGGGTTGTATATTCACTATTTGTTTTGACTTATGTGTTACGAGTATGTGTGTGTTGTGTGTTTTATTAGTAATATAGGGTGGCATAGCTCGACTAAATATTTGTTTATCTAATGTCTTATTTTTACTATTTTGAGTAGAATTAGTTCTATCCGTTTTCTTGTGGCCAATAATTATTTACTTCCAAACTAAATGAATTAATCAATATATTTTCTGTCTCTGGGTTACTCTTATTCTCATTTAGGCAATTTTCGAATTCCTCATTGAAAAATACTTTTCTTTTGAGAGGATTCGAATTAGTAGAATTTAAATAAAAGATAAACCTTGCTTTGTTGGCTTTAAATCAATTGTTCACAAGTGAAACATCTTCTTTAATCATCTCTGGATTTAGATTTAATTCCCTCGCTTTTAAATAATCCTTATGAGTTTCAAACATACAGAACTGCTTGGTGAGTAACTTTGAATTATTCTGCATGATTATCTTGCATCTAACTCTAATCTTTATCGAGTGATGTCTACAATCCATTGCCTTCGATTTTATTATTCGGCTATACAGAATGAGGTTTGTTTTTTCTTCTTATTCGTAGTGCCATCAAAGAAGAAGCCCAACTCGGGGCCCTCCTGTATGATTCAATAATTGACCATTTCCAATTCTTTATTTTTTGTATTTTTTGAAACGTTATCAGCCCATTTTGCTCTTGGTGTAATAGCTTTCCTCCTTGTCGTATTAGAAATTACTTTTTTGCAGTCTATGACTCTGGGATGTATTGTACATGTCCAGCCCACCTAAGCCACAATATGCTTGTAATTGTGGTTCTCTATTTAGTTACTACAATTCGTAATAATGTCTTATTATTCACCATCAATTATCTTTTAGAGCTCTACACATTATTCTCAGTACCTTTCTCTCAAAGCGGTACAATAGTTCCATGGTTTTGTTAGTAATCCTTCAGGCTTCGTTTCGAGGTCTTATGTCTCTAGATCTCTAGGGATGTTTCTAGACATTATAATTGGTAGCAGGGAGAAGATAGTTAGGTTGCGGCTTTGCATTATTTCTTTTACATCCATGGTTTCATCATTTTGGATATTAACGTTGAAGGAATCCTAGCTACTTGGTTTTTCTTTGACGATTTCCTCTACTTTGGCATATTAATTTTGTTTTACTTTCGTTAACTTTAAATCCAATGTCTACTGCCCTTACTTCGATTTTTAAGAAAGCTTCCTTGATCCATATCCCTGTTTCTGTCCAGGATGCTAAGATCATCCACATTGGCTACATTGGGACTTGTTCAGACTGGTGCCGTTAAGATTGATTCCTTTGATGTTCCTTTGAACGTTCAAATTTTTGAAACGTCGTAACCATCCCCTGGTAAAACATGTGATTCTGCATTAATAACACACAATTTAGCAGTATACAACGAAGATGGATAGTTTTTATAAAATAAATGTCTACTTTTCAAAATCTAAATCATCAGAGATGTTGATAAGATATTTATAACATCTAAAATTACCCTTTGAGAATGGATTGGTACACCCAGATTTTTTTCAGTTCGTAGAAGTTACTTTATTAAATTCGTTAGGTATAGTAAAACCATAACGATTTCTCATTTAGTTTATTTGTTGTTTGGTTATGATTGACGTCTAGTTAGTTTTTTTTAATACAAGTGCCACGAGCGTACTTTTCAGAAAGTTGCAGGAATTAATTGAAAATTCCGTTAATTGCCGCCTTGGCGTCGCGCCGTCGAAAAGTGTTAATTATTTCGCCATTTGCGAATTCAATTTACGTCCCTCGAGCATTATTGGAAATTGCCGGCTCCATTATTTCTTTTTTTAGTGACCTGCGTCGCGTCCTTGAATTAAATAAAACGGCTAAAAGCTCTACGTGATTGATTCTGATAAAAAAGAGGAATGCTTCGAAGAAAAAAAGCGAAATTCTATTAAGGCCGATTTAATTAGTTGCCTTTAATAATTCCGAAAATCTTTAATTTATGTAAATTAGTGAGCGAGAGCTTGAAACACTTGAGTTTTAAATGGGTAGCTTTTACAAGCTCATATTAATCTTACATTTTATTTATTAAAAATACTTTGATTATTTTTATATTTGCACACAATTTACGAGAATCGTTTAAAACATCTAATACAAGTAATTTTTGAATCTGCACAGCGTAATAATACCCTATTCAATTATAATATTACAATTATTTCATCATATTTACTTGTGCTGATATAATGGATGTATGTTGTTGTTTTGATCATTTTTAATGTGTTAATTATAATTACTATGTAAAACCAAAATTAATTTCCGTGTTCGCCAACGGGCATTCGGCAGAACGCTGTACAGTGATAATCAATCTGAATAATTAACGTGCGTCCTCGTTACTAAAATTACACAACAATGAAAATTAAAATCAGGGCAAAAGTGTGGGTAATTCCACCAATCTAGGCATAAATTAACTTCAAGTGTGTCGAATAACTTCGGCGATCGGGCTTGTTTGTTTGGAGCTTCGAAGGGTCCGAGGGTTAGGTTCCCGATCTGGGGCAAGAGTGCCGTTTACCATTTGAATTTATATTCACCCGTTTCTTTAGATCGATCTGTTATTTATGTAGGTTCTATTGATTTCTATAATGCTTTATTAATTTGATGGATTCTAGCGGTAATTGTATTGTCTATCGATTACGCATGTACTATTTTTTACAACTTATAATAATTCCATGATGGATATTAATAGCGTTTTGTAAATTTTTATAATTTTAGGAAAAATTAAAGTAACATCATTGCTTTAATATTTAAAAAATCGTTAAAATTTGATAAAACAGACCAAATGACCGATAAAAAATGATGTAAAGTTTACGTTATTAGTCTTCATCATAATCATCTTCGATCAATTTGGATATTAAAATAAGAGTTCCCTAGAGAAGTATTATTTGGTAAATTTTCAATTTTCTTGATGCAATAGTTTTATCCCAAACATTTATGTGAACATTATCGTTATGAAAATTGTAAATTCCCAAATTTAGAACGTACATATTGCATTTATAATATGTTACTGAAGTAGTCAACTTTATATAAGGTTAATGTTTTTTGCAAGTCAATTAATAAGTCCGGACCTGTGCCGTGTTTACTTGTGTATTTAGAGCTCTGAATTCAAAGTGCTATTCTCCGCAAATATTAAAATTTAAAATTGTGAAAATAACAATATCGAGAAGTGCGTATTTTGGAATACCTAAAAACCAACCCATATAAATGTAAGGTAAGAAGAATCTATAAAATCCACAATATTATCAACAAGCCGCACAGAGAAAAGAATAGTAATCCGCATGCGTGACTTTCAAGTGAAGACAACGCGACGCGAATTAGAAGACAGGCCCGTAATAAAACAATTATATTCCTCTGTACAATCATTTGTATTACCCATTCCGTGGCCTTAACTGTTTTGTCTGGTCAGCCACTACGATAGGCCGCGTAAGTGCACTGTGTCCCAGTAATATTATCTCTCCCTTTCCCTTTGTTACAAAAATACACAAATTTTCTTATATACACACTTAATAACAACAAAATGTCAACAAGCAGGAAAAATAGAAATAAAACAAAAAACAACCATAATAATAACTCAAGTGAAAGCGAAGATGAAAAAACGAATAAAGACATATATAAAATGCTTAAGGAACTACAAAAATCGGTACATTTCATGAGTATAAAGTTTGATGAATTTCAAACTGAAAACAAAGAATTAAAACAGTTATTGAAAGATAACAAAAAACAAAATGAAGAATTAAGAGAACGTATACAAATTTTGGAAAATACAATAGAGAAAAGTGAAAAGGATAAAATCAAAAACAACGTCATCATAATTGGAGTGCAAAAACAGGAGAAAGAAGAGAAAACGGAAGAAGTGGTATCAAAAATTCTAAAAGGACTAAATATTAACATTGAAAGAGACCAAATAAAGTCTGCAAACAGAAAAGAACAAAACAATGAAAATAGTCCAATCATTGTACAATTTAAAACAAAAGAAACGAAAGAAAAGATATTGCACGCCAGAAAAACAATTGGTTCAATAACCAACACAGAATGTGCTCTTAAAGGGAAAACAAACGAAATATACATAAATGAACAACTCACTCCATTAACAAACACACCTTTCTATAAAGCAAGAGATCAAAAAAAAGAACACAAATATAAGTTTCTATGGACAAGAGATGGAAATATATATATTAAGAAGACGGAAACAAGTAACAAAATTAAAATCAGGACTCACGTAGATTTAGACAAAATTGTCTAATCATCAAAAAAATAAAATATGAACATCACAAACTAACTTAAAATCATGTGTAATATATATTTACACAATGCTAGAAGTATAAAAAACAAATTTCATGAAATAGAAATACTACCAAAAATACAAAATAACCCGAGCATAATCGCAATAACGGAAACATGGCTAAGTCCTCATAATGAACACTTATTTAAACTACATAATTATAAAGCAGAATTCAACTCAAGAGATTCAAGAGGAGGGGGAATAGCAATATACATACAAAATGACATTGACTATAAGACCATAGCAAATAAAACAATTAAAAAAATACAATTTCTAACAATACATTTAATAGAACACAATATTACATTCACCCTTATATACAAGCCACCACACATTAACTGTAATATCTTGAAAAATACATTGAAAAATCATATTTTTAAGAAGAAGAATAATCACATCATACTAGGTGATATAAATATAAACTTGCTAGAAAAAAATAAAGCAACAAAGGAATACACAAGTATTTTAACTGAAAATAACTATAAAATCAAAAACAAAATATGTGAAAAAGAATATACGCGTCTCAATAATAATGGTAACAATGCTATACTGGATCACGTATTGACAAATAGAACTAACCTCATAAACAAAATAAAAATTTTAGAGTCAAGTATATCAGACCATAATGCCCTGAAAATACAAATAAAATTAATTAAAAAAATAAAACCAACATATAAAATTAGCACAACCATAAAAACGAACTATGAACAAATAACAAATCAAATAAACCATATCGATATAAATGAAATCAACAGTTTTAAACAACTATCAGTCAAATTAGAAAATATAATACAAAATAATCAAAAATTCAAAAATATAAAGAGAAGAGAAGAAAACCCTTGGATTAACGAAGAAATCATAAATCAAATTAACATTAGATCTAAATTACATAAAAAATTCCTTAAAAATCCCAACAACGAAATTTTAAAGGAACAATACTCGAGGCAAAAGAAAACAACCACAACATTGATAAAAAACATAAAAAAACGATATTACCAAAGAAAATTCGAAATAAACCAAAACGATCCTAGTAAAATATGGAAAATAATAAACAATCAAATCTACAAGAAAGAAAGAAAAAAAAGAAATTGATGAAATAATGAAACAAAATGGAACACTCACAAAAAATAAAACTGAGATTTCGAATGAAATCAATTATTATTTCGCAAATATAGGCAAACAATTAGCCGAACAAATCATAGATCCAAAAAAACCACCGGCTGCGACAAAAACGAAAAGGCAAATTACTGTATTGACCTTTAAACATACAAACTACGAAGAAGTTAATAATATAATAATTGGACTCAAAGAACACAAAACACCTGGATTTGACAAAATTACAAATTACCTAATAAAACAAAACAAAAGAGCACTGATACCTATACTAATTAAAATAATAAATAAAGTACTGGATGAAGGATGTTACCCAGAATATATGAAAAAAACAATTATAATACCAGTACACAAAAAAGGAAATTCAACTAACCCCGAAAACTATAGACCAATATCACTACTATCAACATTAAACAAAATACTGGAAAAAGTTATGCAAATTCAAATAAATAGGCACCTAAGTCAACATAATATTATTCAAAAACAACAGTATGCATTCCAAGAACATTCAGGAACAACGTCTGCAGCGTACGACCTAATTAATGAAATAAAAACAGCATCACATGAAAAACAAAAAACTGTCGCTATTTTTATAGACCTAAAAAAAGCCTTCGACACAATCTCAAAAGATATTATGATAGAAAAGCTAATGACAATAGGAATACGAAACAGAAAAGACATTAACCTACTGAAAACATATTTAACGAACCGACCTCAAACAACAATTATAAATAATATAGAAAGCCAACAGATGTATGCAGAATACGGAATACCACAGGGTGGCATACTTCCCCCAATATTATATATAATATACACGAATGATATGATGGAATTAAATCTCAAGGGAAAATCATACTTATATGCAGACGACACATGTCTAATATATACAGGAAATACCTACCCGGAAATACAAGAAAACATAAATTCAGACCTAAAAATTCTTGAAAATTGGTACTATAACAACTTACTAACACTAAATGAAACAAAAACAACATTTATGGTATTTAGTGCAGGACAACAACAAATAGATATCAAAATTAAATTAAGAGGACAGGAAATAAAACAAGTAAAAGAAATTGATTACTTAGGTTTAAAAATTCAAGATAACCTTAAATGGGATGGACACATCAACCACCTAATACAGCACAATACAAAAACTATAGCCTCGATCTACAAAATAAGAAACTACATACCAACAGAAATAAGAAAACAAATATATCACGCACTTTTCACATCAAAAATTAGATATTTAAGTAATATATGGGGCAATACAACTAAGAAAAATATTGGAAAACTACAAGTTCAACAAAACCGTGTATTAAAAATATTATATAAAATGGACAAAAAAACGAATACAAATGAATTATACATAAGAACGCAAGAAATGAATATAGAAAACATCATTGCACTAAATGACCTACTATTAATATACAAAATTAAAAACAAGCTTATTAAAACGAATATCACACTAAAAACAAACAAAGACATACACAACCACAAAACAAGAAGGAAATCAGATCTACGAGCAGAGAAATCCACAACCAAACTATACACACAAGCACTAACAACAGACTCAATTAAAAAATACAACGAGCTACAGGAACATGTACGGACGCTTAAATATCCTGCTTATAAATTAAAAATCAAAAACCTATTACTAAATAACAAAATATATTAATGCAGGTATTTAAAGAAGCAACCATGGATCCCTCAATACCGATAGCCCGAGACGGGTCAACTACCCACAATTCCCGAGGCGAGGACGGAGGGAAGAAGAAGATGGACCAGCGATATTATTATAGTATTAACTGTTAAACACAATAATTTATAATGATATCCTGTTTATTTATTTTTTAGAATAAATTATATATTTTCAAACGAAAAAGCGAAATAATAATCTGAGTAAAAAAATTGTTACCAAATTATTTATAAACCATAGTTTGGTCTTTGTACATTAATAAATAATATGTAAGTTAATTTTGCTCTACTTAGTATTCCATTTTTTATCTTTCTAAGGGAGATAAATATGCCAAATATCATTGTAAGTGTTCTTGTTGTTTCAGAACATATATTGAAGTTTTTTAAAACATTTAAATTTAATAGAGGTTTTTTCCTTACTTGTTAAATTTGTTTCTATATTTTGTCTCTTTTGTAAGAGTAGATTCAGTCCTGTTTAGTACTATTAGATTATTTCTTCTGTTGAGAATATCACAAATCTCCAGAAATGTATTGTTGCTGTATCACCTGAATTTTGATTCATCTTTTTTAATTTATTATTATATACGGGAAGCCCCTTTATACAATATAATACATGTTGTGACATTAAAACTAGTGAAAAAAAGTACAAAACTTAATTCGTGAAATTAAAATAAAATAAGATTAATACATTTATTTAAATGCGTTGCGTTTAATATTAAATTTGAAACTTTGGAAGGAGCTATTGAATAGGTCAAACCATTCATAATCATTATAATTATTCGCATATCTCATAATACGGGCTACAGAGTTATTACGACTGAAATTGGTTGTATAAACTTACTCACGAAATAACGGTCGAGATCTTATGTGCTAAAATAAATGAGCAATCAATAGAGTCGTTGATTAGTTTGTGTAAAATACATAAATCGGAGACGATTCTACGATCTTCAAGAGAGTGCATATGTAATATATTTTTAATGCCAGTATAATTTCCAAGAATATGGGTCATACCTAGTTTATATTTTATTGAGCGAAAAAAATTATTTTGAACAACTTCAAGAGATTTTGTATTAGCAAGGGTATAAGGTGACCATATTACACATGCATACTCCAGATGGCAACGGACTAAAGCGCAATACAATATTAAAATGTTTACCAACGTGCCATACAAACTCCCACATTTTTAGTGCTTTATTTCTAATGTGAGTTATATGTGAACTGAAGGATAATTTTTCATCAAATAGTACTCCTAAGTCTTTAACTTCAGGTACATATGAAATGGGGAATGAATCAATTGTATAAATGAAATTCAAATTAGAATTTCGCTTAAAAGAGATTGAATAGCATTTATCTGTGTTAATAGAAAGTTTGTTTAATATACAGTAGTCATTTATACGATTGATGTCATCTTGAATTAATCTACAATCATCGATATTATTTACACGTCTGAATATTTTTAGATCGTCAGCGTAAATAAAAAGTTACAATTTTTTATTACATCTTGGATATCGTTTATAAATAGTACGAATAAAATTGGCCCACAGTGTGAACCCTGCGCAACGCCAGAAGTCACAACAATATCCTCTGAAACTAAATTATTAACGCACACTTTTTGTGTTCGATCTTCTAAAAAAGATTAAATCCATGAAAGTGTTTGATGATTAAAACCTAAACTACATAATTTATCAAATAAGGCGGCGCGATGATTGACTCTATCAAACGCTTTTCGAAAATCTGTGTGTATAGAATCAACTTGGATGTTCTGATCTAAAGAATTTGACAAGTACTCTTTATAGCAAAGAAGATTACTTACAGTTGATCTTTTTGCAACACATCCATGTTGTTGTGAAGATATTAAATGAGAACACATCTGAACCAAATCGCTGGCAAATAGTTTATCAAGCATTTTTGGAATTGTTGCCTCAATGCAAACGCCTCTATAATTCTGAATTAAATTACGCTCACCGGATTTAAATATTGGTATTAAATAACTTAATTTCCATCTATGGGGAAATTTGCCTAACTCTGGTGACTTAGACATTAAGTCTTGAATAGAACCACATAATGAATAAATACAATTCAACAGAACACAATTGCTCGGTTTAAGATGTAAAATAAGATTAAATACCTCTTCTTTATTCACACAAAGTTTATTATTATTTACGAAATTTTCGAAACAGGTAGTATGTCTGAGTGAGTGTTATCAACAGTATAAACAGAAGAAAAAAAAATTGAGAATAGGTTAACTATGTCCTTACCTTCTAATGCAATAGTATTTTCATACATCATAACAGAATGAATCGCATTATCATTTTTCTGATTTCTTACGTACTTCCAGAAGTTTGCAGGATCAACAGTAAGTTCTGATTCTATATTTTCTAAGAAATTTCTGTAACAATTAATCGATAGTAATTTACATTTACTTCGTAGATGGTAAAACTGAACATAGTCAAACGATGATTTTGTCTCCTTGAAGCGTTTATGAACTTGTTTTTTCCGACGTAAAGTTGCTATAAGCTCATTTGTCATCCAAATAGGGTACTTTTTCCTTGGAGATATTACACGATTAATTGTTGGGATGTAAGTTTTTAAACCATAATGAACTATTTCATAAAATTTGTCAACAATTAGGTCTATATTCGCAGTATTTAGTAAATTTATCCATTGATCCGAATAAAAAAAATGAACTAAAATATAAATTCAATGACTAATAATTAGCAAGGTGATATAAATATATTAGTTTGTTACTTATAATTTCATTATAAATTTTGTGAGAGAAGGAAATTTAAAACGCGGAATGATGTTGAATTAGATTTAAAAGAGCGTCATCAGACAGTCTGGCTTCAGCATGAGGGATATTTGAAAAAAGCAGGTCTAAAAATATACCTCTTGAGTTTGGAAATGTATTAATTTGAGGAATATTTAAAAAAAATATAGCTGTTAATAATACAATTAACTTTTAAATCCGAGGGATTAATAGTGTGAACAATCGCTCCGTCTTTGTTCCATTTTACAGTCGGTAAGTTGTAGTAACAGGATATAACTACTTTAGGATTAATATAATTTTCGAAGATTTGTTCAAGGATTACAGTATGGTTGGTGTACTTATCTATAGCTGACCCAGGTGCGATGTAAACACCTCCGATAATTATAGTAATGTGAGCAGTCTTTAAAGCAATAAAAATGTGTTCAATTTCTGAATTGCTTGAAATGAGAGATGACGAATAGCTTTGTTTAATGGCGATTAAAATACCCCACCCCCCTCTAACGTTACCAGATACAGTACGGTTTGTTCTATATACATTATAGTTATTCAATTGTAATTGAGCATTTGATAAATCACTGTATAACCTAGTTTCCGTTATAATGATTACATCATAATCGTTGTTATTAACAGCAAGCATAAGATCAATTAACTTGGTTCTTATACCGCCACAGTTTTGATAGTACACATTTAGTTTTTTGGGGCTCCAGAAATGCGAGATTTGACCGTAGTGATGTAGGGAATGTCATTATTGAATTTGATAATTAAGTTTTGTTCACCATTTGATTGCCTTTCAATAAGTTGACTTTTTATTTTCTTAAAATAATCCATTTGCATTTTAGTACGATCCGGTCGGAAATGATGAGAAGTGGAAGTATCATTGATGTTGCTCCTTAGAACTTCTTTCGCCTCTGCTTCATTCCTGAAGATAATTTTCAATGGTCGGGGTCTGGAATCAACATGAGTTTTGCCTAGCCTCAAAATTTTATGTGGTTTGATATTTACTCCACGGGGTTCCAAAATCGCCTGTACGGTTTTGTGATCATCTTTCATTTTATTTTCGAGGTCGATTGAGGAAGATTCAGGTATATTAAATAACAAAACATTGCATAATCTAGTCTTCCGGTCGGCAGTTTCCTTTAGTACATCTTCAATGTAAGAATTACTTGTAGATACAAAGTCGGCATCGCCACCTCTTAATTAAGTCATGCTTACATTCTTCAGTTTTGTTAAACGAGACTCTAGAGTATCTAGGAGTTCAATAATGGTATTTCTTAATTCAACTTTGAATTCTTCAAATTTTCCATCCAGTATTTTATTAAGAAGTTCGACAGTAATTATTTCACTCACAGGCTCATTACTGGAGTAAATGCATTTTTTACATACCCATCCTGATTTTGTGTTATTAATAAAAGATATTTCTATTTTCTTGAGATCCGAACATCTGACATGCATTGATTTCCTGCATTTTCCATAACATTTTATAGATGGGGTATTTGGAGTAACACCTTGGTTACAAATACCACACTTGTTAACCATAGAGGATATTTGTTGTTATTTAGAATATTAAGTTAAAGTTAAAAATTAAATAGGAGTGGAGTCGGACAGGGTGTATCCCGACGGGGCCTATCGTGGTGACTAACAAAATCGACAAACGAAAAGGGCCACGGATAGGATTCTATGTTAAACAAAGGAAAGTTGTTTAATTGAAATAAAAGTAAAAACTAAAATAAATATCAATTTCTAAATAATTTGAGTCCGGTCTTGTGGAAGAGAGGAAACTGATTCGGCGTAGCGCAAAGCAGATTCAGCGCTATTAATTCGGGCGGCCGCCGCAAAAATGTATACAAAGGAATAGGTTATGTACTTTTTCGAATTTAAATCTACTATAAATACTCACGATTTATGGATGTGCATGTGTATATTATATGGAAAATATTACCAAATATTCGTATATTCACGTTCGCAGCAGAATAAACGTATTAATATAGCTTAAAACCTGAATCAAGATATCACAATTAAAACACAACTTTTCACTATCAATATCAAAATAATATTTTCTTTGTTGTAGTATCTGAAATTATTGAAATAAATGTAATGAATAACATTATAAGTTTTTGTAAGAGGAACAAAATATTATGCAGTAATCAGTTAGACTTTCGCAGTTTATGCCTTAGTCAAAAAGATATTAGAAGTATTAATATCTAAATTATATACTTTTTCTTTCGATTGATTGCGGACATCGTGATGTTTCGTTGCGAAAGCTATCCTAATACATTTATTACTCAATAGTTAGATTTATTTTAATGAATAGAAACAGCGGATACTATTTAACGAGATGTATCATCTGAAGCTAAATATTGTCATGAGGTACTGCAAGCATCAATTATCTGTTGTTATTCTTCCATTATGTTAACGACCTTTCCCGATATTTAAAAAGCAGAAAATTGGTGTTATGTGATACCACTTGCACTAAAAACTCAAATTTAGAGTCTGTAAAAATAAAGAGTTACATAGTGAATGGTTCCGTAATCAAGTGGTTTCACCATAATGAACTTCTACTCTCAATGGCTATCAAACTGGAGAGTACATCGAAAAATTAAGGTTATACTAGTACCAAATTTTTGGGTCCATATTTAGATTCAAAATTCAATGGACATTCTCATGGTGATCTCCTAAACTGTGCAGAGTAGCTTCGTGCTATAATACGAGGATTGTTATTTATATAATGAGAACTGGCAACACTGGTATTGCCAGGTGAAATCTGACATTTTCATCGTAAAGTTTGATATTTTAGACGTGTAAGCACTATTTGTGTTGTTTACAGTAGGTTGGAAATTACATCTCGCCCAAAAGATGGAATTAACTCGCGAAAATTTTCGAGTTATGATTTATTATGACTTTCGACGTGGTCTAACTCAAGAATAGTGCATCAATCAACTGAATTCAACGTTTGGTGATAGAGCGCCATCCACAGCCTCTGTATATCGCAGATACACTGAATCCAAACGTGGAATTAATTCGATCGCGGACAAAGTTAAAGAAGGTCGGCCAAAATCGGTCGTTGTGCCGGAAAATATCGATGTAAAGTAAAGTAAGTAAGGTGTTTTCGATTTCTCCTACTTTTTTGGTAGCTACCTTTTAATTTGACTATATTTTCTATAAACAAATTGAAATTGGATTATGCGATTCACCTGAGGTTATTGTAGACTTATATGATTGATGTGCTAGGGTTTCTTTCAGGATATATTTTGTTCTGTGCATTCATGAAAGTTTTCATATTCTAACCTTTTCAAAGATTCTGAAATCATCATTCTATTATATAGAAATTTGTTGTTGAGTTACGTGAAGATATGATTAAAACTTGATTAAAACACTAACCCTTTTTTTACAATTAATTTTTTTTTCGCTAGATGTACATTTTGGGTAATATGCACCCATTATCAATAGCTTATTATTTATAGTGCTTATTATGCGTTTGATAATGACAAGCTGAAGTTGTCGAAACTATAGTAACAAGTGTTATTAAAAAAGTGATATAAACAAAATAATTCGTTTTATTTTGAATATTTTGGTCCTTTTTCGGCCGAAATTCTTTCAAATTTTTCGTTCCAAAGAGAAATTTGCTTCTTCATCATTAAATTTAGAATTTCACTTAATACAATACAGTATATGATTTCAAAAATGTTTTACCACACAGTGGCTTCGTCAGATAGATGAAAAATTATTGTCACAATTTGCAATTTGGACTTATATACTAGGTTGAGTGAGCGAGTTGAGACATATTAATAGGGGGTGTTTAGTTGTGATTGGCCGGCCTATTGAGATATGGAGTTTTAATAAGTAACCGCCTCATAAAAACATATTTAGAATATCCGAAGAAAGTTTTCCCTCCTCTATCATCTATCCCCAACATCTGCTTCAGAAACTACCACTCTTCTCTCTCCAACCTTTCCTACCTCCTGATCCCCGTACTTTCTTTCCTTACAACAAGATCGATCTCACGCACGCATTCCATAGATCGCACGTCACACCAATTTTTCTCTCTTTCCTCACCTTCCCTTGCACCAAACTGACATGCTTATCATAACTTCCTGAACTCTTAAACATACTTGAACACTTTCACCCTCTCGAACACCTCCTTCTATTCTAGCTCAGTTATGCTACCCTCCTTTCATTCATTCCTAAACCTAATCCACTTTGTTTTTCCAACGGTTGTTGTGTGCGGTACCACCAGTTAATCCTTAAAATTAAAACTCCTGAAGATAGGAAATGAGAAGTCGTTAAAACTTCGAGATTTGCAAAATTAAATCACGCGAGAAGAACTCTACCATTGCCTCACTCAACCCTCCCCTTCTCAGACATTTTTTTAATCTTTTTCTTGACCCTGAGACATTCGCCGGTTTTAGATCTAGAAAATTCTCTTTATTTCATCTCACGTTCTACGACCCTGGACATAGTAAAGATCTGGTCCCTCGCTCCTGAGCTCTTCCTAAAACGTCCCTGTATCTCTGGCACCTCCTTTTCCAGCCTGTTCTACCCCAACGTTATCCCATAGATAGAGCATAATGCTCCACCCTTCCACGATACCGGGATCTTCTATTTTCCTCTCCATATCCATTTCAAAATCTCCCTGAACCTTCTATCCCCATCATTTCCTATTTCCTTCCTCAACTCCGCCTTCAATCCATCAGGTCTGCTCGCTTTCCCTCTTTTTAACTTCACTATCTACCCTGTGAAGTCTACCACCGCTCCCCTTTCTCCCCCTTTATAATTTTTTTAATAACATTAACTACTTTCTTGTTAACTTTCAAAACTATTGCAGTAATGCATACATTTAAGTAAAATTTTTTCAAAACATAAAACTTACCCATAAAGGTCTACAGTTCATCTTCTAGAGGTTGTGAAATGGTCTACTAATAATGTCAATAAAAATGAATATTTTAAAAGCAAAAATTGTTTTTGTTTTAAATTAAATATAACGTTTTTTTTCTTGATTTCTATTTTTTTACAAAATCTAAATCATTTTACTATATTTCCATGTAATCCCATTTAAAGCATTTTACTGAACAGCAGTTTGGCGATTCACTTAACGATGACAGCCGCCAGTCTATTTGATCAACTGTTGATCATTTGTTTTGAAATGTTCAAACATGCCTTATTGAATTCGCCTAACAACGCTTGCATTCTGATAAATATAGTGGAGTAAATAAGCATCATCCATGAATCTTCAATGTTTGACAATATAGTTCATCATTTATTATTAATCTCTGAAGCATAAACTGATAACCAAATTACCTTTTAATTCCAGAAGATTGTTGACATCACTTTTAAATTAAAACTGACTACTTTAATTTTCTTGGTTTTGTTGGATTATCAGCATGATGGCACTAAAAAGACTGAGTACTTTTTAAAAAAGTTTGATGGAATTTTAAAGTTATATAAATCCTAATTAATTGATAGGTAAGCAGGGTTGTGTGAAATTACCAGAAATTACTTCTCTAATTTGTTTCGTTTTAAAGAATACCTAAATTTCAGCTCTAATTATTTTCGAGATAAGACGTCATTGGTAGTTCTTTAATGGACCACCCTGTATATAATTTCATATTTTATGTAGACATAAAATTAAAATAAATATAATAAATACAATAAGGTTTATCACTTTTAAGTAATCATTTAATTAATAACATACAATATTAAATGTTGTATACTTGTTAGTAATCAACGTATAAATTGTTTGTTTTCAGTGCCCTAGATAATATTTTCTTACGATCTTCCCTATAAATTTACTTGCGCCCTGTAGATCTATAGAGATTCCCTTGTAAATTGTGTCTTTTACGCATCGCCCATTCCACGGATTAATTTATATCCCTTAATTGTACAGTAGGGGCAGTTGACCCTGAATCTGCTAAAACAGGAGGAGGATTTAAGGCGGTATTGTTTGGACGTGATTTATGCCAGTTTGAACGTATTAATTATAACGGATAATAAATGTAAAACGGGTTATAAATGATTCTGAACGCGTGCCCACGATAATTCGTATGGGTCTAACCTTTACTGGGCGGTATGATTAGAAAACCAATTAAACTTTACAATAATCTTGAAATATATATATATGAAGATATTATAAGATAAATGATTAAATTTAAATTTTATTATATTTAAGAGGAAATTACTTTTGATCGAATCAATTGTGACTTACGACATTTTGTTTTTGGGTGCACGACGCCGACGTGGAAATTGAGTTATAAGACTAGACGAGAGTAGACGGTGTATCGTATATCATGTGAAAATATTGTCAGAGTAACACGATTTAAAAGCAAGGAAGGCTTTCAATGTGAATTTAATATTGAATAAAATCATCAAACTAGAGTGAAGAGAGAGGTAATGCAAGGATAGAGACACAAGGTGAGTAGTTTTTTTTACAGCTTTTAAAAAAGTAACTTTGAGCCCGAAAGAATTTATTTGACGCAAAGAAATCGCCAACATTTAACGCCATCGAAATCCTTCCCCACAGGAAGTTAATCCTTAACAATCCGAGACGTACAATTAATCACATACACACACACACTGTGTTCCTGGCAAAATTTGGTAAACGCACGCAAATCCTCGGGGGTTGAGCTCTTTAAAGCCCCATTAATTATATTCGATGCGTGCTCGTAGCAAGGGCTCCAAAAACCACCCTCTCGGATCTGAAATAAGCCGGTAAACACGTTCATGTTATGGAATTTCGTGCAGGTGATTATATTGATTTCGAACTGCCACCCTGCTTTCTCAGGGATTAGAGAAAGGTATTTCCGAACACTGTTCGAGGCATAATATATGTACTGTACTGCTCATTTAGGTAATGATAATCGTCATTATTGCACAAACACACAGTTCAGGGAATGATGGATAATTGGTGCTATGCACTACGTCTACAGTATCTGTGATAATTGTTATGCGTAATTATTGAATGCACCAATTATAACTAACTAATAAGATACGCAATTAATAAATAACGAAGATAGTGAGAATTCTCTACTATTTTAGTGACGAAAGAAACGATTCAGTATTACGATTTTTATAGCTTAAAACTTTAAATATTAAAAAGAAATACTGTAATAATGTCATTATAACAAAAAATAATGATAAATTTTCGTTTTATAATAACAAAATAAAAAGTGACTATCAAAAAGGCAGAAATAAAGCAGGACAAAAGCAACGTAAAACTGTTGTTAATATTTAGGAAGCAAAAACAAAAAGAGTTGAATATTATCAAAATGCGGTTTAAACTTAGACAACAAACAAAAGGGCCTATTTTAAGAAAAAAAAAACTGTGCAACAATATTAAAACTAGCAAGATAAGCACATAAATAAAATTAAAAAATAGTTGAATTATACAAATAAGTTTTTATATTGAAAATAAAAACAAATGAAATTCACTAAGAGCTAAGCTTTTGGAGAAATTGAAAAATTAAAAATGTTAATATATTAAATAACCTTTTTGAAAAGTTTTTAATTTTTTATTTCAACTCTCAATTGTTTTGTTTAAATGTAAATCGTTTATAAATTCGTCTGCTTTATGTTTTCTAAAAAAAGTCACTGCTTATGGTTCTTCCTTACTTTTTTTAACAATCTGTTACTCGAGTTGAGTTTCTATTTTTAAAAAGTTGTTTCTTAAACTCTTTTTATAATATATTCAAGTTTATAAAAATAGCTGAAATAAAAGAAGGTAATAATCATTTTTTTTAAATTCACCTGTTTCTATAAAAACTTTTAATTGTTTTACATTTTAGGTTGAAATATAGATAGTAAACTATCATTCGTGTTTTTGAAACTAAAAATACGTTTTAAACAATTTTTATGATTCATTTTTTGGTTCCAAACCGCTTACAGGAATTGTTAGGTCATAGATGCATAGAAGTATTATATTATACAGAATTATTATTTGTAAAAAAATATAATTATTATTTATTTTTAATTTTATAAATTATTCTTAAAATTCCTAAAAAAATTATGTTTTCAACTAACAGTTGAAATAACTATTCCTCGTACAGAAGCATCGCCAAAACCTCCTAGGGAAACTCACAGAAGAGCAGAATAAGATTTTGGATGTTGTTCTCACCAGTTAGTTGAATCTCACAGTGGTTTGTTTCAAAGAAAAGAATTGTTGTAAGGTCTTTCTAATCTTCGCATATCTACCCTACGATGCAACCTAGCCACCTCGTTCACATACACTGGAGCTTGTGATCAGATACTATGAAACTAACAACATCTGTCTCATTATAGGTTGTCATGCTAATGCACGCCACTCATTCTGGGGACACCAATAAAAGGGGAAAAGCTCCATTCATTTCCATTAAGATATCTGCACATATTCAATAGAGGCTGTTAAGCAACGTTTTTTACTTTAAGAAGACAAGAGGTGATTGATATCACAGTACTATTCCTCGTACAGAAGCATCGCCAAAACCTCCTGGGGAAACTCACAGCGGACTAGGATAAGATTTTGGATGGTATTCTTACCAGTTAGTTGAATCTCGCAGTGGTTTGTTTCAAACAAAAGAATTGTTGTAAGGTTTTTGTAATCTTCGCATATCTACCCTACGATGTAACCTAGCCACCTCTCTCACATAAACTGGGGGTTGTGATCAGATACTATGAAACTAACAACATCTGTCTCATTATAGGTTGTGATGCTAATGCACGCCACTCATTATAAAAGGGGAAGAGCTCCATTCATTTCCATTAAGATATCTGCATATATTCAATAGAGGCTGTGAACCACCATTTTTTACTTTAAGAAGACAAGAGGTGATTGATATCACAGTTACTAGTGAGAGTATAAGCAAACACATCTCAAACATTCCTGTTCAGATCATGATAGATATGTTACAAATTAGGTGCTAAACTTCACGAAGAGGGATCGTTAAGAACTGCAAAAAAAAACGATAAGGAACTATTTACAAAAAATTTATCGGAACGACTACAAGAAGTTGAGAAAAGTCATGCATACTAGTCGGATCAAGGAAATTCCACCAAATTTTGATAGAATAAAGAATTCAACTGGTTGAGAAAGCAAGCAAGGAAAGCGTATAACAAAGCACAACACTCCAGGAAATCATTTGGACCTGTTATAGAAAGCTTCACCGACGAAACAAAAAGGCAGTAAGGTAATGACAAAGGTAATCTAGAAAAAACTTTTGAGAACAAAGTGTGTCCACAACTACAGTCAAAAGGCTGAATAAAGTTTTCTCCAAAGACTCAAAGCTACAGCCTGGAATATTGAAAAATAAAGATGGCAGTTATAATGACAGAAACAAGAGTAAACTAAATTAAACTACAATATATAAACGAAATATGTCCTCGAAACATCTTTCCGCACAACAACATAGCACTGTGATCGGTGAAGCCTGAAGAACGTTGGCACGTGCAGTGCAGCCTGAATATGGAAGGAAATCTTATATATATAGCACTGGCACATTAAATGTTATCTTAGTTAGAATCTGGGGACAGTCAATCATTCCAAAAATTTTCCAGAGGAACATTACATATATTGTGCAGATCAAGAAGTTCATCCAGAGATATTTCAATAGGAGGATAAATACCATCTTGCTTGAAAGACAGAAACTTCAGGAATCTACGATGAATGCGGTCCAGTATGTGGGAGCAAGATGCATAAATTGGATACCACATTAAGGAACTAAGAACAAAGGCGTAATATATTTAATTGTTCCTATGTTATGAAAATTCCGACTGTGCATACATGACCCACAAATGTAAGTTTTTTGTCAAAAACAAACAAAATTTATAAAATCAACAAAAGATAATTGGCAGTCGGATATGTATCAGATGTTTTGTAGCTTCGATTTTAGTGCACAACTTGACATGCAGCTGTATTTGATTTAATATTAACCCAGGAACACCAGTTAGCCATGATGTTTAATCACTTTGGTAAATTTTCGTAAATGAAATACGATAACACTTTCAAATATTTATTTTGCCGTTCGCGACAATTGTTTCGACACACTGTGTGTTCTTCAGGCGAAGAAAAAAAAAGTCCTATAAATAATAACCAAGTAATAAATAACGTTGCCCGATTTCGAATTATGCACCAAAATGTAAGAAGCGTTATTAATAAAACCAATGAACTATTAGTATCAGTAGCTTCTCTTAACATAAACTTAATCTGTCTAATAAATTGATTAAATGAACCCACCAGAATAAAAATAACAAACCATAATAATACAAAAACAAAAATATACTATATCGTTACAGATATCCCAAACAATCTATGGGCATGCTCCAATACCAACCTGCATCTGTTGGACCATCATGCTCAAATTATAGAGATAAATATGAATACTCGGCATAACTCATTCAACAATAACACATTTAAAAAACGAAACATCAGATTGATGAATGATTATAATATTGAAGAGTTCAAATATCACCTAAAAGGAACTGATTGGAAATTTATACAAACCGAAAATATTGATTCAGTATTTAACTCATTTTAATGTATCGTGTCCCATAAAAACTAAATCGAGATACAACAAACAAAACAATTGGATAAATAAAAATATTATAAAATCTAGTATAAATTTAAAAACGACATATAAGCTGATGGTCGAAACTAAAACGGAGGGCATGAGACAAAAATGCACAAGCGTCTAGTAGAAGATACAAAACAAAACTACTTTAACGAAAAACTATGCAAGGCTCCAAACAAACCAAAGCAAATTTGGAATCTAGTAATGGAAGAATTGCACGGAGAAAAGAAATTTGAATCCATAAGTATCACTAATAACGTCGGATTAATATTAAGCGATACAAAAGAAGTTGCGAATATATTTACTGAATACTTTTCCACAGTAGCTGTTACCTGCATAACAACCAGATATATACAATGTTCTTATTAATCTAAGATGCAGCGCAAGCCCAGGCCAGGATGAAGTACCACCGAAAATATTTAAATCTGCGGCAGATGAATTAAAAGGACCACTACAATACCTAGTTAATTTGGCTTTTAGTACAGGAACATTTCCGTCCAAGCTTAAAATATCTAAAATCGTACCAATCTATAAAAAGGGTTTTAAAGTGATTAAAGATAACTACCGACCGGTAGTCATATTGAGTGTTTTTTCAAAAGTATTTGAAAATAATTTGGTACAAAGGATACGTGGCTATATCAGTAAATTCCAAATAATAAACAACGCCCAGCATGGATTCAGAAAAAATCGATTAACCGAAACAGCGAGCATCGACTCAATGGAAGAAGTAACGAATAATATTGATGAGGGAAACCATGTTGTATCTCTTTTCTCGTGCGCTTGATACAATTTAAGTGAAATTCGTATGCGATAAGTTGTTTGCGTTAGGCATACGCGGAAATACGCTGAAAGTCGTTGAGTAATTCTTAAGTGATCGGAGGTTATACGTACAGATCGGCCAAAGTAGTTCACACAAGCGTGATTTAAATAAAGGCATAGTTCAAGGCTCAACCTTAGGTCCTCTTTCGCTTCTTCTTTTCATAAATGATCTAAGAGAATTCATAAGTGAAGGTTACATAATCAATTTTGCTGATGACACCGCAAACATCTTGTCAACAAGTAGTCAAGACGAATTAGTGGATAAAATTAATATTGTTAACGAAGAAATATCTGACTGGTGCAAGAAAAATAATCTTATCTTAAATGCTGACAAAACAATTACCGTTCAATTTTATAACAGGAAACCTCCAGAAAATCCTGTTGCCAATAACTCAAATACAGTCAAATATTTAGGGAGCTATATTGACGAGAAAATTAAATGGGACAAACAGATTGATCACGTAACTTCAAAATTGAGTAGTTCTTATTACGCTAATTTAATGCAATATCTTAATTTGGGATAAAGGTGACATCACCAGGATATTCGTGGCACAAAAACGAATACTCAGACTGATATTTGACTTAAAGCAAACTGAAACCTCTCGTCACACATTTATAAAAAATAAAATACTAACTGTAGTCAGTCAATTATGCAACACGTAATGGATCTGATATAAGAGCTACGTTACACCACACTACAAAATATGAAGGATCTGCGATGTATTCGTGCATAGAATTGTTTAATAAATTACCAACCTACATTAAAAATTGTACTTGTTAAATTAGTACAATTTAAAGTTAAGTCTAAAGGAATTTCTGCTACAAAAGTGTTTTGATACCTACGATGAATACATCAACAAATATGGGACAACTCGTGAATATTTTGTGACGTCCTAGTTTTATACCGTTTTATGTTAATTTCTAGAATATCTATGTAAATGTTATCTTATTTATATTACCGTATTTAAATTTAAATTTTATGTCTATTTATTTTATTATGTATTGTTTTTATTACATCGACGCGCACATCACATAAATTGTATTGTAATTCGTTTGTGGCTTAAGTGAAAATAAAGACAATCAATCAATCAATTAACTTCATTAGTTGAATAATCGGCACGCTTATAAATGCAGTTAAACAAAATTTACGCAATATACATATGTACTTAAATTAAAAATAAAACCTAAAATGTAATATTATATTTTAGAAATTATTTCACCCATGGAGAAGAACATAATGATAAGTCCATTTAGTTCAGAGAGTGAAGAAGAATTAGTAACTAAAAATTTCAAAGAAAATCGAAAAAGAGAGAGAATTATAGAACAATATTCGTCTTCGGGAGACGAAGATACAGATAACAGTAGAGAAAAGATTGATGAAACATACGTTCAAAGAGTTCTAAAGATTTAAAAGAAATTCAAGAAAAAGATATTGTACTCAAACAGGAAATATTGTACCTTCAAAAGTTTTCCAAAATAAAGATTGCCGTTATCGGAAAGCTTGCATTAAAAATTACGATGAAAGAATATTTTGGAAAGTTTTGGTATTTAAGAGATTTTCATAAAGAAATATATTGTTTTATGAAGCTATCGACCGCATAACTGTGAAAGGAAGCTACTTTCCAAGGGAAATAAAATAAAAAACGTTAATGAGTAAACTTACAGAAAAATAACTGAATAGTTGAGGCTGTTAGTTGTTGAAAGTTCATTTTAATCACTTTGGTAAATTTACGTAAATGAAATTCGACCACTTATTTATAAACGAGTCTTTGATCATTATGTTTGCTTTGATCTCTGTTGAAACCACAGCGGAAACTTTGACTTGAGTGATTGGCTGGTTTGGACATGTTTATTAAGCCAAGTAAAACATATGTCATAGAATTTAGTGACCATCTCATTAACATCGTTACTCAACTCAAGAATACTCCAAGCAGTATTAAAAAGTTCATAATATAAGGAAATAAAATCAGCCTTATTTGTAGGAAATGAAATAGGAGCAGGTTCCAGATTACCAGCGAAGGTAATATAAAGGGCTGAGTGAAAGTTGTCCTCTCGTACTAATGGTCGGTCAGAGTAAGAAATACCTATGTCGACGTCATAGTTCGTTAAAACCAGATCTATAATACTATTGTGACTACTAATAATAGTGTTGTTGCGACGTGGTGTTTAAAATTTTAATAAAATTATCTCACTGGAAGATATCACCACTCAAAGGCAGATGTTTAATTTGTTGTTTAAATAAAAACAATTCGTTGCACGTTTAACTTGGTATATTAAATATTCAAATTAATAATTACAAATATTACTCGTATTTACAGCACAGTCAGTTTTTATATTTAATGCGTATAAGTTTAGATGTTTATCGCTTGAAAGTTAAAAGTATATTCCGTCTTAAAAAATTACAAAATATGAATGTGGAAATGTGTATAGACATGTGGGGGGAAAGTCGCTGTTATTGGTCACTCGTATGTCGGGGGATGATCCCAAAATAGGTGGTGGTAAGAAATTCCTTGGATTGCAATTTGCATTTTTCTCCGAAATATGGCCGATGAGTTTTTTCTGAATTACGAATGACCAAAACAACTCCCCTGCTGTGCGAAAATTATTCTACCCTAATAAATTTAAAAAATACAAAGAAACGGTTCGTAACAGTGTTGTGCTGTTGAATGTTAAGTATTTCTAAAAAATAAAATATGTTATGAAAATGAACAAATGAAATACTAAAACAATGATAATTGGAGAGGAGCAAAAGATGATAAACATAGAAATTGAAGGGAAAAGTAGAACATGTATCCACATACAAATACTTAGGAATAAATATAGACAGCAAAGGAACACAGGAACCGGAAATAAACACAAGAATAGAAAAAGCATCAAAACTATACCACATATTAAGAGATGGATTCATAAACCATCGATAAATATCAAAAAGCACCAAAACAAAGATATTCAAGTCAATATATAGACCGGTGCTTACATATGACTGCGAATCGTGGACGCTAACCAAGAGACAGGAAAGCATGGTACAAGCTGCTGAAATGAAATATCTAAGAAGAGCCAGAAGAGTGATCAAAAGAGATAGATTGAAAAACACAGAAATAAGAAACGACCTAGGTATACAGTCTACAGTTTAGAGTTCATAGAACAAAGACAATTGCACTGATGGGGACATCTAAAAAGAATGGAAGAAGCACGACAAGTGAAAAGAGTATAGGGAGCAAAAACACAAGGAAAAAAGAATCGAGGTAGATCCAGACTACCATGAACAGAGTGATGATAAGAGCAATAGAGAAGAAAGGAATAACATGAATTGAAGCAAAAAAGATATCGGAAAATAGAGAACAGTGGAAAAATATTTGTGAAAAATAGGAAAATAGAGCGAACACCTTTGTGGTTAAACAGTATTAGATTATATAAATCAAACCTCTACTGTTCTAGCCGATCAAGTTACGAAAGGCTTTACGGATCATTGATTTTAAAACATATTAATTCCCAGATTTGAAATGATCTATCTATCTCTTATAAATAATATAATAATATCTCCCAATATTGTGCTGATAAGAATCAAAATGTTAAGTCTATTATTAGTTGCGACAATTATTATTTTTAAAATAATTGTCACGCTTAAAATATCCAGTCATAGCTCGGTATTACGATTGTTGTTCGTGATATCCAGAATGTTTTGTCTATTTAACATGTTATTATTCGTCCCTAGAAATTCTCTACTGTCTATTCCTTAGTCTAGTTGTAGAGTATATTTTTTTTACTTTAGTCCTTCATTAAACATGAAATATCAAATAAAATTAACAAATCCAACAAAAGGCAAACAGAAGTATTTTAAAAACATAGTTTACGGGAAATTAATTTGAATGTTTAATAGTTTCTATTGTACTTTTTTTCAATAGAATAAATTTTCATATAATTTAATAGTATTCTTGGTAATCGATGAAAAGTGAAGATGAAAGAATAGTAGAGCTACAAACTGCCGCCTTATTTAAATTACAAATAAGGTAAAATTTTATAACATTCCTAAAAATCGAATAAAATATGTTCACTCTTTATTCGTATTGCTGATTACCTTAACATCTATTGATCATCCGCTCCTAACTATCTAAAATATGCAAAAAGGGAAATATTCAAGTACCCACTTTACGAACTAGGCGAGGCGAGTAAATTCTCTTAGTTTAATATAAAATTCTGCATAGAGATAATAAGCAGCGCGGCAATTTGGGTCATCCGAATGCACATGTGAAAATGCGGAATGCTCGCTGTGAAGAGGGAAACTTCCTCTGTGTTTTGTAAAGGTTTCCCGTTTGCGGAATCTGGGGCGAGTGTTGCTCGTTATCAAAAATAATTTCGTCCACCGAAAAAGGGCTAGGTAAATAAGGCGGCGGTCTGTGCAGAAATGTATCTAAGTAGGTCAGGAAGGTTTAATTCTTTTCTTTTTTCACCCCCGTGAAACGTGCAACCGCGGATACATATCTAATGAGCAGGAAATTTAAAACTTCTCCCTATTGAAAAGAATAAAATGTGCGATAAGGGTTTTATCGTAATTTTCGATCGAAAGGTAATGGATTCATGTAATTTTTGATTGAACACGTTAGAAATACATCTGATCTAGTGTCTGTTTTAATATTTTAAAGCCTGTTGCTTTGAGAGGAAATGTGATAATGTACTCTACTTAAATTAAAGTGCATGCTTAGAAACATTCAACACGAACGATTATCCACTTGAAAATGTTGGATGACATTATCAGTAAGAACACTCACAGGCAACCCTTATTTTAGAGAAAAAGTTTTTATTCATTTATATACTTATTTATTACTTATATCAAACATACGCATAAAATAAGTATCAAATAAAATAAATAAGTATCAAATATAGAATATAACAATATAGTATAAATTGTAACAATACTAAACTAATAACAATTACATCAATAATGTTTCGGTTTTGATACATGTCTAGTTTTAACCAACTATCTTCAGTTTAAACATTAGATACCATTTGATTGAAGACACTTCAATTGCCATTAAAAAAATGTAAGTGAATCGATTAAGAAATGACTTAAAATTCAACCCTTGTAGTTTCTTTTAATTTTTCTATTTTTTCTAATATATTTGTACATTAATATTAATCAAGGGGTGACATTTTCTAATAATATAATATTTATGAATATTATAGAAACTCAAGTTGTATATTACTAAAGAGTCTGTTTGGATGATCTTGCAAGAATGAAACTTCGTGCGTCCAATTTGACAAACGCCACCGTAGAATATAAACACTAAATTGATTATTAATGATTCCGCATTGTTTATAAATTTGTATGGTTTTGTGTTGACGGGGTGGCTGATAATATCGACTGCTCCTCAGTTTAACCATTAATCATCAAAACACGAATTAGTAAAATCAACACGTCTCGCCGCCTTGTGCTCATTAAATAATCAGAGGACGTAATATCGAGTGTTTGCCAGTGGATAGGGTAGTGAGAGTGGGAAAGAGACGATGGGATCAAGGGGTGGCAAACATTTATAGGGGATGAATCAAAGCAGAGCACAAACAACGCTAAAAGGCGAACGTTACCCTCACACATACTAACACTGGTGCGTGTTAACACGTATCACACAAACGCACACAGAGAAAAGCTTCAATTCCCCCAAGGCGTGATCTCGGGGGTAATTTTGGTAGTGCTGCGTTTTCCGTCCATCGACATTCGAAACCGCCTTGTGGGTACTCGGTAATCAAGAAATAATCAATGTTTAACGAAGCTTATATTTACATAAAAAATTTAAATCAACAAGTTATAATATTGACTAAATATATTTTTATTTTAACAACAATAGATGACACCTTTATGGTATTATCGTTTCAATATTTTTATATGTTTCTTGTAATTCTAAAGGTAAATTAATTTATGCACACATATTTTATCATTATCGAGGATCTAGATTAATTCTGTTTTAACATTAATTCAATATTTTTGTGTTGATTACATGAATATACAAAATTCTGAATACATCTAAAATGGCTTCACGTAAAGTAGTATAGAGGATAATAAACGAGTGAAATTAAATTCTTGTAATGGCACTAATGTTTTAACATTTCCTTTTCGTGCAATTACACTACATCGTAATGAATTTTAGCCAAGACAAACGTTAATGCGTAAAGTATTTACGCTTTGGATGGTAGCGTATTTAAGCAATTTTAGAAAATGATAAATTAATTTTAAACTTTGGAAATATGTTATTTTTAATTTTGAATGATTTTTCTAAATTTTGCAGTATTACATAATTTGTTTTTATTTCATTTGATTGTTAATTGCATATTATAAACATTAAGACTTTAACATCATTCAAATTTCAAAACTGCGGTCTCCTACAAATAGTCTCCCCACAGTTATGGTTAATAACAAGTCTTAACACAGATATCCTAAGCGGAATATAAAAATGCTATTGAAGCCATTCCCGAGAGTGCAAGAACCTTTATTCGTGCACAAATTACAAACCTAATAACAAGTCACATTAACTATAATAAATCACAAAAATCTGAATTTCTTAATATACAGAAAACCACAAATGAATTTCCTTCTTCCTAATTAAAAAATCAGACAAAGGCAACGCAACTGTAACATAAATAAATTAGATTAGATTGAAAAAATCTTAAAACTCATGAATAACACTGAAATATATTTCAAACTTAATAAAAATTCTATCACACGTATAGAAAAATGGCACAATGAAATGAAATGAAAGTTTTAGAATCTGACATTTAAACTAATCTTTAAAACATTACAGTCCCCCAAATTCTATAGGCTTTCTAAAATTCATGAAGATAATACTCCTCTCATACTTATAATTTCAATCTTTAATTAAGTGTTTTATTTCAAGCATTAACTGTCCTACTTCATCATCTTTTATCGAGTCCAACAAATTTAGAATAAAAGACTCTTTTGTCAAACAAATTCTTTACCCTCTTCAGGGGACATGGCACCAAGTTGGCTACTTATAACATCCAATTGATCTACTATTTGCTCACTAAATTGAAAGATTTACTCAATTGCAATAACTGCGATACATAATATGTTGGTCAAACTTCACAAAAACTCTAAGGACTCATAAGAACGATATATCGGGTTCTATGTTGGGCAATCAATGTTAACTTTACCTTACAATGAAATATGAAAAATAGATTAAATAATGAATAAGATCCATAGTATAGAATATATTTAGAATAAAACTTAGAACAGATGGCCTTTAAGTTGAGTTGAAACTCTATATTATATATAATTAATAATAAGTGGTTGATTTTCAAATTTTTATTTATCTCGCTACAATTCTTTTGCCACACTGTGGCTTCTTCAGATGAAGAAAATATTCAAGGTGAAGTTTACAGAGTGTGGAGAGGATCTGGCATTGGTTAAATATCTGTTGGGAGTGAACTAGCCAGTAAGTATTGTTTATTAATAAAAACTGGAATGAAAAACGAAAGGAAATAGATTATAGATCCGGTGAAGGAAAACGGTGGGTGATGGGGGGTTATTTTAATGATATGGGGAAGCGGGTGCTGGGATTAGCGATGATGGTACAATGATTAAAAGAAGTTGAAAGGCAATGAGTGTTTCCATACGATGCGTATTGGCGAAGAAGCACGAGACGGTAGTAAGAAATAAGAATTATAGTATATATGAAGAAAGAATGAGCGAAAAATTAAGAATGTGTAGAAGTGAATTTTCTAAGAAATGTAAAGAGAAGGAGATAAAAAATGGAGATAAAGCAGTGGACTTTCATGCGGGATAGGAGATAGATTTATGATTGAAGATTTTATGAATGAACAGGTGAAAAAAGCTTTTGGTGAAATAAAACAAGAAAAAGCAGCAATCATAGATGGACTAAGAGCTGAGATGTGGAAGGAGTAAATTAAGAGAAAAAAAAGGTTTAAGCAGCTACTAAAGCAGATATGGAGACAGACTAAAATACTGGCATTATAGATAGTGGGAATTATGTGTCCAGTTCACAAAGGAAGAGATATTGCTGATGTAGAAAGTGATAGAAGAGAGCAGGAGTGTGTAAGTAGTGTTTTGGGACTTAATACTAGCGTATGATACAGTGAGAATTTCCTAGAATGTCTGAAACGAACTGGATGATAATTAGAAATAAAGAAAGGAAGAAAAGTGTAAAAAAATTAAAACGAAAAGTAAATTAACTAAAAGGATTAAAGCATTCAAGTATTTAGGATTTAAGTTTGAAAGTACAGACAAATGTAAAATGGGTGCGAGAAAAAGCAAGGGAAGTGTGGATTCTTGTAAAATAAAAGTGGGAAGAATGTTTAGTGAACAATTTTCGAATGCCACGGGATGCATGTATGAATTTTAAATGTATGTTTAAGATAAGGAACAAAGGTGTATGAGTACATAGAGAGAGCATCTATGGTTTCTGAAACATATGCTGGTTGTTGGAAAGTAAACTCCAGGATACATAGTGTTTCATAAATATAATAAGTCAGCAGTCTGAGGCATGGCGAAACTAGCGTGTTATGAATGAAGTTGTGTGCATTAGAGGAGGAGATACTGGTGAAAGAGGTAGGGAAAATAAAAAATTATGGAAACTATGTATTTTGTTTGAGTGGAAAGGATAATTGGAAGCATTTGGCTAAAAAGTGCGAAGGAGTATGGAAAGAAATAAGCTAACACAATGGATGTGTGAATATGGTGACGAAAATTATTTTAGGTATTATTATATGCGCATTTCTCCCAGCACGTCGCATTATTTCTCATCAGCTTAGGGAACCTTACTTTACGAAGCCCTCTATTATTTCTCAGGAAATTCCCATTTTTCGACGATGTTTGCCATTTTTGAATTTTGTTGATTATAGCGTCGTCTGTCACGAATACAAAAAAAATTTTTTTTATTTTTTCCCGGAGTATTCAAATCCGAACAAAAGTTGGGGTTCCTATTTAACTTTTCTATTTCTTACCCCTTACCCCCTAGGGAGTTGAGGGTAGTGGATTGTGTTTCATATCATTAGATAGGTGGCGAACAAATTTTAAATATATTTTTTTTTATTCGATGTCTAGTTTTCGAGATATTTCAATGTCACTTAAATTGAACACCCAGTATAATACTTATATCAGGCCAATAAAAATTCAAATTCAAATGATTTTGAGGTATTTGGCAAAGTGTCGGAAAGATAAGACACATGTCGCTTTACATGCTTGTGGTACCTTATTATACACTCTAGCAATTTGTATTGAAAATGATCTTTTTTGCAAAAGCTGATTTGTTTTGAAGTGGAGTTAATAAACTTCTAAAGTGTACATTAAGTGGTACAGATAAGGCGGAGTTTTATATTGAATTAACTCGTGGCAGAGTATGCATAATGTAGTAGACGGCGATCACTCATCTTTAGCCAACCTCTCTCTTATATGCTAAAAAAATTTAATACCATAGATATTAAAAGAAGAGGACTATTCTCTCTCGGGCCTTTTTTGGTCCAAATAAAGTAGCTTCAGTTTTAGAATTATTAATTAAGACAGAGTGCTTATTGCATTTTTCAATAATTTTACTCAAGTCAGAGTTAATTTTAGTGCTCATTGTAGTAGCATTCTTTTCAGCAAATGTATATAACAATTGAGTTGTTTATGTTAAGACTTGAAAAAAATTGTGATATTAAAAATATTAAAAATCCCAAGATGGAGCCTTGTAGTACACCTAAACTAGTTACGAGTTCATCCGAAAAATTGTTTTTCAGTCTTACAATTTGCGATCGATTGGTTAAGTTTAAAGAAACTAATAATTAACTGACCAAAACCGTCCTATACATAGCAAGCAGTGTACTATGATTTAGAGTATCAAAAGCTTTATTTATTTATTTATTTATTTATACATCTTTGTGCCTCTATCTTAAAAAAATGTGTATACAACAAATCAACTAAAAAAAAACGTACTTCAAATTTTGGGCGAAAGAGACACGGGCGGAGTTCACAATAACAAAGTGTTATTCCACTCTAACCCTTTATTTTCCATGATGCCGAGGGAACTTATATCCTCTTGCACTTCCGGATTCATTTTTAAATGCTTCTATTTACTATTTTTGTTCCCTTTTAGGAGAGACTTTTTTGGCTGTTAATGTCAGCATGACATGAAAAGTCTAAAAGTATTATTATTAACGTAAGGGAGCCTTGGTCCTGGGAGATAATTATAATATCTGCGATGCCGGTTAAAGCTATAGAACAACTATAGTGTTTTCGAAAACAAGACTGTGTGGCAGGTAGTATAGAGTTACGAGACAGGTAATCATTAATTTGAGGTTAATCACCTTTTCCAAAATTTTAGAAAAAATAAGGCTTTCTTTGGTATAGGAATAATGTGGGATGTTTTCCAAACTGATAAAAAATGTTCATGCGAAAGCAAATTGGTTTAATTCAGAGCAATCTGTAGTAGTAGAAGGAATGTAGTTATTGATCATATTAATACGGTTGAGTTTTCAACTTCAGAGTTTTATATAAATATGTAAAAATTATGTTTGTACATTATTCTTGATAATGGCCCAGTGCCGAAACTAGTCGAATATAAAATAAATAATTTAGTGAAACAAACCAAGGGAATTTTTTCAACAACCTATTATTCAGAGTTGATACCACGACCAATATTAAGTTTTAGTAACTCCTTCCCTAACACTTTAGAATTATTTGCTTTTAAACTATACTCAAAATATGTTTTCTTTTCCTTATTAATACTAGAGATCGTTAAATTACGAAGGGATTTGTAATACTTTCAATGATTCGAATCTCGTGTTCTATTGAATCGATTGAGGGCATTATTTCCGATGTCTATTAATTTTTTAATGCTATCTGTCAGCCATATCTTTTTGTAAATGTTGTTGTTTTTAAAGGTGCATGAAATAATAAATATTATCATCTTAAGCTAATAGAGTAAACAAAGTCAAGGTTACAATTGGGGAGGTCATTGTTGAGATCATACATATTAATTTCTCTAAACGGTCTGTAAGTAACTATCGTAAGCAATATTAAATACAGTACAATATTGTTTTATAGTTAGGTATTTTTAATATTAGTATACTATTACAAAAAGATTATTATATTATTTCATAACGCATTTCAATTTTATATTAATTTTCAAAAAGAACCTAATTCAGGATTCAAACTCTACGCTAATGTTGGAATAATCGTTTGTTAAAGCTAAGATCATGTAGCCCTAGAGTAATTATCGCGATTTACTTATAGTATAAATTCCGTTTTAGTAAATATTCAACATTGCAATAATATCACATATTTAAAGGTAATTCCTTAGGAACAAAATATAGGTTATAAGTTTAAAATTTGGCGAGGTCTTTTATGGCTGCAGTAGAGTAGTTTTTTTTTTTTATTTTTTTTTTTTTGAAATTAGAAACAACTATTGGTATTTTAATATATTTGCAATCTAATTACAAGATTGATTAATTTCGTAAAAGTATGAATTATCATCTTTAGAAAGCTTTTAATTTAATTGATAGATACGCAATATGTGTCTGTACTATTTTTAATGCAATACTATTTAAAAAGATAATTTAAGTATATAATAATAATAATAATAATAATAATAATAATAATAATAATAATAATAATAATAATAATGATAATAATAAACGTCTTTATTAAATTCAAGAATAGTTTTACAAAGAAAAAAATATAAAAGTATAGGCGAAGTTCATTATCTGTTACTGTTCTTCCACTTAACCCATTATAATTAGTTCAGTTGAGTATACAATAATATAACACGAGTATTTATAACTATACACGTTGTCCCCTGAAATTTTGAATACGGGCATTTAAATGCATTACTCGTTACTTAGTTACCACGCTCGTGACGTATTTTAATGGACTGACCAACGGGAAATAATCATCAATTTCTAATTTGTAATAAAATTGGGAATTAGAATGAAACATATTTACACAATTCTGACGTAACGAATAACAAAACACTAGAATGTTCATTTTATTCAATGTTCGAAAACATTTCTTTATTGAGCCAAACAATATCCCCAGACGATCATAAAATTCCTGTTAACATTTTGAAGCTATGTAAGTCAAAATTACATGCATATTGCAGCAACAACCATGGCAACCAATAATAATAATCGAGATAGAATACACATTACATTACTCATATTCAAAATTTCAGGGGACAACGTGTATACAAAAAAACGATTAGTTTTTGGTTCACATACATTCATGTACAATTCTGTTACAATTGGTATAGAGATGTTATCTTGGAAAATTAATTTGCGTACCTGTATTTTGAATGCTAGATTTCAGGTTTGAGGGGACTATGTTGTATAACTTATAAATGTTGTAAGTAAAACTTCTAAGAAAGAAGGCAGTTTTATGTTTCGGAGGTGATATTAGTCTCCGAAACCTGACATTTATATTATGAATGTCAGTTCTAAAAACAATTCTGCGGTACAGGTAGGGAGGCTTTTGAAGACTAATTATCTTATTATATAGTGTGTAAGAGTGAAGTTTTCTTCGATTAGCCATATTTAACTAATTAAGTTCGGAAAACTTTCCACTGATGTGTCATACTTTCTTATCCCTAAAATTAATCGTATGCACGAATTTTGGACTTTTTGTATACGGTCTTTCATCACATTGTCCAGGGAAGCGCTGACATCACAAAGGGTCCGTTTAGTGTTTTTATTAAAAAAAATTCTATTAGAGTATATCGTTCTTAAACTGTTATAAACTCGCTTAAAACCTAAATCACAGTCTAGGATTAATGATGTTAACGAGTTGAATATTTAATAACTGTCTAGCATCAGAGAGAAGTTACTTAGGGCCGAATAAAATGAGATATGTTTTACTTGCTTTTATTATTAAAGTGTGTTTTTGGATATCAGAGAAAGATTAGAGAGGTCGTTGTTTATATTACGATTAGCCATGATCAAGTTACTGTAGGAAAATGAATATAAAATGTGTGTATCATCAGCGTACTGAACGCAGGAGCGAAAGTTAAGAGTAGAGGGAATAAAAGATGAGTAAATAGAAAATACAAGAGGACCTAAAATTGAGCCCTGAAGTACACCCGCAATAATATTTAGTTGTCTGGATGTGATTCGATTTATTCTAACCCGCTGCTGACGATCAAAAATAAAACTGCTGACTAGGTCTAATGAATTTGGATAAAGGAAAATATATTTTAACTTTGCTAAAAAGAGAGCATATTTGAGAGTATCAAACGCCTTAATGTAATCAACTAGTATTAGACAAGACAGTAATCCTCTGTCGGTAGCGTTAATTGTCATCGCTCACTTTCAGTGAAGCAGTTGAGCAGCTATGAGCAGATCTGAAGTCAGACTGGTTGGTAGAAAGGAGATTATTATCCTCTATGAAACTAGTCAATTGATCGTTCATTACAGTTTCAAGGATTTTAGAAAGTACGGGTAAAATACTAATTGGTCTAAAATCTCTAAATGTATCAGGATTATCATGTTTTGGAATTACAGTTATTGTTGCTAACTTCCACGCACGAGGAAAAACTCCCTTTTCAAGACAACAATTAATTATGTATGTTAAATATTGGGTAATATAATTTCACCATTGCTGCGCTAAGACCATCCGAACCTACTGCATTTGTTTTAATTTTTTGTAGCAGCTTTGACAGTCTGTCATTATTTATTAATGAAAAACTAAATTTAGATTTAGAGTTTGCATGAACATTGTTTTTATAAAAAGATATTCAGTTTTCAGCTTTTTGCTAAATTAATTAGATATTTGTTCTTACATATTTCCATAGGAAATTTCGTTACTTAGATAGGTTTTCATTTCTCTTAGTATAGCTGAATTTACCATATTTCTGAATAATTTATAAGTGTTATAATCCTCAGGTATACTAATCATAGATTTAGTTTAATTACCTGCTAAATTTACCAATCTATCATTCGCTGTACTTTTTGCCTTCTACTTCTTTTATATCTTAACTACACCTTTCGATGTCTCTTGAGTTCATATCATATTAAAGTTATTATATTTGTACGGGGCACATATTGTTTTAAGAATTAACAGGTTTAAATTTAATAATGCAAGCACGTATTGCGCTTGTATAGTTATTTGTCTTCTTTTAATTCACTGTATACGATACAATAAAAGTAAGCTGAATAAATTAGTCTAACTGATAACCTTTTAGTGATACTAGTTTTTGCATATACGCGTCACCTCTCCACCTCTCAAGATCAGGTAAATTTGTATCGATAAAAAGGTTAGTAGTGATTGAGCCGTTTGCTTTTACACATCGCGTCTTCAGAACATTCCACTGTTTCTAATAATTTTGTAGCAATATAAACTTTGGTGTATTTACTTCGTAGTATATTTAGTGAGGAAAATAAAAGACCGTAATTAAAATCTATGAACATTTCACTGGCCGCCTTTCTATGATTGCAGACGGATATAAAGGTAAAGTGCCATTAATATTTGTATTAAGAAATAATTGTTGTACTTTGAAAAATGTGTTAATATAAATTAATTATATATTACTTATTGCGACTTCTTTAGATGCATTTGAAAATTATTTTTATCTCTACTTAAATATGTTATTTAATAGTGGCATAATGTATCGTTGGATCTCTTTTTTTAAAATAACATTCATTTATTGTTTTATAGGAGATGATTTTCATATATTAACTTTTTATTTTTCAAGCAATCACTTTCGTTTAATTGACCTCTCTAAGCGGGAGGTCATTTAGAGGTTGCCCAGTCCTATTGTTTTTCAGCATTTTGTTATTTTCATGTAATTAAACAATATTAAATAAGGTTCTTTCATAGACTATGATACTATCTTCAAAAAATATAATTTGAATTTAAATGAAATATTTTTATTATTTTTATATTATACTATATGTAAGTGAAATTGAAAGATAAAAGTCAATATCATTAAACTGTCATTATATTTAATGTTCTAAATAAATAATTTATGCAATAACGTTTAAAAAATACATTAAATCCATAAAACACTTTTGTGTGCATAAAATCGGAAATCGATATGGGCACATACACTAAAAACACTACATTAAATTCATAAAACCCTTCTGTATGTTTAAAATCGAAAATCAATCTCTGCACATACACCCAGCACACTATATCCACCCCTATTCGACCGGCGCAATTGTAAATCATCGATTACCACCGACGGCGCACTTAACTCTTTCATAATTCATACATCCGTGTTTACCCCGGCTTTTGTGGCTTATCTCTCCGGCCCTCAATCCCCCGCGATCTCCTGATCCACTAATAAAAGTAGTGTGCTACAATAAAATCCGAGAATTTCGCCTCACTTTGGATGCAATTAGCGTTCCCGGGCACGTACCCGTTCTTTTTTTCTAACTTTATTGTGGAGGAAAAATCGATTTGTTTCTCACATCGGGCGCCGCTGCTGCATTTTAACGGGGGGTGGGAAGTGAGCCGCACTCGGTGTTGTTATATTGTGGTATCGAAATGTGCATGGTAATGCACGCGAATTGAAAAGGGGTGTTAGTGATCGATCATGTCTGGGGATAATTTTACTTTTGTGTTTGTGTACTGACAACTCGATGCCGGCAGATAAATGATACCACAGTCGCGCTGATGCACAGAGAGAGGACCAAACAAATTGCGGTTTGGCGATTTTAGATTGATGGCGTTATTTTCTCTCCGCGCTCTCATTTGGTGTACCAATATTAACACTGCATATATAAACCGATAATAAACAAGTTCTATTTGAAGGCTTCAGTGTGTACATGCGACATATCTAAATTTAACATTTTATAACTGAATGGACGGTTTTGCGATTTACGTTATTTCGACAGATAGTCAATCAATCAGTGTATACAGTTGGTAAATTGGATATAATTGTATAAATGTCATACCATTGTATTGGTGCCCTGCATACTGAGAGGGCAATCCGGAAAGTAGTGTGAAGAGTTTTTGTATCTCAGCTTCATATTAGTCCAATAAAATAAGTAATTGTAAAGGCTTTTATTACTTTCCCTATATAGTATATATAGGGGAAGTATTGTTTTCGTGCGTGAAAATGTCTGTGGGCGCAGAATCTCAAAAACGAATTATCCGATTGAGATAAAACTTTAAACTTAAGGTTTTATCATTAAAAACTGGAACTGAAAAGTCGAGGCGATATTTTTTCGAATTTGAAAAATATTACATAACTTTTCAAATAAAGGTTAAAGGAAATGAGAAACTGAAGAAGTTTTATTGAGACATGTTATTCGTAAAATTTTTAATTTGTGAGAAATAAACTGACCTTTAAAATTTTTCAGAAAACTTTTTTTTACAGATTCTTGAAATTCTTGAAATTTCTCCTCCACACCATTAGTTTTTATTGCAACTTCCTTTCCAAAGAATTTTTATCGAGAATTCTACAAATTTTTACAAGTTTAGCAAAGATTTTATTCAAGAGTTTCAAAATTTTTCAGAAAGTCATTATTTATATTTATTTATAGAAATTTCTTCGTGGTATTTTGTTCACCTTTTTTATAATTTTCTCACATGATCCATACTTTTAGTTTTTTTTTTTACATTGAGGTTTTCAGAATTTTTCACAAGATTTTATTTTAAATTTATAAAACTTTCTCAGGATTCTAGAAGTGTAATTTCTTCTTCTTATCTAATAAATAAATAGATATTTTCAGAATTTTTAGCAAAGATTTTATTCGAGAGTTCTAGATTTTTCAGAAAGTTCTTTCAAGATTTTGTTTAACCTTAATTTTTTTCTAAATTTCTAGAAATTACTTAGAGGGTTCTGGAAGTTTCACGAATACCTTCTCCATATTTTCAGGTATTTGCACCTTCCTTTCCAAAGAATTTTGATCGAGGATTCTAGAATTTTTCACAAGTTTTCCTTGTAGATTTCTAGAACATTTTTGGAGGATTCTAAAAGTTTACAGTAATTTGTTCTTCATATTTCCAGAATTTTTATCAAAGGTCTTATTCGGGAATTTTTTAGAAACTTCGTTTCAATATTTATAGAATTTTCTTTGGGGCTGTTTCCAGTAATTTCTCTTCCAGATTTTAATATTGTCTTATAAATTGCAAAGATTTTCTTCAGGGCTTAAAAAAAACTTTTCCAGAACGTTAGACTTTTTTCGAGAGTTCAGAAATTTCCAATAACTTTTATTCAGATTTGGAGGCTATAGATTTTTCTAGAAAATCTGTTCCTAGAAATCTAGACTCTTTTCAGTCATTTCTCAAGATATCAAGATTGTTTTTTTTTTCAAGCTGTCTTTTAAATTGCCAAGTATTTAGAATTTTCAAAAAAAAATTCTAGATCTGTAGGTTTTTTGTAGAATTCAGAAAATTTCCAGTAAATGAAGGCTTTTTTGGAAAATTTATTTTTAAAAATCTAGACTTTTATTTCGAGAGTTCAGGAAATTTCTAGTCATTTCTTCTCCACATTTCAAGATTTTTTCAACTTGTCTTCTAAATCGCAAAGATTTTCTTTGAGGCTCTAGAATTTTTAGAGTTTTCTTCTAAAAATCTAGATTATTTTCTCGAGGGTTCTGGAAATTTCTAGCAATTTATTCTCTAGAGTTCAAGAGTTTTTTTGAAGTCGTCTTTTAAATTGCAAATATTTTCTCTGAGGCATTAGGATTTTCTAGATTTTTTTTCTAAAATTTTAGAGTTTAGAAAATGACCAATAACTTCTTTTCAACTTTTCTTATAAATTGCGAAGATTATTTTCAGGCTTTTTAATTCGTCTTCTTTTCGGGAATTTAGGTAAATTTCAGCAATTGCTTATCTAAAATTCAAAATTTTGTTTCAACTAGAGGCTATAAACTTATAATAAGAAAGATCTAGATTGCGCAATTTTTTTTTTTTTTTAGAAAATTTTTCCCTTAAATTTTTTTTATTTTCGAGAAGTTTAAGGAAATTTCAGTAATTTCTCTTCCCGATTTTAAGATATTTTTTCAACTGATCTAAATTTCTTGGAGACTCTAGAATTTTTAGAAAGTTTTAAAATCTGGACTTTTTTCCAAGGGTTCAGGAAATTTCCAGAAAATTTGAAAGATTTTTTGGAGGCTCTAGAAAATTCGTTTGTAGAAATATAGATTTGTCTTGAGGGTTCAGGAAATATTCAGTAATTTCTCTTTTTTTGAGGCCCTAGACTTTTAGGATTTTTTTTTTCTAAAATCTAGACTCACTTTTTCAAGAATTCAAGAAATTTTCATTAATTTCTTAACTAGGTTTCAAGATTTTTTAATTCAACCCGCTTTCTAAAATGTGAAGATTTTATTGGAAGCTCTAAAATTTAAAAAAATTGTTTAGAAATATGACTTATTCCAAAAATTAAAAAAAATCTTATAAGTCGTTATTTCATTGAATTGAAAAATTCAATATGTTTTAACCAGAAATTATTATAAGTAAGTATGGATTACCACGCAGTAACGGTCGCAACCATTCTCTTTATCAAAAATTTTACTTTGTCAATTTTATTTTATTCAAATTTTGTAATTAAAGTTATTGCAAACCGCGAGGCGATCAGTAATTAAAGTTAATATGTATATGTAGGGTGGGTGGGTGGTCTCTAACCCACCCTCCAATCAGTAAAACATAAGCGGGGGTTTTAATTAAAAGATGTAAAACGTAAATAAACATAATATTATTGCAAAATTTAATAGATTTATTCAAAGAAATTTTGAAAAATAAGACAAAACTTTTCAAACAAAAGTTAAAGAGAATGAAAAACTGAAAAAGTTTTATTGAAACATTTTTTTTTGTTCTTAATTTAAAAATTTTGATTTTTTTGCTTATTGCTAATAAACCGAAGGAGCTAAATGAATTTTATATAACAAGTAAATATAAACAATTTAAAATTGAGCAAATAATTAAGAATAACCTAATAGTTTTCGAGAAAAATATAGGAAAAGTATTATGATGGCCACATCATCATTTACTTCATGATTTTGATAATTTGATAATAAAATAAAACAATTAGCTTTGTTGGTATTACTTTTTATTTACACTTGTAACTATAGTTTCGACAACTTCAGCTTGTCATTATCAACAATTGTTTGACTTGGAATAGTTACAAGTGTAAATAATAAGTTATACTAACAAAGTCAATTGTCTTATTTTGAATCATATTAGTCATAATCACAGCTTCTTTTAGTTATTCATCTCTTTCAAATTTATTTCTTGCCAAATAGTCCTTGAGTTTTTCTGTCAGATAGATATCTGAAGGAGCTATGTCTGTACTTTACCGTGGATGGTTTAAATTAACTGACTGTCATCATGGGTATTCTCTCTTCCTAGGTTGAAATTACGATACCAGAGCCGAACAGGCGACTCATCCATAATATTTTCTATACTGCTCCTTACAGAAAATATTAAAGCGTTCGCTTGGTATTTCAGCAAATACCGGTAGGATAGATATCGGTGAGAAGTTATTTGGATCTGAACTAACTCCGTTATTATATTATAGAAATAACACAATTTACGCTTGGATTGTTTCACTGTTTATTTATTTAATCTGACTAGTTTCGACAATTAAATAAATAAACAGTGAAACAAACAAGCCTAAATTGTGTTATTTCTATATTACAAAATGTTTCACCACGAGCTACATGAGAAACTAATTCAAGAAATGTCCGTTATTATAAGTTGGTAAACTTAAAATTTGGGTTCCACATAAAATCCAAGAAATTCATTTAACAAAACGCATATCCATTTCACAAACACATTATCACTAACAATGAGAAATTAATAGTTTGCAACAACGACGTGTGAAAGCCCGACGATTGCCTTTGATTATTATAGTAAAACACCGAAATGACTTAAAAACTCAACCCAATAATAATAATAACTTTATTGGTGGTAATAAAGAAATGTACACAAGTCTAAAACAAAAAATACATAGCATAAACTTACATAAACTAATCAAAAAAGGTATTTACAAAACTAAAATAAATCATTAAGGAATTCGTCAAAACTTTAATAAGCTTTTTTAAACAAAATCATTTTTAAATTTATTTTAAGCGCTGGATAATCAAGCGATTTTAGCTCTGTAGATAATTTGTTGTAAAATAGTGGATCGTAATAATTTAATCCACTCCTAGATCTATATATCCTTGTATACTGCACAGATACATTATCCACTGACCTAGTATTATAATGGCGGTCAAATGTTAAATAATTTGAAATATTCATTTTAAGCATAAAGAATACAGTTCAATATGTACATGGGAGGAACAGTCAATACGTTGTACTTTTTGAAATATTCGTTGACATCTGATTGATATTCTAGTTTGAACATAATTCTCACATAGCTGCGTTGGAGTTTAAACACACGAATAATATGTGGCGAGTGTCCCCAAGATATAATAGCTTAGTTAATATGTATCGCAATTAATTTACTCGAATATCTGGCTAAAAAGTATAATAATATTATTGTCTGCGCTGATTTCAATGTAAATCTCAACATACTCAACAGAGAATCAACTATTCTGCTCGACACTATGGCATCTTATAATTTAGTAGCTAAAATAAAAACTCCTACACGTATCACTCATAATACTGAGACTCTCATTGACAACATCTTCACAAATGTTACATCTACTGCTAGCTCCATTGAATGTGGTTTTTCCGACCATTGTGCCATAACGCTAGCTGTCGCCAAATATACCACTGATACTGATACTAACTTTAAATATATCCTTAAACGTACCTTTAACACCGAGAAAAGACTTAACTTTTATAATACCATTGCCTCAATAAATTTCGACCTAATAAACAACTATACGAGTGTTGATAATAAATTTGAAATGCTCTTAAATATAATATCCGACCACTTTAAATCAGAATTTCCACTCCGGAGAATAAAAATTAGAAGTGAAAATAAGACATGGGTTACCAAAGATATAATCAATGGTTCTAATAAACTTAAACAATTACATTGGGCAAAAAAACGATTGAACACTAATAAATCACGAGATGATTATAACTTAGCTAAAAAAAATCATCAGCTGTTACTACAAAAAACTAAAAAAGAATACTATGATGCACTAATTATTAACTCATCTAACCCAAATAAAACAATATGGAACATAATAAATAGCAATTCAAAAAATCAACCAGGCAGAAAATCAATTACAATAAATCATAATGGGGAATCTATCAATGATCCACAGCAACTATGCAACTTATTTAGTGAGTTTTTCAAAAGTTTTGATAAATCTGGAAGTCTGCCTAATAATTGTACATATACTGTTCCAATTAGGTATACGCACACATCTTTTTACCTCTATCCTGTAGACGAGTACGAAATTTTAAAAATTATTAATGATCTTCCCTCTAATAAATCCCTGGGCAGTGATGAGATCCCGGATTTTATTATTGAAGATATAGCTAAATTAATTATAAAGCCCCTTACTCATATAATAAATGATTCTTTTTCTCAGGGAATTTTTCCGGGATTATTAAAGCTTGCTAATATATGTCCGGTTTATAAGAAGAATAATAGACAGATTATAACCAATTATAGACCTATATCAATCCTGACTTTCTTCGCAAAAATAATCGAAAAGGCCATTCTAAACCGACTTGTATCATATTTTACCAAGCATAATCTTCTTCGGGACACTCAGTCGGGATTCCTGAAGAACAAGTCAACTGTCGACTCGCTATTTGACTTTTTAACAACTGTGTATAGTGCTCTTGACAGAGGCGAAACGACTCTGGGTATTTATTTTGATCTATCTAGAGCGTTCGACCTAGTCAATCACGATTTACTACTTCAAAAATTAAATGCATATGGAGTCACAGGTAATGCTTACAGCTTGATAAAATCATTCTTAAGTAATCGTTTTCAAAACGTAACAATCAACGGCAATAAAAATAATATAATAAATCATAAGTACTTTTCAGAAAGAGTCTCGATAGAAATGGGCACTCCACAGGGATCTATCTTAGCCCCGTTTCTCTTCATCATTTTCATGAATGACGTGGATCAGGCATTCGATAGCATACCTAATACTACAGTCTGTAAATATGCAGATGATACGTCAATCTTGGTCAGCAATATGTCTCAGGAACAAGCGCTCATTAATGTAAACTCATCTATAAGCATATTTCATACATGGTGCGTAGATAACGGTTTATCACTTAATTCTTATAAAACAGGGTACATGCAATTTAATAATCCTCGAAACCACAAAACATCACAACTACCAAATCCAAAACTCAACGGTAAGGATATACAACACCTTAAAATGGGCAAATTTTTGGGCATTGGTATAACCCCAATATTGAACTGGGAATATCACATTGATTCAATATGTGGGAAACTTAGATCTGCCAGTTTTGCAATCTTGTCAATGAGGGCCTCGGTAAATCAAGTCGCTCTATTAAAATATTATCATGCGCATGTGTGCAGTCATATGGCATATGGAATAATCATCTGGGGTGCTTCCAGCGCGACGATTCGCCTTTTTAGACTGCAAAAAGAGATAGTTCGAAGAATAACGTTCTCAAAATATAGGGATAGTTGCCGAACTCTGTTCACCGAACTTGGGGTAATGACATTTTATTCCTTATATATCTACCACTGTTGCATGTATGTCTTTAAACACAAACCTAAATTTGAAACCAACATGGTATATAATCAATCATTTAACACACGGAACTTAAATCAACTAGCTGTGCCAATACACTGTACATCTTTTTACAAACAAGGACCATATTACATGTGTCTCACATTATTTAACAAACTTCCTACGGATATTAAAGCCATCTCGCAGACTACAATATTTAAAAAAAAACTGAAAGCGTATCTACTTGACAAAGCCTATTATTCTATCCATGATTTTATCAATTAAATAGCTATTGTATTCATCAATCTTTTCACAATTTAATAATAATTTTAGCTTAGTTTTATTTAGTTTAAGATATTTTACGTATATATTTAAGTTAATTTTTAATTTTACCTTGACAGTTGTAATACATATATTTATGTCCTACTGCACATCAATATATAAATAAATAAATAAATAAATAGGTTTCTTAAGGAAAAATACATTAAAGCAGTTTTGTCTTTATTAAGTGTAAGGAAATTTGCAGAAAACCAATCCGTAATATAAGTTTTAGATTCTTCTAATGACTGCGTTAATACTTGTAGATTCTTATCACTCAGACTACAAGCAGTATCATCTGCATAGTGTTATCACAAGTAACAATTCCATTAATAAAAATTAGGAATAACAAGGGTCCGAGGACAGATCCCTGCGGAACGGCTGTTGTTATTAATTCTGGTTGAGAAAAAGATCCATTAAAATAAGTTAGTTGTGATCTATTAGTTAAATAGGAGTTGAGAAGTTTTGTAGCTTCAATTGTAAGTCCGTAATATTTTAATTTATTTAACAGTATATTGCGTGATACGCAGTCAAATGCCTTTGACAAATCGAAGAAAATACTAGAAGTATAATTGTTGTTCTCAAAGCCATTAATAATAAATTGTGTTAGGTTATTAATGGCATCAAGGGTAGAAGAATTTGATCTAAAACCAAATTAGAAATTATTAAAAAGATCGTTTGATTGAAAAAAATGCTGTAATTGATTTTTAAGAATAATTTCAAAAATCTTTCCAATGAAAGGTGCAATAATTATAGGTCTAAAGATCCCTGGGTAATTAATATCACCTTTCTGAAATAAAGGTATAACTTTGGAAAGTTTCAATGGAGTTGGAAATGTACTTTCTCTGATACATTTATTAATCAAATCAGTCAGCGGAATTAATATAATATTTTCAACTGACATAATTATTTTCTTATTAATATCATAAATGTCTTTACTATTTTTGTTCTTAAGTTTAGTAATAATATCGCGGATATAAATGTAACTTACTTCTGTAAATTGAAAGGTGGTATTAATATCTTTCTGTTGTAAATAATCTAAATATTTTTTTGTCAGTATTTTTTAAAGAATTCATTAAAATGAAAGGAACAGAAGCAAAGTAATTATTTAGATCATTAGAAGTTAACAATGAAATAGGCAAAGAAGATTTATTTCTATTCTGATTTATTATATCCTACATTGCCTTGGGGCGATTATTTGCATTAAAATATAAGAATCGTTGATGGATTTCTTTTTTAAGATAAATGTTGATTTATATGTTTTTCTAAATTCATTTCAAATTTGTTTATTATCAGCAGTTGGATAAATTTTACACCAACTATTAAGAAATATTAAATGTTCTTTCATAGTTCTCAATTCAGTATCAAACCAATTGGGAGTAAATGAGCTGTTATTTTTAAATCTCTCATATTTCATTGGGAAAGTTAATTCAATTGCACTTGTTATAGCATCAATGAATTTTTGAAATTTAAGATTTATGTTAATATAATGGGTTGTAAACTCCCAATATTGTTCAGACAAGATGTTATGAAATCGAAATAAACCATAGGATGTTATAGACCGATATTGGGCAAACAATGTAATGTAGCGGTTTAGTGCATTTAATTTCAACTGCAATTCCATAATGATCAGAAAGACTGGGGTCAAAAACTGCACAGTTTATATCGTTAGACTCCATATTGGTTAATATATTATCAATGCATCTAGGACCTCGAGTATTTTCTGAGACTAGTGCTTTAAAACCATTACACGAATAGACGTATTCAAAAATTAAATGAAGTAAATTCATATTATTAAAATTAATATTAAAATCACTAGTTATAATTACCTGGGAATTGTTAAAAGCAAGCAGTTTTTCCATTGTACACAAAAAATGTCAAATTTGGAAGTGGATGCTCTATAAACTGTAATAACATTAAGATTAGGGTCTAGAATTTGAACTGCAGATATTTCGCAATCATGATCCACATACATAAATGTTTACTATGTCTTCCCTATTTATGCAAGGAATATAATTATGAACATATATCGCTGTTCCGCCATGTAACATATTGGATATACAATAAAAGGAAACACATTTATAATTTACAATCTGAACATATTTTATGTTATCAGAGTTCAACCAGTGTTCGGTAAAACAGAGAAAATGATATAAATAATCTTTTTCTGCAACTAAAAATGATTCGATTCGAATTTTATTATTTAGTGATTGTATATTAATGTAAAATAAGCTGATAATCTTATTTTTATTATTTACTCTTGTTATTTTCGAATTTAATTGCTGATAATTAGTATTATAAATCACGTTTCTGACTTTTTCTTCATCAACAATGGAAAAAAATTATTAACACATACCCCTGTTGGCCAAGGCGAAGAGTCTTTTAAATTTGAAATAATATTTATTGGAGCTGAAATTTTTTAAGAGCTATATTCTTGAGGATATTTAGATATTAATTTTTCGACATAAATATTACTGAAATTATTTTGCTGTAAATGTTCTTCGATATCTTTTCTTGATACCGTTGGATCGACTCTGCTCACGTGGATGTGTCCCATTTTGCATACACCTCGAAATGTGGAATTTTCTTTATTGCCGTGTATAGTGTTTGACTTCTTTTTTCTTATGTTTCTTCCTCTTGATACTAGTTTAAAACAGGTTCTGATTCCTTTACTCCTTCATTATTTTCATTTGTGGAATTATCCTTCATTTCGTTCTTCTTATTTATTTTAGTCATATGCGAATATGTATTTTGTATTTGGATTGTCTACAAGTCATCAGCACTATCTTTAGATGTATTGGGTGTTGCTGGACTTGTAGATTTTACTGCCCTCGGTTGATTGGCAGAGAAATTCAATGACTTTCCTTTTGAATACATTGCAGCGTCCTGTTTAGGAACCGGATTGTTTATTTTGTTTTCCTTTGAGGTTACAATCTTATTTTCAATATTTTCACCATATTAAATAACGTGTTCACTTAAGGAGCAATGCGAACAATACCCACTGCAGCAATGGAAGCAATGCTCTACCTTCCACCTCTCGACTTATACGTAAGAGGAGATGGCCACGGCGGCAGCACTGCGCCTAAACTCAGTTGGACTCTGGTACAAAGGAGGCAGGACTGGCAGACACTGTCACCTTTTAGAGGAGGCTGTCAAAAAGACACCCTTCCTTGGAAGGAAGACAGACAATTTTCCACCCTACTACGTCTTCAATAGACCCTATAATGTATCGATAAAAAGAGGAACCGGGAGTGTAGAGGGTGGGGAAACCCTCCGAATTTTCACCGATGGTTCTAAAACCAAAAGAGGATCCGGGGCGGGAATTTACTCGCAACAAATGGTCCTCTCGTTAGCTATACCCCTAGAGAAGCACACAACTACTCTGCAAGCAGAGATCGTTGGCATCATCCAAGGGGCGAAAGAAATCCTACACCGAGACATCCGTGATAGGAACATCCAAATCCTTACAGACAGTAGGGCAGCAATACTAGCAGTGAGTAGTCACAAGATCACCTCAACACTAGTAAAAGAATGTCACAACACCCTTAAATAAGCAGCACAATCAAACAGTATTGAGCTGCGCTGGGTCAAGGGACACAATAATGAAGAAGGCAACAGCAAGGCAGACGAGTTGGCGCGAGCTGGATCGGTTCTCAGTGATACCACGGACGGGCCGACCATCGCGCCAACACCGAAATGCCTCACTGATATCCTCAAACAGAATACTCTCAAGATGCTAAAATAACGTTGGGACAACACCTCAGGCTGCAGACAGGCCAAGGAAGCAATACGCTCACCTAATCTGAAAACAGCTGAATAGTATTTGCGACTATCCCGGGGGAATCTGCGTCTTATCACAGGTATCCTTACGGGTCACTGTCAGCTAAGGAAACACTTGTTTACTATGGGACTGGTGGAAACCCCCATATGTAGAGCATGTGAAGAAGAGGACGAGACAGTGGAACATGTGTTAACCACCTGCCCGGCTCTCGCCCACCTTAGAGAGTCCATGCTAGGGGAGCTCTGGCCGAACATGGCCAACATAAGGGATAACCCTCCAAGCGTTGTGCTGTGCATTACACGCCACCTTGGTTGGCTAAATGAGTGATAGAACAACGCAGGGATGTCCCAGTCGGGGGGGCACAACGGGCCTAGTAACTCAGTAATACATAAATCACATACCCATTTGAAGTTTTTATTTTCTGGATTTCCCTAGTCCTGATCTCTTCAAAACACACGATATATGATATTTCACTGCACAAACAAAGCACGAAATACTTTCATCATTGGTGTAAGTTGAACTTTGCACGAATTGCATATGTAAACCGTTTCAACACCTTTACTTGGCGCCATATTTGTATAATCTATAATACAATTAACTAATATCCACTTCAAAAACTACTATAAAATATCTAATAACTATATAGTAGATTGTTTGGAAAGTAATTTAGTTTCTTTCCAAAAACATTCTTGATAATATTTGTCTAACTATCTAAGAGGACGCCAATTTTTCTGCTCCATGTTCTGAAAGACTTATTGAAGCTGAAGACATTACAAAAATTTATATAATTTAAGCGTTTATGACATCTTTATATGCCTAAGTTAGTGTCAAAGCTCACCAAATTTATTTATGGAAAGAAAATTGTGCTATCGCATTGATGCCTGCTTCTCGAACGACTAGAAAATGTTTCAGTTTTGAAAGTCATCAATACTGTAGAAGATAAATGTGTTGTTATAAATAATATTTTTTCCAAAAAAACACTGCAAATAATGATTAGATCGTTGCACTGAGCACTTTAAAAGCCAATATTTATAAATAAAATGATATGATTTGTTTGGTGGGCTTTCAAAGAAAATTTCTACCAGAAAACGTAATTATTGACTTAAACATAAAATTCTAGAATTGACCAATAGAAAAGGTTTTACTCGGAAAAACTTTTCTTCGCTACTTTTAAGTAGTGAAGAAAAGTTACTAAGTGTTTTAATCTAGTTATTATGATCTTCACTTAACTAAACAAAAAAATTAAAAAGTTATATAAACAAATTTAATAACACAAAGTGATAAACGACCTTACTTCTCAACTAAAACTAAAGATGAGAAACTTTAACAGCTTGGATGGAATACACTTTCACGTCCATAACATGCACAAGATCTGGCAATTTTTGATAATTATTTATTCCAATCTCTACAATATACTTGTATCTTTACTAGTCTAAACCTTAAGTTAGTTCGTAGTTATGGCCAAATATATTAATAAATACAAATATAGTAGATTGTGTCTGTTTGTTTCTGGATGGCTTGTTCATCTGTGTCTCACATGATCTGCTGATAAAGAAGCTTAACGGCTACAATTTTGATCGTGGTAGTGTAAGACTAATTACTTCCTATCTAAGCAACAGACAACAATTTGTCTTTTTCAACAATCACATCTCAGAATCTAGGCAAATCAACTATGGTATACCTCAAGGATCTATCTTACGGCCTTTATTATTTTTAATTTACAATAACGATCTCTAAAATCAACAAAATATAAATAATGTCATTCTTTTCGCTGATGACTCAACTGTCATTAGCGAAGGTGTAGGTGCAGAATTAGCTAATAGAGTCACGTTAAATTGTGTGAAGACTGGGACTGCTAAAAATAAACTATTGTTAAACGAAAATAAGACCCATACAATTATTTTTAGTTTGAAAAGGTACATTCAGATGAGATGAAAACTGTTTTCTGGGCCTTTATGTTGATTCTCATCTAACTTGGGAGCATCAAGCATCTAGCAAGATCTCTTGCAAAAAATATTTACTGTTTGAAAAACCTGATTGTGAGGGTACCTGACTTAATAAGCAGAGTAGCCTACTACAGTCTTATAGAATCAAGATTGAGATACAAACTTCTAGCTTGAGGTCACGCGTCTTGCCGACACATAATATTTAGATTGCAACGTAAGGCAGAAAGATACAATATAGAGATGATTTTGAAAGTCTTAAGATCCTAACATTTCCATCACTGTAATTCTTGAGTGCGTTGTTTATTTGTATAAAAATTTGTATAAAAAGTTTTTCAGTCTACAGCATTGTCATAATACAAGGTACCGAGACGATATTGCACAAAAGAAAATAAGACTTACAAAATCTCAAAACAGCATTAATTATTTCGCAGTAAAATTTTATAATAAATTGTCATATTCTTGGAAACAGTTACCTCTAAAGAGATTTAAGAATGTTGTGTGAAAATTTGGAATTGAAAACTGTTTTTATTTATTTAACGAGTTTCTGCAGAGAAATATCACTGGCAACTAAATTTTGAAGTTGGGCTCTGCTGATTTTTAATATTATTTTTAAAAATATATTTTTCTGTCTACAGTTTGTACTATCTTTGAATTGGTATAATGATATTATACTTCTTCTGGATATGTTAATTTATCTATAAAGAATTTGTGTTATCACGTCTGGGTGACTTTTGATGCTATGTATTTATTTAGTTCTTTTATAGATTGTTTTATATTTACATCAAATTTTAATATGTCTGTGCTATCTTCTATATTTTAATTATTGTAGTACTTAATTTAATTTCATTTAGTTTCGCAACAAATGATAACCAATAAACTTTATTCATTGACTTGAATAATAAAAAATTGAATGATTTCCAAAAAATACAATTAAGTGAAACTATATGAATATTTCTTCTCTTATTGGAGATCACAGATTAATCACTACTTTTCGTAAAATTGCATGATTTACCATTATCAAAATCATAAAATACTAATAATTTACTTGCAAATATTTTAGCTTGTATATTTTATTGAGGTAACATAAACTACATAATGAATTTTCGTGTTCATTCTCTTTGTTTGTTTCTTTACAAATAATATTATCTTTTCTATAATTTCATGCTATAGAATAGAATTGTACAAAAATATTATTGCAAATAATTTTTTGTATTTTTTTTTTTAATTTATCATTTCCGATTCGGAATTTAATAGGTGCATGACAATCTGAGTGGTTGTACATAAAAAAAATATTTATAATTGCTTTGTATTTTTTATTGAAGAATAATAATATGTAAATAACTTACGTTATACATTATTCATCTTTTAAAAATCTAGCTGCATATTATTAAAATAATAATTAATTTTTAAAATATTATAGGTAATAGAGCTAAAAAAAGACTTCTGGTCGATTGCCTTTTGACAGATTCACTTACTAACACCTCATTCATTATTCACTTACTTTTTGTAAATATTGTAAAATTTGTCCATAAATATGTATATACAGGGTGGCGAAAAACTTTTGGTGCTGTATCTTGCTTATTTTTGATCCGATTTTAATAAATAAAACATCAAATTAAACTATTTTTAAAGGACTTTAATATGAACTGAACTGATATTTTTTCTTGTATCCTGTTTTTGACAAATGACGATCAATTTTGTTTTTTCAAATTGCACTGTATACAGGGTTATTCACGCTGTACGGCACGGAATATTGTGGCTAAAATACGTGACTTTCAAAAAGTTTCACTTTGGGGATATATTGTGGTCTATTAGGGCTACTTTTTAAAATTACTTTCATAATATACAGGGTGTCCCAAAAACCCTAAAAGTATCAAAGTTGTGTTTTTTTAATGAAACACCCTGTATTTTATTGCATTTTTGGATCCTTCGATAAAAATAAGTGTGTGTTTTAATAAGGTTTTTATTACATAAACCTTAAGGTTTTTGAAATAATTTGAATTTTGTAAAAATATAACCTAATTTTCATGTTTAAAATACTTAAAAAATAATAAAGTTATGCATACCAAAATTTCACTGAAATGTAACAATAGATCATATTTTATTTTCCAAGTATAATAAACTTGACATCTTATGCCGGGTGTAAAAAAAATGGAATTAAACAAATGAGAACTTTAAATGACTATAACTTCATTTATTTAAATGGAACGCTATATTTATTAATTTATCAGCAAATGCACGTTTTAATTACCTTTCGAATGGTATTTAAATCTTAATTGATAAGTCTTCTCGTTTTTGCAGAAAACGCCAAAATATTGTTTATTGCACCGTTTTAGTACATTTTAAGTAAACATTTTAATGTATCTAGTTTTCTATGGCATTTAAAAACGTCAGATAATAAATTTAGTCTGTCATTCTAGCTTAAAAAGCCTGTCTTTTGTTATAGTTGTCTTATTTTGCATTTTTGTGTTAGATCGTTAGTAATCGTTATTGTTTGAACATCGCTGTTGTATTTTTTGGTAAAAAATGAAGATGTACTCAAAAGAAGGGGTTATTGGCATTATTTTTATGCTTGGAGAATTTCATCAAAATTGTTTATTGGCTTGTCGAGTTTATACTTAAAGGTTTCCCGAAAGAAATCACCCTAAGCCAGCCATTTTTGAGAGACTATTAAACCAGTTTAAAGAAATTGGAAGTGTCAGTTATAAAAACCTCAGTATAAGAAAATCTGTGTGAATTTTCATTTTTTACTATGACATACAACAACCATGTTCAAACAATAACGATTACTAACGATCTAACACAAAAACGCAAAATAACACAACCATAACAATAGACATCCTTTTTAAACTAAAGTAACAGACTAAATTAATGATCTGACGTTTTTAAATACGATAGAAAACTAGATCCATTAAAATGTTTACTTTAAAAGTACTAAAAAGGTGCAATAAACAATATTTTGGCGTTTTCTGTAAAAACGAGAAGACTTAACACTTAAGATTTAAATACCATTCGATAGGTAATTAAAACGTGCATTTGCTGATAAATTAATAAATATAGCGTTACATTTAAATAAATGAAGTTATAGTCATTTAAAGTTCTCATTTGTTTAATTCCATTTTTTTTTACACCCGGCATAAGATGTCAAGTTTATTATACTTGGAAAATAAAATATAATCTATTGTTACACTTCAGTGTAAATTTGGTATGCATAACTTAATTATTTTTTAAGTATTTGAAACATGAAAATTAGGTTACATTTTTACAAAATTCAAATTAATTCAAAAACCTTAAGGTTTATGTAATAAAAACCTTATTAAAACACATACTTATTTTTATAGACCAATCCAAAAATGCAATAAAATACAGGGTGTTTCATTTAAAAAAACACAACTTTGATACTTTTAGGGTTTTTGGGACACCCTGTATATTATGAAAATAATTTTAAAAAGTAGCCTTAATAGACCCCCATATATCCCCAAAGTGAAACTTTTTGAAAGTCACGTATTTTGGCCATAATATTCCGTGCCGTATAGCGTGAATAACTCTGTATATATTTTGTATTGATCCGCAAGTAAATTTTTTTCTGAATATAAAATTGTAATCAATTTTATCCATTCATCAAACCAAAATTTAGAAATTGAGGATTTTTTGAAATATATTTAAAAATGATGTAGGAAAGTAACCTACTTCAAACGACAAATTGAATAAATATGACAATACGACAAAATTTAATACAAATCTTTTCATAAACATTTGTAGGCAGAGATTTAAATGGTATATTAAAGTTTAGCATTTCAAAGGAGTATTTCGCAAAAATTGTTTTATGATCTGAAAAATTATTATCTAAATTCGTTCAAATTCCTTAGATATTAGGTTTAAAAATATGAATTATAAATATGAGATATGAATTGATCATACTCCGTAGATGATGGTGTGCAACAATTGATAATTAATACCGTTTTTTCTTATATTCGCTGATAGTTCATTCTGTTGCATATGCTTCTAATATCGATAATAACTTAATAATAATAATATATTTACAGTATTGATTGTAACAAATATTTTACAAATCATGAGATATAATATAATTATACATACATGTAAATATAAATAATAACTTATATCCAGTTTTTTTTTTTAATTAAGGCCATTTCTTATCCAAATACCTCCTCTACCTTGTCTGCTGTAATTTGACTCACTAGAACAAAGGAAGAAATATATAATACAGCTAAATAATCTCTTTAAACTCAGGTTTCATATAAAAACAATATCTTTAATAAATTTTGGATTAAATCAATAAACATTTAATCAATTTTATTTTCACTTAATGCTCTAACAATCACTAGTTGCAACTTATGAGTCTCATTGTGCTTACAATATGAACTGCTTATATTGATTTGGTTTTTAATTTATTGAATTTTGTTCATTTAAATTCTTGTTGGTTCTTTGGTTCAGATAAAATAAAAAAAGATTTATTTCAACTCCATCTAGTAAGGATTCAGGATTAGTTACTATATCTGCATGATCGCTTCATTGATGTATATTCATCAGGTCTCTGAAAAAAATTGTGTTTGTATGTGTGTCTGTCTGTCGGTGGGCTTTGTATCTCAAAAACGAATGATGTGTTTGAGATGAAACTTCAAACTTAAGATTTTGTGGTGAATAATCAAAAATTTTTTAATGAATATTCAAAAATCAAAAGTGAATGTTTACTCGAGGCCATTTTTGTTTTTTTTCATATATTTTTTTTTAAATATGCAAAAAATTTAAAAAAGGTCAAACAAAAGTTAAAGCGAACAAGAAACTTGACAAGTTTCATTAAAACATATTTTTCATAAAATTCTTAACTTTCGAGAAAAAAAATGAAAATGTTGATATTTTTCACCAATTTCTAATAAACTATTAGAGTTACATGAAATTTATATAACAAATAATTTTAGAGAAATAAAAAATTAACAAATTATTAAGATTAGCCTTTTTATGCAAACCTCATAGTTTTCGAGTAAAATTTAGGGAAAGTTTTATGATGGCCTCATCACCATTTTATTTTCTTCCAACAAGATGATTATCTTTTCTTGACTTTTTATATTATTTTCATTTTATCTACTATTGTATTTGTTAATTCCAATTCCTTTTTTAAATATTTAATTTATGCTAACCGGGTCTTACAGATCTATCTCGTTACTGTCGTGTATTATCAAACTCTTTGAACGACTTATTAAAAGGAGACTGGAGTGGTGGCTCGAACACCATCATAAACTCCATCCCACTCAATATGGGTTTTGCGGAAAGAGGGTTGCATCAATGCAATATTAGATCTTGTTACGAATATTCGGTTATCCTTTTCAAAAAGTTTCTATCAACCTAGCTTTTTCCTCGATATCAAAGGAGCATATGAAAGCCTTGATTTGGACATCTTATTTCGCAAAACGATTGATCTGGACATCCCTGCAAAAATTTCGTCCAATATAATATTGGTCTACACAAACCGTAACATTTACACCTTAGACAGCTTAACAGGTCATCCAATAGGTCCTAGAACATCATCTGTAGGTCTTCCCCAGGGCTCCTTTTCAATATATACACTGCAGATATACATATTTCGCTCCCTCCCGGTATTTCTTGTACACAATATGCAGACGATTTTGTGTTTTACGCTTCTTAATAAAACTAAGCAGAAATGTCATGAAATGGTGTCGTATGTAAAAAATGGATACTCGATAATAGTTTTGAAATGTCTAACGAAAAATCGGCTATTTTATTCTCAAGGCACCATACTTTGGACTGATCTTCAATCTAAATATGTAATACAAAATTTTCCATTATTTAGAGAATATAAATATCTAGGAGTAATTAAAAAGCTTCTATGGAAGTCTGATATTCAATATGTTGTAGGCAAGTGCGATAGAGGTATCAATATGATTAGATCCATCTGTAAAACTTGGTGGGGAGCCTACGCTCAATCAGGCATCATACTCTACAAATCCTATATCAGGTCAATTCTCGAATATGGTTACACTCTCTTTGGCTTCTCATCTAACTCTAATTTAAAGTTACTTAACACCGTCCAACTCAAAGCCCTTCGAGTTTTACATTGAAGCGATGTGCTCGTCTCCCTCCTACACTATACTTGCAGAGAGCCTGTAGCCGCCCCTGACAGTGAGGAGGAAACAAATGAGTGCATAGCAGATTTTAAAATACCCGGTCTGAAAAAAGTAATCTTGTTCAGATTATCAGTAGCCTGAATACGGAGGTCTTAACTAATAAATACTTTCCCCATCTGACAGTAGGGTTTGTTGAAACCTCCAATTTAATTATACACACCAACTCTACCACCATTCCATTTGAACTAGACTACACCTGCTCAAATACTCCAATCTAATTAGTTCGTCCAAAATTGTCTAAGGAAAGTATTGCTGATAAAAGCGTGTTCCAATCTATAGTAGGCTCAAACTATCCAACTCACTTACGGATTTTCACTGATGGATCAAAAAATGCAGAAGGAGTAGGATAATTACGCCTTTTCCGAAAAAGCTAATTACATAAAGTAAATATATATAATACTTTTAAATATCTATTTCTATAATTCCTAGAAAAAAAATGCAATGTTTACCGTAGCTAAAAATAAATATCGTGAACCTATATTTTGCACTTTGGTCGCATTTAGTACACAAATCACGCAATACGGCCCGCGATAAATACGGAATTGATTAATGGTAAAATTATGCGCGTGCTTTGGCTTTATTTACTCGGCAATCTTGGCCGTGTTTCAGATACGGATCTCGTGGCCGGTCATTTTTACAATCATGTCCAAGAACTCATGAATAGAAATAAGCTAAGTGGCGCATATATTAATGGTGCATTGCCATTATGAAATTACGACCGAAACATTAATAAATTTCATGCATGCGTATCACCACTTTACGAGCTTGTATCTCTATAATGCTATTATATAATCAACGCAGAAATTAATGTGAGAATTATCGGATAATTTCGCATGGTAAAAATAATTAATGTTTATCTCATAAATCTAATATCATATAAAATAAAATATATAATAACTTTCCGACCCCCAAGCAGTAAATTAAATTATTAAAATAATAATAATAAATTATACTTATCCCAAATAGAACATAAAATAAAAAAAGATGTAGTGATTAATCATAATGTTGAAAACATCATTTCAAGAAAATTATGGTTAAATTTGAATACGTTAATTATATTTGCGCTACTAGAAACTATTGGAGAGTTATAACAAAAAGTTTGAAATGCCATTTAGAAATTTACGCCTAAAATTTTGCACAATGTTTAAAACCACATCACTAAGGGCTGCTTTATATATTGAAGAAAGTGGCAAAGAGTATATCTACTCTAGTATTAATTATTGTCTTGAGTTGTAATTTATTCCATGGCTCGTTTCAAATTGAGTAGTTTATTAAAAGTTACATGATATTTTTGATTATAAAATAGAAGGTTGTCAAGTTTATATTTCCAAAATTGTAATGCTGAGAAGTAACTGTGTAAAAGAACTTTTTGTAAATGAATTTTTGTCTTACTTTTGTTTTAGAAACAACGCCACGTAAAGCTTGCACGCGAAATTATACACACGCTGTATAAATATTAATGATACCTCATTAATACTATAAAGAAAATTGTTGCGGCCTTTACTACGTAGTAATAAATACATAGTGAATTTTTCGATTCAGTATTATTATCTTAAATATCATTTTACTAATTCTATAATAAAAAGATCGTTATGTTTAATTATCTATTTTTTAGAGATTGTGGTAATTGTGTGGGATGTGCTGAATAATATACATACTTAACGTATTACTGTTTTTGTGAGATAATTACACCACAATACGCTGCTAGTCTTGTTGGCATTAATGATGTACCGTTTATATCGACATAGACTTTGTCTTTAGTAATTAGTAAAACACGGAAATCTACTTCATCTTAGAACGCTTGGAATAAATCGCAAGACGGTTTAATTTACCACATCCTGTTTATAATAATAATGCTTCTAATTTTATGGAAATTAATTACATTTTGCGACAGAAACAAACTTTTCCTTAAATGTTTTAACGATTTGCATCTTGAGTCTTTTAACATTAACTTTTGTTTACCACTGTTAGGTTTTAGATAAATCTTTATAATTTCAATTATGCTTTCGACAATGAAGTCCTATATCTAATTTGAAAATTTGGTTCCATCAAGAGAGTAGCAGAATAAGTATCGATCCTATATCCAACTAGTTTTTGTAATATCTCTGGCGAATATATTTTTAAAACTTGTCACTTGTTGCATAAGCCAAACATATGCAATGTATTTGGATGATTAAAAGAATTTGGAATTATAGTGCCAGTAAAAATTTCTTTTCAGTAAATTTAAATTCTAAATTATTGTTGTTTGCTATTATTAATTTCTATTGCTGATGTGAATTGAATGTTACTATTAATGAAATTTAAATGTTTTTCGAATGAACTTAAGTGAAATTTACAAAGTTTAGTTGGAATTGATTCTTTGTATAACTTAGGTAACCCATTTTATTTATTTATTTACCTTATTTTAGAAGTTATATTAAAAATCTATGTATACATAAAAATACATACTCGAATACAGTAACTTAAAGGTGGAGTTCTAGTGTCCTCGAGTTCTTCCACTCGACCCGTTATTGTTGGTAAGTGGTGATGATAATCGTCAAATAATTCTGGCTACTGAGGCAATATTTTGGCCATTTCAGGCATATTTAGGTTCAATATCTGTAGATCTTACTTTATATGCTAAGTCAATTTGACATATATTTTATAGAACTGGTGCTTCTGCTTTCTTTTTGATGAGTTTCGGGAATGAGTTAAGTGTGGTTTTTATTTCTAATTGAAATTTATTTGTAAGATTCTTAAAATTGTCTGATGTGAATAGAATTTGTTTTTTGTATTTAATCCTGCTTAGTTAAACTAGAAACTAGTCGAGTAAATATAAAAAAAAATATTGAAACAAACCAAGTGTTTATCAATTCTTTATAAATTATTTTATAATATTTCACTAAGAGATAAGTGCGAAAATGACTCAAGAAATATTCTATTGGTTCATTTTGTAATAAGGAAATATATTTACAGCTAGCGAGTTATTTTGTTTTTGTTTAGAGATAGTGACAAATATCTTTATTTATTTATAGTTGATAAAATATGTATTGCTCATAGGGTAGTTTGAATTTTGCATACTTCCTACCTGGTTTAATTAATTATCCGGTATATTATGTAGGTGAAAATAAAGGTGAATCATGAAACGAATGTTTAAGTCTATGAATTTATGAAGGATTAAGAGGTAAAAATAGGTGTTTCAACATGTCTTAGACATCAGGGTTGGTAGGAAGTTTTGTAGCAAGGTATATAAAGCGTTATTCAATCGGGATTACTAGAGAGATTTGCATGCCTTAGTTTGGTAAGAATGTGAATGGATGGCTGATTGTTCATTCACTTGTAAGTTTCTAAGAACGGGATGATGAGGGTTTAGGAAAAGGGGTGCAGCATTATTTAGCAGAGGTCGACATAGCATATTGTAAATTAATGCTTCTGAATATATAGATTCATTTTTCACCATGTTGTTATATGGAAAGTATCTAATTGCCTAGCTATATTTTCAATTTTTAGCTAAAGGATTTAGAAATGAGGCTTAAAGGATAGTCTATGATCAAAAGTAATTCCAAAATAGTTACACGTTATAGTGATGCCATAATATACAGGGTGTCCCGTTAATGCGGGGAAATGGCTAGACCATAGATTCCTGGGGTCAAAATATGACGATTTAACGCAACTTATCTATATCCAAAAATTTACGGTTAAGCCGGAATTTGGCTTCAAAGTTTCAAATTTTTTTATTTCTTTTGTTTATAACAATTGAACGCTTTATTTGATTTAAATGAAACTTATTATTAATAAGTACCATAATATCATACATCATTTCATTTATTGTTGGCATTAGTGATTGACAGGAAGTATAAAAAACATTAGTACCACCACTTAAAAACTAAAATATTTTTTTATTGGTGCATCCAATAAAATCCAAAAAATCTACTTAAAAGGGCATTAGATTTAAAAACTTTTTTGACTCTTACTAGTTTTTGATATCTTGGACGGTTTTTGCACAAAAAATAAAATATGAAAATAGTATACTCATTATGCACTCACTAATAAGTAAATAAACTTACTCTATTGAATAAAAATTAAATAATATCAATTAATAAAATAAATCAAAACAACATCTAACACTTTTCAAACAATTTTCTTTGCAAAATCCTAATACAAACAAGATATCTGTTTGTTCCAAATATGAATATTTAAGAACTATAATAAAGTTAAAAATTAATTGTTAAAAGACACTAAATAATTATTATTATACATAATTTACATTTTTTAAACAAAGACGGCCACGAAAAACATTTTTTTTTTCGATTCGATGAAAAATTTGATTTTGTTTTTACTATATAAAAAATATATATTTTATTTTTTTGTGGGAAAACCGTAAAAGATATCAAATATTATTAAGAGATAAAAAAGTTTTTAAATTAAATTGTCTTTCAAGTAGTATTTTTTTAGTTTTTATTAGATCCACCAATAAAAAAATATTTTAGTTTTTAAGTGGTGGTACTACTGTTTTGTATACTTCCGGTCAATCACTAATGGTGACAATAACTGAAATGATGTATCATATTATAGTAGGTATTAATAATAAATTTCATTCAAATCGAATAAAGCGTTCAATTGTTATAAACAAAAGAAATAAAAAATTTTGAAGACAAATTCCGGGTTAACCGTCAATTTTTGGATATAGATAAGTTGTGTTAAATAATCATATTTTGACCCCAGGAATCTATGGTCCAGCCATTTCCCCGCATTAACGGGACACCCTGTATATAGATGTATGGTGAAAAGGGATGGAAATACTGGATTTATTGGAATTAATTGATGTTCTCAACTTGGAAAACCAGTATTGGGGTATGTTTATCAGACCCTGCAGTGTAGTAAGTTCTTTTGGAAGTATCTTACCATGAGCTATAAGCGCTGTGTCATCAGCAAATAGTAAATAATACGCGGTGGGGTTAAAATATTTAAAATTTAAATTATAAATGTCATGGGGAAAGATATTATAGAAGAGTGTGAATAAAGGTCTTTATGAGACATATTAAACGAATAATAAACAATAATAATAATAATAATTCTGTAGTATGAATATACAGGAGAGGGAATTACTTATTCTGATATTGAGAGATATATTATTTTAAAAAATTGTCAATTAGGGATAGGAGATATAGTAGAATACACAAGAAGAGTCAGTAAATATCTGTACCACACTGAATTGGATACCATTTAGATATCAAGAAAAGCTATGGCTATGGAAGCTTTCTGTTTATCTTTTGAAGGTAATTATGGTTAAAGAGAGATAAGTGGATCTATTTTGTAGAAATCCAAACTGACTCGAAAGGATAGCGGAAGAAATGTCATCTAGGAGATTATTGTTTATGATTGCTTTGAACATTCTCTCCAGTGCCGGAAGCATTATAATTGGCAGCTTTTAAAGGATCAGCTTGTTATTTTATTATGAACGTTATTATGTCCTGCTTTCACTCCTCAGAAATATTTTAATAAATTAAATTTAGCATTTCGGTTATATAGAAGTGGATAGGATTGAGTAATATTTTCAATACGGAACAGGGAGTATTTTTACCATTTTCTAGAACGTTATACTATTTATCCTCGTAGATTGGTAGGTTTTGAATAAGGAATACCAGGAATTGACATCTTCTGTAATATAACTGTCTTCGAAAGAATCTGCTAAAAAATTGTCTATTCCATTAGTTTTGTTAACTGTCTCATTCGAAAGTAGCACTCGAATTTTTTGAAGATAGACCGTATTTATAGTATTTTTTTGATGTACTTTTTTTATTGTTTGTTGTTACATTTGACGGTTTTACTGGTAGACATTTGACAAAGGAGATTGCAGTCGTATGTAGGCTTTGAAAATAATATAGACTTTCTATGATTAAAATTATCTCTATGTAGATATATATTTTGGACACAAACTATGATACAATCAATTTAAAATAAATTTCAATAATTTTTAACTCCTATCATTTGTTGTTTTTACTATTTATAACCTAACTAAAAATTAAACTAATTTAAAATTTTATAAATTAAGTTTAAGTTTAAGTATTTCGAAAAATGGTTTTTATAAAAAAATATATTTTGAACATAAACTATTATCAATTATAAAACATCAAAGCTTTTTCTGCCTTTTATATTTTCTACGACCACTGAAAATTGAATCATTTTCTTATGATAATAACGCAGTTTAATTTTGTATAAAAAAAAACTAGTGATATTATATTAAAATTTAATTATGAACATAAACTGTAATCAATTATTGTTTATAGAAGTTGATTCTTTCAATATTTTTACCCCTACTGAAAATTCAATAATTATTTTACTTATGTGTTGTATTTACGTAAAATAATTATTAAAAGGCAGAAAGACCTCTGGTCGATAGCCTTTTGACAGATTAACACACTAACGCTTCACCAATTATTTATTATTTAAATGTTAAATTGTACTGTACATATTTGTCAATAAAGATGTAATATATATAATTATTAAATTTTTAATAGGCATAAACATATTGAAAGAAAAACTTATTTTTATATTTATTATACATCTATTCAATATTAAGCTATTTTCAAATCCCAAGTTTAAGTTAATGTATTTCGAAAAATATTGATGCTTTTGAAGAAATTATATTATAAATATAAATTAAAATTAATAAAATGTATTAAAATCCTTTAGTTCGTTGTAGAAAATTAAATAATAATTTAAAAGTAGGAAAACATTTCGTGAATCTACAACAATGAGTCTTACTAAGACTACAAAACAAATTAATTTTGAAACAACTAACTCTCTGGCTAAAACTTCGACAGATATTGAATAAAACAAAATTAATTTGCGTGTTACGAATAGTACAACTATTAAGGCAACACTAATTTGAATAAAATTATTTCTGTTGAATAAACTAATAAATGAATAAAGTGTTTCATTAATGATTTTCTCATTTACCTCGTGGTGAAACATTGTGGAATAATAGGTAATTAATTAAAAACACTTGGTTTGTTTCACTAAATTTTAATAGTTACTCTTGAAAATGCTGTAAAAAGCGAAACTAGTCGAGTGAATATAAAATTTAGTGAAACAAACCAAGTGTTTTTAATTAATTACCTATTATTGAATAAAGTGTATTTTAGATTGTTTAAATTTGACTATAACATGAAAAATTATGAACAAAAATTGAATTGAAACTGATTTCATTAAATTAAATTAGCAAAAGCAATTAAAAAATCTAGTATTCAAGTTTATAATCATCTGCAGACACGTGTTTCGAACTTTCTTCAGTACAGCTTTATTATAAAATTGATTTTAAATACAAATAATTATTTTACCAAATTAGGGAAAGAATAATTTTTACAGGCATATTCGGAAAATATAGCTTACATAACAACACCAATAATAACAGGTTTAGAGTAGGACAGTAAAACAATATGTAAAAAAGAAGCTCATAGATCGCTGGAGTTAACGAGGTAAACCAGATAGACCACATCCTCATTTCAAAATGGTAGGCTACAGACCTCTCAAAAAACCGTCTTTTGAAAATAATAGAGGATTAAAAATGACAGTTAAGTATGCACTGTTATTGAACTTGTTTGTGGTTAATGCATACTTTTTTTAAATTCAATATCTTTAGAATGTATTTACGGTTATAGCTACTTTTATATTATTGAAACTAAATTTCTGAAAACTTATATTCAAAAGTTTATTTTACCTACCTAGCACAAAATTTCTAGTTAAATAACTTACAAAATGTTATTACATTTCAACAATCATAATAATTCCATAAAATACGTTAAAAAATCTTGGTTATTTCAAAAAAGTTTTTTATTGCTACGCTAGACAACAAAAACAGAAACAAAATTCTGTATGTGATTTAAATAAATAGCGATTATTTATTGCCCCTTTGTGCAATAGTATAGACTTAAAAGAACTGTTGCATAACGAAAACAAACTACTTACTGATCGCCCATTTGGCCAAATTAAGGAAGAATACCTTAATAATTTAAAAATAGGAAAACATTTCGCGAATCTACAACAATGAGTCTTACTAAGACTACAAAACAAATCAATTTTGAAACATCTACTTCTCTGGCTAAAACCTCGACAGACATTGAATAAAACAAAATTAATTTGCATGTTACGAATAGTACAACTATCAAAGCAACACTTTATTAATTTGAATGAAATTATTTCTGTTGAATAAACTAATAAATGAATAAAGTGTATTTTAGATTGTTTAAATGTGACTATAACGTGAATAATTATGAACAAAAATTGAATTTAAACTAATTTTATTAAATTAAATATTTAAATTAATTGACGCAGTTACAAACTCAGACATATTTTTAGTATGATTTAATTATTCAAATTTATATAAATGCTAAACTATTTCATATGATACAACATAAAACAATCTTTGCACAAAGGCAAATTACATTCCTTGCAATTTTTTTTTGTTCTTTTTTGTCGTTTTCCGCATCTTGCACATCTTCTTCTTGTTTGTCCTTCTACAGGAAGGTGCAAAGGTGTTGCTCCGTAAAGTTATCTTTTCTTAGAAGGAGGACCCCTTTTTGGTGAAGGCATGTAGGTAATTGTCATGCCTTGAGTGATTAATTCTGCAGCAAGAGTTACTATGAATCAAAGATAGGGAATTCATTCTTACGTCTCAAATAATTATAAATAATCCATGCATTTACTGCAGACATACTGAGACACGTATAAAACACTTTTTTCCACCATTTAGCAGATTTTCTGTCATGGTCGTACATGCCTATGAATTGATCAGCTCGATCAATTCCTCCCATTTTCTTGCGATAGAATGCAATTGCTTCTGGACACTCAATTGTCTCCTGATCACCACTTTTGTTCCTTTTTGTAACTGTGGTCAAATTAGGCTTGTGGCAATTACTTAGTAGCAATACTTCTTTAGTATCTTGCCATTTCACACATAGCAATCCTGTAGAAATACATCTGAATGCAGATGTCTACGTTGAAGTTTACCTTCAATAACGGGTACATTTTTTCCGGTTTGCCATGCAGGTACCTAACGCAGCATAATTCAGCGTCTCTAATAAATTTACGCTTGTAAAAAATCTTTTGAAGCAAGAAACAACATCTTTGGATTTGATTGTTGAAGCAAGAGATTTGACGACCCGTTCAGTAAGAGTCAAGGATCCATCCTTACTAGAAGTACTCGTAGGAGATTCTTTAACGGAGTACACTTCGATATCGTAAATATAACCGGAATCTGCGTCCCAAGGAAGCCTCGTTTAGTTGGCTTTATCGGCATGTACTGCTTCAGCGATGTGCGGCCTTTGAATTTTGTCATGGACTCGTCGATATTTTGGTAGTGACTATCTTGACAGCATCTAGAGTATGTATATTTCAAACATGATATCAATTCGTCAAGGTAATAAGTTTTTGACACATTCGATGGTTTGTCTGGCGAAGAAAAATAGTTTTGAAGCTAAGACCATGAATCGATCTCGAGAAATCGCCTTTTCGATTGTACTATTTCAGGCCAAGTAGGCAATTGTACGACATTATAAAGATGCATCTTAATAATTTTTGAATTTCTCCTATATCTGTCATCTTTTCTTTACGCTGTTTATCTTTATTCAACATATCAAGTCTCTGATTGGTACAGTCGACTATTTGTATGTAGAGCGAATGAGGAAAAACTATATGAAACAGTTGCATTGGACTTAACTTCTTGGTAATATCTTCAGCAAGCTCACAAGCTCTCTCCGGTTAAAGTTTTTTGATGGGTTCAAACTGATCGTCGGGGATCGTCCAATGGAGAATACGATTTATTCTATTGTGACTAAGATTTCCTTTTTCTACTTCATAATCACTTGATAAACTTGATTCAGATTCAGAACTCTCTGTTTCTTTTTCAGTTATGGTAGTTTTTGTAACTCCTGAAGTAGTAGCTTCCGATAAATCTGCTTCGTCATCGTCATCATCACTTGGTTCATAATTGTCGCTTGATCCAGACGAAAATAAATCTTCATCATCCTTAAGCTCATCGATGATAGTTTGCAACTCCTTTTCAGACAAACGACGTCGATTCATCTTAGGACTAAAATTAAAAAAAATATAATTACATACCCGATGGTCCATATGTGTACCAAAATACCGGCTGGTAAATAGATATACCACTCCGAAACATGATAAAGAATTTACAAAATAGAAACAAATGATACATACCTGAGTGTTGGCAACGTTGAAAGAAGTATTTCACACAAAACCACACAAAACACAGAAAAGTTAACAGTAAAATAAAGACTATAATTGTACTAGAATGTTTTTCTTCCACAAAAAATACTTTCTTGGGCAGTCAAACATCTCTAACCTCACATTTTAACACATAAGGCGCATGCCTGAAACCAAAAACTACGGTCTGGTACAATTCTCGCTGCTATTAAACGGTAAGTTGAACATTTAGGTATTTTAAAAAGTTATTGGTACATATATGTACCGTTCGGGGCGAAAGAGTTAACTCACTGTAATTGTTCGCCACACTGTTGTTTCTTTACCTGAAGAAAAAATTAACCACTTATTATCAATTAGTAGAATCATAATTATTGTTTTTTTAATAACATTTAATATCACATTCATATTATTAAAATTCCACAAAATAATTAAACGAGATAATACTTCGGCTAAATTATAAATAATAAATAAATATCTGCATTGGAAGAAATCAATTTCTAATATGTTTAGGAATAGCTAATACCATGTCAGTACATAAAATACAACTACCACCCAATATCTCAATTGCCAATTATTTCTGAATTGTTCCTAAAATAAATATTGTAACTTTTTAATGGAAGAAGGTACTAACTAACAATAAATATGGTTAGTTTTTCAACAAGGTGATCAATTAAGACTGCAGTCATGGCTTTTGTTGAGAAAATTATGGCCAGTTTTGGGTATTGTCATTACAGGGAATCTTTATTTTTTACCCTTAGCAAAACCGTTGATTGCGGTCCACACGATATATTGTAACAAAATTTCTTTTTTATAATTTTAGATTAGAAAGTTTCGATTAATAAGCTCATTTATAAAAAAATTGTAAATACATTACATCTGTATTTACTAAAAATTATGAGATGTGCCTCAATGTTTAATTTTGGGGCCTTTATTTGATATCATTTTCCTACCATATAATATTATTTTATATAATCATATCAACAAAACTGTCAGTTTTCTAATGGCGCTACAGAAATGCTAAAAATAAGAAATACAATAAATACTTATAATTAAAGTGTAATATTATGATAGATGCCGATAATCAGGAATACTATTGTTTCCTAACAAGTAACTTGAAGCTAACCTGCATTAAAAGGGACAGCAACGTTAGTGGAATTACTAAATATGAGCTATCCATACTTTAGCTGTTATTTGTACATATTTACTGCGTGTTCATAAAAACTCTGGAAGTTACACTTGACTAAAATACCAGAAGTTTTCTAAGAGATGAAGACTATCTAGTTATTATAACTGTGTAAATTTCAACGGATAAAAATTAACATCAACAGAATGTAAAAAAATAATATTACGTTTCCCGAAATAAGGGAAAAATAAGCAGCTAAAGGCTAAACAAAATTAGTTTATTGAATCATTAAGTTTGGAATTGCAGAGGAAAGGAAGAGATAAAGGTTTTAGGCGAAGAACATTTAACGCATTTAACAAATAAAATTTGTCCTCCACATTAGTGTTTTTAAACTAAAAATCTTACATGTTATCTTAAAATTGATAAACATTTTATTTTGAACTTTTAACTAAAGCTTTTACCTAAAAGCTAAGAGTGCATGAAAAATAAAATAAATAACCTTTTTTGAGTAAGTGATATAAACAAATTGGAAGAAGTAAATCTCTTGTTATGTTCCATCATTTCTTTATTTTCAGTTAACCGACACGTATTTCGGTCCTTACAGATCAAAGTTTTCACTTTTTAACTTTGATAATGATCCATAAGGACCGAAACACGTGTCAGTTATCTGAAAATAAAGAAATGGAACATAACAAGAGTTTTACTTCTCCTAATTTAAAAATTTGATTCCATTAAGAGAGTAGCAGAACAAGTATCAATTATACTATAAACAAGTTATTGGTATTGTTTCAAATTATCAAAATTCACCACAAAGTTAAAACATTCACAATTACCTGCTTATAGTACAACTACGAAAACTACAAGACGAAAGTTTGCTTATAAGAAAAGTAATTAATAAAATAGTAGTAGTATTTATTTATCTACTGTACACACACAATATAATCGAAAATAACCATAAATTAGTATAAACGATTTTGTTTGCACATAAAGAGGCTTGATGTCATCATAAAATGTGCCTCTTGCCGGCATCGATGGCACTGCTGCAAAAGAAGGTATTTAGAATTAAGGTTTCTTAACTGTTTCTTAATTTTTGCGCTGCTGTTGTTTACAAACGGTATAGCTAAAAATATGTTTGCTTGGTTGTCTATTTTATCCCCTTCGTTATATAACAGTTTTCTAAATAATATTCGTTTCTGCCTTTTTAATATTATCAATAATAGGTTCTGGTCATATCCGTTGTTGTTAGCGATTTGGATTATTATGTTTAATTCGTCTTTGTTGGCTTGCTCTGGCTCTGAAATTGCTAAAATGCGGTGAATGTATGAGTTCTTGATTTGGTATGACTTGAATGAATCATTTTGTATTATGGTATCTGTTGTGGTTGGAGAGAAAATTATCAATAAGAAAGTAGAAAATATAGACAAACTAAGAACAATTATATCCAAAGGCAGTACGTCTAGATTAAAAGGTACTATGATTAAAACCATCAAACGCTTTCGAGAAATCAGTGTATATTGCACCAACCTGACATTTACTCTCGAAAGCACTTAATTTAAAATGCTGATACGATAACAAATTAGTAACCGTAGATCTACCTTCAAGAAACCTATGGTGTTCTTTGAAAAGAGTTCGTTTATAAGTTCACATCACTGCCTTTTAGACCAAATAGTCCAACCTTTGAAGAATGCTCGATTTTAAGGTAATACCTCTGGAACTTGCAAACATTTTTACTATTCCTATTTTTATATAATGTATTTAATAAAATATTCCTTTCATACGTCCGGAATACTACCACTAAACAAAGAACAATTAAACAAAGTTGATGTGATGTTGATTGATGAGGTACGTGAAGATGATGCAATATAAAATAATTTGTAATCACTTTCTGAAAAGTTTAAACTATGGAGAAAGTGATAACAAGTTATTTTATATAAACAAAGTTAAGGTAAGTAACGTAAAAGAGAACACACATCTTTTAAAAAATAAGGAAGTAAACTATGAGGACCAGCCAATTCAAAATCACTCAAAGTACTTAGATAATTAAAGATTAAAGGTTTACTGTGAGCAGCTGAAGACAAAGATACTCAATAAACGTTATAAATAAATACTTGTTTATATACTACTTAAAGACTGAAGACCCTCTCCTACCTTATAAGATATACAAAGGTATTTACCAGTAATTAATTATTTAAAATTTTTATGAACTCTCATGCCAGTTAAATTAATTATGAAAACTATGCGTACTTCATGTTCGAATATAATTCACAGCGTGTTGATGTATAATAAATGTTTGTAAATTGCCGATGGTTCGCCTGTTGGAAGTTGAGGAATGCCCCTACTATTGTGGCTGTGGCCTTGTGTGCAATTGGAAACGTGCGAAACCGGGTCACACGACAAGAATTCCGGAACAATAAATCGACTGATCGGAATCCCGGAATCCGTGTTTGTTTTAGGTGCAAACGTCGGTATTCCGATGTTCCGGGTTCCGGGTTTGACGGCCGCCACAATCGGGAATCGATCGGCGCCGCTCAGTCAATAGAGCGGGGAAGCCGACGTCGACGTCGAAATAAATTGTCCCGCTGGGATTCTTTAAAAATATAAAAATAATACAATGCCAGACGTGATGTAATCTACTTTCGTTATAAATAAAACAATCAATTTATTAAATTTTTACTTATTAAGTAAAAATACATCAATAATAATATTCTTCTAAGTAAACAATGGTTTTTAATTTAAGTGTTATAACGTCTATATTAAAATTTTTAAATTTATATAGCATATAATTACACCAAAATTAATTTAGGAACTTCACTTTGATAATAACCATCTGATTATAAGATGTATCAATTCTAACATCAATCAAAATTTATCAAAATTTTACTATAGTAGTTTTATAATGTTAAAGTATAACTAAACACAAAGTATTAATTCTGTAAATTTAATTACATAGGAATCTTAAATAAAACACTTATTTTATTTATTCTAGTTCTATCATTATATACAATTTTAACACTGGTTAAAATTATATTCTATTATAATAGTAGTAATGTAGTCATTAATTATAACTATGCGCGTTTATTTATTATTATAGTTATCTATTATAAATAAACTATTGTTTACCTAAATTATATGTATATAATATTTACTCGGGCAATAATTAATAATCTTGGTTAATATTGCGTTGTGACGAATGGTGGTTTTGGGAAGGGCCATTAAGTCGAATTGATTTATACGGGCTGTAAAATTGAGTTATTAGTGTGTAATTTTGTAAATTTTGTAGACTGCTTTTACGAACCCACGCACATACACCGAACGCCTGAAATGGCACAAACGATGCCGTGCGTGATAAATGGCGGAGGCGCCGGGTGCCAACAATATTAAGTATAACAGATGGGTCCCCGTGTGACTGGAACCTTCAACTAAATGAAATTGGAAATTCCCATAAATTTATTAATTGTTTGCATATATTTTCTTTATTTTTTATATAATCATTTAAGGTTTCAATATATTCAGAATCGTCATCCATCCTCTTTCGTGGCTAATTTAAATTTAACATGCATCAATACACTCCCTGCATTCATTATGTATATATACCGAGCTAGTTACTCTCTATGCACACAAATTATCATTTCATTCGGTGAATATGTTCGCTCCATTTATCGATTTGTTCCTAATGAAAATTCAACAAAATCGCCTCTAATTCCCATCCTTTATATTTTATCTGCATATGTTTCTTTACATTACTATTGAATTTTTATACGAAAAAACAGTTTAGTGCATGGAATATGCACAGGCTTAAAAGACAGTGAGTTGCTAAATGGCAAGAAAAATATAGTGTAATTATGTCCCATGTGTATGAAGTCTCCCCAAGAAGGTCAGTCACTGGTTATGCATTACAAGAACATAGTGTAATAATTAAACAAAATCATTCGGATTTACTTAATATAAAGGATAAACTCAACGCAAATAGCAGTAGCTTAGCTACAAACCCAATCAATAGTAGCGTCACCTATAAATCGGTTCTAACAACTCAAATGCTCCCACAGAAACATAAATCCATGGTTCCCAGCAACGATAACGCACCAAGGATGGATAAACAGTTGCCTAAATCCAAAACTATACCGGAAAAGAAGCAGACATTGCGCGAAAATTTAAGAATCCACCTACAACGTTCCGGAGTACAGAGGATAATTTCACTGGAAGCAGTAAACCATGGAAATATAGCAGTGGAAGCTATAGAAAATTGGCTTTAATTCAATGCTCTAATACTCAATAAAGCTACTGTTTGCATACTTTTTAAAACAAATCAAAAAACACCAGCTCCATAGTTAATTAAATTTAATACATGAAGAAAACTATTTAACGCACAATGATATTCATAATTACCAGACAAGAAATAAGCGACTTATTTGTTTAAATAAAATTCGACTTGCAAAATCGCAAGTGGGGACTAGTTATTATGCAATTAAATTTTTCAATTGTGTGCCAATTAATGTTAAAAACCTACCTTTCGCTAAATACAAACAAAAAATTAAATCCTATCTCTACATCAAGAGTTTCTACAGTTTCACTGAATACTTTGTGAATGATTTCAGTGATATGTAATCTAAATCTTTGTACAAATCTGTTATTCTTTAAGAATATTTATAATTTATGTATTATATATAAGCTGTTTTTTCGTTTCTATATATATATTCGATGTAGTGACCTGTGTAAACATATTGTATGCACCAATAATACAAGATACTCTTTCGCTACTAGTACAAAATTTTAAGAAGTAATATTGGATGATACTTTAAGTTTCAAGCAACACATATACCTACTATTAAATAAACTAAGCAAAACGTGCTATGGTCTCAGGATATTATCCAAAAACACAAATATCTACTGCCACAACATTCTATTATTCCAACTTTTACTCTTATATGAAGTATGGCATATTATTTTGGTGCAGTAGTACTGACATAAATGCTGTATTTGTTATTCAGAAAAGAGCCCTGCGAATAATGCATAACATGTTTACTAGGGCGACCAGAAAATATTTTTTTTAGAATCGGCTCTTCTTCTAGAATTAGTCATAGTGATCCTTGAGAAGTCCTGTTACCAAATATCAGGTCATTTGATTGAAGTTTAGAGGTCGCACAAGTCAAAAGTATGAAGAAAAACCTGAAAATCTGTGGCATTTCCAAAACCCATTACTGAAATGCCGTAATATTCTTTTCCACTGAAAAACGTTATATGGAAAAGGTTTTGACTATTAAACTCATTGTCGGTATTTGAAACGCAGCGTACATTTTTAAATGTTAATTTTGGTCAAAATTTTCGAATTTCCATTAAACTTCGGTTGACAGATGACTTCATCGCTGTTTTTCGTCTTAAACACTAAATAATACATGTAAGACTTAGTGCGAGACCTTTGACCCACTTACTGGTACCTCTCACTTTCTGTAATCCGAAATTTCGTCCTGGTGCTCTGAGCAGCGATTTCAAGATTTTTTTCTTTATTCTTTAAACACTTATGAAATTAAGTACTAACATTCTAATAACATTTCTCATGTGAGAAAACATGTTTTTAATTCAAAACGTGGTCAAGGTCAGGTTTAAATAATTGAATTTTTGAGAGGTAGTCTAAGTATTTACATTTTATAGTGCTCTCATAAATCTGTTTCAATATTCTAAGATTAGATTTCTAAGCATTTGGAAATTGATGTTGATGACTAGGCACATATTTATATAGGTACTGCTTTTGCTCTTCTAAATTCGTAATCAAAGTGTTAAACTTTTTAGCCAACGCTACGGCTCTTTTAACCTTGTCATTTACCACCCGAAACTGTAATAAATATGTTTTTGATTTACTATATTTATTATTTGATTCCCACAAACTAGGATCAATGTTCATAAAATCTTTGTCGATTTCGAAACGCGAGAACAATTTTTCGCTTTAATTCGAAACCAAGTCTTGAATTTCACGGTTGTTCCTCAACAATATTTTTTGTAATTTTGTAAGCAGGAGAAGCAAAGACAATAACGAAAGAAAGAAAGATTGGAAAGATAAGGAATATACATTAGACTACTGGTTGATTAAATAGTTATATATTCAAAAAAAGAAGTGAGACAAATGGAAGTGGAAAAAGTAATCGGATCCGACAAATTGCCACTGAAAGTAGAGATAAGCGAAGATAAGAAAGTTGAGCAAAAACAAGTATGTGAGAAATTGTGGAATGGTGAACGGGTTAGAGAGAGTTCAGTAGGCTGGAGTTAGACCAATAGAAGAGTTAGAGGTAAAAGTGTCATGCAAAGGAAAACTGAAAGGAAAACATGGGAAATTGTGTACTTGGTACAACAGAGAATGTCGACATGCAAAGAATGAAGTAAAAAGGCACTGAGGGAATGCGTACGGAGCTGATAGGTAGAAAAGCTAAAAATATGTATAATCGTATATGTGAAAGTATTTGGCTCAGAAAAGATGATGGAGAAATAATAATATGTAGAAGTATAGCAGAAATATAGAATACTCCAAAAATAGAGAAGAGAAATACCATTACAAGAATGGAAAAAAATGTAGAGAAATTAGTGGACTTGCATATGGGCTAGAAGACTTGACGGAGCAGAAGATGGAAAAAGCTTTCGGAGAAGTAAAGCAACGAATTTAATCAGGAAAAAAACAGATTAAAACCGCACTGGTGAATAAAGCTAGAAAAGAGAGGCAAGAAAAAAATTCGGAAGTTGATAAATCTAAAATACCGCCGTCCTGGAGGGTGAGGATTGTGCCCGGTGCTCAAAAGAAGAGGAGATAACTACTTTGGAGTAACAATAATGAGTATTAGATATAAGATAACCATGACCTTGGTTAATAACCTACTAGAGAAGGAGAATAATGATTTGTTTGTCAGATACCCCCCTGAGTTTGAGTTTTAGAAAATGAAAGCGGACTAAATACTAAATGTTCAGTTTGGGAAGAATAGTACAGAGAGGATGTGTGAATGCAGTAACATATATATGATACAGTGCCAAAGAGAGTTTGCTAAACCGTCTCAGAAGGAAAGAAGTGTTTGATGGCATGATATATTGGATAAGGTTGTTGCAAAAGTGGAAATAAATGTATCAAATAAAATAGGGACACGAATGGGTGTCGTTAAGCCCTTTGCTATTTAATTAATATACCGGGTGTTTCTAACTGAATATCGGGGTTTTAACCTTTTGTAATTTATTACTTAAAGTTTGAAATAAGAATTATAACACGAATTAAAAGAGCAACTCAAACATTTATACATACAAGCTTAGAAGTGTTCAATGTGAGCACCTTTCGTCATACGGCACATATCAAGTCAATTTTTCTCAAACTTTGTTTAGTGTTTATGGTGTTAGGTCAGATAAGTTAGCTGGTAGTAGACGTACATACCCACGATCCTTTATGAACCGTCACAAGTAGAAATCACAAACAAGCTCTATAATTGGACCCTTTGCGGCAAACCCTGCGTTTCTGCCAGATGAAATTATTTGGTTCGCCTTCTAACAATTAAGGAAATAGCCATAGTTGTAGATCATTAAGATAGGAAGTAACAGATACAGTTTTCGCCAAGATATGGCACAAAAAAATATTTAATTTAGGAGAGTCTCCTTGCAATTGTACCATCTCGACAGAATTATCTGAACCCCACGTGCGCACATTATTAGTGTTCACATGTCTACTGATGTTATATGTCGATTCATCACTGAAAACACGATCCAGCAAATCGTCTTGTAACAGCATTTCATGAGCAAAGTTTGCACGTAAACCATTTTCTGTCGACAACCGATAGTTGTAATCGTTTCCATAAAACTTTCCAAACACTCCTTAATGGAATTGCTAATTCACGACAAGCCTTTTGAACTGATTTTGTCGAGCTACCTGTGATAGACTCTCTCAACACTCTCCTCAAAAACATTTGATCGTCACGAACTCCTCCCTTTGCATAGACAGCCATGAATATATAATCTTTGTATATTATTATCACATCTGAATTTAATCTGGAACGCACGTTGCACAGTAAATACAGATTGGTTCTTTTTCTAAACTGCAGAACACCAAAATCTTTCTGTTCACTAGTCGCCATTTTTGATACTACCGCCCTCTAGCCTATGAGCGTACCAGTATACAGAACTGTCGCACTTTCATTCAATGTATTAACTCTGATTTTAAGATTTATGTAATAAGTACTGCAAAAGTTTAAAACCCCAATATTAATTTTTAAACACAGAGTATTAATGAACTATAAAAAGTACTTAAGAAAGAGCAAGTGGGTGGGGTAATAAAAAAGCAATGTATGGATGTGGCACCTGCCGATCATATGGTATTAATAGGGAGAAATTGGGGAGGAGTGAAAGACATGTTGAATACAGTGAAAAGATATATGAATAAGAGGGGATTATGAGCAAACGCAAGGAAAACAAAGTGGACTAACTTCAGGAACAAAAAAAGAATATAACAATTAGAATGGAAGTATGAGGTAATTAAAAGGGTCGATGCATTCAAGTATTTAGGATTTATTTTTAAAAGTACAGGCGAGTACGTGAAACGAGTAAAATTGGTACATAATGTTTTGAGAGAGAAGTTTGGAAAATGGTTGCTGATCATGTTTCGAGTGCCATGTAAATTATGGGATGCGTGTGTGAAGTCGATTTTAATGTGTGAGGTCAAGTATGGATATTAAGAGTGTATGTGTGAAGTTGAAAGGTCGATTGCTAGTTACATAGTGTTTTAGGAAACAAATAGTGTATGTCTGCAGTGTGAGTTATGAATTGTAGTTGTGTTGTTTCGAGGAGGAGAGACTGGTGAAACGGGTATGAAAAACGCACGGGATTAAAGGGGAATCTAAGTGAAGATTAGAGTGAAAGAGATTAGAGTGTTGTCATTTGTTTTTATATGACATTTTTTTCTAAAAGTCACTTTAGCCATAAATTTTCATTTACACCTTACAGGGTAAACCAACACTTCGAAAACAACGAAAAACAACAACGAAAATTTAAAAAATCTAAATATCTTTGGAATGACAAGAGATATCAGTTTGCGGTTTTGACGAAACAGTATGTAATTTCATTTTCTTTTTTGTAAGCTGCTTCGAGTTATATCATTCCATTTGATATTTCTGAGAAAAATACATAAATAGGGTTAAGTGTTACATAACGCCCTCTAGTTGCCAGCGTATAGAATAAATGTGTTAATGTTATTTATTTTTGTAATTAACTTCTAATACTCTTTCCATTGAGCCTAAGCTTGTGAAAATCGGTTAAGGTATACGGAAGTTACAGACCATTTTCTGTAAAGAAAAGTATACTTCCCCCACCACTTAACTGTAGGTGCTAGAAAAAAATTACTTAAGCAAAAATTGTAAACCAACTACAGTAGTTTCTAATTTTGATAATTTTTAATAGCCTTAATGCGGTAATATTTTGTAAAAAAACGCAAATTAATTATGCAAATGATAATTATTATGCAAATGATTAAACGCCACCTAGCGGAAAGCTACGCATTTAAAAATATTTTAACGCATCTTCTTTTGGCCGATTATGTCATTATAATTTTTTTCCCCAAATTCTAGGATATACGGTTTCCGAGATACGGCCAGTGGCCACCTTTAATGAATCACCCTGTACAATATATAGTTTCTCTATTGCATCAGAATGAAACGCTAATTATCAAAGCAGATTTCTTAATTAAATGTCAAACTTGCACTCCTTCGGTTCATAATTTATAAGCCAAATAAATAAATTCTATATATTGTGTATGACTTTCTTTAAGTATATTTATTTCAGATCCACAGTATTTATTATAATAAATATAAAATAATTCCTCTAAGTTGAGGATAAAAAAGGTTAGCGACCTAAATCTTTAAGACACCATACATTACTAATGCATAATTTAAAATTAAAATTTCTTAATTATCGGCATTCTTTAATCGTGCTGTCTGTCTATTCCACGCGATGCCGCAGAGTGGCCTAGGTCCGGATAAGTGGGGTAACGTGGGAGGGGGAGGGAAGCGAGAAAGGGTGGAATTGATTGTGAGGAATTATTCGCGGCACGCGCCCGCCCCATCCGGCGCGCGATTTTTTTTAACTTTTTTTTTACTTTCTGGGCTGTCGGCGTCTACTTTATTTCAGACCCTTAATCCTCTAACCTAATTTTCGAGTACGTGTACGAACCCCAACTTAAATATCGATTCGAAATTTTCCCTCTAGAATTAAAGAGCACCGAGACGGCTGTAACATAAATTACCATATAAACGCGACGACAAAAAGAAACAATTGATTTCATTCAATGAGCGGTTATTGTGTCGCAGAAATTAAATTCGAAATTTGTGATGTTTGTACAATTTTATGTCAAAAATTTAATCTCGCCAGGCGATCAGGTCATTGAATTTATCATATATTAATGTTTTCATTACTAACCACAGACTTTATGGATTTATAGAAACTTTTAATGTGATTACAATGTATAGAAATGTTTTTAACATTTTTATGGTACAGTGGATTTTTCTGTTTTTACAGTTTTAGATGTCAGTTGTCCCAATAATTATTATTTTAGGCAAGATATTCCCATAAAGGTGTCATCTACTGTCTAAAAATTGCACTAGATCTCTGTTTGGGTGGATATAGGTATCTAGCGCAAAACTTAGACAATAGATGTCACTTTTATGGTAATGTATTGCCTGACGGTTTTCTCGATGATCTATATACACCATAGTAAAATCCGTTTCCCTGTTTCAACTGCGCTATACTGATCCAAAATAGATTGAACCCAGTTCGTGACTCTTGTTAATAGGGATTGGTAATTAATATGTATCACAAAGTTTTGGGTTATGTAATGTGAAGTATTCTGTATTGATGAACCTAATAAAATTCCTTGCTTCACTTGTTTTTTTTTTCAATTTATTTATTACCACATGTACATAGTACTCGAAATGTACATCTGATAATAAAAAATAAAACGAAAATGATGGTAGCGACCGTTACTATGTGGTAGTTCATTTTAAAAAGGTAAATGAAAGTAATTTTTAAGTTTTTATACCATTATTTATTGATAATATACACAAACAAAGTTTACAATATATTATCAATTTTGACACAACTATAGTTTCGACCTTTGCAGGTCATTATCAAGTGTTGAATGAAGAAGAATACAGGGTGTTGACAATTTATAGGTGAGGTATAAATTTTTAATGAACCTAATTAGGACTGGGAAGATTTATTATAATGGATTAACTAAATATGATTAAGTGCGGTATTGTGGTGCAAAGCGGATTAAGGTGCGGTGTTTTCAGAAGAGGTATATGTCATTATAAGAGCTTAAATAATGGCGAAGAAATTAAATCCGTCTGCTCATTAAGCAGATTATAATTAATATTCTTGCTTTGGCGGTGTATCTCTAATGACTTAAATTATCCATATGTGGAAATGAATGATTACATTCTAAGATATGATTTGAAAAAGAACTTGTTGTATGTCTAAGTCTGAATGCTCTATAATGTTCACTGTATCTCTTTTCAAAACTCCTACCTGTCTGTCCTACATATGTGCTGTTACATTCGGAACATTAAATTTGGTATACCTCCGATTTTTTAATAGATTGTTGAATCTTATAACTTTATTAATACTCGCCAATTAAATTACATACCTAATTCTAGGAACGTTTTTCTCGACTTATGTTTTTCTCATACATATGATGCCATTGTTTCCTTAGCAGACGACTGTATTTTTTATGCTTCTGTACACCATCCAGCATATTATATGTCTTTTCCGATACCACATAAAATAAATAATATTCATTCCAGTGATGAAATCTATATATTCGAAAACGCAAATTATATTGCTCTTAACAACTTTTTTTCATCTACAAATTGGTCAAATATATTATCCAATCAGGATATCAATTTAGCAGCTGAAAACTTTTATTCAACAGTAAAAAGTGCAATCAGCATTTACGTGCCTAAAAAAAGGTTTTTGAATTAATACTACAACTCAACAAGAATGCGTCGCCTGGACCAGACGGAATTCCATCTATATTTTATAAAAATTGCATATATTCATTATGTAATCCGATTCATGCGCTTTTTAGCTGCTCTCTTTTGTTAGGTGTATTTCCGGATGCATGGAAGACCAGCTATATTGTACCAATTTTTAAATCAGGAGACCGTAGCAACATTCAACATTATAGGGGTGTTAGTATACAATCTGTCCTTCCAAAAATGTTAGACAAACATATTGCAAATTCTATGTTTTGGGTTTGTAAAAACTTGTTATCTAATTCACAACATGGCTTTGTAAGGGGAAGATCTACAATAACAAATTTATTGTTATATTGCCAACACATATCAAGTGCCTTGGAAGAAAGAAAACAGATGGAGGCTGTTTACACGGACTTCTCTAAGGCATTTGATAGAGTTAATCATTCGGTACTGATTTGCAAATTGAAACAAGTTGGGTTTATAGGAAAAGCATTATCCTGGTTATCTTCTTTTTTGATAGGCAGATCACAATATGTCAAAATCTTAAACAAACAATCTGGAAAAATTGAAGTTTTTTCGGGTGTGCCACAAGGCTCGCATAGTGGACCGATTCTTTTTAACCTATTTGTCAATGATGTAGTGAACATTATTAAAAATTGTAAAATTTTAATGTATGCTGATGACCTAAAAATATTCAGAATTATTAACTCTTCAGATGATTGGATTGCTATTCAACAAGATATAAACAATTTAATAGCGTGGTGCGCGCAGAATAAAATATTTGTGAATCCGTCTAAATGTAGTGTCATTTCGTTCTGTCGCAATAAAAACAAAATTAATTTTAATTATAATCTAGATGAAGTCGAACTGAATCAAGTCAACAGTATTAAGGATCTTGGGGTGACTTTTGATACGCATTTTACATTTAGGGATCATATGGCTACTATAACATCTAACGCAACTAAAATATGGGGATTTGTGTGGCACTTAGCCAAAGACTGGAATGTTGACTGCTTAAAAACATTATTTTGTAGTCTAGTTAGATCTAATTTGAAGTATGCACCAACAGTCTGGTCTCCGTATCTTCAATGTGATACTCAAATTATTGAATCAGTACAAAATAAGTTTCTACGATCAGTTGAGTATAAATTAGGTCAATATCATATACGTGGCCAATATAATTGTATAAGATCTGAACTTCGCTTAATGACATTATTTGATAGGAGTGTATTGCTGTCTAAGTTAATTAATGGCCAATTAGATTGTAGTGAATTGTTGGAACAAATCTCATTTGCAATACCTTTTAACGATAGAAGAACAAGAAACACTAATGTATTTAAGTTAAAAACACATACTACGAATTTTTCACAAAATAACCCGATTAGTAGAATGACAGGTAAAGCAAATAATATGTGTAAGCTTATGTGGTTCGAATAATTTCTCGTCTTTTGCCAAATTTAAAAGGGATTTAACAAATAAATTGTAGAAGTTACTCTTTTATTTGCTTCTCAAACAGGGGTATTAAGAGTTATTATTTTTGTTTTATTATTACAAATAGTAATTAGGTAATTAATTGAATTATATTTAGGTTTGTATGTATGTATGTATGTATTTATATATGTATGTATTTGTATTTATATATGTATTTATTTATATATTTATATTTTTTTCGCGTTAAAAAGTATATTTGAAAGTTTGCTCGCTGGTCTAAATGCAATTTGATGATTTTGTCTTTTGGAAATATTTGATATTTTATTTGTTACGTGCCCAAAATAAGTAAATGTTATAAATTTTGTGTTCGTTCGGTCTACAATATTTGGATATATATAAGCCCTGGTTGAGTTGTATAGTTTTTTGTGAATTAAATTTTTAATAAGATTACCTGAAAAACCATTCTCCGTTGCTATTGATATAATTTTGTCTAGTTCTGTGGTTGTACTTGAATCAGATAGAGGAATTATGAATGCTCTATGTATCATGGAGTGAAATGCAGCTAACTTATGAGATAGAGGATGATTTGAATTATAAGGAGTTGTAGAGTTGACGTTAGTAGGTTTTCTAAATATTTCAAATTTAATTGTATTATTCTGATGAATTAATGTAAGGTCCAAAAAATTGATTTTATTGTCGGTTTCTCTCTCTACTGTAAATTTTATTTTAGGGTGAACAATATTGATTAAGTTTAAAAATTGATCTAACTGGCGTGATGTACCATTAAAACATGCGATAACATCATCTACGTATCTAAACCAAAATGAAATGTGCGTTTTTGTGAAATTTGAACTGGAAATTTTTTCCTCAATATTTGACATAAAAATTTCTGCTAACAAAGGACTGAGAGGGGATCCCATCGCTAATCCGTTAGTTTGTTGGAAATATTTATTGTCAAATTTGACAATGTTGAAAATAATTGATTGATAGATCTTTGATTTGTTCTTGCTTTATTTTATAATTTTATCATAAGTATTTGGATAGGTACAATTGCCTGATTCTGGTCAACTGGTTACCTAATTTTACATTGAAGTCCTTTTAAGTAATTACTTTGTTGTTTCGATATTTATTTCTTCATTCAAAACAGATATTTTTTAAATATTGTTTGCTGTATTTTTTCGGTACTCTAAGAGTTTGAAACGATAACGTATATTTGTCTAATAAAATGCAAATTAATGCAATGTATTATAAATGTTTGTTAGAAGGTTTGTTCTACATTTTTTTTTAAAGATATGTTATATTATTATCTATTACAGTGATTTGTTGTGAGTTCCTATGAATATTAAGAGAAAATCATTCAAAAGTACTACGATAGCTACAGCTGACTGGTTTTAGTCTTATTGAACTAGTTATGCTATCGGTAGAGGATTTTAGTCTTCTTGAACTAGTTATGCTATCGTTGAGTCATTTAGTTCTTACCTATTATTCGTTAGATTATGTTAGATTAGATGAGGTCATTTGGCTATAGAATGCCTTATGGCATTGCGACCTAATTAGATATATTCCATTTGTAATCTGGTACTAGAAGGTTCCCAGGAATTCAAGGTCCTTGGTAAGGTCAATTAAATGCCTATTAGGGCATACCCTGATACGTTCTGGTGTTATTGCCATTTATCCGGTTAAGGCAAGTCTGGTGGTAGCCAGTGCTACACACGCGCATAGAATGTGCTCGGCCATTTCCTCTGCCAATTCACATTGTCTTTATTTATTCTTGTCCCCGCCACAGGGAAGGGATAGCTGTTTTACTGGCGTGCCCTGTATTACCAATGTGTTGACGCGTTGAGATTGGTACTTTCGTGAGCAATGTCCTGTAAGAAGAGCCGTCACTAGCCTTATCTCGCTTTTAGTGAGGCTCAAGAGCTGTTTAGCTCTGCCTGGCGACAGATCAATAAACATTATTTATTGCCTTTGGCGTCGTGTATTTATCCAGTGCCCTGTTTTGTTCCTTTTTCCCACTCTTAACCTCGCTCGTCCTATGTGCGTATGATAACTCACATATAGGTTTTGGCCCGATCATAGTAGTCCGTGCTCATTCCCTGGCAACTACATCTGCATATTTATTGTTTATTATACTAGTGTGGCCTTGTACCCACATTCGAATGAGCTTATTTCCCTTAGTAAATTGGTTTTTATTACTTAAACCTTAAGGTGTTTGAAATAATTTGAATTTTGTAAAAATTTAACCTAATTTTCATGTTTCAAATACTTAAAAAGTAATTAAGTTATGCATACCAAATTTACACTGAAATGTAACAATAGATCATATTTTATTTTCCAAGTATAATAAATTTGACATCTTATACCGGGTGTAAAAAAATTGGAATTAAACAAATGAGAACTTAAAATGGCTATAACTTCATTTATTTAAATGGAACGCTATATTTATTAATTTATCAGCAAATGCACGTTTTAATTACCTATCGAATGGTATTTATATCTTAAATGTTAAGCCTTCTCGTTTTTACAGAAAACGCCAAAATATTGATTATTGCACCGTTTTAGTACTGTTTAAGTAAAAATTTTAATGTATCTAGTTTTTCATCGTATTTAAAAACGTAAGATAATTAATTTAGTCTGTTACTTTAGTTTAAAAAGCCTGTCTTTTGTTATAGTTGTGTTATTTTGCGTTTTGTGTTAGATCGTTAGTAATCGTTATTGTTTGAACATCGTTGTTGTATTTAATAGTAAAAAATAATAATTTACACAGATTTTCTTATACTGGGTTTTTATAACTGACACTTCCAATTTCTTTAAATTGGTTTAATAGTCTCTCAGAAATGGCTGGCTTAGGGTGATTTCTTTCGGCAAACCTTCAAGTATAAACTCGACAAGCCAATAAACAATTTTGATGACATTCTCCAAGCATAAAGATAATGCCAATACCCCCTTCTTTTGAGTAAATCTTCATTTTTTACCAAAAAATACAACAGCGATGTTCAAACAATAATGATTACTAAGTAAATAAATAAGACAACTATAACAAAAGACAGGCTTTTTAAACTAAAGTGGCATACTAAATTAATTATCTGACGTTTTTAAATACCACAAAAAACTAGATACATTAAAATTTTTACTTAAAAAGTACTAAAACGGTGCAATAAACAATATTTTGGCGTTTTCTGTAAAAACGAGAAGACTTAACATTTAAGATATAAATACCATTCGATAGGTAATTAAAATGTGCATGTGCTGATAAATTAATAAATATAGCGTTCCATTTAAATAAATGAAGTTAGAGCCATTTAAAGTTCTCATTTGTTTAATTCCAATTTTTTTACACCCGGCATAAGATGTTAAGTTTATTATACTTGGAAAATAAAATATGATCTATTGTTACATTTCAGTGTAAATTTGATATTCATAACTTAATTACTTTTTAAGTATTTGAAACATGAAAATTAGGTTAAATTTTTACAAAATTCAAATTAAAACTTAAGGTTTAAGTAATAAAAACCTTATTAAAACACACACTTATTTTGATCGAAGGATCCAAAAATGCAATAAAATACAGGGTGTTTCATTAAAAAAAACTTTGATACTTTTAGGGGTTTTGGGACACCCTGTATATTATGAAAGTAGTTTTAAAAAGTAGCCCTAATAGACCCCCATATATCCCCAAAGTGAAACTTTTTGAAAGTCACGTATTTTGGCCACAATATTCCGTGCCGTATAGCGTGAATAACCCTGTATATATACTATATACTATATCTCCTATATTTCATATAGGGGAAGTATTGTGATCGTGATTTTTTTTTGCGGAAATGTCCGTTTTGAGGTCCCCTGAGTCCATTGCACTGATTTTTGCAAAGAAAAATTGTGTCTGTGTGTGTGTCTGTCTGTCTGTCCATGGGCGCTGTATTTGATTTGGTTCAGGCTGTCTTGGCGACTGTCAATAATTACTTCAAATCGTGATACAAAATTAAATTTCATCAGACGGTGTTTGTAGAAACTCAGGTTTAATCAGCTTCAAAATTTCTAAGTGCCCGAAACTGTGTTCCGTACCATGCCAGTCCAGTTTCATCGCACTAATTAGACCTTTTCAGATTTGTTAGTGCAGGGGAAGTAGGTCTTGACCCACCCGACTGATGAGCGAAAAGTAATAATGGGTCTTACAATCATAATGTACAGCCAATGTATCATTTTCGGTTTAAGTTCCCATAATCCGGCGTATCCATAGTGCCGCTGTAGCTTTGCAGATTGTTTTTTATAACTGCGCGTTCCAATTAAGTGTTAAACCTAGAAATTCATATGTTTTTACTTTGGGAGCTTTGACATTCGGCTTTATACGATTAGTGAAAGGTACCATCACAGTTAAGTCAGCATTGACATTGAAGCCTTCCCTAAAACACCATTTTACCCTGCATACAATAACCCTTTATGACCAAGATGTTGCCCTAGGTTTGGAAGATTGCCGATGAGACTCGGTGGATCTAGTTTTTAAGCTGAGAGTGGCAAACTGTACACCTGGTTCTAACTTAATTCTAGGAGAACTCAGATGTTGTTCAAGAGCTTGAGGGATTGGTGAAGCATGCCTTGACCTTCAACGTTTTTCTTGGTGATGGTGAATAAATTTTTGAGCGTTATTTTTGCAGTAATCTTATCCGCGGTGCCTAGGGCATTGTTTAATTCATACTGCACCTCATTAGCAGCAGGCATGTTCTTCCAAATAGTCAAAAAATCTCTTATCCAGCTGCTCACCATCAGCGAATAATATCTAAAATGTTATAGTGCAATCATAATAGAAAACGAAAACCTTGTTCTTGGTAACAACTGGAGATTCATGAGAGGATCCACGCGTTGTACTGGTCCGGTCATGTTGATGGGCAGAGTATGCTCTAAACATCGTTCCTGTTATAAAGAGCCGACATTTATCGGTTCAGAGGTTGCAATATCAAAACCATTTTTGATAAACTGAATTGCGAATCCACTCATGGCCCGCTTTGGGGATAAATATCATCATAGCGTCTCTCTTTTCCATTGCAATATAGCCTTACATAAAGCTAGCTTTTCAAACTGCCTGCAGATATTGGGCTATTATATCTTATCCCTGCTGCTGCAGCAGTAGTAGTAGTATTTATTTATCTAATATGCTAACATAATCCGTCCTAAGTAAAACATAACAACAATAAATATTCATTACAATTTTGAACACACATGGAAAGACTTGAGTTGACGCCTAAATGATTATAAACTCTTGCCCTATTAATTTTCATTGATACTGTTGTCACTGAAGCTCTGTTTAATGATTTTTATTATTTAATTTGCGAAATATGACTTTTCCATCTTCAAAAGAAGAACTTTATAACTAATTGCGTTATGTCGATAAGATTGGCCTGGTGCAGGGAAATGCGAGTTGGGCCTAGTGCTTTGAATGGTTTAAAGCTACCAACTGCCCATTCAATTTTTTCTTTGGTAATGGTTTTACTAGCCTTGCTTTTGTATGTAATTAAGTAAGTAAATATTTTATTCATGCTCTGACAAAGTAGTCTTATATACATCAGACAAAATTCATAGAGTAATATTTAAAATAATAATGCATAATTAGCCAATAACTATATACATAACATAAAAATTACGTACAACGCATATATATATATATATATATATATATATATATATATATATTAAAATAATGTCAATACGTAAGAATAAGATATAAATATAAATATAATGTATATTATATTATTTTGTCAACGTCAACATCGTTTAGAAAACACTTTAAATCATAATTTGTTCTTTTTTTTCGAGAAAAGGAATTTTTGTATCAAAGTTTCTTATATTTAATGTTAATAATAAGTTATTCATATCCATATTTGATTTTACGTGTTGCATTTTGGAGTAAAGCCATTGGAAAATTTTAGCAATTGTTTTTACTAAAATAAAATTTGTTTATAAGTGTTCTGTCGTTCCAAGTATCTGTGTTTTCTATAGTATCCTCAGCTTCAGATGGTACTCCTATTTTATAGGAGGCGTATGTTGCATCCTCTCTTCTAGGTGTTAATTTTTCAATCTTATATTTCGCTTGATAACAAGCATTTATTCAATTTTCATTTCTACCGTGACAGATTTGTCGATCCGGGATATAAAGTACCAGTGGGGTCTTGTTTTTTCATTCCCTCTTAATTGGTGGTACCGCAACTGGCAATATGATGCTACTTTAGCCAGTTCTAATTTTAATTTTATTTTTATTTTTATTATAATCACGTGTTTTTGGATTTTTTTACATGATTCAATTCTCCATTATCCCTTCTTATGATTTGCGTTTCCGATATCTTTATTATATATATTTCGCGATGGAGAGTTTTTCGACGGTAATACGCTCCTTTTATCGTTATTTGTATTCTCAATGAGAGTATTTTTGAAATTTGAATTTTATTTGGTAGTTTTATCTATATTTTTATGTTCCGCGACATTTATAGTATGAGAAGATTTCTTCGCGTAGTTATTAGTAATGTCATTAGATTTTGGATTAAAGAATTCTGCATTAGTAATTTATTTAACATATTTATCTGATCTTTGAGAAATGTAATATTATCTTCCAAACTGTTGATTATGTAGTCCTTTTCCTGAATTATGGTTTTTAAGTACCTTATTTATACTTCTTGATGCGCTGCTTCCGATACCTCATCACCTCTTTTTGGGGGCATGTCAGGGTTACTTGGCACATCGCTGTTATTTTTAATTTCACAACAGATTACTGCTTGGTCACTAATGATTTTATATTTTTAATATGCTTAATGCACTCGGGGTGGAATACCGCACCACACAATTGTCACTTTGGTGACAGTGTGTCTCTATGGGGATAGAGACACTTTATTACACTTTTTATACGATTTTTTGCAAACCCATAATCAAACCTGCCTCGTTGCTTGACGCCATTTTTTGCTTTCTCTTGTAGATAGGAATAAACTTTCCTTTGTAAATGAAGCAGTGTTTTCTTGGCAGTCCACAGATGTTGAGTCTGGCAAGTGCGTTCTTGGGAGAACACTGAGACTTTCCTTGAGCCCCTCTGCATAACTCCGATCAGTTTTTCTTTTTTTAATATCCCTATGCTGTTGGAGCGGTTTTTAAACAGAAGTACTTTGTGAAGCCTGACTTTATGAGTTGTATCAGTAACTCCCTCATAGAACATTCTTCGTGTTTTCCTTTTCGATTTCCTCAACTCCTTATTATATTCCGACAATGCCTGTCTATAGGCATACCAGTTGCCTGTTGTTTTTTCACTGTTAAAAGTATTCCTGGCTTGCATATTGGAGTGATCTAATTCTTTGTTCAACTCGAGGGAAATCTTTTCCTTAAACATTTTGGTTTTCTATTAATTAAAAACAGATGATTTATTATTTTATTTGCTGACTTCTCGAAGGGTATACATTGATAACGTCTTCATCACTGTTGAAATCTTCGCAATAGAAAGCTTTCCTGTCTCTTTTGTATCTATCTTGTAAAACTATTTTTTCTTATTTCCGCGTATAAATATCTTTGCACTACAAATATTTAGTAGTATAGACTTATAGTAATTTCCAAATTATGTTTCAATACTGCCTATAACTGTAGATTATAAATTTACAAGTATAAGTAAAAATATACTTCGAAACCCATATTAAAATTTTGATTTCAAGTTTGTCTTGTCTTTTATCATAATATGTAATATCTTACTTAATATTACTTTTATTTTCATCAATACTGCATCTCTAAATCAATATTTTATTTACACTTACTTAAATTTATATAATTGCTATAAGATTCTAAGTATATTAAGAGGGAAGGCATATATATAGAGATAAATAATATTTTTATGTTTGATGTATTATATTGTAAAAAAAACTGATATGTGTTTCGGACCGTAGGGATCATAATCACAGTTAAAATTTCTAAGTTATTTAGACATTTTCATCAATCAAAGGAAACACATTATAATATCTTTCATATAACAAAGTACAAATCAATATTTTAAAAATTGCAATGCATTAATCCAGTATACCTTCCTTAAAAATGTCTCCTCTTTCATTTTAAATAATCAAAATAAAATAAATAAAATCTTTAGCCGTTCGTAAGTTAGTTAAGTAAATAAATTTTTGATCTCACGGACAAGTATTTCAAATACATCTGTGAGTTTTTTTATACATAGTTATTATTATTATATTTTTTACAATCTATACTGTAAATATATTATTATTATTATTATTATTATTATTAATGGATGATTGACTAAAAAATGTTAAATAGAATATCAGTTTAATAAAATTTCGAGATTGCAAGGATTTGAAAAAAAACGCTTTAAAAACTTTGTTTATCAACGGGTTATCTTTAAAATTATGTGACTATATTTATTATTCGACACTATAGTTAAATATACAATGGTAAAACAAAGTTTTAAAAGTATTTTCTCAGATGTATTTGTTAATTAAATCAAATTCTTATAAAAAATTAGAAAACCATATTAAATCAAAACGAAACAAGAAAATATATTTTAAATATCTCAGAAAATAATAATGTAGGTATGTATTAATCTTAAATTAATATGTTTGTATTTTCGGAACTTTCCTGAGCATAGGAAAATATATTTTTCAGATTAATGGGATTCATCATAATCTTCAGGCAATTAATTAAAATGTTATATATTTTCAGGGCAATAATAAATAATATAAGGAATAAAAATAAATGCAGTGTTTTTGGTAATGTATATTAGATAACAATTAATTACAATATTAATTTATTTAATAATCCCCTATTTTTAAGTTAAGGTCACTATTATAATTCCTTTGTTTATTTAACTAGTGTATAAATTTTTATATATTTTTTTACCTCTGCTCTTCAGTCATAGTATTGTGCGTTATTTATTTATTTTAATGACACAATTAAATTGCTTTTTTTCATAGCATCACATTTGGTATAAACGCTCCGAAAAAATAAAAATAAAACCTTGTTTTCAGGTACAATATCACCAGTCAAATAAAATGTAATAGAATTTATAAACGTAAATAATTCACCGTTTTTATTTTTGTGAAATACAATAAAGAAAATGAAGGCAACACCGGCGCCGGCATTTCACATTTCCATTCCGGCCGTCCGCAAAAAGCGCACTGACTTAATTAGCCCCATTACGGAGGGTACAGTACCTACCCCGCCTCTCAGTTTCCATCCATCCATTAGGTGTTTTTGGTCGGGGAGAATCCGGTTTGCAGTTTTAATTCCGTTAATTAAGAAGTTCTCGTCCGGATAAAATATATATCAGCTGCGCTTTTGCCGCTGCACAATTCCGCATTCAGATCCGCGCGCGAAAATCCGGAAAAGAATCTGCGGGTGGGAATTTATAATAATTATCGCGGCTTGCTTCAGCCCCCCGGTGGCGGCGGGGGTTTACGGGGCGCCGTGATTCCCGACAAGGGACAATTCCGCGCTCGCGGTAATCCGGGATGAGCCTCTGCGTTCCGGATTCTTAATTAGAATCTTGTTATTTTTAGACGAATTTTCGGTGTATTAATGGCGGATGCGCGCCCGGAATTGTAATCTGATTGTGTTGCTGCAGCTGAATTTGGACACGTGTCGATTCCCTATACGCACCCCTAATTGGATACCCACATTAAATTAACGCCGTTCGCAGTTCGCAACATCCATGTTTATTCAGTATTATCGTGATAATAAAATTGGGTTCAAATTGTAGGCGCTCCTTCGCTCGATTCGTATTATTTCTCAGTTAATTAAATGTAAATTTTATTTTACAATTGTGGGATATTATTTCGAAGTTTTAATACAATTAAAATATAAGGTTTTCTAAATTATTTAAATCTACATTTTTGAAAATAAATTTAATGTTAAAAAAAACATATTGGTCGTTATATTTTATACCTATAAATCAAAAGTCAAGGAAACATGTAAAACTCCGATCCCCTGTATTCAATTTCTCACTATTGATGAGATCCAAATTAGATCAAATAGATCCATAGCTGTTGTTAACAGGAATAATAATTCAATGTCTTCACCGTAAGTTTATTTTAAAAATATTTGGTTATATTGATACATAAAGAAAAACTTTTAAAATGTCTTCATTAATTATAACCAGAACGGCAACTACAGAATTTGGTTTAAATAACATTAAGCATTTAATGATCTTTTAAAGAATTTTTAAAAGTACATAAAGAATTAGGCTACGGTTAATGGATTTTCCAAGAAAAGTGTCACACAAAGGTATAAATTTAAGATTCATAATTTCATGTGCGTCTTTTTATTGCATCACTATAGAAAAATAGAAGAAAATGTTCCGTAAGCCTAGTATGCTCAGAATAACAAAACCAATTTCGAAGACTTAATTTTCTAAAAAATGTCTTGAAATGACTTGTAATTATGGAGATCAATTTGACACGAAGTATTTGACTCTGGCCTGCATCCTGGCTCTTTAATCATTGAAACAATTGAATTTTATGGGGGTGCATAATACAGTGTAATGATGGTTTAGGCATATTTAAAGCGTTTGCGTGCTTCCGATTTGAAAATTCGGATCGCCACGAATAGACTGGTTAACACTATCCACGTTCTATGCCATTATTGATGAAGTTGGTCGACCCATTTATGTTTCATCCAATGTTGTTGTGTAGGTCTATTAAAACTTGTTCACCCATTAGAATGCCTGGAGTCTCATTTAAGTAGCAAAAGCCTCCAATATTGCAGAATCTTCTAAACTGCAGTCGCCGAATCACAATTTTTGTAAAACTCTTGCACGCACAACACGCGGTCTGCTCTCGAGAAACACCCATAGCAACTAATTTTTCAAAAAAAAACAGAATACTTATTGACATATCCTCCGCGCCCCACGAATTTGTAGCGCTCACACAGAAAACTAAAAAATATAGAAATAAAACTATAATGACTTTTATATAACTGTAAAAAAACAGAAAAAAAACAGAAGAGAATATTTATCAAAAAAGAGCTTCTATAAATCTCTCCTTTGCCACTTCTACTATATAACATTTCCTGTTGTAGTTTTTTTTCTTTTCCTTTTTCAACATTTGCAGATGGCATCGCCTTTAATACTCTAGTTCCATTTTTTCCCCTTGGCTTACGACATGGTTCTTCAAATAAATCACCAGAAATACTCCTAATCCCATATAATAAGTTCATCATTTGTAATATTTTCCCTCAAATAGCACAAATGAAAACCTCAATTTTGAAAAATACATTGCGGCATTTGAAGCTAAAATTATAGAGAGGGCAAAATACTTTAAATTTATCCTATAAAAAACTGTCTTGCAAGTCTATAAAATAATTTGCTACTCTTCATTTGACTATGGTTATCAAATAAAAGAAATTGAAAGTTGAGGTATTGAAATAAAAGAAAACAATATAGAGAAAACTAAAACAATGAATATTTTACCATAAAGGTGCTACAAATTGCCTTAGTGATACACTAGATCCTTTTTTGGATAATTAACCACCGGAAAATCATAGGGACCTGTCAACAGCGTCAATTATAACAATAATGATGTAAACATTAATTATTGTTCCCCAACAGCAACAGCCACGGATCGGTTTGATCTATTTGGATTTACTATCTTCAACTGCAATAAGGTGATGAAATCTAAAATAGATCGAAACCAGTCCAATTATCAATCCAAGGCCTCAATATCCAAATCCAAACACAAAACTCTTAAATCATACTATTAATTCATTACTAATGACTTTTTAAAATTTACAGATATCATCGCCCTAAATACCACATTTTCTACACCACAAAAACTTTTAACTACTAAAATATTCCATCGACCTACCCCCTACCCTCTAAACATTACAACTTACTTACGTCGCATTAAAGAAATCCCGACAAATCACAACTACTACATCAATTCATTCCAAGTAATCTTTTAGATAGTTCAGCTAGCTAGCAACTTTATTATTTTTTCCACACATAAGTTTGAGTCATGATATTTTTATAAATATAAAATTAAAATTGTAATTGAAATAATCGCTTGATGTAGCCGGACTGAAGAGTATTTATATTAGGATTTCAGAGAGTACAGCATGTGCTAAGTTGGTATTGATAAATGGAGGATGTGATGTGATTCTATAGTAAGGAATAAATAGTTAATGTTTTAGGATTATCAGGCACCGTTTTGATATTGACATTTATGGTTGTACGGAAATTTCGTGCCGATTTTCGGTAGGTAGCATGAGAAGAGACCTGTATAAAGTATACTTATTGAAAACAAATGACATGTTTACATATTATAAAAGAGATAACTTCAGCCATATTTAGAAAAAAGTTTAGCTACGATTCGTTATTTTTTATCAATTTTATACGCTTTTGAACATGGCAACAAATAAAGTGCATTATAGGCATTTAATGCTTTTTTTTACGAAAGAGCAAAAATGCCACACAAGCGGCAAATAAGATATGCGCTGTTTGCGGTGAAGGTGCTCTAGTCCAAAGAACTGTGCGGAAGTGGTTTAAAGCTGGAAAATTCGACCATGAAGTTCAAGAACGCCCACAGACGACGATCTGATTAAAACAGAAATTGAGATTAACCCACGCTCAACATTACGTCAATTAGCACAAATGCTAAATAAATAAAAATCAAACATCCACGACTATATTATGAAACTGTCTTGATATACGGCTTCCTCATGATTTAAAGGAGTAAAATCTGTTGGATCGCACTTTTATTGGCGACATGCTTTATAAACGCAACGAGGAGATACCATTTCTGAAGCAATTAGTGACGGGGGATAAGAAATGGATAATTTATTAAAAGGTTCAACGTACAATGTCTTGGGGAAAGCGTAATGGACCATCTTTATTATGAGCTTTTGCCAAATAATGAAACAATAAATTCGGAAAAGTTTTGCTCTCAATTAGAGAAATAGAAGACAGTAATCGAATAAAAGCGTCTAGAAATAGTGAATCAAAAAGCGTCGTCTTTCATCAGGACAATGCCCGGCCTCATGTGTCTTTGACAATACGTCAAAAATTGTTGAAGTTCGGTTGGGATGTTTAATGGGAAAAATTTCAACTCTTTGGTTGAGATAAAAGCTTATTTAGACAAATTTTCTGTCGGAAAACCTGAGAGGTTCTGGTAGGACGGAATTTTCAAGTTGCATGAAAGATGGAGAAAGGTTGTGGAACAGAATGATGTCTATATAATTTAATGAATGTATACCAAAATTTAAATGAGCTGCGTTTCAATTTTCTTTTAAAATCGGAAAACCTAGTTTGAAACCGGTGCCTCCAACTGATCCAGTCTCCCTGAATATTTTAATCCCTTTTTAGTTTATTTATTTTTATTTACTTATTTATTGCTACAATACATGGAGAACCCTATTGAACATATATAATATATATACATACAAAAGTTAGCCTAAATACAAATTTTAAATTAAACTAACACACTTGATAAGTTGTGTTATGTTTCTTCAGTTCCCTATTAAATATCTGTTTACTTGAATTAAATCAATTGAACTACGGATTTATATTCAATTCATTAGCCGATATTAGCATTTTACTTAGTGGGTTGTTATGTAAAAAATTCGAATTATAAGTTTTTATTGAAAATAAATTATTATTTCTAAGGGGTTGGAAGTACTAAAGTTAATGTCAAATAATAAGGAAGGACAAATAATATATGAATTTAGTAATCCGTGCAAGAGCAAGTAAGTAAGTATTTCTTATTCGGTCAACAAGCGATTTAATATTTAACATCTCTATAATATTCCGATAACAGCCTTGTACATGTTGTTGATTAATTTTATATTCCACATTTCTTAAAGACTTATTTTGAATAGATTCTAAATGATAAATATCAACTATAAATATGTTTTTTGAAAGATAGGCGGCTTTCTAATATCACTACTAAATCTTTTACTGATTCAACATATTTCAAAGGAGAAGAATCATTATAATAAGACGAGCGAAATAAGCGACTTCCTCTGTAAAATGAAATGGAAATGCATTTTTCACAATTCAGAAATAATAAATTAGAATTATTTCATCGTTCTCCAACAATTTGCAATTCTCTTCACTATTTATAACTTGATAAATCTTCATCTCGACAGCATACAGTAAGCACTAACTAAAATAAATCACATCAGTCAAATCATTTATGAATAGATTTAATAATATGGGTCCAATGTGTGATCCTTGGGGCGCACCTCAATTAACTGTAATAGTTTCCGACAAAAAGTCATAAATCCCCTAAATCTTTGAGTCCTGCCAACAAGACAAGATTTTAACCACGACAAGGTTTCAAGACTGAATCCAATAAAACGCAATTTCTCTAATAAAATTGCATAATTTACTTTGTCAAACGCCTTTAAAAAATCCGTATATATAGCATCTACTTGATATTTTTGCTCAAAAGCGTTTGACAAAAACTGTCTAAACTGCAACCAATCTATTGTCGTAGATTTTGCTTACTGGAAACCGTGTTGCTTTTCGGAAATATATGACTTAGATATCCAAGCTAATTGACCAGTAACTAATGAATCTAACATTTTGGGAATAACCGACTGTATGCTAATTCTGCGATAGTTAATAATCTTATTATAATCACCATATTTAAATATAGGTGTTACATAAGATTCTTTTCATATATTAGGTACGTAATAGGTAACTGAAGACATTTTAAAAAGCATTTGAATTTGTTTGCTCAACGAATAAATCAATCAATAAATCAAAAGGTACACCATCAGGGCCGACAGAAAATGAGTTTTTAGACTAGCAATATGATTAAAAACTGATTCCAAAGAAACAGATAATTATATATCCTTCACAAAGCGAGAACTGTTAATTTGAAGAGTATATAAGTTGACGAAGTTAAAACACTATTCCGACTATATTTTGTATGGAAATATAGCCGCTCAACTTTCATTATATTTAAGATATTGTTTAATAATGAAACAACGTTGTATCGTGCAACGCTTCACTTTTACTAACCCTGAACTCTAAGCTGTATGTGGAGTTTCGACCTCCATTTTTGTTCTTATTTTGTAATAGATAATGCATAAACTGCGAAAAGTTTAGAGTCAGATTAGTGGTTTTATTTTCAATATTTAATAACGGGAAGGTGATTCTATGGTATTAGATGAAAAGTTTGGTTTCTGAAGGATTGATTTAAAGACAATATTTGGAATATTAGGATTAGATCGCCTGGAGTGATGATTGATGCGATTATTGAGCAGGTTTTAAAGTAGAGTCACAGTTGATATGGACGATTTGAGAAAGAGTGGACAGTATTTTAAGGGATTTATCTGTAAAAAATTAAATAATATAAATCATGACATAGTAGCTTGTATAACAAAGGCGATAACAATTGTTGTATTAAAAGTTATTTGAAAGAGTTCTTCTGACTTTAACTTAACACGTTATTTTGAAAGAAAATTATACATGTTGTAAATAATGATGATTAAATGATGAAAGGAAACATTTATACTGAAGGCCAACTGGAATTAAAGTTTCTGTTTGTGTCCTTATAGTTGATTGGTGAAATAGAGTAAATTTCCTCTATTTATATGGTTGTAGTTCACTTTTGGATAACAAAGCAAAACTGGTTCTGTAAAATATATCCGTTAGATGAATGAGGGAGTTTTTTTGCGTAAGTCTAATGAATGGTTAAGATAATTCTACCTAAAACTTGAGAAAAGAGTAATAGGGCTGGATCTGGATATAAGTTTTGGTTTCAGTATCAGATTTGGGGACTCGGGTATAATAATATCTTGTTTTCATTGTATATTATCAAAGCGATTAACATAAATTAAATATTATTGAAATAAACATATGTATATCGTGAGATTGTTTCTTAGAGATTAATCAAGGAGTTTTGTTCAGGCCTGGGAAGAGTTTCAAAGAGAGCGCAGCTATATAGGATCATCTATCTTGACTATTTAATTGTCATTTATATTTTAAAACCCTAAAAACATTTTAGAATATGTAACTTAAATTACAACAAAAATTATGCAAGTTATTCTTTAGGATTGTTTGAAAATTTTATATTAATTAATATATCATAGTTTAATACATATAATATTAAATGTTAAGTGGAGCTATTAAGTATGGAAAAGACAGCATTCGTGAAAATATATTTCCAACTTTGCGTAAAATAACAACAATAATTGCTTTACCAAAACAAACATTCACTTACAAATATTAGAATTTATTGTAATGTGTTTCTTTTGCAAATTATTTACAAACATTTTTCGACGAACAATAACAGTATTGTTTGATTACTGACCCGCAGTCTTAGTTCGGAAATTATATTTGTATAGTTATTGCTTAATAAATTAATTCGTATAAAATAGAAACCAATGCGTTATTGTTAATGGTCGTTCGTCAATATTTCCATCAGTATCATAAGTTGTGACGCAAGTATCAATTCTAGGGCTATAACTATTTTTAAATATAGGTAAATGACGTACAATATATTGAAAATGGTAAAACTATTATATATGCCGATGACATAACATCTTTAATATGATTGGTAATTATCAAAATACACAACTTTATAGGCTATTTAATGATCAAGTTCGTAGGAGCTTTATTAAAATATCACAAGAAATATATATATATATTTTTTCAAGCTGATATCTAATTTTGTAATTTATATATAAAATTAGTACAATTAATTAAGCCCGTAATAGCGTGCGGTTTAAACACTAGAAAATCACAGTAACAAGATAAAGTGGTAAATATACGCAGATTACTACACATAAATTTGTAACGAGTGAAAAAGCACACAATTTAACCATTAGCAAAATGACTCGACTTGTGTACAACACAGTTTTTTTTATTCATTATAATCTGGTGAAATTATCAACAGTCTACTAAGTTGCCTGGGAGTGAAATTTAGCCGCATGAATGTATAAATAATTAATAAGCGGCCTATTAACGCCAGATTAAAATACGTACTTCATGAATTCGTAATCAGACCCTCCTCTACGCAAAATTACAAGCGAATGTATTAAGCATAAAATGAAAGTTTAAAGGGGGGGCGGCGCCGTGCAAGTGCACGTGTTGTCTGCCCACCTACCTACCCAAACATATTTCACCTTCGCGCAGATAACACACAAGCCCTAAGCCCAACTTCAGTAATTAAATTTATACCGCAGAGGCAACAACCGCTAAGTCAACGAACTTTGTGCGTACACGTTTAAGTAAATACGTATTCACGTTAGTACCATGAGTAAGGCGAAATAATACCTTTTAAAGTAATGCCATGTATAAAATAGCAATGAATATATTTTGTAAGTATATGTAAAGTTGAAACTTAATTTGTAAGACTTTATTTTATCTTATTACAGTTGAGATAATTAAAAAATAGTAATTAACATTTTTTTAAAATTATATTATATTATAAGATGTTAACATTATAATAATAAATTACTTATTAACACAGTTATTTTTCGGACTAATTTATCACATTTCATGATAAAAACATTAGATCCAAAGCTGCTGAACTAATCAAAGGAACACTAACACTGTAACGCTGACTGTATACAAGGAAATAACAGAAAAGATAAATCTAGAGCATGTAAAAGTCGGATTGCCCAAATGCTGAAAATACAACTACCAATTAAAAGACTGCGAATGGCGAAAGCATGCCATAATTGTCACCAAATGGGACACATGCCAAAAGAGTGTAGCGGCCAAGCTTTTGGTCCCAATCTGTCAAAAAAAGGAGACATTATTGGACCTGGAAATTGAGCAAAGTTTAGAATGCAACAAAATATGACAACAGAACTCAAAAAGAAACAATGGCTCACAAGAATAAGCAATTACTAATACTCTAGAGCAATCTGGGTCGCTGTAAAGGGACGATAAATCTATAAGACCAAAACTCTAGAGAAAAGCACATAGATCAGATCATTATAGTAGAACCAAACTAAAAAAATAAATAAGAAAGTGGATTGGATATCAAATAAAAATATGGACATTGGCATATAATTGTATACGGATAAAGACAAAGTACACAAAATATTACAATATTGTAGGTGCCAAACTGGACGAATTTCTAATTGTAGCATGTTATAATATTTTCCACCAAGCAATACTTAAACTCAATTTGAATCGACTTTCAACAAAACAAAAAACAAATTCTATATTGATCTTCTAATGAATACGGCGAAGATCTTAACCTAACTACATAACTGGGCAGTCGCCGATGACGAAAATCTAAGCATGCAGCCAAAATATATATTTGACTTTTTTTACAAAGATAGCTAGCGCTGAAAATACTAAGCAAAGCGACAAAGCACCTGCGTGGATTATTGACGTAAACAAAACAAAAACAGATACTACAGCAACTATAAGTGGATCTAAACAAGGATAACAGTCCCACAGCACTCATGAAGGCAATAACCGCCGCATATAATAAATCATTTAAACGCAAAGGAAATAGAACCCAAATATATTGGTGAATGCCGGATATTTGCATAGCCAGGAAAGAAGGTCATCTGCCAGATGACGTTTGACCGGAGGAACAGAACAGCAGCAACTAGAATTCGTAGAGCGGGACTATAAACTTAAAAAACATAGACAAAAAAGGGAAATCTTGAAAGCTTAAGAAATTTACTGGTATAATACAATAAATGATATAGACACTAACCTGTACGGTCGGGGATATAAGTGAGTCTGTCATAAGTTCCAACTTCAAAAGACTGTTGAACTAGAGGAGGAGGAAAAGCTTAAAATCGCTGATGATCCGTTTCGGACCATGAGGACCGCATAGACCATAGAATTACCATTTAATTGATAAGGCGTTAAGATGTTTTCTAATTTCATTGTAAGCCTTAATTTGCCCGAAGAAGTAATACATTTACGAAATTATTGTTGTGAAAATAAACACACTTTTCTGAAAATCAGAGTTATTTATAACCTTATTAAATAAATAAATACCAAAAATAGCCCTCCCCATTTCAGTGTGGAAGAACTAGAATTGGCGTCGATAAAGCTCAAAGATAAAAGAGCACCTGGCAAGATTCATTTGGAAATTATAAAAATACGATTACAACCCTGCCCAAAAAAACATCTGAAAATCATGAATTATATACTTGTATAAGGCAGCATCCCAAGAGAATGAAAAAAGCACAATTTTAATCAATATTAGTTGTGTTTTTTAATTTCCTTGTGATTCTACCTTGTACAAGGATAGAATTCATCATTCATCATTCAAGCCAAGTAATATAGGCAATTATGCTAAATTGACAGCGCAGGGAATTTATTTTGACACCTTATAGTCAGTAGGCTGAAAGAAGACGTGGCACCGAAAGGGAACCAGTCCAATAATCAATACGGATGCCGCCAAGAAAACAGTACAATAAATCATGTGGATGATCATCGTCACATCTAAAGAAAAAAGCACATTAGTGGAAAAGGCACAAGATGCAGTAAATAAGGTAACTCTAAGGATCGAGGAGCTTTGCCTATTAATCTCATTAAAAAACAGAAGCAGTAATTCTATATAGCGGATATAAGTTTAAAGAAGCATAGACTCCATTAGATTTATAGTAGTGAACACAGGAAAAAACAGTCGAATAAAAGCACACATTATCAACATATCTAACAAAGCCGAAAAATTAGCCATGAACCTGGCTGGGACTATTCCTAATCTGAAGAGCAGTAAGTTTTATGCTAGAAAGATACTAAATTTAATGACACATTCGATCCTGCTCTATTGAGCCCCGATATGGGAGGAGTCCCTTAAGACAGAAACATACGGGAAAAAATAGATAAGGTGAGAAAAAGCGTATCGCACAATTTCAAAGGCACTACAAGTCATTTATGGGACTTCACCAATCTCAATTGAGGCACTACAAGTCACTACTGGTACTTCATCAACATGCCATAGAAAGACGATATAAAAGAAAATATGACCTCAATAAGGAAGAGGAGCAACAAACCGTCATTGAAAAATGGGCACATAAATGGAAAATATAAACAGTTCAGGCAAACCGGACAAAACAATTGGTGAACAATCTTGAAAAGTAGATCGAAAGAAAATATGGAGAAATTGATAACCGTCTCTGTCAATTTCTTAGTAGACACATGGATTTTGCATACCTGTAGCGATTCCATTTAAAAGAACATGACAACTTACTGTAGATAAGAAGACACCACAGAACATGCCTTCATCAAATGCGACCGCTGTAAGAAAGAACAAGTGAAGATCGATAAGGCTATAGGAATAAAGATGGTGACTAGCAATATAATAAACTTAATGATACAATCCAATAAATACTGGAAACTGATTCGACTGTAGATAAAGAGAGAGGTTAAAATATGGAAAACAATAAAGAGAAAACGGGGTGAGGTAATGCCATATGGCTGTGCCGTCTAAAAAAGGAGAGGATTTTATATATTTTTTCAGAACTTTGGTGTTCTTTCTTTAAAACAAACACATAAAAACAAATTTATTACACAACAACTTACGTACAATTTTGAACGAAAGAAGGACAGGCGGAGTCCACAATAACACATTATGTTCTTCCACTCAAACCCATCTTGCACCATGCTATTGCGAAGGGCAGCAATCCTTATCAACATTTGGAAACAAAGTCATGGTTTAGTGGGTATTCTTAGAGAAAACTTTCCTAGAGTCCCAGACGTGGCCCCCATTCCAGCCCAGGGGTGACAGGTGCACAAACGTTATAACCACTCAAGAATAAAAAAATGTCATTAATCTGAAAAGATATTCACTTATCAATGATGCAAATTTCAAGACAAGCTTTTCTACACACTGGAGAGTTAATAGTTCGTTTAGAAATGTGTAAATATATAAATAGGTATGATAAAATCAGAATTATTTTAAAGATTTTCAGTCGGTAAAGTAATTAAATATGTGCAATTATTAGTTTGCAATTATATATAAATTATAACATCGATAAATATATTAACATTACTTCATTTTATTTCTAATTTTTTATTTGTTATTCTTATATTTTCAGCATGTTCTAGGCAAAAAAATGTAATAATGAAACAAAGAGTTTTTATTTTAATTGTAATTTTGATAATTTGTATTTTGATTAGAGTGTTAATCAACACGCTAAAAAATAAAATGACTTTCGCCCTCTGTCAGACTATGCCGGAATACTGTTTACTAAACTCCCGTCTTTAAGAAACTTATAGATGAGCGTCAGAGGTCAGACCTTCATATTTTAACTAAATTTAGGGAAACTAATAATTAAAACTCATTTAATATACTACTCTACCAAAAAAAGTATTTTTTATTGAAAATTGTCATGTATAACTTGCTAGATTTTTTTTCTATAATCCAACACATCCTAAAGCAATTCTATTTATCCTAAAATTCTCTACTAACATGAAATGATTGATCAAGCACTTAGTTGAAACTCCTGGAATCAACCACCTTTATACCACATTCTTCAAAATCATAACAAGAGTTTATAATTTACCTTCATCACCATAATAAATTAACGAACGACTAACCAATAACAACTAATGAAGTTGGATAAAATGACCGTGGGTCTATCAACCATCAGAATGGTTATAATATCGTCAGAAATAATAAACTAAAAAAGTATTTGTAGTTTGTGACGAGTTTATGTATCAAAACCTTATATTCCTCTGCCGCCATTGAACTAAAGTACGTAATCTCTTTTTTTGCCAAAAAGCCCATAAGTTTTGTAAACAGATAGAAATCTGAAGGAGCTAATTCTAGACTTTGGGGTGGATGGTTCAAAGTTCGTTCTTAAATACTCGTTTCTTTTTTTTCGGAGCGTATTGGACGCAGACGCAAGTGGTCCTCATGCAACGGGATAATGGTAGAACTGGTAACAATACTCCACCCAAGGGATAAGAGTCAAATAGAGCTTTTTTTCTTCTTTATTTAAGCATTAAATATACAATGGATGCAAGTAAAGGCATTTTGAAGCAGCATTGATGATGTGTAATTATGGGTGTGAGTGGAAGATCCTTCGAAGAATATTAGTGTCACCAGCCTTCCTAAGGCTTCCTGCAAGACCGCCCTCCGAGAGTCCCATGCGGGGCAGGCCATCAGGGTATTTTCGACGACGTCCTGTTCCGCATTGTTTGCAAAAGGCATTTGCCCGCTTGCCTATCCTATGCAAGAACGCGCCAAAGGCCCCATATACAGTAAGGATTTAGGCCAAATAGTAATCTAGCTTCCCATGTTGCTCGTATATTCATGGTTCGGTCTTTGGGATTAGTCAACGCGTCCAGCTTCCCACGAGAGCCGCCTCGTCCTAGCGGATCTGCCAATTTATTAACATGACCTCGTGTAGGCCACTCGTTTCTGTATGTGGTAATTTATCGCTCTCAACGCCAAAATCTCCATGGCACCAGTTAAGATGGTCCTGTATGCTCTGGCAATTTTATATATTGTCAGGCCTTACTGCTCTTTTTAGCCTATCCACGTTTCGCTGTGACGTTAAGCATGTGTCCCACGCTGGGGTGGCATACAGCAGCTTTGCCAGCGCCGCACCCATTTACAGCCTTCGCTTAGACGCGGCAGTATTAGCTAAGAGCCTGACTATGTTGGCCCCTGTCTTTGCAGCCTCCCTTGAGGCCAGCAGCACATGTGAGTTATAAGCAAGGTTGGCGTCCAATAGTGAGCCCGTTTTCCGCTAACCAAGTATTTAACGCGCGTACGTGGCGATCGCGACGTTCCCCACCTAGTCAATGTTCATTTGCCTTATAACTAATTGCACGTCATTGGCGAAGCCAATAATGTCGGTCCCTGTCGGCAGCTCCAGCGTCAGCAGCCGGTCGTAAACAAGGTTCCAAAGGAACGGTCCCAAGATTGAGCCTTGAGGGACCTTTTCGGTGACCACCATCTCTTTATTTTGGCCTGAGTCCTCAATACAAGCATTTGATTGCTAAGGTAGCTGGCGATTATCCGGAAGAGTTGTCCCGGGGCACCCCTTCTGGCTAGGGCTTCCAAGATGGTGGCCCAGGGTAGCATGTCGAGTGAGTTTTTCACATCAAGGGCTATGGTCAGCAAGAGTCGGCGTCCCTGGAGGAGTACTAAATTGGTCTCGACAACCAGCTTCCGGACTTCCCTAAAGGCATCCACCGTCGAACGCCAACTGCCTGTCGGAAATTCCGTCTACGCTGTCGTGCCATCGTTGAAGTCTACCCTTGATCAGTGATTCCAATGTTTTGCCCTCAAAGTCTGGTAGGCAGAGAGGCCTATACCCATTAAGTGGGATAGGGTCCTTCCCTGCCTTGGACAGGAGCACTAATAAGACCCTCTTATAACTTATCGGAAAGGAACTTTTAAGCAGGCAAGAGTCGGATTAGGATGTCCTCGTCGAGCACCTTGAACGCAATTGACGGGATGCCTCCTGGGCCCGGGGCCTTGTCATACGTGTTGTCCATCCTTAGTCATGGTGTATTAATTTTAGGGAACAGCGCTGCTGTTATGGCATCCACTCCCCCGGGAATTTGGGAGCTCGGGTGTGAGCGTCCTTAATAACTGACCTGAACCATCATTATCAAAAGTGTACTTTCTTCCTAATTTGAAATTACGACAATAGCGCCGAACAGATGACTCATCCATAATATTTTTCGATTCTTTAATTGATGATGAATATCACAAGGTCGCACATTTATTACGGTGAAAAATCACACTCCTAACTTAACTGGCGGCTTTTTTATTTTCTAGAACATTATAAGCACTCACATAAACACCGTACAGTCAATACCAGCGAGACAAAACTTTTCACACAGTTATCTGATATACAAATAAACAATTTAACACACATCCGGCGACAACTATATTCGCCATCGATACTTAACATACTTGTGAGAGAAAATGAAGAGGGTAATGTAAGATGATTGTTTAATTAATAAAATTGTATTTTTTTAAATAAAGTTGATTCGATTAACTTTCTTATTTAGAAGACATATAGAGTAATTGCCACCTGTTGATTGATAATAGCAAAAACTTGCATAGTAATGTAGGTAAAGACAAATATGATTACATGTATATAGTTTAATTAGAAAATTTCTGCCTTTTGTCTACAGATATTATTAATCTATAACAATGAATGGGTCAGAGTGGAAGAATATCTCGAAGAAATGAACTCCGCTCGGGTCTCTTCAATTAAAATTATAGTAATAGCTTTCATTGTATGAATTTTAGATTTTATTTAAGAAGAGAAACAAAGCAAACAATAAATAAATAAATAAATAAATGATTTTAAACTTTGTTTTTGGTATGTTTTTCTTTATTTATTTAAAGACATTTCAAATATTTATAAAATGATGATAACACAATAATTATAAAAGTTAGCATTTTTGTTTTATAATAAAATTAATAGGTTTGTTTTCCTTCTTTTAAAAGTTAAGTTAATTTTCGAGTAATTTTCTCGGCTCTAATTGTTGTTACTTTTAAATTGGGTTTTCTGCTGGACGGAGGACGACATAATCCGCTCTGAAAATTCCAGTGCAGATTGTTGACAACAATCTTTGCATAGAAATTGCGAGCGATAAGCCGCGACGTCTTCGCGTTTCCATCGCCGCGCCGTCCTATAAATATTCATAAATTATAATTAACGTCCTCGCATTTTCAGAAACTTAATCCCCCATCGAGGGGAGTAACCGGAGGCCGGACCGAAAAGATGCGGACTCTGCCCGGACGCAATTAAAAATAATTAGCTTTGATTTATGGATTTTCCGCAATGCATCATTTATATTCGCACCCCCTATCCGAATTAATGCATTAAATATTTATTTAAAGTTTGAAGGGGAATCGAATCGATTCCTGGTACACGAGCTGTTAATTCGTTGATGAATGGAAGGTCCGGTCCGGCGGTAAGCGGGATAAAATTGAAACGGATCAGCATTCGATTTCGAGCCCATAAATCTGCGTAACGATGATGAATGTGTTTCATCACAGGTGTTTCGTTTGATTGCAGGTGTTGCGGGGCAACAGCAGTGACGCCTGCGAAGTGAGGGACCCCTGTCAGCACGGGGGCATCTGCATATCCACCGACAGTGGGCCCATTTGCGAATGCCGGAATCCCGACTATGAAGGGGAATATTGTGAAAAAGGTAAGTCAATTATAATATATTTATGTAACTAAATTTTCTTGACAAGTGCACATATGTAATAAGTATTAACTTAATTCTTTATATTACGAGGGCAATCCGAAAAAACACTTGTATATATTAATAAATAATAACGTTTTGTTTGTAAATAATTCACCTTAAAGTACTTCTCTACATAGTAATCTTACAAATCTAAGCATTTGTCGTAACGTGTGGCAAGTTTTTGTATCATTCCCTTATATTCTTCCGTGGCCAGTATATTAAGATACCCAATGACTGACCGAAATCCCAACTTCTCATACCTAAGAATCTTACTTGATCATAAACTATCCCTTAAATCATATATCCTATCCATTATAACCAAAATTAAAACAATGGCTTGTAATTTTCGAGTACAACAAGCCAACATTGTAGTGACGTATAGTTGTTTTCTATACACCATCCATTAGACAGGGTCCAAGAAGGAAGTATGACGTTTTTGAAAAATCATGACTTTTCAATTAAATAAATATTTTATTTATATTCTATTTGTTTAATCGGTAGGTGTGGATTTGCTACTTCGTATTCATAATGTCATCTAAGTAATGTCCGTTCTTTTCCATACACTCCTGAAGTCGAGTTGAGAAATTGTAGATGCATCCTTCCAACATGTTGACCGGAATCGCAAGAATTTTTCGGGTGATAGCTTTAGACAGCTGATCATGGCTGCGTGTTTTCTTAATAAATACACGGGCCTTTAAGTACCCCTTTTAAAAAACAATCTCATGGCGTAAGATTAGGATTAGATTTCGTAGCGAAATGAGTCGTGCTGGAAAATGTTCTCTCAATAATGCCACATAAAGAATCCCTTGAGATATCTCAAGTTGCACAGTCTTGCTAAAAAGAGGCTCTTCTAATGTCAATATCACGCCTTGTTAACTCTGGAAGGAAAAAGTCATATTTCATGGAGTTCCTTTACATTATTGTCTGACAGGTAGCGACACACACTCACTATACGTGGTGCGCGCTGCATCACTCATTATGATAATACTGTATGAAATAACTTGTAATTACTTTCTTCATCTAAAATTAAAACTAATAAACTGATTACAAGTTCGATCAACATTACGATAATGCTGTCATCCGCCATCTCTTCCAGCATTATTTTAGCAAATCCTAGCCTCCGGATTTAATTATTTAGTTGTGGTGTCCGTACAACTATCATCTTGTATGGGTGACAGTGTAAATCTAAATGCAAAATTTAACTTAAGCCACATTTTTAGGTGTTCTGACACTTTTTCTTCCATCTCGGAGCACTACAGTACGAAGGTTCAGCGCCCACTTAAAGGTGCGATTTCTCGAAAGATCACGACCGTGCCTTCCAACATTGATTTGTGGTCGAAATCTGCGTTGGATAGCAACCAGAGATCGCCCAGTTTTGATGTAAGTGTCGTGATCAAATACGCGTTGCTCTACAATTTCATAACTACTAAACTAAACAAAATGCCAAGGTCTGGTATTGACATATCAATCATTCCGAAAACATTAGGCTCCTCATTGACTGTTAGTTATACTTCCAAAACTATTAAACATTCTACTACTAGAGATATGGCTCTGCCAACATTTTTCTAGATCTTTTGAATGTTTTTAAATTGTATTATTTTCTTGGTTCTTTGGTTCCTAAGTTGTCTTTTATTTGATTTTCGTCTTCAACATTCAGACTGGTTGTTTTCAAATCGGACGGCTCAGATATCTTGTTTTTCTGAATCGGTTCCTCGTCGGGTAAGTCGTCGGGTAACTTGTTGGTTGGTTGGTCAAAGGTCATCTGATAAATTTGTCTTCTCTCATCGGCCTTACTCTCGTTTGTTTTTTGCCATCTGCTTTTTTGTCGTTTGTCTTCTATCATCTGACTTTTTAATCACATTTCATATCTGTCGTCTATGATCTATAATGTTGATTTTTAATTAATCATCTAACATTCTGTCTTAGCGATCATTATCTTCTATCATCTGACTTTTTCAGCCCATCTTATATCTGTCATCTGTAATGTCGTTTGATATTAAATCATCTGTCTTTTTTTCTTACTGTCGTTTGTCTTCTGCCATTTGCTATTTTGTCATTTGCCTTCTGTCATCTGATTTTTTATACACATGTAATACCTGTCGTCTATCATCTGTAATGTCGTTTGATATCGAATCATCTGTCATTCTTTCCTATTGACGTTTGTCCTCTGTCATCTGCTATTTTGTCATTTGTCTTCCATCATCTAACTTTTTAATCACATGTTATATCTGTCGTCTGTCATTTTAAATGTTGTTTATTAATTAATCATCTGCCATTCGTTCTTACCGACGTTTGTCTTCTATCATCTGACTTTTCAGCTCATCTCATATCTGTCATGTGTAATGTCATTTAATATTGAATCAGCTATCATTCTATTTTAGTGTCATTTATCCTCTGCTATTTGCTATTTTGTAATTTGTCTGCTGTAATCTGACTTTTTAATCACATGTCATATCTGTAGTCTGTCATCTGTAATGTTGTTTATTAATGAATCATCTGACATTCTTTCTTACCGACGTTTGTCTTCTTTCATCTGACTTTTTCAGCCTATCTTATATTTGCCGTCTGTCATCGGCAATGTTTGACATTTTTAGCCCATCTCATCTGAAATGTCGTATGATATTGAATCAACTGTCATTCTTTTTTACTGCCATCTGCTAATTTGTTATGTGTCTTTTGTCATCTGAATTTTTAATCAGATGTCATATCTACCGCCTGTCATCTGTCAAGGTCTATGCTCAAAATTTTTAAGTGATTTATTGTATTTGTGTATGTATTTTATGTATTACTTTTTTAAATAGATCTTGTAAAGAAAATAAACTAAACTAAACTAATGTTGTTTATTAAGGAATCATCTGACATTCTTTCTTACCGACCTTTATCTTCTTGTCATTTTTCTTCTATCATCTGCTTTTTTTAATGACATGTCATGTCTGTTGTCTGTAATCTGTAATGTCGTTTGTTAATGAATCATCTGTCATCATTTCATCTATTTTATGTTTTCTGTTATCTAATATTCTAATTCCAAATTTGTCTTTTGTCAGTTTTCTTTTGTCATCTGCTATTTTAGCACTTGTCATATCATATCATATATTAATCTATAATAACAGTTGTTGTTTTATCATGTGTCATGCTTCATCTATTGTATGTCGTCTATTATTTTTCCAATTTCAAAGATTCGATGAAAATAAACTTGGAATGAGGTAACATCATAATTCCTTGGTCTCAGTTGATTTGCATGTTTCCGTTATATTTGATTATTTATTCCTACCAAGTACGAATAGATTCCATTTTGTGATTTTATTATGCCAGGTGTAGATCCTATATCTATTGAATTATTTACCCATACTGTCTGTCCGATTTCAAATGTTGCTTCTTTTGATTTCTTGTCATGATAAAGTTTCTGTTTAGCTGTTTCATATTCTTAGTTTCTTGACACATCAGGTTTGATATTATCGAATACTGTTCGTAACGATCGACCAAAAATAAGTTCACTGGGAGATCTGCCTGTCGATCGCTGTATTGTATTTCGATGAGTTTATAAAAATTGATTTATTCTTAGATTAAAGTCATATTCTTTACTACTTGTGTTCATTCGTTCTTTGAATGTCCTTACTGCTCGTTCAGCTAAGCTTTCAAAATCATTTGACGTTAACTGAGGTCCACTGTCTGATGCAATGAATTTTGGAATTTCAAGTCTAGCGCATGTATCACGTAGTGCTTTTATTGTTTTCTTGGTAGTTATACTTTTCATGGGTATAACTTCCAACCATCGTGTAAATGCATCTATAACAATTAAAAACATTTCGTTTTCAAAAGGTCCCACGAAATCGATATGAATCCGTGACCATGGGATTGGTGGAACATACCATGTATAAAGTGGTACATCCGTTTTATTTTGTTTGAAACTTTGGCACGATGTACATTTTTGAGAATACTCGATAATGTCCTTATCGATGTTTGGCCAATACACATGCATTCTTGACATTGATTGCATAGCACACATACTCCTTTTTGTACATATTCTTCTTGTTGATTAATAAATAAACTTTATTTAACACTGTTGCTATATAAAATATAGTTATAAAATTCATAACAAATATATATATATATGAAATGTCTTATGTTATTAACTTATATCACTTAATCTTAAAAATACAAAATATGCCACACTTATGCTAACAAAATAAAAATATAGTATCTTAAATATAAAAATATATGACAAAACAAAACAACTATAAAAGTATAATTCTTAAACTCTTTAATAAAAAACTAAATAATCACAAGACAAGTCTTACATACTCCTACACGCTTATTATGTAATCAGACCTTTACAAATTTTGTGTATAAATACAAGTGCTTTAAATTTAATTAATTGCTCAACATTCAACCAATTTAACCTTCCAATCATATAATTAATGCTTGTGTATTTATCACATTTTAATATTGTCCTTTCCATAACACAATATTTTCTTAAACCGAGAGCTCGTCTCTCCTCTCAAAAAATGGTAAAAGTTCGGGCCTTTAATACCTTTTATTAGGCCAATATGATGTAATAAATTGTATTACTTGTCTTAATGTTTGATCACTTGCTGTTTTATCATGCATAGTTCGTTTTGATATTGGCAATTTATTTAATCTTAAGTTGAGTAAGTGTCCTCTTCTTGGTAAAACTACTTTTTTGTTCTCTGTTAACTCGATATCATTACGTGGTAATCTTGATAATAGGTCTGATGGAGCGTTATCTTTTCCTAGATGATATGAAATTGTATAATCGTAATTGTTTAATATCATAGCCCATCTAAGAAGTCTTTTACTTGCTATTTTGGGTGTATTCCGATGTTCACTAAAAATTATTTCTAATGGTTGGTGATCTGTTAATAAAGTGAAATGTCTGCCATAAAGATATTGATGAAATTTTGTTACCGCAAATATGATAGCACGTGTTATTGTCACATGTGCTTCTTCAATTGTTGCATATCTAAATTCGACATCAGTCAGAGTTTTATAGGATATTGGCCTAAACACATTATTGTCATCCTTGTGAAATATTACTGCTCCTAAGCCTTTTTCTGAAGCGTCTGTTGTAAGGTATATTTCCATTGATGGGTTATAATATACTAATGTATTCGTAGATGCTACTTGTTTCTTGAGTGTTGTGAAAATTTAGTTATCTTGCGAAACCCAATTCCACTGTACTTCTTTTTTAAGTAATCGATGTAAAGGAACGCATTTTACGTGAAGATTCGGTATGAATTTGTTATAATAAGTAAGAGATCCTAAAAATGATGGTAATTCCGTTACGTTTGTTGGAGTTGGCATTTCATTTATTGCTTTAATGTGTTCATCCGTTGGATGGAGTATTTCCTTGTTGATTCGATGTCCTAAGAAAACTACACTGTGTTGTAACCAAGGACATTTTGATTGATGTGTTTTAATTCCTGCGTTCGTTAATCGTTTTAATACTTGTTGTACTCGTTGTATGTCTTCTGTTATATTTGGAGCTGTTATGAGAATATCATCAAGATAACAAATTATTCCACCGATTCCCGATAGTATAATATCCATTGTTCGTTGAAAGAATGAGCGAAAGATATTCCAAAAAGTAACCTTTTTTTAACTGAAATATCCCTTATGTGTTGATATGACCAAGTACTTTCTCGATTTTGGATGCACGTTGAGTTGGAAGTAAGCATCTCGTAGATCTATTTTTGTAAATTGTTGACCACCTGCTAGTTTAGACATTATGTCTTCAAAACGAGGAATCGGGTAATCGTTTCGTTGTAGATGTGGATTGATAGTTACATGAAAATGGCCACAAATTTGTAAATTGCCATTCGACTTAATCGCTATTACAATGGGTGTTGCCCATTCTACACTCTGAGTTATCATGTCTACTGGTTCGAAAATACCCTCTGTTTGTAAACGTTCGAGTTCTGCCTCTACTTGTTCCTGTAATGCGATAGGTACCAGTCGGGGTCGAAAAGCCTTAGGTGTTACCTGTGGGTCAATATGAATCTTTGTACTGTGTCCGTTTATTGAACCTAGTTTTCCATTAAAAAGTTCTTGATGAATATTGAAAATTTGTTTGATTCTGCATCGTCTCTTTCTTCCGTTTTTTTTCCATATTTTCCTTAGTATGACATATTTTTGCTCCTGTTGGCATTAGCAATTTAAATTTTAGAAACCAATCTAAACCAAACAATGGAAAAAATAGTTTTTGTTGTTCATTTATAGTTGTTTTGAAATCACATTTACCTGCTGACGCCCATAAAATTGATATGTCTTGCGATATTGAGTGTAGTGTTAATGTCGCATGCGAAGCGTAAATTGCATTCTGTCCACAAGAACGTACGATGTTTTTCCAAAATGTCCACTTAAAACTGCTTTTATTTCGTCATAAGTTTTTGTCAATATGCTGTCCGGTTTAAAATTGTTAACCAATAATTTAAATGAATCAAATCCTACCTCTGTTAGAAGGACGTTTCTTTTTTAGTTGTCTGTGACATTACTATGTAATGTTAACGCAACTTCAAAACGCTGGATGTAATAATCCCATTCTTTCCTCTCTGGTGAAATTTTTTCAAAATTTAAGTTCCTCAATGTCGATGTTTCCATTTGCACTGTTAAACTGTTCAATATTTTTGTGTTGTCTTGCACCGTTCATCTTTCTACTGCTTGTTGCTTTATATGTTGACACCGCTCCGTCTAAATATCCTCGTCGCCAGAATTGTAGTATGGTTAATTGTGTGAGTTCTGTTTAAGGTAATAACGGATGTATAAAACTGGAGAACTGGGAACTTTATTAATGAACTTCTAAATTACAAAACGTCACTGTTATTATTCTCTTTGAGAACGCTTTTTTAATGCTGCCTACGACAGCCCAACATACAACAGTTGTTTTCCGGATATCCCTCGTATATAATATAGTAATCCGTACACATCTGGCTAATATTATTTTTTTTATATTCGTTTTTTTTTCTAATATCCGACATCAATTTCATTCGATATATGTATTTACAATTCACCTGGCATTTCGCGGTGGAATCGATTCGACCGAACGCACTCTATCATCCGCTGACTTCCGGCTGCGGTCCGTCGGAATTACGCGCATTTTCACGGCGACTGCACGCGAGCCCCGCGGCCAATTTCCGGTTCTGTCCGCAAAAATGAGAGTCAGCTAGTCGCAATAAACCGGTTGATCGTCCGTGCCGAGTCACTCCCCGACCATTACAAGAAAGTCGCCGCCGCCGCCGCCGCCGAGATGAGGTGGAAAAATCGCGGGGGCGGCATAATTTTCTAATTTCCTCGCCGCGAGAAACCGGCGGTGAAAAATTGGCCGCGAGATGCGCCCGCGAATGAAGCAGGAAATTAAGGTCGTTTCCGGTTCGGGGCGCACTTTGTCACTAAACTATTTCACGAATATTCAACTTTCTTGGCGTTAGCGTATACACCTAAAGATGATAGCGGTTTTGCGGTGAAATATTCAGACGAGGCCAAAATTGCATTAAATTTAATATTGCTATTAAATTTAAATAAATAATGGACCTAATAAAATGATATATAAGCTGTTAATTTTGATAGTAGCTTAAGCCATTTATACTTAAATTCAGATATTTAAAGGTTTGTGTTTCAATGCAATTAAAAATATACGTACAGGATATTAATGAGACATACTGCTGAAGTGTACATATAGGTGTTAAATTTATAGTTCCTATTAAAATATGTAATAGATATTATTAAGTGAATAATATGTGTTTTCTTTCCAAAAATAGAGTTAGGCCACTTTTAAAATTAACAAACATATTTGTTATAAAATTTGAAGGAGCCAAAGTCTATTCAACATAATTAAAAATGCTTCAAATTAAAAAATACAATACCCATTTTATTTTATTCTTTTCTTCATCATTCGATGCATTAATTTTTATGTTTAATAAGGTGCATTTTTTTATCTTTGCTCAGTTGGTAAAAATGTAAACCAAAACCTTTTTGAATTTGATTTTATTTTCCTTGCAATGTAGCTCGTATAAATTAAACATTTTCCTAAATGTTACATCAGGATGTAGATATATATTAGGATTATGAGATCTGGTATAATGGGATTCAAATTTAGGTAAACTTTTAATTGCGATTTAATTTTTGAACGTGTTTTTTCTTTTCCTCGGAAATGTTTCTTGATGATCACGTAAATCATTTCCTACATAGCCAAAGTTTAATACACTTTTTAATCGTCCTTCACTTACTTTAAAGGTATCCAAAAAGTTTTTTTACAGACAGGAACATTTCGTAAAGTAATATATTTTATTTATTCAAATTTCCCAAATACTAACACTTCTCAAAAATATTATTTCTTTCTTCTTCTTCTTAACTTTTAGAGGTTTAAGTACAATATTTTTTTCCTAAATTCCGTTTAATCATTAGAATATTTTGGATTTATGTTTTATCAATATTTTCTTCATTATTATTTAATTTAATTTAATTTATTTAATAACCTAACAGGCAGTTATTGCCTAATTACAGGGAAAACATATGAACGTATAAAATACATAAAAAATACATAATACATAAAATGTGCAGTATAAAAATACATAAGATATAAAATATATAAATACAATGTATTTATTTACAAGAATAGAGTGGTTTAGTTTACATAATATTTAAAACACATAAAACGACTGCCTAGATTAATAATTAAAATCATTAGCACTAAGAAAAATAACTTATTCAATTAAATTAAGTTTTTAATCTGCTTTTCATATACTGGTTGTGCCATTAGAGATATCTGGATCTAGGCTGCAAGTTGATATAGATTTTTGAACAGACTTTACTTCCTTGAATTCAACGTATTGAATGCGATTTCTTAGATAAGATTGAAATAAGGCAATTATAATAATAATAATAATAATACTTTATTTAACGCTAACTGCATTTACAAGATAGTTATACAAAAAGTATTCATAAAGTACACAATATAAGAGAAATAAGTATACTACAAACAAATAACACATAACAGATGACCAGTCATTCAATATGCCTTAACTGGGACTTGAAAGTTGAACAACATCGAGTGAAGAACCCGCGCTGTTGACGTTTCTTGCAATTCGCATCATGGTCCCATACATGCCATAATTAGTCCTGTGGTGATTCACGTGCAAGAAGTTGTTACATCGCAATTCACGGCTTGGTACATTGATAATGACTAAATTTAGTAGATGTTCCGAGTCAATTCGCCCATTCAGTAATTTGAACGTAAATGCGAGGTCCATTCTCTTTCTCCGAGTATTCAGTGAAGCGAGGCCAACGTATGCACTGGATTGCTGGGGTGTAAGGTATATACCCGCAATACTAAGCTTGAATGACAAAACTCTAGCAAATTTGTTTTGTACTGCTTCCAATCTATACACATGGGTTTTGTATACCGGTGACGATATGAGGCAACAATATTCTAGGTGCGATCTTACCAACGCGTTGTATAAGATAACCAGGGCACATATGTTGCTAAAATCACTCGTACTCCGCTTGACGAACCCTAGCATTTTATTGACCTTGTTTATAGTGTGGTCAATGTGCAAGTTATATGTCAGCTTAGGGTCCAATAATACACCGAGATCCCTTATGTAATTCACTCTACTAAGTGGAATACCGTTCAAATTATAGGTGTGATTAACTGGTGACATTTATTAATATTAAGTTTCATATTGTTAGACACGCACCAAGTGTAAATTAAAGCTAAATTATTCTGGATAATAGAAGAATTATCTGTTCCACTGATTTTTAAAAATATCTTTAGATCGTCTGCAAATAGTAAATGTGGGCAGGTAAGTACTTCAGATAAGTCGTTAATAAAGATAGTAAATAGTAATGGTCCCAAATGGGAACCCTGGGGTACACTGGACGTTGCGTAAAATGTATCTTAGATAAAGTCGTTTATCTTAACAGACTTAGCCCTATCAGTTAAATATGACTTTATCCATTTTAGTAAAGGGTCTCCTATACCATAAACATGCAATTTTTGCAATAAGAAGTCTGTGTAAATAAAATGCACTTCAGCTCCACTTTCGATAGCCTTGACAATATAATCAGTGAATGCAAGAAGATTTGTTTGTGTGGAACGACTCCTAAAAAAAACATGTTGGTTTTGGGTGATAATATTGCGAAAAGCGTCAGCCAACTGATTATATAATAATTTCTCAAACACCTTGGGTATAACTGACAGTATAGAAATTGGTCTATAGTAGCTTACGTTGGATTTAAAATCGGATTTGTGGATTGGTGTTACATATGATAATTTCCATTCATCAGGGAAGATACCGGAAGTTAATGATAAAGAGAACAGAATATTTTGAGGGCCAGGGCCAGAAGTAACCTTCAACCTTGACAGTTCAAATAATACTTGCTCGGGAGTTATATACAAGCTGTTTAAGTTTGTTGTTAAATTGGGAGTAAAAGTTATTGGTGTTTTATCAGTATCTGGATTGTAAACAGAGGAAAAGTACTTCGCAAATAGATTTAATATGTTGTCACCTACTGCTGTAGCACTATCGTCATTACAGGTCATAATCAATGGGATGCCAGATGATTTATACTTATTATAAACAAATGACCAAAAGGACTTAATGTTATGCAGAATGGAAAGTTCAATGTTATCCAAATACCGTCTGTAGCACAACATAGTTTCAGTTTATATTGCGTTCTAATACACTTAAATAATTTGTAGTCAGCGGAATTTGAGGTTACTTTCCATTTTTTGTGAGCTTCTTTTTTAGATTTTATCATAACAATTAACTTTTTTGAAAACCGGGCAGGGTAACAATCAAACTTTACAGGTTTTTTTGGCACATACAGATCAATTGCAAAATAAATTATATCATAGAGAATTTGACTAGCAGAATTAATATCGGAGCACTTATTTAAATAAGACCAATCCACACATGACAAGAAGTTATTTATGCTCAGATAATTGGCACGTTTAAAATCAGGTTTATATTTAATGCTATCAGCTAAAGTATCACATTCATCTATAATAATATTAATATTTAATGGTGGGTGATATCTATCAATTGGAATTATAGGAGCACAATTACTTACTGAGAAGCAATCATACTTTGAGAAACATAAATCCAATGTCCCTCCAAACGAATTCTTAATGCCGTTAAATTGATTCATACCTAATGTGCCAAGACAGTCACAAAATAACATATCGGAAATTGAACTTATATTCGTTCGAATTAATCCGCAGTTCTCATCACTGTTGATCCAAGTAATATTTGGTAAATTAAAGTCACCAATGATAATCAATTTATAATCAGGATAATCCGTCACAAGTTTATCAAACATAATGCAGTGATTTTCAGATACATTTAATGCAGAATTTGGCGGAATATAGCAGCAGCATATTATAAGTTTAGCGGAACCTATATTAGTTTTTATTGATATCAGTTCCAAAGTGTCGTCATTTTCTAATATAGCCGATTTTATGTTTTCTTAATTGCAAGAAGAACACCGCCGCCTCTGTTTTTTGTACTCAGTTCAGCTAATCGGTCTTTGCGATATATATTAAAACGACAATCTATCTCACTATCTATAATAGATGCATGTAGCCAAGTTTCAGTAAGGGCTATTACAGTGTAATCCTCAGATAAACAGGAGTTAAAGAATTCAACAAGTTTAGTCCGAAGACCTCTCACATTTTGATAGTAGAATGATATACCATCTGCAGAAATATTAGATACATTGATCAGATCTGTAGGTCGGCTGAGTTTCCTCTTGGAAAATTTCCAATAGTATATTTATTACTGCGACGAGGAAATAATTATTTTACAGCCAATCCAGTTGACCACAAAGATGGATCCAGTAAAGTCTTTATAAAGGACTCTTTAACTCCTACTTTGTAGGAACAAATATTCTCATTTTTAGTAAGTTCAAAGCATTTGGCGTCCTTTATATCTAGGACGTTATGAAGATAATCCAGGACTGAGTTGACAGTCGATTCAGGACTGCATCTACCGACATAGATCCATTGACGCCTTTCGGCTGATGTAAAGTTAGAAGTAACGACATTGGGATCGGTATCAGAAATATTCCTATTACCAATGATGATTTTTTTGGGAGCTTGGGTTGTCTTGGTAACAACCTGAGGATAGTCGGAGGACGATTTGGATCTAATTTTATTACTGCTGCCAGCAACATTTGATTTAACGAATGATTTTTTATCATTTTTATTCCCAGACACATTCGGAGTTAATAACGTTTGCGTGACAGGTAATTGGTCACTTCCAAAATCATCACTATGAATGGTATGAAGGAGAAGACTTTATTAATATTGAGCACTCTAAGGATGGAAGTTAATAAAGACGAGTGTTCATTAACCACATCGATAATGCTGCTCAACTTAACAGAAACACTATTCTCCTTGTCGATGCAATACTTCCATGTGCACGACAAGCTTTTGTTATCAAGTAGAGCCTTGCAAACGGTTTTATTTAAATTAGCACATTTAGAGCCATGTAATAAACTATTGCAAGTACGGCAATGAACGGTATCTTGATCAGTAAGTGTCACAGCTGAATCACAAGCCTTACATTTAGACATATTAATTTATAATTACAGTAAAATTAAAGTATCACAAAAATATATAAAAAATAAAAATAAAATTAATGAATAAAAACGGGTTAGACGAAAGACACGCTTCACCACAAGGGGCCGATCATTGGACTATTAACGACAAACACAGGTAGGCCACGGATAGGAGAACACAGTGTTTTACAAAGGAAAATAAGTACAAATAAAATACAAAAATAAAAAAGTCAACAGATATAATACGGATTGTAAAAATATAAGCAAATAGTAAAAACGGAATTATAGACGATATGAGAAACACATTAAAATTTTATAAATAAAAGACAGGCCATGCGGGACGCGAACTCATGATTTCTGTACAAGATTTGCCGATTTTACGCCTAAGCCAAGAACCACTTTATTAAGTTAGACGATAATTGCAGGTTAATTATAAAAATAATTTATATCGTGTTGTTGATGTACTGCAAATAGTTATAAAGATTGAGGTTATGTTAAGAATAACAAACCGAATTTGAATAAATCTATTATAAATATATTATGGTTACTCACAGTACTCTCAATGAATACGATTTAAGCACTTTCAACTGTTGGATAGCAGTAAAACAAATTATAAAACGTTAGAATAAGAAATAATGGGAGATTCAGTTTTGATCTTCTGTACACGAAATACTTGGTTTTGTTATGTTATTATTTAATCCATATTTGGATTGATGAGGCAGTTGAAACTCCATATTTTATTGTTCTTCAATAATTGTTGAGTCACTGTGTGACGATTTTTTGAAACCTTACATTACGTCAGTGTTTTATTAAGTGATAATCCATATTTTTAGAGCTTTTCCAAAATAATATGATGCGATGATCTGTCAAGCGCTTTACTGAAATCTGTATATATCACGTCTACAGGCTTATTGTCATCAAGAGCTTCAAAAACATATGGGTAAAGTTTATTGGGTTTGTACAAGTAGATCAACCTTTGACAAATCCATGCTGATATGTTGATATATGCTGTGATATATTATTGAAAATATTATCAGCAAGAATACACTCAAAAATCTTTGCGAATTTGAGATAATTGCAATAGGTCTATAATTAGTTATAACATTCTGAGGTACCTATTTTACGAACTGGACTGACTTTCAAAACTTCCCAAATATCTGTGAAGACTTTAGATTTTAAAGATATGTTATATAGATATATAAGAGGTGTAAAAAATACATTGATATCTTTAATAAGAAAAAATGGTATTTTATTTCGCCCAGTGCACATTATCGCTACAATTTTCATCACTGGCTTTAAAATGTTACTTTCTCCTATATATATTTTATTGAAATTGTGTTTTTTGTAAATAATTTGTTTTCTAATTTACCAGGAATTCCGGTGTTATAGTCGTCCCAAAGATATTTGGCGTTTATGACCTTTTATGGTATTTAACTTTTACTAATTTTTATGAGGGACCGACCGCAAACTCTCATCCCCCGCCCCCAATAGGTGGTCCTCAGCGGATTTCCCTAACGTTGTCCCAGGCCCGGTTTCGGTACTTTTTTTTAAGGGGCCGTTTTAACTGAACTGTATTGATTAAAAAAATTAACAGGTATTATTGCATTATTTTCAGTCTAGAATGAAATTAAACTATTTGGTTATGTAAGCCTTTGCAATGCATACATTTGTTTAGAGAAAATTATACAATACGGTCCTGACCAGACCGAGAATATTTATGGATTTGGTTTTACGATATGATGGCCCTAAACTCATTAAGGCGGTCAAGTGGTAAAAGGTCATAAACGCCAAATATCTTTGGGACGACTATATCTGTTATCGTCATCCCCTGAAGACAAATATTCTTCCATTATTGTCTTTCTTTTTGGATTTTCTTTGAAATCATTAGTTACTTATTCTTCTTCACTATCTGAACTAAATGGTTTTACCATTTTGTTGCTATTCTTATAAAGATATGTTACTTATTTTTACGATTTTTTATTACAGTTTAACAGTTTCTATTAACGTATAATTCATTATGCCGTACTTCGATGTTTATTACTACATTACTTTTAATTGTTTACTATCCTGCTAATTCTACTGCTATCACGGACGGGCATTTTCCTTATTATAATAATTATATTTAAAATATGTCCATATTTGAGGGATTTAATCTAAAACCACGAGGAAAAAGTTGCTATCGATGAACTAATTGTTATTTTTAAATTATCGGACCATTATGATTCGCTTTCAGATTAAAATCTAATATGTTTTTATTTAGTTTCCAAGATTAAACTATTTTTTTAAGTATGATGGGTTAATTTTAAGCTATGCTATATCTTTTTAGGATTATATGTATGTTTTTTTTCTTCGATATTTTGAATGTCCCGTTATTTTATTTATATATATTGTAATCATGTTTGATAAAGTTTAAATAAAGATTATTAGGATTATATAAAATCATTTCAGTGCGACCATTAACTTTAAAAGTCAAGAGTCTACTAAAGCAATTTAATTTTAAATTAATGTTCCTAATAATCATAAAAAATGTCTTCAATTTGTAAAAGAGCCTAAAAAATTTATATTTTCTTATGATTTGTAGACTTCAATACTTTTTAATATTTCTGTCTTTTGAAATTTTAATTCAAATGTCTAAACACAAAAATTTAAAACCTTGCGAAATTTTATAGCAATAACACAGGCCGAAAAAAAAAGTGATTTGGATTTGTTAATTTTTTTAAATTTTGTTCCTAAAATAATAGAGAATCAGGTTGTTTTTGTTTCCATCACGCACAATGTTTTAATAAATTTACTAGGTGTCTTATTCATGGTTTTTTTAACAATTGAATATAAAAATTAAATGACATTCTAAAAATTGATTAAATTGTATACAAATCAATAGAATAGTTATAGGGAAATTCTGGAGAATAAAATTTAATTACTGGAATTCTCTGATGTGCAGTCAGACCGTCGGCGTTATAAATAAACGTCTTTGTGTAACAAGCGCATACATTAGTCTATTTGCGTTCGGTTTAGGCAATCGTTGTTTAGTGAGTTTTTTGAAATGCCAAGATTTTGTCAAAATAAGCGAGATACTTTTTGCCACGAGTATGGTTATTTTATGGTCAAGAAATTTAGACGTAAAATTTTAAAGTAAAGATTGGTGATCAAGATAAACATTGGATACCACATATTATAGAAGATGTGAAGAGGGTTTAAGGCATGGGAGTAATGGAACAAGGAAATCCCTACCAATGACTACCGAGGGACAAAAAATCGTCATGATGAGTGTTATTTCTGTATGTGCAATGTACGTGGATATAACACAATAAATTAAAAAGAAATACATCATTTATCCGAACCATAAGACTGCAATTTGGCCAGTGCCACATGGTCTAGACTTGCCAATACCTGAGAAACCAACAAATTTAGAAGATTTTACAAGCAGTTCTGAACCTGAAGTTGATGAATACAGAGACTTAGCTCTTCCAAAGGATCTTTCCGAAATGTTTGCATCCAGATTTCAACGCAAAAATTTACTTGCACAAGACGAGTCAAAGTATTCAGGCTATTTTAAAGAAAGTGGTTGTCCAGTTTTGTTTGGTCGTATATCGCAAATTTATTATTGCTTATTTCAAACTTTAATTTTTATGTTTTTACAACTGTTTATTTTATTGGTGTCTGTAAAATTATTTTAATTTATTTAAATCCCATATTTTGTGTAGCTGTTTGGAACTGCATTTATTTCTTTATTAGATTCCCGTAAACGGTGCATATTATTAATATTTTCATTGTGACACAAAAGATGCGGATTTTGGGACTTTTTGGTAATTAGCTGTCTGCATCGGTCATTGCTGAAGGGTCCGCTGGTAAGACCATTAATCTACCTGAATTTCAAGCTTGTTTCTGCGCATGTCTCCCTGTTAAATTGTATATTGTGTAAAGTAGTTAGTTTAGTTTTAGAAATCAGTTTCGATTCACTTCTGTAAATATTCTTGAGAGTATTAATAGACACGATAAACTAAACGTTGTTGTTTGATTTAATACAAAAACGAAAATTCGATGAGTCCTTTGAACCAGGAAGCACAACTCGATCAAAACAAGTTTATTGCACCAACATTTCCAGTCTGATAAATACAACATACAATTGAAAGAAGGAGTAACATTTTTACGTTGAATAAGGTCAATTTATAATTTAAATTTGACGTGTTTCGGGATTTTCCACATATGTACGGTAATCGAAATAATGAATTAATTCCATTTCGCTTTTTCACATTGTATGATTTCTATTTTCGTTATTCCATTATTTTTAATAAAGCAATTTTTGTCTACAAGTATTTAGTGCATATCTTATTTATTTAATGCCGATGCCGATCTTCGTAGATCGTACATGGCTTGGGTATTTTATTCAGAAAGTAGAGTTTCTTATGTGCGGATAGTTGGTGTGTCTGCACCTTTTGTAAACATTGGACATACTTTTGTAGACAGAACATGCGTATTTTCAAGTTGAGATTTTCTGAGGGCTGTGTCATGATTACTATGTACATAATTTGAAATAAATGTAATGAACGTTAGTAAAAACTGTTGCTTGCTGTATACAATATACATTACTCTTTTTTACAATTAACTCAGGAGAATCGTTCTTGTAGTCTTTTCTAGGTTTTGAAGATAGCCACAAGATAAAAAAAAGAGATTTCTTGTAAATCTTTAATATGACTTCTGTTTTTTGAAAATCTGACTCCGTTCATCGTGACCCTCCGAGTTTCTAAAAACAATATATTTTAGCAGTTCATTTTCCAGCACAAGAAAATAAGTATGTATAGTATATGAAACGCTCTGGTTGACTACTGACTACTACTGGTTGGTTTACTCCTCATTCCAATATTGTAATAGTATGACTTTGATTCTGGAAAGTAATTTGTATCTTTCTGTTGGTTTGGAATTCTCTTTCTTTTATTTTATTAGGAGTTTTAAGATAAAATAACTCCGCTGATCCGCATTAAGAACTTCTTTATATGCCAGTCGCTCTCTACCATCGTTCGCCGAATTTCACTCCCCTAATTCTGCGTCATTATAGTGCCTTTCGTGATCTGGCCATAATCTCGGAGATAAAGTACCTGCATTCCTGCGAAATACTCCAGGTTGGTATTTAGAATAAAACTCCTCAAGCCCTTTCAACCACTTGAGGACTTATCCTTCAGAATTCTTAAATTATTGCCGCATGATCTGTTCTTAATGAGAATTATCTTTTATATAAATACTTTCAATAATGTGCTACGATTATAAACAATATTTTCCTCGTTACGTAGTAACTCCGCTTTGATTTTAACAAAGACTTACTAAAGTAAGTTAAAGTTGGCTTATCTTGTCTATTCGAATTTTTTTTTTAGTTTTCTACCTGGTAATGGATAACAAAATTTCTGGATGGTTGTAAATGCATTTCTTAAAACCGCCTATTAACATTTCTTATTTTATTGAAACTATTGTTTTCTATCGGTGAGTTGTGTTAGAAGTTTAGCACATTTAGAAAATTCCGCCAATACCTTTTATAAGTTGCATAATCCAAGAAAACTGCAATGTTAATAAATCCAAAAATAAATGAAAACAAATCTTAGTTATCGACCATTTTCATACCGTTAATGAAAATTTCGACCGCAAGTCCTTATCTTGTGATGATGTAATTCCTCCTTGTAATATTGGCTTTCCCTAGACTAAGATTCAATTATGGGAACTCATCTTAATTCTTCATGTGGTTCACGAAGATTTTTTCTGTCTTGATTATATTATCAAGATATACCAAACAGAATAAAATTAATACATCAGCTATTACATTATTGATGGAACATATATATCACAGAGGTGGATTTGTTAATTAAATACTTGTTTCGTTCCATAACTAATTTATCAGTTTCCTGACATATGTTGATTCTGTTTATTCCCCCGGCCTTCTGGTTATATTTTTCACTCGGTCTACTTAGTCGGGTGCTGCTTATTCGTCAAGAATTTCTTGTTTATTTCCATATCAGTTTACTATCCATCACCTATGACTACTGGCAGCATGTAGCTTACTTCAACTAAGACCAAAAGTATGCTAAACTAATTAATTATAGAACAAAACAAGTCTTTAATTAGCAAATCCACCCCTGTGATATACTAAACATGTTTCTTATCATAGTAATTCTAATGTTAGAGACAAATCGATTAAATTTAATGGCATGGCCTACAATTACCATAATCCTGTTTTCTTTTGGTGTTTCGCTATTTAGGTGAAGCGTTGAGATATTAATATAACAAGCTAATGGGTCTAAACTGTCCTCAATAAAGGTAACAAATAACATTATTGAATAAGTAGTAATCATCACAAGAGGTAATCGAACCATCCCTTTTCTTAACCAACACAATCGTCACATTTTATTAATAATTGTATTTCTCTTCATATCCTAAATGATCCTATCTTTGTCAGTGGTCGTCTGTCAAGCAGTTTCGGTATTAATTAGCTGAAGTTTGACCGATGTTGGTTTATGCTTTTTGTTTAGTAAAAGACACTCTGATATTCTATAATCAACTCCTCTGATTTAACACTTTTGTCTGGACTTAGTTCACAGATGCAGTGTTTTGTTGTTTTGTGTTTTTTTGTTTCATTGTCTGCTGGGATCTTTATCGGTATCGATGAAGCTGGCAAACATTTGCTTTACAGTATTTAACAATTGTAGAGAATAATAGTTAGTGTTCATTGTTCTAACTAGTACCGTCATATCAGCTTAAGCAAGGGTTATCCGGACTCTATAAATATTCCGTCTTTAAAATACAACGTATTTCTCAATAATTTAAGATTCAATTTTTGAGACCTAGTTTAAAGCCTTTAGTATTCATAACTTCCATTCTAAGAATTAATTTTACTTCTATATCTGCTACTCTAATTGCATTGGAATAATGTGTTTTTTAAAGTAATTTTAATATCATTTTTGTGCATAACTAGTAGAAGTTATAGAAATATATTTTTTGTTTTGGGTGAAGATTATTATAGTAAAATTGTATTCAAACATCAACACCTCTTCACAAATTTAATTATTAATTGACGGATAATATTCATTAAGTCAATTTATGAAGGGGGTGTTGCTGTTTCAATATAATTTTAGTAGAAGTGAGCTCCAACTTTTGCCAATATATCTATCAACAAGCACAGTGTTAATACAATTATCTAACTATATGCTATTTTGCAGTACTTTTTCGGCCAGCAAACTTTTGACCTTTTTCCTTGCTTTAACGTTGTTTCAATTTTTCATGTTCCTTGTGTTCTGAGTGGTTCTTGTTTGCCAAAGATACATTGTATTTTTTAGATCTTTTGGAGGATTAGATGTCTAGAAATACCTTTCTAAGGTATTCTCATTTGTATCATATTCAAGGTATGTTTAACCATAACTTAACTTCCAAATGTTTGACTAAGTGATTAGGGGCCATTATACTTTATGATACTTTTTTGCAAAGCCTTCTTCGCTTGCTACGTTGTACTAAAGTTCTTACGTTTTTTTTAATCTGTTATTATTATCTTGTTAATAAGCCTCAAATTGACTAAGATCCAGGATGTTTGACCATCAAAATGAGATGGATTTATTTTTATTCCATTTTTATTTATTTATTTCTACCTTTCTTTCAATTTCTGTTATATTTTGTTTGATTGTACCCTGCTTTATTTGATTGGAAGGTTCCAGCAATATTCTTCTAAATTATGAGGATTATTACACTAAATTAAAAAATTTACTATGTATTAACCAAAAATAATTTCTTAATAAATGAAGAGTATTGACAGTAGAAATTAAATTAATAGAGGAAGAAAGTTGGGCATTCATTGTAGCATATGAAGTAAATGAAGAATCAAAGAGGAAATGTGTAAGTTTTAGGAGAACTTACAAACAGAAATCGAGGAGGGAACAGAAAATTGAATGATCTTAGTAGACATAAATGTAAGAGTTAGGTACCAAAACAGCGGTTTAGAAGACACGTTGGGAAAAGAAGAAGTAGATACTAGAAAAAGTAACGCAGAAAGAATAATTCAGATAGATATATTTAGAAAATTAAGAACTCAAAATTCAATCGCAAAGACGTTCATAAATTTATAAAAAGACAGTCAGTTGGTAACAATAGAACTGTTACAGACTACTACTTAGTCAACAAAAATAATTAGAACAATGTTATGAACGTAAAATTAAAGAGAGAAACTGAAATAGGGAGTGACCACCATTTGCTAAGAAGGGACATGGCGTGGAAAGACCAGATAAAAGAAGAAATAAGATAGAGTGAAGATAAGGGGATATTAATTAAAGGAGAACTAATTTAACAAAAAATGCCAAAAATTTGATTTAGAGAAATTTAGAGAAAACGCAAAGAGAAATAACATAGAAAAAATGGTAGAGAATTTAAACTGAAACCTCAAACTGAAAAGGAATGCTTCACAACAAAAATAGAAAATAAAAAAGACAACTGAATAGTGGATCGGAGACATAAAGATAAATAAAATATTAACAGGCTACAAAGAATACTAAGAAAAAAGGCAAGAATCACAACTAAACTTTAAAAAATAAGCTAAACAAGAAGTTTAGAAATATAATAAATGTATCCTATGGAGAAAACCAAAAATTGTTTTACGGAATATTGAAGCAACTAAAACAATTAAAAAAAATACAGCATGATGAATATTTAAGACAAAAACATAATTACAGACGAAGACAAAATTATAAAAAAATAGCGATAATATTTCAAAGCATTGACCGAATCATAAATAGAAGAAATAATAGAAGATCTTCAAAAAGAGATCACAGAAATGATAAAAAAATATGAAGTACAGGGTGGACCAAGAGTTCGTTTACATTTCAAATGATGATTTAAAAGAAACTAGTAATATGAGTTAAAACTTTCTATTTATTATTTATTAAGTACACAAATGGGGATTTTAAATTGTTTTTAATACATCATCCATATGTGATCCTTAACTATTTTGACACTGCTGCAACCCGGAGCGGAAATTTTCAATGACGGCCTCACAAGTGTTTCGTGAAATATTTTGCAGTTCGTCTCGAATATTATTCTTTAATTCCTCTAGGGACACTGGGTTGCTGTTGAAAACTTTACTTTTAAAGTATCCCCAAATAAAGAAGTCCATTGGGGTTAAGTCCAGGCTACGAGGTGGCCAGTTAATGGAACCTCTTTTGGATATCACTTTTTGTCCAAAAATTTCGCGAACAGCACTTAATGAGTCGTTAGAAGTATATCTTGTTGTATCATCTTGCTGAAACTACGGTCGTTGATTAAAACTATATAGCTCTGGTAAAAAAGTTCTATATCATGGCAATATACCGCTCTGTATTCACTGTAACAGCATTTCTTCGGCGATCTTCAAAAACTCATTGACGATGGTTATACAAAACAAAGTGATTATTGTGTTTAATTTTGTGATCTTCAAAAAAGTATGGACCAATAATGCCTCTTGGTGACAATGCTGAATTCACAGATTTTTGATGCTTCAATTTAGGATTAGTGTCACTCCAATAGCTGCAATTTTGCCTATTCGCATGCCCATTTAGATGGAAGTGTGCCTCGTCTGAGAAAAAAATGTTGGTAAAGTTGGTGAACCTCTCTAACATTTCGTTTGCAAATTGGAGCCTGTGAGCGTGATCTTGAGGCTTTAATTCCTGTACCATTTGGATTTTGTACGGATGTAAATGTAAATCGTTGTGAAGAATACGAATCAAATATGTTCTGGGCACACCTAAGGCGTTAGACCTCTTCCAAGTGGAGAGTCCATGATTTTCACGATTAGACGCTCTTATACGCTCGGCGTTTTCGGGATCTCTTGATGTTCTAGGTCAGCCGAATCGTGGTTGATTCATTGTTGAACCTGTCTCCTCAAACTTCTGTACCCATTTTCGAATTAATTGAATCTATGAAGCTTCATTTTTACGCCGTATGTTGTAATGGGCGCAAATTTTTCGTTGCGTTAGAGTTGTTGCGGTAGTACTCGCGTACACAGAACGCACGTTGGTTTTTGCTGAATTACGCCATGGTACTGAATTCTCATTGGCCGCTCTTGCTCTTCGTATGATTGATTTTCGGCATTCCTTTAATCTAATTTCAAAATTTCTTCTCGTTTGACTTATATAATAACCGTCACAATTTACACACTATGATCCTGATTTTTATGATTTCCTACTTTATTTTTTACCAAATATTTCTCTAAGTTTGATTTATTTTTCACTATTGCTTTAATGTTGTGTGTCTCTGACCAGTTTTTTTTTGACATCGAGATCATTATACGTCGGTTTATGTAAGAATCAAGGGATGATTATTTAGTTGACACGAATCTATCGGTATTATTTTGTCGGTGGCTTTAGGTTTCTATCGATGGTGTCTTCTAGTTTGTTCTGTTGGATGTTTATTGAAAGATTAAGGAAATTAATTACCCCATTATCTTCGGTTTCTATTGTAAACTGAATATCTGTGTTTACTTTATTCAGTTCTAGCCGGAATATGTCGAGTTATCATTCTGATCCTCCCCAAATACAAATGATCATCCACATATCTCCATCAGAAGAAATTAATGCTTTTACGTGTAAAATTTCCATCATTCTTGAATAATTTATCTTTAAAAGATTTCATATAATAGATTCCTGCAAAGAGTGGAGACATGGGGAAGCCCATATGAAGTCCATTTATTTATACGGAAAAAGAAACAGCAAAACAATTTAAAATGCTCAAAATACTGTCGTTAGCAGAGAAGAAATAGCTAAAAGTGCGAAACCGGTAAGAGTTTAAAAAGTTATAAAACCCACTCTGACATACAGTAGAGAATCTTGGACAAAGTCAGAAAAACAAAAATAAGAAATAAACGTTATAATTATGAGGTTAGATAAAACCAACAGATCAAATCTGTGCAAAAGAAAAGAAGCACACAGAAAAGGGAATACGTGAGAAAAAATAAGGAAGATTATTCAAGATAGGAAGAAATGGAGAGCATACTACAATAAAAACTAAACGAAAGGAAAAGCAAACAGATATTTACAAAATGTTCCTTACATCGAAGGGTAGACGAGCAAATTATTAAATAAAAATAAACATAGTTTATAAGTGCTACATTTTAGGATTTATTATGTGTTGGTTTATATATATCACTAACAGGAAAATAATATTTCTTTCTTCTAAACAGTGTTCACTAATGATAACTTCTACACATGACTTATAAAGAGTATTTCTATAGATTAACATGTAATTATTTAACACTAGATCTTAGAAAACACATTAACACATTTCCTAGCATTGCTGGATTTCTCTTCTTACCAATTTGGTTTGTTTGCTTTAGTTCTCGTAAAGACGTATTAATCTTGCGGCTATTATAATTGAAATTACAACCCAACTAGTACTCTACCGCAGATTATAATGCTCATGCTGCATTCTGCATCCCTTAAATTCCGCATTGTGCTCGAAATATACAACTATCGCCGTAAATAGGAAATCCAATTATACGCATATAGAAATTATAGCTGGAATTTACCTGTGAAACGAAAAAAAAAGGAGAGTAAATTAAACCACATAATTTTTCATCCCTGAATGGAACGGAATTCCCGTGGGGCCGAGTCTCTGTAGGTTGGGAATCAGTGGGTCCATTCATCGAATTGCATAGGAGGTAGAAAAAGGTAAGCCCTTAAATCGTCGGTTCAATGATTAGGTCCGATTGTCGACGCAGAATGCAGCCGGCCCCCTTTTTACTCCAGATTTCCACACGGGATACATCTACCTTATGCGATCCCTTGGGGATTTTTTTATTATTCGATTAAGATTTCTGCATCTGCATCGTACCACTTTGATTTTATTTAAAGAGACTAGTTCCTTTCTTCAAAAAAGTTTTTCTGTTAATTATAAAGGAAGTTCTCTACTTTCTTTATAATTAATTATCATAATTACATTCAGACAAAATCAATTTGAATTTTAATAAAATTCTTATTTTATTTATTATTATAATCTTCACATAATTCAAGAAATATATTCCTACATGATATTTATTTATTTATAATGTAAATTCTAGAAGAGAGAGCAAAATAAATAAAACATACCCAGACATAGGATTTTAAAGTTTAACGCAATCCTAGCGGAAGCGTTTAAGAAATATAGCCCGAGGATTAGTCATGTTTAATACAACTGCAGCAGTGCGCGTCCTCTAACGTTTTTGAATTATACAGGAGGCAGAGAGCCACTGAAAATCCGGGGCTTTCAGAGTTCTTAGGTCGGTCGACTGCACCCAACAACAACTCTCTGAATTATGAAGGACGTTCCAATCTTTCAGGCGGTGTTTTATTTATATTTTCCTGTCCCTTAGATGGAATGGGGACTTGTCGATAAAGTCTCTGCGAAACAAGGAGCAAAAAAAAGAACACACGGCATTCCGTATAAATGCCGGCCCTCTCCGCCACTGGATTCCGACGGCTTTGTTCTTTCCGCCTGCACAAACATCACGTTTTCATTTTCGTTTCGGGATCATGTGCTCTTCTGTAAATTAAATTTTCAGTACGCTCGTCCCAACATTTACATTTCAGATATAGAAAATAATAATGGGTATAAAGAAAATCTCGTGGACTTAATTTTCGGGATGTGGGGAAAAATAAACTTCGTTTGTCATATGAACAATTCTCACACAGCCCTATCTTTTATGATAAATTGTAAATTATTAAATTTTTCAATTGAAATTTAAACAATATAGTAAATATATTTTTATAACTATGTATTTTTAAAAACTGTATTGTTCTAAATTATTAGATGGTGCTATAATCCATACGTTGATGAGTTAACAATTTCTAACAGTAATGTAGGAAGCTTAAAACTGACATCAAATTTGGTAACTGGTTGTATAGATATACCCATTACTGAGATTCCTATACTTTGAGTTGAAAGCTGTAGGTTCTCCTTGCTGTCGTTGGAGCATCTACTTATAATTTGTAAAAAATCCGATGTTGTTGAGTAGTATGTTAGTACTCTCTCCTCTCATCTGCAGATAGCTGTCACTGTCTTGGGTTCGTTTGTAATGAACATCTAGGTATTGACTGTGAGCGTAGGTTTCCAAAAGAGTGTCCTAAGAAGTATTTTGTTCGAAGATAAATTTGATGCATTTCTTTTATAACACAATTCTTCATGGAGTCTAGTTTCCTTATTGGAGGAGGGTTGTATTTAGTGCTTCAGCTGTTATCTATCTATACTTGTTGAAGTCGGCATGTGTTAACTAAAAGTACTTCTGTGGATTGTAGTTTACTCCAACGATTCTAGTTGTGGTTTCCAATGTGTGCTAACTTGTTTTCGTAATACTAAATACCGTTCTTATGAGCATTAGCTTTTATGGTGTGGTATTTATGGTGGAAAAATCCAGAAACTGTTATGTATGTGCAGTTTTTCATAACAGAAGCTGTTTCTACTATCGTTCTATATCTGGATATGCGTTAGTAGGTTTTGGCTTTTGTTTGCTGCGTCAGCAACTTGCACGAGAAACACTTCATCTAAAGAAGCTACATTGTTCGTTCACTCTAAATACTACTGTCAGCGTGGTTTCCAGAGTTCCACGCTGATGTCGTGTTTGTGTAATCGTTAGAAGTTAGAGATCCATGACTTTTAATGATTTGTTTCAGTTGTTCTAGCTGTATGCCCAAGTAATGCTGCATGCATTTACATCCCACGCTGTGGTTATAGGATATCATATATTCACATGCCACCCTAAATTGTAAACCGAGTACTGCGGCTGTGTTTATTTATCTTTGAATAAAAGTCTTATTAAATTTTACTTTCATGCTAAAACCTCTCTGCTGCAGATAGATATTTCCTTGTTTTCCAATAGTAATACGTCACTCAATAAGTCCCCGGTCTGACACATATATGGAAACATTGTTGACAGACCCATGTGATTTCTAGGTAGTACTAATCTTCAAATAATACGGGTCAAAATTTCAGGGATTCTGACCGTTAGTTTAGAAGTTACAGTCATTTAAGTTACTGCGGATTTGTTATTTTTAAGACAATAGATAGAAAGAAGGTTTCTGTGTTGATTAAAACTATTTTTTTGATGGGGAAAATACTATTGGAGCTAAACAGTGACATGATAAGCATTTTGGGGACTCCGCACCATTATTAACTGGTATGCTGAATTTAAACTCAGTTGTACACTCACTGATAATGCTGAACGCTCTATCGCCCAAAATCGGCAGTTGTTCCAGAAAACATAAAAAATTTCCACAAAAGAGTTTTAAAAGTCAATAACATGAAGTTCTGTGAGATAGATGACGCCTTGTAGATATCAGAAGGTAGTGTCTGCAATTTTAGAAGAAAATTTAGGCATGACCAAGTTGCTTTCGAAGTGGGTGCTGCCTTTGCTCACACCGAACCAGAAATAACAACTCGTCGAAGATTCAGAGCGCTGTTTGAAGCTGTTCCAGAATAAAAAGGATTTCTTGCATTGGTATGTGACAATAGATGAGTATGGATCCACTACTATACTCCTGAATCAAAGAGATCGCCAGTTGCGTGGACACCGGTAAAAGTCATCCAAAGTGGAATCAAACTCAAACTTCGGCTGGCAAGATTATGGCATCGTATTTTGAGATAAGCATGGAATTTTGTTTACCGACTATCTTGAGAAAGGCAAAAATATCGATAGTGAATATTATATGGCATCATTGGATCGATTGAAAGCAGAAATCAAGAAAAAATGGCCCCACATGCAAAATAAAAAAAGTGCCGTTTCACCAGGACAATGCCCCGTTTCACAAGTCAATGAAAACAATGGTTAAATTGGTTGAATTACGCTTTGAATTTTGACTTTCTTAACCACCGTATTCTTTAGATTAACCCCCTCATCGACTACTGGCTTTTTGTAGATATGAAAGGGGAAAAAAAATGGCTCAAATAAAGAAGTGATTGCCAAAACTGAGGCTTATTTTGAGAGCAAAGACAAATCGTTTCACATGAAGGACATCGAAAAGTTAAAGGATGGTTGGAATGAATGTATTACTCTTGAATCAGAGTATCTTGAAGAATAAAGTGGAATTTCCAAAAAAATAATTGTTTTTTTCTTAGTTAGACCGGAGTTTTATTGAGTGATATGTTATATCTATCATCAGGATTCTGCTTTAATACGAAAGTTGCTTTTATTGCTGTGATAAATCTCGTTGTTGGTAATATAACTCAATGGAAATTTTGCTTCAACACACTATTTTTCAACATTGTATATTCTTGGTTAGTTTCAGTTTGTTCCTGATTTATGTCATTGTGCAGTAACGGTATAAACTTTGTGATAGTTCGTTTATATGTTTTCCCTCGTGGTCCTCAAATTGGTGACAGTAGTTTGATTTTTGTGAGTTACGTGAAGGTAAACTTGATTAATTAAAAAGCACTAAAAACCTTTCTTCACAATTTTATTTAAATTCACAGATATATATTTTGTGTCCGAAATATATATCTGAGAATTTAAATAAAATTGTGAAAAAAGGTTTTTAGTGCTTTTTAATTAATGGTGACAGTACTCTTACTTTCCTATCATCTGGATGGATCTCCTTATTGGGCCCTGATTTTTGTTTTAATGAGTTGTTCTTGTTTTCTTGAGTATCACAACTAATATGTTTGTTATAGGCGTGTCAAATAGTCACCAGATCGTGTTTTTCAGAAGTCTTCTTTCATTTTCTACATTAATCGTCATATGAGATATAGATTTCCATTGATGTCGATGATATTCACTGTCTTGATATAAGCTTATCCATTAAAAATAAGCGGATGTTAATTCTAGAATGTCTTCCAAGTCATTGCTGATAGTACACAGCGGGCGTAAAATTAGGCATGCTTTAATCTAATAGAGTTACATACTCATATCTTTAAATGTTAAGGCTGTTGCGTCCAGCATTTGCTTGAAATGGTGTTTCCTGAATTTCACTCTTGCCTTCCATAAGCCGCCAAATTGAGATGATAATGCTCACTCCTAGTTTATTCATTTCGTTCTGTTGAGTTTCCAGAAAATATTTATTTCTTCTCATAGATATTTTTAAGTTTGTGGTCATTCCGTTGTCACTAAATATTTAAATATGCTGCTAAGAACATTTTTGTTGGTTAATTTTCGAGATAGGTGTGCTTTTTCGGGGGTAGTTATCATATAAGTTGCTGAGCAAATAACGTAATAAACATGCGTTGCACACTGACTGTTCTATTTATATATATATATATATATGCGACTGTTGCTTCAATTTTACTGTGGAGAGTGCTCTTACGAGCTTCTACTAATAATTTGGATAAGTGATGTTTTGATTGCAAAGTTATCAAATGTCTCTCTAGTATGGAAGTGATGCTTGATCTAGTCTATCACCATCTCTCAGTATTCTGTTTTGATATAGTAATGATTCTAAAGTGTTAAAATCGTAGGATTCGGCCAATGGTTTTTCTTTGGATATATTTCACTGTAATATGTCTCTGGTTGAATAACTTTTATAAGATTCTCCATCTCTTCTCCATGTTCTTCCAAACTTTTGATAACAGGATAACAATTTTGAAAATCAAATAATTTCGTAATCAATGGTTAACCCCGAGAGTTAAATACGCCAAAGTAAATCTCGCTTCCCTGTCTCCAACTGCGCTACGCTGATGAGATCCAATACAGATCGAAACCAGTCCTTGACTGTTGTTGACAGGGAACAATAATTAAATAATTTCATATTTCCTGATGCATATGACGTGTATTCTAGTTATTATTAATTGTACTGTCTAGCGTTCTTTCGTTTCATGGCATTTCGGATAATCCACCATAATTTTTCCATTCCTCTATAAACCAAACCTGCCGGATTTTTTTCTATCTCTGTACATAGTGTTACAAAACTCCTTTTGAAACCCAGTTAATATCTTAGATACTTTATTGCTTTTAAGAGTATCCCATTTCTTGTTCTCCCATTTTTCGTGTTCATTGTAGGTACTTTGAAGGAAAGCGCATTTTATACCGGATGAAAAATAATGCTTAATGATTTGTCTTCCTTGTACGTTATCAGATCCATCTGAAGTCTCAAGGCACTTTGAAAGTCATTAGTACGTCCGCCATAGAATGGTCATCTATAATTACCCAAATTTATCGATACAGTTTTTCAACTGTACTGATCACTATTTTATATTGTCTTTTTTGAGAGAGGAGGAATGCATTACATACGCATTGAAATAACTAGCGTTTCTGCTGTTAGCGGAAGCACTCCCAGCTCGCGCTTCATATACTCCCTCTTACTGCTCCACCACACACATTCGAGTAGTGTATATCCCTCATCGTCCATAGCGTCCGCGCACCAGAAACACTTTCCACTGACGGCCTTCCAGATACGGTGTCCTTATCACTCCTTCCCACCACTAGGTCGTGCATTCGTGTCCGCGCCTTTAGGCACAGGTCTGGCGATATTATAAAGGCCAGTACCTACGCCGATGGCGTAGAGACTGTCCTATAACCCCGAATCACTCCGAGCGCTGCTGGTCTCATGGCGCTATCCAGTATCATGATGTTGTGGCATACAGCAGTTTTTACTGCTGCCCCTGCTGCTTCCAGGACTTAGGTGCTGCAGAGTGGGTTTGCCTCGAGCATAACCCATAGGTACTTTATAGATACATCTACTATTTCCCTTTACAGCAATTCCACCACTTCCCCTGGCCCACGTCCCGCCCATCCGCGGAAAAGCCACACCGTCGCCGTCTTCTTTACAGCTGCAACCAGTCCTGCTGCAGCTAGCCATTTCGCGACGACCTCGACCTCCCGTTTAGCCGTTACGCGTAGGTCTTCTATTTTCCTCTTGCTGACCACTAACAGCAGCTTGTCGACAAAGCCTACTGTCTTCGCCTCTTCTGAGAGCGGCAATCTGAAGACACCATCGTAGGCGACGTTCCACAAGAAAGGGACTGAGAACCTTTCCTTAGGACACCCCATCGATCGTCAACACCCTAACACCCTTTGTTACGTGCTGTTGAACACATTTTTAACGTCGAATTCAATATCTATGCAGTGCATTTGCCTATTTATTGGCCCTCCGTTAGCCTAATTCTCCTCACTTCGAGGATTGCATCTGTGTTGGGCCTACCACGTGTGCAACCAGAATTGCCTTTCCGGTCGCATCTACGGAATCTCTTGCTATGTTCGCGGGGAGTCTTTCTTTTTATGTTGCCTACATCAAAGTAATATGTCGATGATGTAATTTTGCAACTAGGGTCCAACAAACATTTCTTTATTTGATATTTTGCAGGATGAATCGGATAGCACCCGTCTTACTTGATGTGCTGTTTGCTTTGAATACAGCATGGCGTGAAATATACTGTCCGGGTTGCTGATGTACTTAATGCTCATGCGCTTTATATGGCCCAGTTCAAGATAGTCTCGCATAAAGTATTTCTAATTAAGTTTATTATATTTTTGCAACCTATTTTTCCTGCTGGATATACCTGGTTACTGCGAGTTCCCTGAAATCTCCAATCCCTGTCGGTCTTTAGTAGCAAAGAAACAGTATATCTGCCCTATATTCCTGTCTTTCTTGTTTGTTTGTAGCATTCTCTATCTTCACTTAGTGGCAGTGAACTTAGTTAGAGTGTGGTCATCGTTCCTCTGTGATATCAGACAAGCGATTTTTTCTGGTAGTTTGTTATTGCCCCCAGAAATTATTCATCTCAACTCGGTGTTCTGGAGTAGGAATCCATTCGTCTTCTTTATTCCTTCTAGAAGAATTTGACTGCAATATCCTGTTCCAAGCATAATATCTGTACATCCAGAGCTGTTGAATGTTTCATCGACAGGATGAATTAAATGCATTTCGTACGTGATGTGAAAATTGTGTTGATGGGTGTTGTTCAGTGAGAGATAGGGGATATGGCAGCTTTTATTTTTAATGTGGATATTTGTTTTTTCGTTGTTACCAATTCGAGAAATTGTGTTGGTTTTTATTTGTCAATGTAAACTTGCTTATAAAGAAGTACTCTGAACCTTGACCAACCAATTCTCTGGCTACGAATGTAGCCAGATTTGTGGTTAGTTTGACAAGTTTCAGGACTTTGTACTCTATGAGAATTGGTTGTTTTATTTTAATGTTCAGGTCTGGGCTGACCAGGACAAGAATTCTTGTGTTGAGGACGTTTTTCGATGAGCTGCAGTGTAATATAATGATAATCATTACAATCATTGTAAGAATGTCTAGCACGGTTAATTAACCGGGTGTGCCAAACCGTTTTTGCATAATTCTCAATTTTTAAGTATCTTCTATCGTTGTTGCTCCCTATATCCGCTGTACATTGGACACTAGTAAATGTCATGACATATCTCATATCGTTCGCTATTGTTAGATGCGTCGGCGTCCTATTCTGTTCGTTAGGCAGGAAACGTTTCTTTTAGAAGGTGAGCTTGATATCCAGCTGGAGCACTTTGTTTGGGGTTTTAATGTACTGATCGAATAGTTTATTGGTTTGGATTTTGTTTGTCGTTTCTCGTGTTATTTAACATCTGTAAGCATTCTTTTGTGATGTTGCGAAGGTTTCTTAGTTGACTCAGTGAGTCAGATTCACATATTGGCCAATCAAATAGTTTCGCAACCAGTTATTAGAATCAGTATATCATAGTGACGTTGTAGTATATCTCATGCAGGTTTGTAATTATCACTTGAAGTTGGAGAATAGTTTATGAGTTTGGTGAATTCACCACCTACATACCCTTTTAGGTATTTAAATTTTTTCCACTCAGAGTAATAAAGTATTTTCATGTATGAGAGTTTGAAAAATTTCTTGAAACTTTTAGCAGCTTTCATGTCATCCGTTAAAATATAGTTTAGTTTTGACTGGCAGTGATCTATTCTATGGTAACTGCTCCCTGGTCTTTTCATAAACTTTTAACTTTTCAAGTTGTGCTTTGGTTTAATTTTTCTTGAAAAACACTGCTTAAAATTCATTACGTTTGAAATTTTGTTCTGTTTCTATGAGTTTGCGATGCGAATTGCTGTTTGTCATCCATTATTTATCAATGCGGTTAAGCCATCTGATGATTTGAGGTGTGTTTAATGCTTGATTGTAGAGTTCTTCCAATGATATGTCGAAGTCAGTGGTAGAACTGTCAATGTTGCAGAAGACTAAAGAGGGCCCGTATTTATAGAAAAGTCTTCAATAATGGCGAGTAGTATCTGCATGTATCTTTGTTCCATCTTTTGAAAGTAGTCTGATGCATTGACTTGATTTCAAAATATTTGGCATTCGCAAAGAGTTTGCTGCGCACGGCTTCTTTGCGTCCTCGTGTAACCCTAGCAACTGCTGACTGAAGGTTTCTTGTTCTTTTCCCGTAGTGTTTAGTTTTTCTATATTGTTTGTAGCTGACACTATTAAATGTCAGTTGGTCTTTGCTCGTTGAAGGTAAAGGTGTTCAGATACCATCGTTGATGGGGAGGTTCGTAAATCTGAATCAGTTGGGTGTTATCAAAGCATCTCTTCCTGGAGTAGCTTATCTTTATCAGGCCCGTTGCGGTCGTCTTCGAGGTGTAGTGGAAGTAGATTGTAGTTGAAGCTTCTTGTACAGAAGCTCAATATTTGACTCGGGTCATAAATCCAATCCAAACTCGTCGATGTAGTAGGTAAGGAATGTTCTCTTCGAAGTGAAAAATTCGCTGACGATGGTGATGACGTCTATAAGATTGTAAGTCCATGTGACTGCTCGGTATGGGAAGGATGTGGCTTCTTGGTGTAAGACCGCGGAGAACGAAATGTAGATTCAGGAGGCTATTTTTCTTTGAGGTTTCTAGGCTCGAAAATGGTTTGAATCTGATTTATTTCAAAATATTATAGCTATTTATATACACAATATAATATACACATAATATATACGTCATAATCCTAATACTAATGTATAATTGCTTATTAACAGCCCATAAGCTAGATATAGAAATAATTATTATTATCCAATCTTATCGAATTATATTCAAACCAACAAATTGAATAGAGACACATAAACGCTCAAACGAATTTATTATGCAAGATTATATTAACTTCACCCAAACGAAGTTCCACCTTTCAAAACGTAGTTTGCTGCGCACACGCTCTGCATGCAAGGCCTTAAGTTAATAATCACAAAGCATTCCATCCGATGCTCTTGATATGCTTATCGAATCCAATTAGTTATTTTAATTATGCGTACATTCCCGACCGCAACGTTATAATTGAATTATACACGGAATATTTTTTTATCCGCTGATAACTCATCGCCCCCCCCCTCTACCTCATTCTCGACCCACTTACTTTCGGAGTAATTGCACGACTCGATTCCGCAAAATAAACAAATTCGCGAAGAGCTTCCACCAATTACAACCGCGGAAATTAAATTTATCCATGCGACCGAGTTTTCGATCCCGCAAAATTGGCCCCCCACTCTCTCATTGTTTTCTAATGAGATCTCCCTCAAAATTATATCATCCCCTAACGCAAATAATTACATCATCATTCAAAAAAACAAACTCAATTATATTATAATGGGGTCATGAATTCCACGAATGAATGTTTTCCCTCTCATTGTCGTAATAATTTATAATTAATTAGTAATTGCGGACGATTTATATTACTTCATTGAAGAATCTGTATAGAAACGTTATGTTTTTATTAACTAATCAAATCAGGTTGTTTAAAATGGACAACATTTTATATGTTTATAAACCTATTTTTCTTCAGCTTAGTTTTATATCATCATCAACTTAATTATGACATTAAAATTAATATAGTAATTTGGGAGCATTATATAGATAATTTAGAAAAATCGAGATTTAATTTAAAAGATGCATTACTAAGATAAAAGGACAGAGACTATCTAAACTAAGGTAATCTAATTTAATAAGATCATCAATATAATAGTTAGTATTATATGAATATAAAATTAGTTATTAGTAGTTTTTAATTAAACTATTTTAAAATTTTACTGATTATAATTTTCTTTAACTGGTTAAAAGAGTTTAAACTGAAAAATATATTTCAAAATAGATAATAAAAATATTTTCACAACATATTACTATCAATATGTAGTAAATAAAATGCTCTGGTTGAGAATTGACACAGTTTTTATGTATCAACCAGAGCGTTTCATTTACTACATATATAATGGAATTTCACCAAGTAACAGACTACTCAATTCGAAATTAAGATGTTTTTTCAATACAGCACCTTACCAAATATACACATGCTAATTTGCATGATGAAAGGCAGAGCAAAAATAAGGACTTCTCAATATTGAAGGATTCTCCAAATTTTCTTTAATTTATAAAACCGCTTCTCTTTGTATTCAATAAATTTACTATGATTAAGTTGGATTTTTTTAACTTAATAACGTCATATTGCACCATTAATTATATTTCTTTATCCACTCTAGGCTACACACATCTGGACAACGTCTTCTTAAATTCTATGTTCATTGCTGATTGTTAAAGTCAATGTATTTATTAATTTTGCAAAACAAAATTGGTTTATTGGTCGATCCTGTTAGTGCCAGCAATTTTGAATTTTTCTTAGTTTGTCTATCTATGTTTTATTAAAATAGCAAGCTAGTGTAGAAAATATTAAAAATTATTCGCTAAACAATTAGCTTGCTCTTCAAAACAAATTATATCTTCGTATTGGCATGGTTTTGTCAATGGTAGATAAAATCTTTCTAATCTTTTCGAGTATAAACAATTCGTATCGAAGGCTTTGGATAAACATCTTCAGGAATTCACTATTTATACGGATTTCACAAAAGCGTGCGATATAATTGACATTGCTATTCTGTTAAAGAAACTACATTCAATTGGTTTTTGTAATAACATGGTTGCCATCTTCTCTTACTGATCGGCGAGAATATATTAGAATAAAATATAATGTTTCAAAACCAATATCTCTAACCTAACCTCATGCGTACCTCAAGGATCTCATTTTGGACCGATCCTATTCATAATGTTCGTGAATTATCTGAATTAGATTATTAAAAACTGTAATTTTGCCGACGATTTAAAAATATATAAAATAATTGTATCCCAGAATAACTGCGATGATATTCAGGCTGATCTGGTTCTTTCGACTGCCTTTCCATTGTAGTTTCGAGATGCAATAATTCAATTTTATATACATACTTTCCATTCTATAAACCTCGAACAAAACAGCATGTTTAAGGATCTAGGAATTACATTTGATAGCAAATTTTTATTTGATACATGCATACTAAATATTACTAAGAAGGCAAATGTGGGCATATATGGCAAATAGGTAACAATGTGGATTTGTTATACTTACAGACTACTGCTCTCTTGTAAGATCACATTTAGCATACATTTCACCGTAGTCAATATTGAACAATTAGAAAATGTCCAAGATAAGTTCCTACGGTGTATAAATCTGGAAAACAGCACGTTCCCTGTGAATATTCTTCAATAATAGATAAGTTGAACAATAAATCTTTAAAGGAACTTAGAATCGTTGCGGATCTTTGTTTTTCACACCTTTTAATAAGTAATGATATTAACGAACCAAACATTTTAAAGGAATTGTGTTTTATTATTTTAATATTCATGTTGACATTAAGAATTTCTGGAATATATGGAACATTCCATCAGGGTCTGACTGGAAGAACATTCTGAAGAATGAAGTCCGCCTGCGATTCCTGTGCTCAAAATTTATTGTATTTTTTATGTATGTATCTTTTAAAGTATTTTTTTAACAGGTAATCCAAATAATCATAATAATAATAATAATAATAATAACACTTATATCTGATATACTACAAATAGTAATAAATTTTCCCGCAGTTATGTAACATGTCTACTTAATGATATTATTATTAATAAAATTCTATAAAATACAGGGTCCATTATAAAAGTAATGCGCATTTCTGGTAAAAGTATACAAATGCTTAAAACTCTTTAAAATGCTCTCCCCAATAATCAATACACTTGCGGAAACGTCTGACATGCCTTGAACTCCTTGACGGAAATGTCTCCAAGGAAGGTTGGGGTGTAGCTGAAGGCATTTGAGCTCCAGCAGATAAAAGGCTGAGTTGACAGTTTCTTCCTTGCGATAGAAACTCAAAATGGACGATTCCTCGGACATCAAAAAAGACAATGAGCATTGTTTTGAAGCGAGACTTGCTCATTCGCGCTTTCTTGGGGCTAGAGGATGATTTTGTGTGCTATCCGTTCCTCTGCCTTTTCGGTTCTTTGGTCGTATTCTTACATCCAGGATTTGTCTCTGGTTACGACAGATTTAAGGAAATCAGGCTCATTAAAAAAATCCAACAACTCTTAACAGCGCGAAACGTTCAAATTTCTTTCTATTTTTCATATTTAATTGCCACATACATTACAGAATATTTAATTGGGGCCATTCTGGTTGTAGTCATCGATTTTTTTGGATGAAAAAATCGATATAATAGCTGAATTGAAGCTAAACCAAAACGACTGCAAAATTGCTTCTATTAACCCTTTCTCCTTTATATATTTCTGTGTACCTTCTGTATGTGAAGTAAAATTTAAAAACTTTGCTAGCACATATTCATCAAAATAGAATTAAGTAAAAAGATGAGACAATAAAAGGCTTTAAAAAACTAATTCTGCAAAAGACACACTTTTAATGGTTTGAATTAAACTAAACGCATTATTTTTCTTCTTCCTCTTCCTCTTTAACTAGGATTAAGTCCTGTTCCTTCTTTTACATTTTTAGCTGCCGTTGTGACGCTGAGCCCCAGCTCTCATACCATCTTGTTGTTGGTCTTCCTGGGGGTCTTTTTGATCTCGTTAACCCCTTTTTGGCAATTTTTGCCACATGGTTTTATCCATTCTGTCCACATAGTCTCTGCGCTCCCGCTTTCTGTTTCGGGCCCATTTCACCACGTCTTGAATGTCGCACATCATACGTCTTTGCTTCTTATGTGGTCCCGGAGACCACTTCCTATCATACATCTTATGGTTCTCATCTCCGTTGTTCTCATGAGTCCTTTTATTTCCTTGACGTTTTCTGCTCTGATTTCGATCGCGTGTGTCATATTGGGCCTGACATAGGTTTTGTACATTCTTGCTTTCATACCCCGAATATTAGATTTGCTTTCGTTGTTTGGGCTTTCACTTCTTTTTTAGGTTCGTGTTGCTTATTATGTTGGCTCCTAAGTATTTTAATTGAATGACCTCTTCGACACTTTCATTGTATATGGCGAGCTAACATCTAAGCGGGTCCCTGGATATCGTGAGGGACTGAGTCTTGGTCGTAGATATCTGCATGAATTTTGAACCAGTTCTTTTAAACTTGTAGAAAATCCATTGCAAGTCGTCTTCGTATTCGGAGATCAGTAATGAGTATTCGTATCATACGCATAGCATTCAATTTATCTCATTATGCCGCATCCGGTACCTCTTTCCGGCCTTCTTGATTTCAGTAATCACTTCGTTCATTATATTATTAAATAGGTTGGAACTTAAGTTGTCTCCCTGTCTTATTCTGGTTAAGACAGTCAATTTGCTGGATAGTTTGTCTGCTTCTTTTATAAAGGTATACTTATCGGTGGTAAGTTTTATTATGAGCGGTCATCAAATAGCAGCACTCTGTCGAAGGTTTGGCTTAGGTCAATAAAGCACATGAAGACTGTTTTGTTAAATTCTATGCCTTTCTCGATGATTTAGCGGACAGTGAATACTGCCTCGATAGTCGACCTGTTTTTACTGCTATCCTCGTGTTCCGTTTCAATGATATTGTTGTCGTCTTTGCCCTATAGCTCCGGGAAGTATTTTTCCCAATCGTCTAGCGTGTTCTTCGCTGTTTTTTAGATATTTGTTTTCTGTTTTCTTCCGGTTTTTGAGCGGGTTGCATGCCTTCTTTTACACTCCGTAGAGGTGGAGTTCCATATCTTTGGAGAACTTTTCTCAGTAAGCCGTTTTGATTCTCTGAATTTCGTTGTTGGTTTATATGCCTTCCGTGTTTCTTCGGTTAGCTTCTTGGCTGCATCTTCTTCCGAGTGTTTCTTCCGCAGCTTTTATCATATTAGATTTTAGTTTTTACTATGCGGTTACTACTTCACTCTCTTCCTATATTCTGCATACTTAAATTTTTTCCTCCAATATTTGCTGATATAAGAATCTTGTTGAGTTGTTGGATAGAGATTTCATAATAAAAACGCGTTGACTCAATTATTGATAATGGACACATAGTGTCCGAAATGTACATCTAGTGCTTAAATACAAACACTGAAGAATGGAATTTAACCGCGTTTTTATTATTAATATATCTTCACATAACTCAACTGATGCCTTGGGTTCGACCTCTGGCTGTGATCTTTGCCAGTAATGGCAAAAAAAATGGCGCGGAATAATGGTTTGGATCTTAATTGACGAGTATTGTAAGAAAAATAAACATCTAGTTAATCTCAAAGATAAGAACAATCAAACATGCCATTAACTAATTTGTATAGTACACATAAACCAGATAGACATCTACGATCCTGTAAATCATGATTTTGATATTAGTTCGTAATTAGGACCACACTGAGAATAAATGCAGTGTAGCAAAAAGAAACTCGATATACCATCAGGACCAGGGAATTTACTAATCTTCTGTTTTAAAATCAGATCGAAAACTACATCTTTGGAAATAGTATGATTTGATGGTGTCGCTAATGTTTGCTGAGTTAGATGTACATTGATTATTGTTTATAGAGTACACGGATGAAAAAAAAAATGCGAAAAGGTTAACTATATATTCACTATTAGAGCCTTTGTATTGCTCATATTCCATTAGCATTGGAATACTATTTTCATTTCTATGTTCCATAGCATATTTCCAGACACTACTAGGGTCTCAAGTAACTTTCATTGTCGACATCCATTCAGGATAAGTCTTTCTAGTTAGATTAACTAATTATATTTCGAGGAAATATACTTATCGATGCCGCACTGAATGACTGTATAGTTTCTGTTATTTTGTCAATATTAGAATCATTCATTAAATACGACCAGATTATGGAATGAAAATGTTAAGAGCGGGGCTGCCATGGTGACTAACTCAAAAGACGAACATATAAGAGGGTTACAAACAAAATGATATAAACAAAGAAATTAAATTAGGAAAAATTTGATCTAGGCCCTGACGGATTTATGTTGCTGTCCGCTCACGTATAGGTTGTTCGCCAGTGTCGTTTTTGTCTTCTTTGTTAAATCTATTCTTCAAGCCAGGTATGACCTCACTTCCGAATCTAGCGTTCAGGTCTCCGAGAATAAAGACTTCGTCATATATGCTAATGTTATCCAGTGCGTTTTGTAAGTTCTGATAGAATGCATCTACTCCCTCTCTAGGTTTATTGATGTCGAGGGCATAGACGCTGATCAAATGTGTCAATGTTTTACCTCCGAGTTTTAATGTGATTTGTACGATTCTGTTGTTAATTTATTTTGTGTCGAAACCTACATCGACTTTTTCGTGCAGTAGCATTCCAACATATGACGATGCTCTTTCATTTTTATCCTTACCGCTGTATATGAGGAGATATGTTTCGTACTTAGTGTTTTTTCTTTTAGTTTACTTATCTATGTTCCTCAGGGATGTCAAGTTCCAGCATTCGAATCTTAATGCTGGCTGTGACTCCACTGGTCTACTCGATCCACCCAGTTTTGTTCCAGGCAGAGTTTTTTACTTTCAATGTCTTTATTTTGATTTTAAATTTCAACATATGGGCTATTTTACATAAACTTTTTAAGTCTAATCATGAGTTTTGAATTTAAATTTTTAACGTAAAAACAACAGTTTTTTAAATGGAAAGAAAAGAGAAACATAAAGCAAAATAGGACGATTTAGACTATACTTATTGATAAGCCTAGCTTACGTATTTGCGACGTATACATATATTTTTAAAGTTATTTACGAGTAGCTCTTTCCAAAGAAATATAAACAAATTTAATATAGACATGTATCAAATTTATTCAATTGACATTGAATACATATTCACATAAAAAAGCGTGTACATAGTATTCACAAAGTATATAAAGTAGAATCCTTATTTTGTTATAACTTTTATTATTATCATCACTGTTATTTTCTTTGAGGTCATGTGACGAATCCATCTTGCGGTCCATTTAGATTTCGGTGGGCCTTATCTCGGCGGGCACTCCGTGGCGAAATCGTGTTAGTCTTTTTAAATAAGGCCCAAATATTTGTCAACGTCACCTGGCAACAGTGGCTCGACCCCTCCGCGTAATATATCAGGGCCCTTTTTGCATCCGTCGAACGTCGGAACGTCGGTCCTGATGGCGTCACGTGCCCCCTGTTAGGATATTAGAGGCTGACCCCGCTTGAATTTCTAATGTGCTTCCCGTTTGAATACATCTCAAACATCAATTTGCTGCACGGACAAATTCAATTGTTATGTTTAACGCAACACAAATTCGTGCCGCCATTATTAAATACCTTCGGCTATTATTGTTTGATTCGTATTTATAAACACGTTCGCGGAAACCTGCGATGGTAATACAAATAAATATATGAATATAGTAGTTAAAACCATAATAGCGATTTTTTATATAATTTCAACATTACATATTTTAATCATAGGTAATAATTATAATAGGTATTTATTTGCCTAACAGTTTCTCATTTACAGAACAAAAGTAATAAGGAAAGGTAACAAAATGATAATAATAATACGAGGGTGGATCAAATATAAACCGGATTTTTATAGTGAAGTACTATGCGCGTTGATTATCGAGGGCAGGCGAGTACGTTGATTTGGTTTACTAATGCCTATTGCTGCCACTAGCACTATGTCTGAACACGAGGTACATACGTCTGTTGAGAAATGCATCATTATTAAATTTTTGGCGCGAAAAGGCGTAAAAACCTTGATAATACGTTTTCGAAAACTCAAGTCCTGTGAGCAAAATTGTTGTGATTGTTTTTATATAGTTTATAGTTTTAAATGTATAGTAACAGGATATTGTAAAGTTTCAATAAATAAATAAATAAAAATGAATGGCATAAAAAATATCATACGGGAATGCTCAGTCATTTCCAATGCGTTGGATTACCGAAAATTGTCGGCAAGGTAGATTCCTCGCCTACTGATTGACATTGGATTACATAACAAATAACTGCCGTCGCATGACAATTCACATTAAATAAAAACGACAACAGCACAAAATATTTTACTATTATACTTACTTCATTAAAACATTTAGCAACACATTTTCAATTATCACTTTTCCCTACGGCCGCAATCAAGGTATTTTTGTAGGTATCGAATTGTGTCATTTGTCATGCGATTTGTGCAGGCCCTTGAACTACTTGAATAATAATTATATAAGCGTTTTAAGGAAGCATTAGCATTACCAATTATTTAGTTACTTGCATGCGACTAAAGACGCAAACATGAACATCAACCGCGGCGGAACATGGGAATTACGCTATCGCAGATGTACCCGGCAATTAATGGATACCATTATCCTCTCCGAAGGGATTCACTTAAAATCAGTATCCCCTCGGAAGTCTCCTTTAACAGGTACACACGGAATTAATATAGACTTACGTCATTAATCAATTCACGCAATCTACGCAAGTTCTTAATGAATACTTATTTTGAATTTTATACAAAAATATATATAAAAATGCTTAAAACAAAACAGAATATTTAAAAGTGGAAAACACGATTTGTTTAATAACTTGAAAAAACAATTTTTTTTAATTAAATTCATTATTATTCCATCAAACCGTAAAGAACTCCTAATAATTGTACAATAGAACTTTATCTTAATTATTTGCATAAAAAAGTTAACGCTCAATTTAATTAGTCAAGTAACGATGAAAAACAATCATATTTATTGAAAATACAATCCATTGCTTGGATAGTATTAACATTTAACTTGCCAAACTTTATTAATTGTATAGTTTCATCCCTTAGTCATAATAATAAGGCTAGGCTAAATTCATCTTTAAAATAAAATGGAAATAAAATTGATTTACAAGATCAGAAGGAAAGTAATAGATGATAACTACAAGCTATTAAAGGATATATTTTTTGTTTTTGTATACACCACAATTGAGAATATATGATTCTTGAATTTTGGAAGTGTTCATTTCGTGATACAATTTTGATTTTTTAAATAAACATTTAACTTCTTTATACCACTTATAATTTACTTTTTGGTTTCAATTGCAAGATAATCATTTTCAAACTGTACTCAAATTAGAAATAATGCAGGTATATATACTAAATCAAATATCCTTCAAACAGAGGGGTCTACAACAGGCCGTTAATGGTGGAAATTCCCTTTTGTATATTTCAACGGCTTCCAGTAAATCCATCTGTTTGCTTTTATCGCCGAAATAGATATATGTTTTTGGTGATGTACACTCCACAAAAATAAATTTTCTATTAAAATGTGGAAAAATAAATGTAGATTTACAAGCAAAGAAAAAAGGTCTGAGCAAACAAATTTTAGGAACACCCTGTATAGCATGGTTCTCGCGGTCCGATCAAAGTGACAAATTGTCTAAAGAATTTACTTGATGTTAGTTTAGGCTGTACCAAATTGCAGCACTCTACCATGAACGGTATTGAAAATATTTTGAAAAATGTGTTAAAATTTCTTAACTTTGATGGCCTGTATCTTGGTGATTTGAAGACTTATATAATATTTTTTTGATGATTCGTCGTAATTTTCACTCTAGTATATGTGGTTAATTTTATTCTTTGAGTCACAGAAACTTCCTGTATATATAGAGGCTAGGGAACGTTAATATATTTCCTCGTATAAACGCTGCACGAGAGTTATCCCTGTAGTTTAGAGATGCCACTACTCTGACAGCGCGCCTTTGCAGACCAAATACAATGCTGGAGTGGTTCGATAATAAAATACCATAGGCTAGGTGGCTATGACACAGAGTAAAATATGCAGTTCTTAAGGCATGGGTAGTTCGAATTTTAGATTTCTGCAAAAATATGTTTGAGAAGAGATTTTACTCGCGTGTTGTTCGTGGTTCTGTCAAAATTATTTGGAATCTACGTGCATTCCGAGGAACTTAGTACTATTTTTATGGCATGTGGTTTAAGGGAAAATACAATTCTGGCGGACTTTTCGGATTTGCATGCAGTCTTTTAACTGTGGACCATACCGTTGCACCATTGACGGTTTATGCAATGTCTTCCCTATCAGATGTGACTATAATAGATGTATCATCAGCAAATAATGTGATTGATGAAGTGGGTAGTTGGTTGCGAAGAACATTTATATATATATAAGGAATAATAAAGGCCCGAGGATTGGCCCCTGTAAAAAATCTCATGAGAGACACAGTCAAATGCTTTGCTCAGATCTATGAGGGTAGCGGAAGTATATAATCCTCTTTCAAAACCTTCATGAATCTGGGCAGTATAAGCAATGACTGCATCCCTCGTAGACCTACCCTTACGAAAGCCGTATTATTTCATATTTGTCTAAAAAATCCACCCTTTGTTGCAATAGTAATTTTTCAAGAATCTTAGAAATAATCGGGAGAAGTGAGATCGGTCTGAAGTTATTAGTATCAGATATGCCTTCTTTTTTGTGAACAGGTAAGATGTATGCACGTTTGAGACCATCAGAAAAAACACCCGATCGGATGCATGAATTAATTAACTTAGTTATAGGGCCAATTATGGTGTCAATTAACTCTTTTAAAAGATTAGTGGTCATCCCTTAAATATCCCGACTTCTTGAGTTCTTTAATTTGCTCACAATATTACGGACATCTACTTGGCTCACCTCTTGAAACTTAAAGTAACAAATGTTTAATTTTAAGTTAAGACCTTCCAAAAGAAATAATGTTGTAGTGTGGAGCGTTTAGTAAATTTTTAATAATATTATTAATAAGCGACGCTCGGAATATTTCCCGATTCCTCTAAGAATTTACAGTTATAGGTAATAAATAAAACACTTGGGTTTTGAGAATTTGCACAATTTAATGTCGATGCACTGCGACAATTGTTTCGCCACACAGTGTTGTGTAAATTCTCAAAACCCAAGTTTTTTATTTATCACCTATATAATGGAATTTCACCAAGTAAGAGCCTCATTAATCCAAAATTTACAGTTAGCTGCTAATCGGCTTTTATTCAAAGCCGTTCTGTAATTTTGTTTCTGCTGCTTGTAATTTTGATCATCTCTCTATTATCAACACCAACCTCTTTTATCAACATTAGGGCTTCGCGCATTTGGCGAAGATTCTAAGTAAATCAAGTAACTTTATTATTTGACGAATTACTTGTTACTCTTCTTTACGGGAAAGATATATTAACGGAGTGTCGGATTTTTACAAGGAATGTTTCAAAATTTTTATTTATGTGACAATCTTCGCGTCCAATGATACTATAATCGAACTCAGATAGTGATTTATATAAAATGAGCCTGCCCACCCCAACTTAAGTTTACATGCAGATATTTCATTCTGAATGTTACGTATTTCCCAATGTAATCGGATATACCGGATTCGTTCTGTTCAATAAGTAGATGCCATTTTTAACTCACTTGTCGAACATCCAGGTCTTCTTTGGCTCGGCCTCCAACTTGGACCTTATTCCACCACCAGCACCGGTGCCTGTAACTTGATGTTTCTTTGGTGGTTTGCGTTTTTATATATGTCAAGGTTTTGAATCCCGCTTCTTTGGGCATGCTTCTGGTCTTCCTGGCATTTGTATTTTTAATGGGTTTATTGTCCGCCGGTTGCAGCTTAAGTTAACAATCAACTTAACCTTCAACAATCTTCCTGTCGGCACTGCTGTCATCCGTAGTCAACCTATTGTCGGTTGGATTTGGCGATTTGGGGATCGTTTCTGCTGTTACAGATACTGGCACTATTGGAATTTCGGCCTCGTTGCAAACTTTATGGTTGTTTACGTTGGGAGCCGGCTTATTTGTTGAAGAAGGCAGGAAAACACTAACCTCAGATCGTAGCTGCATATTTTCTTCTTCCAAACGTTCTAATTTTTCCAGGAGAAGAGTATTGTTTAATTTTAATTTACGGACAAGGACTCTTATGTTCATGTTCGAAGTAGGATTGAAATTCATCTGAAGGATACTACCTTACAACTGTTGTGAATGGTTACATTTTTTAGATTATTATATTATTTATATTATTATAGCTTAGTGTTGCTTAAAATTTAATGGATTTAAAAATGGAAATGAGTTCTATTGCTATTTTTTTATAGTAGCGTTTACGCATGACACTACAGGACGGATGAGAAGATCAGGTTTGTGAATTTTAATGAAACCGTATAACATGGTGGTTCTGTGGTTCATGGGGAATAAATATGGTTTTTTATTAGTAATTAGAAAAACACATATGTAGACACGTGCTTCGATCTCTCGATCCCCTCAGTACAGCTTTATTCCAAAATTATTTTTGTTGTCTGAAAAAAGTGGACTATCCAGTACTAATGATTTTAATTTACTCAATAATTTTTTTTTAATATCTGTAATATTGGAATGGTTAATTAATTCGATTACTTTATTAATATATTCTTTATTTTTCAAAATGACTGTAGAATTCCCCTTGTCGGCTTTTGCTACTATTAAATTGTTATTTTTAAATTTTTTGTTTATGGATTTGATGATTTTTGTGTCCGAGTCTGAAAGTGATTCTGTTTGTTTAATTAATTTGGCTATTTTGCTTTGTCAATTCAATTAGAGAGAGATAAGTCTGTGTTTTTCTGATGCTATTTCTCATTCTACTACAAGAGTTTCTTTTTTAAAAGGGGAGCGATTGACATGTGGTGAGTATGTTGGTCCTAACATTAACATTAACGTTTCTTTCTGTGTGAATTCATAACTCTATTATAAAAGACTGGATTACCTTCTCGTATATGTGTCTTTAGTTGTTGCTGCTGTCCCGAGAGCTTCTTCAGTTTTTTTGTTTTGGCTATTGGTTTTTATGTAGTTAATCTTGCGTACTCTACTTCGGACATAGTCGTTGAATAGGTCAAATTCCACCGGATGAAGGGCACTGTTCAGTTCTACATGTAACACTTTTATGTATGTGTTGGGTACATTTCTTTGCTCTAGAATTTAGCTTCATGCCTAAGCCATGTCCTTTCTGGTGCTTTTTGCCACGATTGTTGTTGATTTAAAAGATATTAGTTTCTGATCATTGACCAAAGTATTCATATAAACAGTGCTGGTGGATTGGTTGTTAATGCAGTGTATACCAAAAAGAAGAAATCTGAAAATTGGTTGACTATATCATCACTATCGGATTCTATGCAGTCATTACACTTAATTGATGATCGCTTTTTTGATTTCTGACCTATTTTCAAAAACTAGATCATTAGTGAGAGAGGATTCAACACCTGCTAAATAATTTTTTTGACAAGTAAATAATGATTTGATTTTTCGACTAAATTGAAAAATATTGCATAGTGTTTGTGGGCTCGTTTTTTTAGGACGCAATGTGTTCTTAAGTTCACCCATACTGAGTAGTTGTTATACAATTAAAAATTATCAGCAATTATGTCGTAGTTCAGAGAGTTTAGTAAGTTTAGCCATTCTTAAATTGACTAATATCTCATCTGACAGTTTCGTTCTATCATTGGAAATATTTGAGAATAGTAAATCTTAGAATACTCCTCTTGTAACACTTAAAGACATACTGAAACAGTATATGGTTTCTGAATGTTTTTAATATTATACTACAATAATGTTTCTCCACACAGTGGTTTAAGTGTTGTTTCGAGAAGTACTGCCTCATCAATCCAAACAATCCAATACTTCTCTTGTGTTTAGAATGGTATTAATTTGGGATACATTTAAAAAAAATATAGATTTTAAATCTGAGGGATTTGTCTCATTTTGTGGAAGGGTTTCTATAATTTCCAATCGTTTTGTCTAGGATTACACTTATCAGAAACAGATAAAATTCAAAAAGAAGTTCAAAGTCGAAAAAGTGCCAGGAAAAGACGATATAACACCCGAAATGGTTATATATCTATATATTAATGGAGAAGGTATACAGTAACTCGCAGAACTATTGAATTGCATCGTAAATAATATAGTAGTACTAAAAAAACGTAGTTAGAACAAACAATGAAGAAAATTATTGGAAATTGGAAGAAACACATAACTGAAATAATGTACGCAGATCGATAGTGGCAGAGACAGAGAAATACCTACAGTATAATATAGAAATACTAGACAAAGAACTAACAAAAATAAAAACAGAATAGTGGTATTTCATTTTCAAATATATGATGAAATAAAACACTATTTTCTATGTTTTTTACCACTGTATATTAATGGTTTTTACAACATTAATAAATTTTCTACGACTATAGTTTCGACTCTTTCAAGTCATTATCAAGTGACAAAAAAACATAGAAAATAGTGTTTTGTTTCATCCTATATTTAACGAAAATAACCATGAAGATAAATATAGACAAGACCAAAACAATAATAAAGTAATACAATTACACGGAAAGCATATCGAAAAGTTACATTATTTAGGAACAATAATTGAAAATAATGGGAACATAGAGAAAGAGATAAATGATAAACTGTCAAATGGAGGGAAAATATTTAATATGATGAAGACTACGTTCCTTAGTAGGAAAGAATTAATTAACTAAAAAGATGAAAGCAGAAATAGTAAACAAAGTTGTAAGACCGCCAATAATATATAATAGTGAAACATGGACCATGACAAAAAACCACAAAACGAAAATAAATGCAATCGATATGATATTCTTAAGGAAAATTGAAACTAAGACCAGAAGAGAAAAAACCTGCAGATGGAACTTAATTATGATACCATTGTAGAAGGACAGCTTAGATGGTTCAGACATATCTGCCACATAAAAGAGGACAGAACAGCACAAGTGTACAAGGAAGAAAATAGCGGAGAAGACCGAGAAAAACATCAAAGAAGGGGAATAAAGATTAACTCAAGACAGAAAAACATGGAGTAAAATATACAGAACAGACAATAAAAACTCCTTACACCTAACGCTAGAAAGGAATAAGATTTTTAAATAAAGTTTTCTCCACGGGGATCCAAAATTGCTTGAACGTATCTAAGATCATCTTTAATGATGATTTAGTATAATTCAGGTACATTACACAGTTTAATTTGGCATTCGGCAGTTTATTTACTTCTTCAAAACAATCGTTACTTTTAGATGTAAGAGCAATATCATCCCCACTTATTCCATTAATAGCGTCGGCGTTTTCTGATTTCTCAATGCAATACTATAGGTTATCCAGGCGTTCCTTATTGGAATTTTTTCAATTTACGCTTGAATTCCTCAAATTTGGCATCAAGTAATACCACGAAAAATGTATTACTGCATAAAATTTTATAATAAACTCTCATACTTATAACCAGTATATAGGGTGACTGACTAAAAACCTTTGGTGCTGTATCTCGCTTATTTTTGATCCGATTTGAATAAATAAAACATCAAATTAAATGATTTTTAAAAGACTTTAATATGAACTGTACTGATATTTTTTCTTGCATCCAGTTTTTGACAAAAGACGATCAACTTTTTTTTCAAATTGCACTGTATATATATTTTGTACTGATCCGCAAGGAGAGCTTTTTCTGAATCTAAATTTATAAACGATTTTATCCATTCATCAAACCAAAGTCGAGAAATTAAGGATTAAAAAAAAATTAAAAATCAAATACCCATAGTAAACAATATACAGAGCCTATTCCAAATGTCAAAAGTGACAGTGTCAGTGATTGGTACAATTCTGCAATGATTTTTAATAATTTCATAATAAAAATGTTGCAAGATTTCAAAAACTGAAAAACGATTTCTGTAGAAGCACAAAATTCTAGTACAGTGTTTGAAATATTGCAACATTTTAATTATGAAATAATTAAAAATCGTTGCAGTATTGTATCAATGGCTGTCACTGTCACTTTTGACATTTAAAATAGGGTCTGTATATTGTTTACAATGGATACTTGACTTTTTATTTATTTTTTTAATCCTCAATTTCTCGACTTAAGTTTGATATATGGATAAATTTGTCTACAATTTTATATTCAGAAAAAAATCTCCTTGCGAATCAATAAAAATATATACACAGTGCAATTAAAAAAAAAATGTTGATCGTATTTTGTCAAAAACTGGGTGCGAGAAAAAGTAACAGTTCAGATCCTATTAAAGTCTTTTAAAAATGGTTTAATTTGATGTTTTATTTATTAAAATCGGATAAAAAATAAGCGAGATACAGCACCAAAGGTTTTTCGTCAGTCATCCTGTATAATTTAATACATTCAAAATTGTAACAAAATGTTATTTATATTCAAAGGCCTTTTACTCCTGGGATGAATTTTTAAATTTTGATGGCCTGTTGACGTAACGTGAATATGATTATCTCCTTACGAGAAAAAATAGATGAAAAATTATTATTTAATTTAAACTTTCTTACATATAAATAGCATTGATTTCTATTTAACTTTACCAATTAATTAATACCTATTATTATTTTATATAACTAATTTCAATTTTATAATTTTATTATTTATAACTTCGAAAGTTCTACAGTAAATAAAACGCTGCGTTATTTATATAAATATGTTTGATAATTATTATGTATTTAAATATTTTTTGTACCATAGTAGCAAATTAAAATCCTAAATGGAAAACGTGGAATTGATGAGTTAAACTGGTTGTTTTCTGCTTGTACACACGTATTATGAAATGGGTGGTGAAATTTGAGGTTTTGCGTGGGCGCCGTCCCTTGTCAATTAACCGTCCCCATATACATATTCAATTATTAATAATATATGTTCGTGTGTCGTGTTTGACATTCGGTATTTGTTGGCAAATCATAGACCGACGTAATATGACGATGTCATGTCTAGATACAATCCTCGTGTCGGTCCGCTGTCACAGGAGGAAAAATTGAGCAATGTCTAGACTGGCAAATTTTCCTCGATTATTATCAAGGACGTGATCGAAATTGCGATTCTATAATAAGGAATGTTATATATGTATATAGGCCGTATTTGGACTATTTATGATTCAACATTAATCACTATAAAATATTATTAGACATCGATATTAGAAAGTAGATTAACTGCATACTGAATAATTGATTATTTTTAATAAGAATAGAAAGAGATAAGTTAGAATGTAAGTAAATTGTATCCATCATAAGTGGATTAAGTATTTTTTAAACAATTTTTCAATTAAGTAATTTTTGCAAAAAAAGTGTTCTGTAGATTTAATTAAAACGTCAAAATATTAGTGCCTCTCCGCGTTGATAAAAATAAACAGTCGTTGAAACTCAATCAACATGAAATTCTAATTGAAAGTAATCCGGGCTTAAGACCTTTCCGAACTTCGAACGAACCGATCAGCGGACTTAAAAATTAATTAACCGATCGAGGGTCGCCAATCCACTTACCCTCCCGCACACACACACACCGAGGGGAAATGTTAATAACCGTCACCTTAAAACTTTTCACTCAATTCAGTTAATCTAATTTTTTATTTCTATTATTTTGGATAACATGTTTCTAATAATTCTCTGATAAATAATTATTAGAAAATGGGTAATATCTTTTTTCTCTGGGGCTATCTCAAGTCGCTGGTCTACGCCAACAAGCCTCTAAACACCGATGACCTCAAAGTCAACATACGCAACGCCATCGCTCAAATTGAGGCCGATATGTGCTCCAGAGTCATCGAAAATTGGACCTCCCGGATCCGGGCTACCAAACGGAGCCGCGGTGGTCATTTGAACGATGTTATCTTCCATACTTAATGGAGTCGAATACCCTTTCGAATGAAAAATAAATTTCGTTTCTACCTCACACACAACTTGTTTTATTCAATTTTAAAGTTCACGCGCCCTTATTGGCGGACCCTATATAAATCTCAAAAATAGGTTTGCTAATATGCGGTGTTAAGGGATTGAACAAATAATATGAAAGTTGAAGTACATTTTCAAAGATATTTGTAAATTTAAAATATTTTTGGAAAAATCAAAAAAATTGTTAACAATGAAGTGCAATAAATATTTAGTTTAAATAATTTTATATAGAATGAAAATACATTAAAAGAGAATTACTCTTGTACTAGCTTCAACTAATTATAAGGTAATGAATGACCAAAACATTTAGGAACTAACAAAAGATATCAAAAAATTGGCAAAAATGAGATACGCAGTGAAGAGAAGAAATTATAATTAAAAAGATTATAACAATACAATACACAAAAAGAAAAAATATAGCTATATTTGTGCTAAAAAAATATTTACACCTCTCCATAGAGACGAAAGGAAAAATAATCATAATAATCAAGAATTAAAGAAGAACAAATATGTTTTAGTTTAGTTCAGAAGAAAGCAAAATACTTACAACTATTTATATACAGCTTTTGGAGAAAAAATAGGATATAATTCAATTATTATCTAGAATATAATATATGTAGTGGACAATAAAGAAAAATGAATGGCTTCAAAATCAATATCAATAAAGTTAATGCCTGTTGAACTCCATTCTTGATGGAACCGAATATATAAATTTTTTCCTTTTAAAATTAACATAGCAAAGGCTTTACATAACAAGTTTTTGCTTAACTAAATTCAAAAGGTCACAAACTAATATAAAAATAATTAATAATGAGAGAAATAAATTAAAGTAATTTGTATAATATAAAAATGTTTGGAAGTAAAAATTGTATTATACGACGTTTGAAGAAAAAAATAAATTAGAAAACTAATCACAAAAATGGTGATGTGGCCATCATAATACTTTCTCTATATTTTTCTCGAAAACTATATCGCTTATATTTTTTTTTAATTAAAAATTGTAAAACGTATCTGTTAAATTATGCAAATTTTTCAAATAATTTATGATGAAGTTTTTCTGACTGGAGGGTAGGTCACCCACCCACCCTACATATACATATAAACATTAATTTCTTAGCACCTCGCTGTATCCAACGAAATTAATTACAAATCTTTTTGAATATTTCTAGATGATTTACATCAATAAGATACTTGTGGACTAGAAATTAATCACTGCGCAAGCAGTATTTTTAGGGTGGTTTATCATCAGTGCGATTGTAAAAATAATATTCATAAAGTTATTTCGTTAGGAGTATTGTAGAGGTAGGTATGAAATTATGTGGATGTCCAATTTTGAAAGAAAAGACAGAAAGAAAATTAAAAAACCTAACTATCACCGACATCTGTAGAAGAAATTGTAGTGTAAATAGGGTTGTTGGAACTTAAACGACCTAGATATTTGTTGATTTAAAATCTAAAGGTGAAACACAATTTTTAAGAAGATAAAATAAGTTAACCAACAATTTTGTAAATCATGTACATCAATAAAATACTGCTTGCGCAGTTGTGAATGTTTGTGGTTAAGAATATATATTGACTTAAATTATTTACAAAATACTGCTTGCTCAGTGATATATGCCTGCATATAATAAGTACTGCGTGAGCAGTATTAGATGATTTACAGCAATAAGATACTTGTGGAGTAGAAATTAATCACTGCGCAAGCAGTATTTTGTAGATCGTTTATCATTAATGCCATTGTAAAAATAATATTCTAAAACCTATTCAGTTTGGAGGGTTTTATAGGCAGTATAAGTAAGTAAGTAAGTAAGTAAGTAAGTTTATTGGTGCTAATGCAAGAGCTTACACAGGTCAAAAGTACATGGTATTACGCCGCATAAAAAATCTAACACATAACTATTTCATATACATATACACACATACACTAATAAAAATAAAAGTTCACTAAATAAGTCTAAATAACGTATAAAAAATGTGTCTTGTATATTAAAATTGTACATATTATTAGCATAATATCTTAAAAATAGGTCACAGTTTAAAAGTATATATAGTACTAACACAAACATTACAAACTATAATACGTTTTACAATTTGTACCGACTGACAGAAAATCTGTTAGTTATAACTATCTGCTACTAAGTCATACCATTCACTTCAATATCCGCAAGAAAACTGTTTATGTCATAGTATGATTTCTTAACCAGAAAACTTTTAACCTTTTTTTTTAAATGTTTAAGTGGGAGAATTTGAATATTTCCCGGAAGCTTATTAAACAGTTGTACTCCATAATATCTTGATGCGGTTTTTGATTTTTTAAGCCTATGTTGATTTATCAAAATATTCGTTTTCCTTCTGGTATCATGAAGGTGTATATTTTCATGAGTATTATATAAATTTATGTTCTGTTTTATGTATAGTATACTTTGTAATATATATTCACTAGGGAATGTAAGTATCCCAAACTTAGAAAACATACACTTGCAATTTTCAGTGTAACCCAAACCGGCTATAATGCGTATGGCTCGTCTTTGCAGAGCAAATATACGGCTTGAGGCCGAACTGTGGCCCCAAGCTAAGATGGCATAAGTCATTACCGAATGAAACACTGCATAGTACGCTGTAAGTAGCACTTCCAGGGGTACATGTTTTGATAATTGTCTCAATAGAAAGACAATAGATGATAATTTTCTTGCGACTATATCAACGTGGTGATTCCATTTCAGAGTTGGATCTAGGTGTATTCCCAGGAATTTAACATATTCCGGATTGCTTACATTGTCTATATTTTTTAGACTAAAATACATCATATGCGTTTTTGATTCATTCATGGTTAAGTGATTTAACTTGAACCAATGTTGGGCTTGTGACCGAATCTCACCAGACTTTACATTTAGATTTTGCATGTCATCATCGCTCATCGACAGTGTGGTATCGTCAGCAAACATTATTACACTACTGTCTACACTTTTATCCAAATCGTTTATATAAATCAAGAAAAGTAACGGTCCTAGGATGGATCCCTGTGGGACACCAACTGTTACATTGCTTGGATCTGACTTGTTGTTGTTTATATCAACTATTTGTTCCCTATCAGATAGGTATGATGACATGAGTTTTATACTCTTATCAGTAAAGTTATATTTACGTAATTTTAGTAGTAATATATCGTGTGAGATGCAGTCAAATGCCTTACTGAGATCGCAGAAGATTGAGCAATGATATTTTTTATCCTCATAAGATATATATAGTATAGATTTATGTGGATGGCCAATTTGGAAACAAAAGACTGGAAAATTTGATGCAAGGAGGTGTTAATCTAAGAAAAATAAGTTTTTAAAGATACATAGAACCATCATCAACATCTGTAGAAGAAACTGTAGTTTATATAAAAGAGGGTTGTTGGAGATTCGCTAGATACTTGCTGATTTGAAAACTAGAAGTGAAACTACATTTTTAAATTCTTGAGAAAGTAAAATAAGTTAACCACTAATAATTATTTAAATCATGTAAATCAACAAAATACAGCTTGGGCAGTCCTGGATTATTTTGTTTATGTAGAGTGGGTATGTGGCTTCTAACCCATCCTCAAATCAGTAAAACATAAGCGAACGTTTTAATTAAATGTTTTAAACGTAAATAAACACAACATTATTGCAAAATTTAATAGATTTATTCAAACAAATTTAGCAAATAATTTTTGATGATGTTTTTCTGATTGTAGGGTGGGATAGAGGAAACATATCGATGTTCCTCGGTTTTGCTTTTTTATCTCTTGACCACTGCTTTAACGGCAATTTAAGTGTCTCCTGTGAAATGGTATGTAGGTTAGATGATGAGACTAAAAATAGTTGGTTAAAAATACAAGTGTAGGCATCTATTAGTCAGAACCGAAATGATTAAAGATTCAACCCAATATATTATTCAAGTTATTGTAGAAAATCTTACAGATTTGGCAAATTAGTAAATTAATTAATGCCGAATTAATTGCCAAATAACTTTATTCTTAGCAAGGATTCTAACCTATGATAAACTTGAAACTCGTAATATATTAGATTTTTAGGGGGTACGGGGGTCGGATATGATGAAGAGACCCAGTGACTGCAAAATAACGTAAGGTCCATTTCTTCGGGGAGCCAATTTGAAGCTTAATCCTTTTTGGGCGTTGCTCATAAGGTATAGAGTAACCCAAACTTTATCTCCAGGGACATACTGAGGAGTGACTCTCCTACCTTGGTCGGCCTATTTCTTCCGGAGATTTTGTTAATGATCCTGCGTTTCAGCGGCTTGGCGTAAAAACTCAGTGAATCGGAAGAGATACGGGGTTATCTCTGCAACGAAGTTTTCGGATTCGATGATGACCTTGGGGTCCTGTGTGGCTTCGTAAAGAGTGTGTAGTTTTCTACGAAAGTCAAGAAAGCAGCGCTGAACCTGGTGACTTGACACGTAACAGTATTGGCGAATCTAATGGCTGATAACGTCTTTGCCCATTGTGTATGGTGTTTTCCGGTGAGTATTCCCAATTGAACCTTCAAATCCCTGTTTTTCTTTCCACTGGATTTGCTTGAGAGCTGGGTAAAAGTTTCTGGTGGATTCCCAAAACAAACATGACGTTAAATGTATCACTGTGCTTACGAACTGTGTTCCGTTGTCGCTAATCACCCGACGTGGAAAGCCGAAACGTGGAAAGACTTCTTGGATCAGGGTGGTAACACATCGCTCTGCTGTGGCTGTTTCCAATTTCTACCCATTTAGAGGCGAGATCCTCTATGTCTAGGATGGTCGTCTTTCCGTCGGAGGTGGTAGTCAGAAGCGAGCACTCCAAATCTTTGATTAGTAGCGCGTATCTGCAGCAATCCAGCAGGTTTCAGATTGAACACTTTATATCGTTGATACGCTGTGCATTTCTTAATTTATTGCTCTACACTGCTTTGCATTCCTTTCCAATAATAGTTTATTTGAATGCGCGAGAGGGTGCGCTGGATTCCATAATGTCCTGCATCATCGTGAAAGGTTTCTAATATACGTAGAATCTCTTCCTTGGGGACCACTTATTGTGCATCTTCTTGCTCTCCTTGTGGGTCGTACCGGTACAGGATGCCATTAGCCATGACGTATCCTTTTCTCGTCCAGTAGCAGCATTTTCGTTAGAATGAGTGGCTTTTAAATCATCAATTATCTTGTTCAAATCGCTATCCTTGAGCTACGCGTCTCTGATGTAGCTTTCCCAGGGATACAGATCATCGTCGTCAGTGACGGGGCGGGACAAAGAGCCAGATACCCTATTCGCTCGTCGTGGTATGTAGTCAATCTGGAGGTTGTAGGCTTGCAACTGCAGTGCCCATCGTGCCAATCTTCCTGTTGACGACTGTAGACTCATTAGCCAACAAAGGGGTTGATGATCGGTGGCAACAGTGATTTGTGAACCATTCAGATATCCTCTAAATTTCTTCATCGGCCAGATGATGGCCAACACTTCCTTTTCAGTGGTGGCATAGTTTTTCTCCGCAGGATTTAGCAAGCGGCTGGCGTATTTAACAGGGTATTCGTCCACCCACTCCCCCGGGCATAAAACTGCTCCGACTGCATAAGCGCTAGCCTATATCCTGATGATAAACGGCTTTGTTGTATCAGGTGCTTCGGTCAGCGCCTTTTCAACAACTTGAACGCTGCGTTTTCTTCTTAACTACAATTCCAAGGGACGTTCTTCTTGGTTAGGTGGCTTAGCGGTTTAAAAATATGCGTGAAATCTGGTATAAAGCGCCGATACCAGGAGCATGTGTGTAGGAAAGAGATTAGCTGTTTACAATTAGAGGGCTTTGTCGTTTGCCGGATGGCTTCGACCTTTTCGTCGGGTAAGAATTCTATACCCTAGAAAGCGTACTGATTGACAGAATAACGAGCTCTTTTCTCGGTTGATGCAGAGGTTGCACTTGTTTAATTCCGCGATCACTCTGGTGAGGTCGTCTAGGTATTGGTCGATCGAGTCCGATAAAATTATTAAGTCATCCAAGTACACGAACATGCATACATCGGGCAATCTTCTCCTGAACTTATCCTTTAGCCTTTGGAATGTAGATGGTGCGTTCCTCAGACCGAATGATTCTGTCAGTGCCCGGTGCGTAAGTTGATGGTGGACAATTTAGATGGTTTACCAATAGCGTACAGGGATCGTGATTGCATTTAATTTTCTGAAATCCACAAACAGTCTGGTTCCTCTATCTTTTTTGGGGACCATTACGATAGGAGCGGTTTAAGGTGACTAGCTTCCTTCGATGATATCTTGTCGCATCATCTCTTCTATTTCTTTTGGTAGTTCGGCTTGTCAAACAGAGGACAGTCGATATGGACGAGTAGCTATCGGTGTGTCTTGTGTTACAACGATGATGTGTTGTATCTCTGTGGTTGGTGAGCCCCATAACTCAAATGAGCCAGAGTTGGCTTGAAGCATTTGGTTAAGTTCTTCTTTCTCTCGGGTGTCAAGGTCTACTGCTGCATCTTCGCGGAGAGATACATTGACAAAAAATAATACTAAAGGCTTCTGTCTTTTTGATCCTCGCGGAAAAACCTTTCGAGAGTATTCCGGCCGTACTAGTTGTCTGGTATTGACGTAGTTAGCGAATAGGGCGTCAATATAATCCGGCGAATATGTACAATCGGTTTCCACTTTTTCAGGGGTATCTGGCAGCAAACCTATCAGTGGAAGTGGTGGTCGGTACTATTCCCAATCTATGTCCATTGGCTCGTTCAGACGTATTGTTCATCAGGGGGTTTGTCAGCCCATAGATGGCACATCCTGATTTGTTGTTCTTCCTCTTCCTGCTCTTCGGTGTCTTCTAGTGGATCGTAAATGTATTGTTCCTGGGACGAGTCGACAACGACCACGTTCTCTGGGATATATTGAGTGTAAAACCCGCATTTTTCATGAAGTCCACCCCTAACAGCGTGACATTGTTTGTACTGTCAGGAAAAATGAGGAAAGGTGTCCGTATCCAGCGGTTTTTAAGGTTCACCATAACTTCAGTGCTAAGCATATGCTTATCTTGTGGGTTTCCATCGGCCAGCGTAACCTGCTCTAGTACCTTATTGAATTTGGTACCGTGTTTTTACAAAGACGCGGAGGCGATGGATGTTTCGACACATGAATCTAGGAATTCACTTCGTGTCGCGTTCTTCATATTCACATGAACTACCGGGCTTCGTCGTTGCAGGGTATCCAGATTCACAGCACAAAATGCTAATTTACAGTTTTCATTGACTGCCGGATTGTACGTTGTACATTTGGCACGTATAGTTTCTGGTTTTCCGTAACCGTAACACGAGGATGTCGGAGTGGGCGTTTTCTCTTCTACCATACTTGATTGATTTTCCAAAGCCTTCTTCTTCTAGAGCGTCTTCCTCTTATACTTTTGGATATGATGAAGATTATATTGTTTGTGATTTTTTTCCATTATTTCTTTGGCCACTATCATAAAGAAAGTACCATCTTTCCAACTAAGTTGTGCGATCAAATCTGTATCGTTAATTATTTTTTCTAATGGAATTCCTCTGTTCTTCTTTTAAAATATTTTGTGATATAAGTAAACTCTTGAGATTAGTGAAATAATATTAGACGTGTTTCTAATATAATTGGAAAGAGTCACTAAAGCCAAAGTGAAGAATAAATCTTGTACATTAAAGAAAAAAAGTACAAAAATGAATTTAAGTTTTATTTGTTTTCTGAAAGTCAAATTTAAAGTAAAAGCTGTACTGATGAAATGTTTAGGTCGAAACACGTGTCTGCATATGTTTTATATATATAAGGTTTATGGAGGGCGACAAAATGTACGCAGCTATACCTTATTGTTCATTTATTTAATTTTCAGGTAATTATAATTAAATCACCATTAATTCCTTTCTTTTTCATATTTTCTTACAATAAATTCACTCCAAAATGGTTTAACGTAAATTAAAACACTTGAATTTTATTTGGCTATTCACATTCAAACTTATGTTGGTGTGGTGGTGTCCATTATATGTAATAAATAGCCAAGAAACATATTTTATAACAATCATATAAATATAATATTGCTTATTCTAAATTAAATATGAAAATATTTTCAGTTTCTGTAATAAGGATGATTAGCAAGTCACACGTAGCGGTAGTTTAAAATAAATATTTCCGTCGTGATTAATTAGTCGCCGTTTTATCGCCCATGTTGGAGGCAGCAGCAGTGGCGGCGCGAACGCTGGCATTTTAATTGATCGTTGGTAATAATTACTCGCGCGTTGTTGGGAAATCGCGGTCTGCACGTACGAGATAAAAGTTGTTCGGGCCGTGTGTAAACTGCAACTAATTCCGATTAAGGTGATTAACGATAATAAAACGCGATAAACTGTTATTTATTGTGCACGCATCCACGGCCGCCTCGCGTCCGCATTTCTGCAATGTAAACTACACACCCCCAGCAGCATCATTAATTTCGCAAGAACGTGCCCGGCCACAAAAGCAATTTATTAACACTAACATAAAAAAAAATCTGTTTACACAGAACGGTTCCGTGCTCATCCGTATGTTTTTCCCGCTGTTATTTCTATTTTATTCTGATTTGAAATGACATCAACAATGATTTTGAAGTCATATTCTTTTTAAATGGTGTATTACATATTCATGAAAATTCTACTAATTGAAAAATCCATTAAAACAAACAAAACACAATATCTTGCTTCTCTGGCGAGTTGTGAAACATCGAAACACATGTCTAGAGATTGCTATTGCGTAATAACTTTTGTGGCGCGTTTAAAAAACTATAACAGCACAAAGAAAATTACTTTGTACTTCATGTGATTTAAGTCATATGACGGCAGATATTATTGTTAGTTATGTAATCCAATGCCTGATATTGATAAATATCTCGATAAATATAACTGATGTCTTTTTCTTTTTCAGGTAAGGCCATTGAGAGTTTTACTTTTCCTGAGGAGTAGTCTGGTATGTTTTTTCTCTTTTCTATAATTGCAGAGAATCTAACTTAAGCGGTTCGATATATCCACTGATTTATTAAATCGATCAAATATAAAATACGATATGAGAACGTGCAATTTATTGCACAGTAGGTAACACTACTGAATTATTCAAGTGTAAAATAATCTAAATAACACTTCGTTCGTTATAAAAAGATTTTATCATTACAAATATATATACAATATGGAACATAAAGGCTAGTCCTGGCTGTGTTCTGCCGGTTGGGTGGTCGAGATGGAACGTCTAGGCCTGAACTTAGGGGCCGACTTTACAAAAAAAACTGGTTTGGTTGTGTTTACAATCATGTTTTTATCTAATAAAATGTACATAATAATCACGTAACACACTAAAATATTTATTCATTTTTCTTCTTCTCAATTAAATAAGTCTTAATTTTCGATTTTTTTCAGCAAAGCGGCTCAACACTTTTTCAGCTGTTTTTTTTTTTAACCATTTCATTCTCTACATTAAGCAGTGACATGTGAGAAAATCGTTCCTGAAGCATTGTGCTTCTGAGCCACGTTTTTATTCGCCTCATGGCAGAAAAACTTCTCTCGCAGCCGGCGGAGCTCACTGGTAGTACTATTGCTGCTTGGAAAAGTTTATATAAATTAGGGCAGTACTCTTTCTTAAGATGCTTTCTCAAATTATCAGCATTAATTTCGTCATTTTTATGTCGAAGCATGTTTTTCATAACTATCGCTTCAGCTTCTAAGGCTGAAGTATCAATTATTAAGAGTTTTTTATAATTGTTTATGAAATTCTCTCAAAAATGCGTCAACTGCACGAGCTAACGGTAAATTTTCAAATCGGCGTTTTAGATTAACAATGATATTATCAAATACAGGGTAGTAAATGTTGATCTTCCAGTAGTCTTCTGGTTGTGTATCGGCCGGCAAATCTAATGTCTTGCTTTTGCCCATAGTTGAATCAGTATAAAAGTCATTTTCTTGACGTCTCCGTGTTGACACTCTAACAGGTTCATGTTCTAGTGAAATCTCTTGCTTTTTAGCAAACTGCTCGATATCTGTCCAAATTTTTGATTCCTACATGTTTCGAAAGTACCTATAGTACTTGTTATGAGATCACTAGCCTGACCAAGAGTTGCATTTTGTGTCTGGAAAAATTTACTCAGAACATTTACTATAGAGAGAAGTGAGTGAAATATGTGTAAGGAGACGACAAACTCTGGTTTCGTTATAATCGTAAGTAATCCCAGTGCTTCTACTGTGTGCTTGTCTCGGTTCTCAGTGATCTCTTTTTCTAAAGTTAATTTAATTGCCTCATAATTTGTCAGTACTGCTTTGCAGTTTTCGTAGCGACAACTCCATCTGGTAGTACTTAGACTTCCCATTTCACGATTAGTAATTCCGAGAGTGCCTTGTAATTTGTTTAGGCTCGCATGATGGCCAGGTTGTGAAAAGTGGATATACAAAGCTTCGAGGCCGTTGAAGAACGTTTTTTCTAGTGAAATGTTTGCGCACGAATCAACAACCACCAGATTAAGTTTATGCGCTAAGCAATGAATATAAATTGCGTGAGGATGAGTTTGTTTAATAATAACCTGAAGGCCTCGATTTTGACCAGACATAACGCTGGCACCATCATAAGACTGCGCAAGAATTGGAACATCACCCAAATGGTGTTTATTCAAAGTGTCCAAAAGGAGTGTAGCCAGTCCTTGCGCATCTCTGGACGTGGAATAATTAACGAAAGCTATAAATCTCAGTCATTGATAATTGTTCTTCTTTAAAACATCTGGCCTCATCCACACTCAAAGAAAAAAAAAACACATGCTTTAGCTTCTTTCACAATCTCCTCCAGAGTAAGGTTTGCTATCACTTTAATTATTTCATTCTGTATATCTGAGCTGCAATAATTGTAGTGTTTTTCTAAATGGAGTGAAAATGTGTCATCATATTTAGAAAATAATTGGGCAATTTCCAAGAAGTTGCCTCTATTTTTAGAAGATGAGTCCTCTCGGTGACCTCTTAAAGGCAAGCCCTGCCGAACAAGGGTCAGTACTATATCAATAACTTTGGCTAAGTATTCTCTGTTTTGAACAACTTCTTCCTCTTCTTCTTTCATAAGTTGTTGATTTATTTAAATCCTTTGCTGTGTTCCAACCAGCTAATATATGATCCATAATATATCGACGAAAACGATCTGAATTTTGTTCCAAATTTCGTTTTTGGGAATTCTACAATGGGCTGTGATGGTCCACATTGAAGAGTGCCTAATTCTTTTGATTTTTCATTTTTTGAGTCGGCTAACTGTGATGTTGATGCTGACGAGTTTTCTGAATCCTGGGTAGTTTCAACGTCCTTTTTTTTGTTCAAACAAGATTCCTGTATAGAGTTTGTTGACGATTCGGATGTAGGAATACTAGGTCTTGTCACATCTATTTCCGTGTTATCTTTAAATTTCTTCATGCTTGAATTTAGAAAATAAAATATTTGTAAGCTATTAAACTGTATCCATAATTGTACAATTGTACTTAGAAAATTGTACAATTGAAATTATTTTTCAGATTATAATTGTCAAACAAAACAAAACAACGAATAAAAAACTAAATGTAAGTAGTAGGTAGGTACCAGTGGGCACTAACTTACCTGCAATGCAACTTAATATTTATTTTCGATATCAATTTGGAATTTCTGTGGCTGCTTAAGGAAAATACGTTACTCTTAGTTTTAGATGTACAGGGTGGCGCTATTTGGATGGTTTTAACAGAGAAAACCTATTTCCAAACTAGATTATAGAAAAACCGACTTAGGTGTCTGGAGATCGATTTTTGAGAAATGTTTATTTGTAAAAAGTATATCGCAAAATCTTGAATGGTTGCTGAGATAATGGGCGGTTTTCATTTTTAAAACCGCTGTAACTTTATTATTTATCAAAATAATGTATTTCTATAAAAACATTCTTTGGGTACTTTTTCGTCGTAATTATATATTGTTGTAAACAGCAAATAATGAATATTTAGTTTAGGCCATAGCCGACTAAGATGTTCATATAAAAAAGTAAAACTTTATGTTATTTCTCAAAAACCGTGATATATAGAAACAGTCTGAGTATACCATTCGATTTTGCTTAAAAAGGTGCCTTAAGAGTAGGTATAGGTTCTTATTTCAGTTTAATCATAATTGTTCCGTTTATTCGTAGAGGGCGCGGCAAACAATTGAAGAATTAATTTTATTGTGCATTTCGATATATCGAAACAAATATATTATATTATATCGATTTATCAATATATCGAAACAAATAGCATGGAGTTATTTTTTTCGATATTTCGAACCGATAAACGCGTTTGCACGAGAAATACCTTAATCGCTTTCACCACCGATTGAATTCTGAATTGGTTTTTATTTATGTGATATCATTATCGGTAATATTAATTGGTCATTTGAATTTAATTATGTTCGGATCTTTCTGGGGGGGTGCCCACCCTTGCGGGGGTGCCCACCCTTGCTCTGGGGGGGTGCCCATCCTTGCCCCCCCCTGGCTACGCCAATGTGCACATCATAGGACGTAGCTAGTCAGCTGATTAGACGAGCATTACCAGGAGAAGAGCTTTTTGGGCTGAGAAAAAGATTAGTGTTATCGTCTCTAAGGGGTTGGTTTTATAGGGTACCTTTTAATCGCTTCAGCTGTAGAGGTAGCGAGGGTAGTGGTAAGGCATGCGGTACCGAGATGTGGTGCTCATGGCATGATTTTAGGCACCTCTTTTGGCCGTCTCCCTTTTTCAGGAATAAGGTAATTCAGCAGCAGATCATCAGTTCTTCCGGTAAATGGTGTGCTGAGATGCGAAATGTTTCTATCGAGGTGCCCGGAGCGATACCAGCGCAAATATTTTTCCTGACTTGCTTAGCTATGATAGTTCAAACGTCTTCTTTAGTTTTAGTTACTTTTTCTACTATAGTGTATGTACTAAAACTGTCCTTTTTCTTTGGAAAACTTGTTGCATTTTTCTCAACTTAACTTTACTTAGGCAACCCATAATTTTCTCTTATTGTACTACAAATATTCTTAGGAATACAGCCAAATTATTGTAAACAAAATGGCCGATACATTACGTCCTTAACAACATGGATGTTTAAAAGATGTCAAATCTTGACAAAAATCGGTTTATGCGAAATGATTGTAAATAAAATGGCCGAGTATCCTATGATGAGATATTATGTAAAATATAATGATAATAATAATATAAACGTGAGCAGTGCATTTTACGCAATGAATACTTTTATTTCCAAAATGCATTGGGAATGTTCCAGAAATCATAAATAGGGTAGGAAATTTGATTTTTAATCGAAAGCATAATCGGAGTCGGAGTCAGAATCATTTTCCGAGTTTGTATGTATGCCAAGTCCCGGTACGGCTTCAATCGCGGCGCAAAATTCGTCTGCTGCAGCAGTGACTTTAGGAGCGATCAACATCGCTACAGCTTCCGGCGACAAACTCTTCAGCTTCTTTTTTGTTAGTTTTCGGATACGCGAAACGTGCGGATCAGAAGTTTAATCAGAGATTTGTTTTCCATCTATTACAGTGACTTTATTTGTTCTTCGACAATTTGAACTTCCTTGAGTGTTGATTCTGTGTTTTAGTGCAGAAACAGTAGTCTAAGCGGTCTACAAAATCGTGGCGACGTGGGTCTAGGGTTCTTCCAAACAATGATTCCTTCCTTCGATTGTTGATCATAACACACGAGTTGTAATGGGACAACTGAAGTGAAGAACACATGCGCATCTGATTTGCTGAACGTCTGCTTGTATTCACTTTGCCCAGAGCTCCCATCGTAACCCCACTTGCAAATTAAGTCCATCGTACGAATATTATCTTGAGTCCATGTTTGAATGACTACATTTTGGACTAGAAAAATACAATCAACTATATGGTCCAATAATGCCTGTAGTTAGACTTCTGCACTACTCTCTTTAATCGTGATAGCGTCAACGTAGATAACAACGCTTTTTTGCTTTCATAACTTTTTAGTAAGACGGATATAGCTTATTTATTTTCCTTGCCTAATCTTCTCATCCCTTGGTAAATGCTCTTTGGAAATTTATATTCGATCATAGCGGAAAGTGCAGCCCATTCGGATAAAGTAATTTCATCCGTTGTTGAATAAGGTTTACGATTCTTATAAGCTCTTAAAGGACTTGTCATTGTTACGTCCTTAACAACTTTTGCAGCGTCTAATTGTCCTGAAGAGGGAAGGTTCATTTTAGTAGCGTATGCTAAATCGTCCGCGTTCAACGATGCACGAATATCTTTGATCTTCCTTCCGTTTTGACCTTTCACTGGACATTGTAAACTCAAGGGACGGGCGGCCACCTGTATTACCTGGGTTTGTCCGTACAGTATCTGTAGGTACGGCAAAACTAAAGAGCTTGATCCCTCTATGTAACCCTTGAACTTGTTTAGGATTCGCTGTCTGTTGTCGTGTATTTTCTTTCAGCCAGGGTGAGCAGGCACTTGTAATACTCTACAAGGTATTCTTCAGGTCATTCCCCCTGCACACTAATTGCTCCTAAAACTTAGTCGCTTGAAGAGTCGATGATGACTTGTGACCATTTAAGGCATGTTACGTCGATAGATTACTCCCTGCATCCTAGTTTTACCGCTAGTGTCGCGATTTTCATGGTTACTAAATAAGGTCGGAATAAGAGGATTTCTTCATCGCAATTTTTTCTCGGTAGTTTGGGAAATAGGAAGTCGCTGAGGCATATATTCAGTTTTCAGGCAGATTTACGGTTTTTCTATTTTCGACCTATCCTCATCATAAAAGTAATGCGCATTTTCTGGAAAAAATATATTTATTGATCGTACCAGTACAAATACCTAAAATTGTTCAAAATGTTCTCCCCCAACATCAATACACTTGCAGAAGCGTATCTGCTATGCCTGGAAGGAACTGTAAAATTTCTCGACGGAAAGGTCTCTTAGGAACGTTGTAATATGCTTTTGGGTGTATTTAGTGCTGCGTCTGACATGAATATTTATGGAAATTATATTACGGGTAGTGGTGTAAACTAGGTATTTTGCTGTTTTCCAATAAGAATTGAAAGCTGTGTCTTTATATCGCGTTCTTCCGCTTCTCCGGGTTAGTCTGAGGGTAATAGAAGGCGGCGAATTTACATTCTATCCTTAAGATAAATATCATTTGTTGTATAACCTCGCTGGCAAAGCCCACACAGAGGCGGGGTATTGCATACCGAAAGAAAACGTTTGTTTGTATGAGAGGAGTGGTGCATTTAAGGGCGGTGACTCTCTTTATGGGGATAATTTCCATCCATCAACTGGCTAAGTCCTCGAAAATTAGGATGATTTTATATCAATCTGGAGACGTGGGTAATGGTCCGAACAGGTCAAACAGGAGCTAGGTGCCTTAGCATCCGTTGCTGGACATCCTCGCAGACGAGTTCTGTGCATGTAGAGTACGCCTTTTTCCAACAGGACACCGCCGACGTGATTAGTTCGAACAAGCGGCCGGTGGGTGTTTTAAATGACATTAGCCAACGCAGATCTTGGTAATCGATTGCAACAGTGATAGGGGATCCCTCCACATAACCCCAAAACTTGGGAAGCGTTCCAGGTCCCTTCCCCTGAACGATAATAGCCTCTAAAACGTAGTCGCTTGCGGCAGTCCTAATCAAGGCCTGTCTGTCTTCCATCGATAGGTCACCCCTTCGCCTGGACAATAATGGCCTCTAAAGCAAAATCGCTTGCGGCAGTCCTAATCAAGGCCTGTCTCTCTTCCATCAATAGGTCACTCCCTTCGCCTGGACAATAATGGCCTCTAAAACAAAATCGCTTGCGGCAGTCCTAATCAAGGCCTATCGCACTTTTATCAAGAGGTTACTCCCTTCGTCGCAGCGCTAGTATCACGATTTCTATGGTTTCAGTAATTGGTCGGAAGAATGGGAATTCTTCGCGATTTTAGAAATAGGAAATCGTTAGTTCAGATTTGAGGTTTTTCCATTTTCGGGCTCTCCGCATCATACAGGGTCCACTAAAAAAGTAATGCGCATTTTCTGGGGAAAATATATTTATTGATCGTAACGGTATTTGTCCTTCGTATTCTTTAAAATACTCTTATCCAGCGTCAATAAACATTGTAAAATGCTTTTGAATGTTTTCATGGATTCCCAATGCATTCCTTTCAGTTCTCTATTCAGTCGGGGAAACAAAAAAGTCTCATGGAGCCAAGTAAGGACTCAAAGGGGACTGGGGTATCAGCGTTGTATTGCTCCGGGCCAGGAAATTGGTAACGATGAAAGAACAAGCTTTGTGCAGACCTTACGAATTTGTACCGCAAATGTGGGCATGTTTAAGGTTCCAGTGATTTGCTGAATGCTCAATCGATTCTGGGAACGCAAATCTTCGCGCACATGATTTATTTTTTTATCTGTTCTGGCCGTTGTTGGGCATCTGGAACAAGGTTCGCGAGTGATCTTCTCCCTCCTTCACTGCCTTCTGCCATCTCCCAGACTGTAACCTTGAAATTCAGTGATCCTTAAAGGCCTCTTGAAGCATCTGAAATGTTTTGATTGTATTCTTTCTAAGCCGCACGCAAAACTTACATGTTACATACAAATTCGAAAGTCACACTTCACGCGGCCGCAAATCGTTCCATTCAGACTGCTTGGAGCAAACTGGCGACTGGCTGCACATTTCACCATATATTCCGACCCACTGCGATGGATAGTCGGGCCTAAATAAAGTCATTACTTTCATAGACCTTGTATTTTGGATGTAATCCTCCGGAGTATATCTAAGTCTTTTGACCTGGATCAAATGTGATGCCTGCTTCTTCTAGTAAATCCATTCTGATGACAGTTTCACGTGTCCGGCTGTTCGGTAGTATGCAAAAGGTTGTAGAAATACCTTAATTTATTAGAATAACATTCGCTTATTCTATTAGCAGTGTGTTATTTTGTTTAAGATGTCCTTTCTCAATTTGCATCAGGTATATCTCGTAGTATAAGATATAGTTCTTTCTTATTCTCACGATATAATATACTACTACTACATTTTTAAGCTACTTTTTATTATATTAATGAATGTTAATTGATATAATTTAATAGTAATTCCATTTACTTAGTATTAAGGGACAAACTTTAATTCTTATTCTCAATATATTTTAGAAAACAATTAAAAAAGCAAAACTTAAACATTTAAAAGTATATCAATGCATGTAAAGATATCTAAGTAACCATCAACAATTTTTAATTGAAGTTTAGTAAATATTTTTGTTTATTTTTGATTTTTCATCAAAACGCTATAAACAATTGCTTTTCTAAACATGTTTCTAATAAAATTTTGAATAAAAAGAAAACTTAATAGAATGTTACTCAGTTTACCTACTAATGAATGAAAAACAAACACATTTATCAGATACATTATAGAAGTATATGATTTGATATTAAATAAATCAAAGCGTATATATTCTACGTATATTTATCAAGTCCCTCTCGACTTATCAATTATAGAGCGAAATCGGATCGCGTCAGGTCTGCATTTTAATAAATTTCACGGGGATTTGTTTATGACGCAATCAAAATGCGACTTCAGAAACGCCGCGCCGATACAAAGCAATCCTGTTCTAGACATAACAAGCGGCGGATCGTAATTGCAAAGAGTTCCAGCAGCCGGAATAATGGCACTCTACGGTTCGAGCGCCTTCTAATTGTTCTCAATTTTTCGCAAAATAAAATTTCACAGGGCAATTAACCATCTTTTTATTATTAGCCGTGGAGGAGCGACGTTCCATTAGCCGGAGAACGGAGAATTTTCATTATTAAGCAATTTCGTCTCCTCACTCGACAGACAATAAAAGCCATCCTCCACTATTACACACCTAATGGCAGAATAAACGAAATTCCAGTATGCTCAGGATTTCATTATGCTCGTACAAATTGCAGAAATACGTTACGATTTGCATTTATCTCTACCTTCTAGTTCTTTTTAAGACGGTCATAATAAGTAAAATTGTTACCATTCGTGATATTTCTAGGCTTTAATCCACTTTAGAGAACTCCTAGCACATTTATAATTTACATCATAACGCAGTATTAAAGTAAATATATGCAGTCTTTATTATCATTGTTTTCCATCTTTATAAATTTAACAGAAAACATATTACCTATACAATTCAGTAAATAATGCAGTAAATTACAAAAACAAACTTTCAAATATACATATTTTGTTTTTTATATTGTATATTTTAGGTATAAATATATGTATGATATTTTAATACTTCAAAATATTGCTAAATTGCCTAAACATTTTAATTATTTTCTAGCAGAGATTGAAAACTTTTTAATGTATTCTTTGCCTTTCAGTCGCATTTTCAAAAACCATGTTAGTATTTCGATTAGTATGAGCCTCAAAAACTAGGAAAGTATAGCTTTACAAGACTAGGAGCTTTAATACAACATATTATCTGAAAATATCTACAGCTATAATGTTTAAATTAAAATTTTTACAAATAATTTCTAACTGTTTAATAATATGAAAAAGTGTTAACAATCAAGATTTTTCATACTAACTTTAATGGTTGGATGGTTATCTAACGTGTTTTATTGAAGACAATGTAGATTTTCTTAGCTTTTGACTTGAATGGCCTACTAATATAAAGGGAGTCCAAAAATTAACGCAAGATTTAAATTACATTGGAAATACAGTTTTTAGTGTTTAGATTACCATTTTCTTATTTAATCGTAGATCGGAAAAATTGCTGTCACATAAGCACTCTTTTATCGAAATTTTTTCCATAGTCATTCGGCATACATGTGGCTAATTTTCTGATTACTGAAACGAGAGAGTACACGACCAGGTAATATCTCATGCAGCATTTGAATTATGCTGTTTGGTTTAAACTACATATTGGCCACATCAATATCATCCAATTTCGGCAGAAAGAACTGTACTGAAGAAAGAAAACAGGATCACTTTGTTTTACCACTTTTTATTTAACAAAATACATGTGACTATAGTTTCGACTATCAACTAGTCATTACATAAAGTTTATGTTTGATAATGACTAGTTGATAGTCGAAACTATAGTCACATGTATTTTGTTAAATAAAAAGTGGTAAAACAAAGTGATCCTGTTTTCTTTCTTCAGTATATTCAAGATGTACCACAAAGTAAACGCCTCCACAATTAAACAGAAAGAACTGTGTTCTCATCTTGCGATTTTACTCCCCAAACATAATGGCGATAGTGTTGCTGAATACTAATTTAAAAAAAAAATGGTGGTTGGTGCATAATCTTTAGTCTATTATCCAAGCTCCTATGTGGATTATGAACGCAGTTTATATTGATATTGATAGGTATCTATTTATCCAATATGTGAATATAACTGCTTCGGAAAATTTACAAATAATTCAAAAATGTATACAATAATTTCGACTTCACATGGAAAGGCTCAAGTTCACGTCTACATGATCTTCCACTCTCACCCATTGATGCGTTATTGGCTCTACTACCAGTAAAGGGTACTTTGATGATCTTCCATCAGTTTACTTGCCATAAATGGCTTATTTGTTTCAATCAAGAAAACTTTGTTATTAAATATATTATGTCACGTTTACATTATTCTTTTTTAATGTTGTTGATATAGAATCAGTATTTATAAGACTACTATACCTTTTTCGTATGTAATTGTGAAGGAGACTTGGAAACTTTTACAAGTCCAAACTCTTTAAAAGTATTAAAAGTAGAAACTTTATATGAATAAGTATTTACAGCTGAATCTATAGGTTCTGAAACCATAATATCAATTTTTAACTTTTATACCTTATTTGTAAATCTGAAGCTACTTAATATTAATAATTCTGTTTCGGCACAATATTCTAAGTAGAAAAATGTTTTATAGCAAAGAACTACTGGTGGTAATTCAGCATCTAAACCAATCCTCATTATCTGATCATGAAAAAATTCTCATAATTATATAATGGGAAGAGTTTTTTTTTCTAAACAAAAATAACGTACAGTATTCTTCTGGCTAAAAATGAACTGCTTTTCACGACAAAAAAACAATGATTATTAAGCATTAGAGAACATATTCTATACACCAACTTACTAAATTAAACAAAACATTACTTTAACAACATTCTATAGGTAACAACAATAAATAATTTGTTTTTTAAGATAATAAATAATTTATGCTAATTTATAAGAACAATTACAAAAACGCAGAAACAATGACCAATTATATCTGTACTATGCAAAATAATACATGTTACCGGCAAGCTCAGCCGGGGTGGAAAAAATTAAAATGGGTTCCTTAGAACAATAAAACATTAGTAACCCTCCTCGTAACCTCGCTAGCAGTCAAGGAGCGAATATCAGGCTATCTGGATAGGAGATAGGAGAGAAAGCTGAAAACATCATACTAAGCTAAAACTAAACCATACAATATCTAACATAGGGTGAAATATACAGGGTCTATCAGTACATAGGATACCAACCTTCAGAAGATATCTATATTCATCTAATCGAATGGAAATCATAGTTTTTGGTTTTCTTTGTATTGTGTTGACGACACAGAACACAATAAAGAAGAGACACAGAAAAGAGGGTACAACATATTTATTCTTCTTAATGCATACATTAGATGCTGGGTTTACATCAGTCGTGCATTGATATACATATGGGGAATTTAATCCGTCCTAAAAGTTTGAAGGCCTGTATTGCAATGCTGTTTAAATTTCTAAGTATCAAACAAAAAATAAAATAACTAACTATAACATAAAATATAAATTTTCAGGGCAATGAAGGAAAATACTGAATAAAATATTTATGTTACTAATTTAGAAGATAACATTTAATGCCATAAGGATCGTAAATGAATGTGAGTATGAATATATCATATCATACTCACTTACGATAATCCATTAGATCAATACCGACCTAAAAAGATTCTACATACTCATCAGAAGGTAGGGAAGAAGAATGCAGGAGTGGGTGATAGAAGAGGGGTGGGAGATTCTGAACGGATGCACAGAAGGAGATTGGGAGGGGAAAAGAACGTATATTGGGACCAGAGGAGGATCCGTGATAGACTATGATATGGTGACGGGGTGTAGGAAAAGTGAGGTGAAGAGGATGGACGTGGAAGAGGTGGAGGGTTCGGATCACTTGTCGTTAATGATAGAGGTAGAGATAGGGAAGGGCAGCAGGGGAGAAGACGAACAGGGTCAGGAAAGCGAGAAATTGGAGAGAGGAGAAAATGCTATCAGGAAGATGAAGGCAAAGCTGGACGAAGTGGAATGGGTGGGTGTGGGAACGATGGAAGAGTTAGAAGAGGTGATAGTGGGGTGCGACGAGAAATCTCAGAGAAGGAAGGAAGGAGAGAGAGGATGGTTTAATGGGGAGTGCAGACTGGCAAAGAGAGGGATGAGGAGGGCGAGGAGGAAGTATATGGAGGGTAGAGGGGATGGAGCACAGTGCCGGGAGGCAAGAAAGCATTATACCAAGGTGTATGAGGAGAGGAAATCTGCAGTGGTAGAAGAAAAGATGGAGGAACTAAAGAAGTGTATAAATGAAGCGGATATGTGGAGGGTTTTGAGTAGTGGAAGAGAAAAGAAGCAGATAGAAGTGGCACTGGAGGAATGCGGAAAACCGTGTGGAGTAGGACTACGAAGAGGGAGCGGGCTATCATGGAGGTGGAGAAAGCGTTTGATTAGGTCATTAGGGAAATCGTCAGGGTCAGATGGCTTAAAGGTGGAAGTTTGGAAGGCGATTGGGGAAGAGTGGAGAAGAACTTTCAGAAAAGTTCTGAATCAAATATGAAAAGGGGATGAGGAAACACCGCGGTCTTGGAAATTGGGGGCCGTGCATAAGGGAGGAAGCAGAGGAGAGGTGGATAACTATAGTGGAATAACAGTTCCTAATTCGGGATATAAAATAGCTATGGGCGTAGTTAAAAACAGATTTGTGAAGGAAGTTGAAGATAAAGGTCTTGTGCCAGAGACACAGGGAGGGTTTAGGAGGGGAAGAGGTACAACAGACCAGATATTTACCCTGGCCATAATGGTAGAAAAAATAATGGAAGAAAGAGGAAGTATGTATGCTATGTTCTTAGACTTGAAAGAGGCGTATGACTCGGTACCGAGAGAGAGATTGGTGGAATGTTTGGAAAGAAGAGGTGTGAGTGAGAGAATGGTTGAGTTTGTGAGGAGAGTATATGAAGAAACATGGTGTGTGGCAAAGTTTGTGGATAGAGTATCTGAGAAATTTAGAGCATTGATGGGAGTGAGACAGGGATGCCCGCTAAGCCCTCTATTGTTTAACTTATATATAAGTGAACTGGATGAGGTGTTGAGGAGAGGGCAAGCGGGTGGCGTGGTGATTGGGAATAAGAAAGTTTGGATCGTATGCGGACGATACAGTGTTGATGGCGAGGGAATGGGAGGGGTTGAAAGAGATGTTAGAAAGAGTGGAAAAGTACATGGATAAGAGAGTGTTACGAGTGAATGTAGGTAAAACGAAATGGATGCGTTTAGGAACAACGGAAGGGAAGGAAGAATGAGAGAGATAAAATGGAAAGGGGAAGTGATTGAAAGGGTAAAAGTGTTCAAATACCTGGGATTTATTTTTAAGTGTACGGGAGAGTTTGAAGACCACATGAGATGGGTTCAAGGAAAGGCGAGGAGACCGTGGAGATTTGTGTGGGAAAGATTGGGAGATGGATGGAAAACAATGTGAGAGTGATGTGTGGATTGTGGGATGCGTGTGTGAAGTCAATTTTGATGTATAGTGTGAAGGTGTGGGGAACAAAGAGGTATGAGTGTGTGGAGCGCGAACAAAGATGGTGCATGAGACGAGTGTTAGGGGTGGAGAGGTCGACACCTGAATATATAGTGTTACAAGAGCTAAATAGGGACCTTAGGGTGTAAGGCAGTAAAGAGAGTGGTGAGGTTCGAGATGAGAATGTGTGCGCTGGAAGAAGGGTGATTGATGAAGGAGGTATGGGGGGTGAGCAAGAGTAGAGTGGATGGCAGATGGAGAGCGGAGAAAATTAGAATGTACGAAAGAGTAGGTTTGGCGGAGGTGGTTGTGAATGAATTGCTGGAGAAGGGGGTGAATGTGGCTGATTGGGTATATAAGAAGGAACGAGAAGTGGAGAGACAAGAAAGGTAGGACTGTATAGAGAGGAGTGAGTACAATGAGGGATATGGGAGACGGCAGGTGCAAGGAAGAAAGCCGAAGTATTTAGAGGAGAACGGAATGGGAGGAGAGGATAAGGTGACAATGGAAAGGGCGAGTGTCTGATGAAAGAGGGAGAAAGTGGTAGATGAAAGAGAGTTATGGATGAATGAGGTTGGGGCCAGAGTAAATGTGCTGAGGAGAATAGGATGGGAGGGAAGAGAAGGGTGGAGTGAAACAAGATATGGAAGGATTATATATATTTTTTTTGTTATGGTAGAATATAGTTTAGTAGATGTAATTATGTATATTTAATGGATGCCAAATAAAAGTTTAATTATTATTATTATTACTCATCAGAACTGTACAAATATCGCCCAAGTATCTATTATGAAAAGTATAATATATTCAGCTACAAACAATAAATAGACAACTATTATTAAAACAAAAAATCCAAAGCTAATGAAAGACAAAATAGAATGTTGATTAACTACTCGAAAAACAATACAATATAGTAAACTAATAATACATTAACAAGAAGTGTATATTCAGATAGCCTTAACATCAGTATATAAATTACTAGCAAGTACAAGATATACTAAGTAAGATATTAAAAATAATAAACAATTAATTGTTAACTTAAATACACAACCATACTACAAATACAATCTTTGGTCTACTGTGATTCCAAGGTATTTTTAGAATGGAAGGATGGCACAGTTCATTCCATTAATAATAAAAGGATTACTTAAGAACTTCGCATTTCATTAATGTTTAACATAAACTGCCAAAAAGTCCCTCCTAATCCTAAAACATATTCAAAATTTAAAAGGTGAAAGGCACATTATAGCTTACAGTAACATGTGTGCAAGGCAGAATAGAAACATTAACGTAGCTTTAATGTGGGTAATAATTGTCCAAACTGTTGAAAATAATGTTGAAATCATAGATGACAAAGTTTAATGTCATGACATTCGGTTTTACCAAATGATAGAGTCTTTGGCACAATAGAAATGGCATTAAAAGAATGATTTACTGTCTGTCCCCTGAGATTATTACAATATTATCAAAAAGTATCAGAAAGGTAATAACTTTATTGTACATGAAATGAGACAAGAAGCTTTTGTATCAACAAAATTGTTAGAAGACGCAATTTCTAAAAGGATAAAAAATTCGAACGGAGAATCAATAAACTGGTTAAGAAAATGTTAGATGCGTTTTGTTTCAAATGAACCGTATAAAATTTTCTATAAGACATCAATGATAAAAATGATTGCTTTGATAGCCTTGCTATTTTGTAACACGCAAATTACTTTTGTATCATTCAATGTCTGTCGAAGTATTATCTAGAGAAGTAGTTGTTTCAAAAGTGATTTGTTTCTTGTAGTCTTAATAAGACTCATTTATTGTAGATTTTACGAAATATTTTCGTGTTTTTTCTAATTATTAAGACATCAATGAATAAAAATGAAAGTTTTAAATTTCTGAATTTATTACCACGTCGCAAAGTGATTCAGAATGCTAAAAAATTGATATCACTTAATACAAGTACGAAGAATATTGTTATACAAAGTATACAGTTTAGTCTGCAAATTCGAAGTATTTCTTTGTCAGAAACACCCCTTAATGCACTGACTTTGACATGTTTAGTAGTATGTACTGGGTTAATAAAAAACAACCGATAAAACATCCTCAAATTATATAGAAATTTTTGTCTAAAATACAAAATTAAGTATTGAAGAATCAATTATATGTTATATTTTATGAATAATTAATCAGAATCGGAAAAATATAATAAATAGTGCAGTAAGACTCCTCAGTAGCATTTACTAACTCTAAAAGATTATATATATATATATATATATATATATATATATATATATATATATATTAAATTGCCGTTTTCTAGAATCAGCTAAATGTTGTAAACTTAAATATGGATCAGAATAATTATCGACAAAAGTCCTCATTTGTATGCTCCCTTGATGACTTTCTCGTAATATGTGTACAAAATATTTCACATATTTGTTATTGAGTTTGTATAACTTCAAATTTCTTGTCATGGCTATATTTTTGATAATTTTAACTTGCCACTATTCAATTATTGCAACTTAAAGTTGCTCAAACTGGCAAAAAAGAACGAGACGTAACTTTGTATACAGACTGCTGAACTATAACTGAAAATATTAGCACACCTTTAGCAGCTACTATATTTTCCAGCATTCCGCACGATGTAAACGTGTATCTCTTTCCTACTATTACTAGTAATTAGTATATCGACTATACAGGGTGACTGACGAAAAACCTTTGGTGCTGTATCTCGCTTATTTCTTATCCGATTTTAATAAATAAAACATCAAATTAAACCATTTTTAAAAGACTTTAATGGAATCCGAACTGTTTTTTTTTCTCGCACCCAGTTTTTGACAAAATACGATCAACATTTTTTTTTTAAATTGCACTGTATATATTTTTTTCTGAATATAAAATTGTAGACAAATTTATCCATACATCAAACTTAAGTCGAGAAATTGAGGATTAAAAAAATAAATAAAAAGTCAAGTATCCATTGTAAACAATATACTTGCAACATTTTTATTATGAAATTATTAAAAATCATTGCAGTATTGTACCAATGACTGACACTGTCACTTTTGATATTTGTAATAGGCTCTGTATATTGTTTACTATGGGTATTTGATTTTTAATTTTTTTTTAATCCTCAATTTCTCGACTTTGGTTTGATGAATGGATAAAATCGTTTACAAATTTAGATTCAGAAAAAAATCTCCTTGCGGATCAGTACAAAATATACAGGGTTATTCACGCTATACGGCACGGAATATTGTGGCCAAAATACGTGACTTTCAAAAAGTTTCACTCTGGGGATATATGGGGGTCTATTAGGGCTACTTTTTAAAATTACTTTCATAATATACAGGGTGTCCCAAAAACCCTAAAAGTATCAAAGTTGGGTTTTTTTAATGAAACACCCTGTATTTTATTGCATTTTTGGATCCTTCGATCAAAATAAGTGTGTGTTTGAATAAGGTTTTTATTACTTAAACCTTAAGGTTTTTGAAATAATTTTAATTTTGTAAAAATTTAACCTAATTTTCATGTTTCAAATACTTAAAAAGTAATTAAGTTATGCATACCAAATTTACACTGAAATGTAACAATAGATCATATTTTATTTTCCAAGTATAATAAATTTGACATCTTATACCGGGTGTAAAAAAATTGGAATTAAACAAATGAGAACTTTAAATGGCTATAACTTTATTTATTTAAATGGAACGCTATATTTATTAATTTATCAGCAAATGCATGTTTTAATTACCTATCGAATGGTGTTTATATCTTAAATGTTAAGTCTTCTCGTTTTTACAGAAAACGCCAAAATATTGTTTATTGCACCGTTTTAGTACTTTTTAAGTAAAAATTTTAATGTATCTAGTTTTATATGGTATTTAAAAACGTCAGATAATTAATTTAGTCTGTTACTTTAGTTTAAAAAGCCTGCATTTTGTTATAGTTGTGTTATTTTGCGTTTTTGTGTTAGATCGTTAGTAATCGTTATTGTTTGAACATCGTTGTTGTATTTAATAGTAAAAAATGAAAATTTACATTTTCTTATACTGGGGTTTTTATAACTGACACTTCCAATTTCTTTAAATTGGTTTAATAGTATCTCAAAAATGGCTGGCTTAGGGTGATTTCTTTCGGGAAACCTTTAAGTATAAACTCGACAAGCCAATAAACAATTTTGATGACATTCTCCAAGCATAAAGATAATGCCAATACCCCCTTCTTTTGAGTAAATCTTCATTTTTTACCAAAAAATACAACAGCGATGTTCAAACAATAACGATTACTAACGATCTAACACAAAAATGCAAAATAAGACAACTATAACAAAAGACAGGCTTTTTAAACTAAAGTGGCATACTAAATTAATTATCTGACGTTTTTAAATACCATAGGAAACTAGATACATTAAAATTCTTACTTAAAAAGTACTAAAACGGTGCAATAAACAATATTTTGGCGTTTTCTGTAAAAACGAGAAGACTTAACATTTAAGATATAAATACCATTCGATAGGTAATTAAAACGTGCATTTGCTGATAAATTAATAAATATAGCGTTCCATTTAAATAAATGAAGTTATAGCCATTTAAAGTTCTCATTTGTTTAATTCCATTTTTTTTACACCCGGTATAAGATGTCAAATTTATTATACTTGGAAAATAAAATATGATCTATTGTTACATTTCAGTGTAAATTTGGTATGCATAACTTAATTACTTTTTAAGTATTTAAAACATGAAAATTAGGTTAAATTTTTACAAAATTCAAATTATTTCAAAAACCTTAAGGTTTAAGTAATAAAAACCTTATTAAAACACACACTTATTTTGATTGAAGGATCTAAAAATGCAATAAAATACATGGTGTTTCATTAAAAAAAACACAACTTTGATACTTTTAGGGTGTTTGGGACACCCTGTATATTATGAAAGTAATTTTAAAAAGTAGCCCTAATAGACCCCCATATATCCCCAGAGTGAAACTTTTTGAAAGTCACGTATTTTGGCCACAATATTCCGTGCCGTATAGCGTGAATAACCCTGTATATACAGTGCAATTTGAAAAAAAAAAGTTGATCGTCTTTTGTCAAAAACTGGATGCAAGAAAAAATATCAGTACAGTTCATATTAAAGTCTTTTAAAAATCATTTAATTTGATGTTTTATTTATTCAAATCGGATCAAAATAAGCGAGATACAGCCCCAAAGGTTTTTCGTCAGTCACCCTGTATATCTAGAAATGAAAATAATTTCTAATATTACTAGATAAAATGTTATTTACTTATATTATCAGGGAAAATATTATTAAATCTTGGCATCAATATCTAAAATATGATTTCGATTCGCAGATCTGAAAACAATTACGGGACGATCAAGATCCATTCACGTTAATCCGTGAGCGTATCTCGGATTCCGTTTGTCATTCGCGACGGAAACTTTTAAATCATTAATTTGATTAAATAACTTCTCGCGCCGTGGCTTGGAATTCAGTTTTAAAGAGCTCCCCGAGGTCATCTTTTAACACCGAACTAATCGAATCCGCCAACAGCCCAGATTTATATTTCTCGGATGCCGAAGTCGTGAAAGGGCCCGCGGTCTCCTTAGCGAGCATACACGATAAGCAAATCCATTTATCACCATTAGTTCTTTTCGCTTTCTCAGCGCTGTGGGTATAGTCGACTAAAGTTAGGTGCGTTAAACAATTGATGCGGAATTATTACTTATAAGCATATTTCGACCAGTTTTAAGGTTGTGTACCAATCTCTTATAAGGATAGTAAAAACATGCAATTTTAAAAATCTTTTAAACTAATGAAGTATATGAATTGTATATGACAACACATATTCAGAATAAATACACAAGTTAAAATGCCGGTGGTGGGTGCATACGATTGAAGCCGAAGCAGCGAAAGCGAGAGTAGTAGTGGGATGGGTGACCAGTACCATTCGCCTTTGAGATTTTATTAATGGCGCTTTAGAGTGATCCTTTGAAGTAATAATATTATACAGGATGTATCAAAATAAAAAATAAAAATATAAACCCATGCTTTACGTATTTGATTCTGATCATCAACATATCACTTAATTAAAACACAGTTATATTCCTTTCATCACTTTTTATTTTTTTACAGAAATAATATCATATATAACTACTGATAAAAATAATTTTTCCTGAGATTGATATGCTACGAAACATATGTGAATCATTTTATTATTGAATTATAACACTTGGTATGTGAATCATATTATTGTGTTAATCAGAAAGACTATAGTTAAGTAAACTTACATAAGGTTTCCTTTATCTAAATAATTTTCGTGCATATTTGAAACATTCATTTCAATATTTAATATAATATCTTTCGCTGTGGCTTGTTCGTAATGTCATGATTCTGCTACGCACAAAATTTCGTTGGTACGCGCTCTGATCCGGAAATATAAAGCCATAAGGTCAAGGTCATCGGATGGCTCGCCTAGGCCCCGACCCGCACTAGTGGCCGTTTTAAGCAACCTCCCTTAATAATATTTATGTACTTAATTTCTATAGGGAGGGCGAACTGGCTTGTTTAGCAGGACGAGGGCAGTCCTTGCTCTAAATTTAAATGGTCGAACCCACTTGGCAATTGTTATACATAATAAACTGATGCACAATATGAATTATTAGTATCTTAAACATAATTGAATACATTTTTGCAATTAGATCATTTTTTAAATATTATGCCAGAAAACTTTTTTATAAAAATTTATTTAAATAAAAGTAATAATTAATTCTAATTATTACTTTTATTTCATTAATACTGCAAATGTAAATCAATATTTAATTTATCCCTTATTATTGATCACTTATATTTATAGATTTATGATTCTCATGACAATTCTTTCATAATGTATATTTAATATACGATTTATACTATTTTTTTTATAAAACAATTTTTAAGCACCCTCTCAAGTACTTCAGTTTTCAGTTTTACACTCTACGTATGAAGAACGAAAAACAAAATTTAAACAAAATTAAAACAATATTAGGTTATAATTATAAACTGTCCTATCCCAATATCCTTTATATCTCGAAATGAAACAAATCTACAATAAATATGTAATAAAGTCCTTACGTTGTAGAAAATTAACTAATAATTAGAAAAAAAAACACGAAAAAATTTCGTAAATCTACAACAAATGAGTCTTATTAAAACTATAAAAACAACTCAATTTTGAAACAACTACTTCTCTGGCTAATACATCGACAGACATTGGATGATACAAACAGCGAGGCTATCAAAGCAACACTAGTTTAAACATATTTATTTCTGCAAAATAAACTAAAAATTGTTGAATGTACGTTAAATAGTTTGTGAATGACTATAATCAATTTGGAACGAAAAGTGAAATTAAGTTTATCTACATCAGTGACGTCTGCTTCTGGTAATAACACTATGAATATACCTTCTATAGAAGAGTTTTTCATAGAGGTAGGCAGGTGTTATATATTTAACATATAAAGCAAACAATAGCTTTCCAATATGCGGTGGTTATCAATGTTTGACCACTTTAGATCAACAAGTTTATGGCTTTTTAATTTTGAATTCGCTAAACACGGAGCTTGGTCTATTGATCTCAAAATAAATGAACTAATGGACTACAATACGTAAATTGTGAAAAAGTTTTTGATTCGCAAAGTAAAATTTTAATTTTCTGAATAGTAGTACATTCTATTATGGTATATAAGCCTAAGATTACTGAAAGCAATACTAATACATTTCGACATAAAGTCATAGTATTGAAATGAATTGTATATTATGACTTCTAAGTTTTTAGCTTTAGACTGAAAAGTAATAAATTCATTATTTATTGAATGCTTAAAAAGATTTTCCAATTGTATGCATTTCTTTCTTGATCCAAAGAGAAGATATGGCGACTTCGGCGGATTTAAGACCAAGATCATGAGAAATAGACTATTCATATATTAATAATAAAAATATATAAGTCCTTTACGTTGTAGAAAATTCACTAATAATTAGAAAAAACACAATAATATATTCGTAAAATCTACCACAAATGAGTCTTATTAAGACTACAAGAACAAATCACTTTGAGAAGTAGTTGTTTCAAAAGTGATTTGTTCTTGTAGTCTTAATAAGACTCATTTGTTGTAGATTTTACGAAAATATTTTCGTGTTTTTTCTAATTATTCGTATATTGTTTCACACTTTAATTTTATTAACGCATCATGGTAAAAATTTTATGAAAAAGATATGTATATTTGTATCACCAGCATACATATAGTATTCTCAATGCAATAAATGATTTATAATATTAGAAGTATAAAGAGTAAATAAGACAGGTCCTAAAATAGATCCCTGAGGAACCACCGTTGATAAATATTTAAAATCAGATATGCCAGAATCTAGTTTTACTGCTTGGCACCGACATGTTAAATAATGTTTTATTAGATCTACTGTTGATTTTTTAAACCCAATATATTTAAGAACAGATAAAAAAAAACTTCACGATTGAGTGTATCGTTCCAATAATTTTTAATTTGCCTTATTAATATAATCTATGAAATATTTACCAACTTAAAAACAAAGCGAGTGGGAAAAACACATTATGTAATATTGTTGTACTTATGTATTAAGTTTTTATAATCAACATTTACTTTTTTGATAGAATCAATGAAATAATCATTTAAATCGTTTGCGTTACCTAATTCAGATCGAATGTAGATGGGCTTTTTTGAATTTGTAGTAATATGTAGATATTTCAGCTCCTTCCACATGTTTTTAGAATCTGATCTATTTATTTTCCACTGTATATATCATACATACAGGGTGTCCCGTTAATGCGGGGAAATGGCTGGGCCATAGATTCCTGGGGTCAAAATATGATGATTTAACACAACTTATCTATATCCAAAAATTTACGGTTAAGCCGGAATTTGTCTTCAAAGTTCCAAAAATTTTTATTTCTTTTGTTTATAACAATTGAACGCTTTATTCGATTTGAATTAAATTTATTATTAATAACTGCCATAATATAATACACCATTTTAGTTATTATGGTCATTTGTGATTGACAGGAAGTATAAAAAACAGTACCACCACTTAATAACTAAAATATTTTTTTATTGGTACATCCAATAAAAACTAAAAAAAATACAATTTAAATTATAACTTTTTTATCTCTTAATAATATTTGATATCTTGTACTTAAATGTTAAGGCAGTTTACTTTATCGTTTATTTTATTCAAGTAGTATATTTGATGTAATGGTGAAGAGTCCAGTTCAGCCAATAAATTATCATGGTTAAAGTGCTTGAAGTTCTAATAAGTAATAAAATTGGATTGTGGTAAATTTGTATCCTCATGAAGTTGTTCATATATTTACTAATATTAGATAAGAGTTAGTCCTGTAGGTTTTGAGATAATTTGCTTCATATCAATGGGATTCATGAATAAATTTAGGTAAATTGTCTTCCAGTTTTCCCATATTAATGTTAAAATCGCCTAAACAAATAACTTTATCAAACAACGTAAAAGCATTATCGATGAACTCTTCTAATTTGAGTGATAAACGACACCCACCGTAATGCTATCCATTGGTATCCAAAGTTCTTGAATTGAATTATTACAAGAAATAAATTTATATTTGAGACTAGCACGTAAATACAAACAAATACCACTGCCTCTAAGTGGACGGTCAGACTGAAGAAGCGTATACTTATCAATATTCCTAACCTAAAATGGGATATTAATGATATTGTATACAGCTCTCTTAAGGAATCCGATACTGCAGCACATGCATTACTGGAATCGTACTGATTTCTTAATATTAATCAAGTAAATTACATCCCAAATACTCGTAATGTATTTTTAGATTTAGTTTTAAATAATATTATGTTATGTTATTAACGTAACTGTGTATGATGCGCCTTTCTCTTAATCTACTGATTATCATTTTGCTTATGATATTATTATAAACTGTGCAAATTTTCATCACATTTCATCACTTAAAGACGTACAAGAAAAAAGTTTTATTGCATCTGACAGATTTTGCAAATCTAAATCTCTTTTGTGGTACTATTAGCTGGAATTTCTTGTATGATCTAGAATTGGACACTGCCGCAGCTCTCTTTTATGATATAGTTTATACCGGCGTGGATCGATATATACCAATTATATACGTTCCTCATAAAAATGATGAATTCCCTAAATGTGTTAATAAAGATCTTAAAGAATTTAAAAAAAGGAGGCACATGTTAAGTACAAGATAAGTGGACATATTGATGACTACCAAATTTTTCATAAATTAAGATCGAGCTGTAAACAACTGAACATCTAAACCATTATCTTATGAACGCCGAATCGGCAATTCATTCTAATCTAAAAACGTTTTGGACTTCATCACTTCAATAAAGAAGGTGAACTTCCCAGTATCATGTATTTCAATGATAAAACTGCTTGCGATGGTAATAGCATTGTTGAACTTTTTGCCAAGTATTTCTCATCGGTTTATGTTGCTCGTCGTGTTATGGATGGTACCAAAGAACAGGTTTCAATGGTTTCAATGCTACTGCCTAAGTTAAGTAAGCTTGGTTTTCATCCGAGTGTTGTGTTGTGGTTAAGTTCCTTTTTGACAAATCGGACTTAATGTATTGTTAACGGTGGACGCGGAAGACGTCCTCGTGGCGGACTGGCAAGGAAGTAGCACCGACGGTACTTTCTGGAACCAACACGCACTGGAGGTGGCCCAGGGGTCCCTGGCGAGGCTCACCATCGATTAGCAGCCGCAGGCTTCGATTAAACAGTTTCCCTTCGGTGATACTTGCTTGAGCTTCCACGCCACGTCAACGTATGGGCACCGGCTAGCTGTGAAACAGAGTAAAGAACAAGAGAAAGTGTGTAAATTAAACATGGGGCCGGAGAAGAAGATAATATATTACAAAAGACAGAGACAGAAAATAGACATAGAACAATATACAATATATACAAGAAAGGCAAGAGGCTTGAATCGGCAAAGCCGACCAGGCTGACCACCGCTGCTGATGGCAGACGACTGGTAAAGAGCGATGGTCGGGCCTGGTTTTATATGGTGATCTCAGGTACCGCTGCTTTGTTCTTGTCACGTAGGCACGGTAATTCTTGGAACAGGTAATTATCCTCGTTCGCCGAAAAAGGGTCCGATTTATTGTTCGGCACTGGCAGCTGCACATTTTAGAAAATTATCTCGTTTGGATTATTTCAATAATGCGGAATTTATGCAAATTATTATTAGGAGCAATGGGTAGCTCGTAAAATGGATTAAAATATAATTACGCATTTGTTACCACGTTCAGGTAAACTGAACGCCGGTAACAGTATTAATGTTAATATGTAATTTTAAATCACCATATTTCAATGTGACTTCGGGTGTGCCCCAAGGTTCACATTGCGGACCGGTTATGTTTTTGCTATTTATTAACGATATTGTGGAGATAATTAAGGGTTCTGAATCTTTATTATATGCGGACGATGTAAAGCTGTACAAAATAATTAACAATTTAGATGATTTTAATGCACTTCAAGGTGATATAAATATGATTAATAAGTGGTGTGACGAAAATGATTTATTCTTAAATAGCAATAAATGCTATTCTATTTCATTCTTTAGATCTAGGTGGCGTACAGAATTTGCTGGATTTAATTATTTCTCGATTCTGTAACATAGCAAAGTGTTACAGAAATTAAAGACTTGGGTGTCATTTTCGATAACAATTTTTTTATTTGCCTTATCAATGCCTAGCGGAGCGTTCGACTGAGGGGTTATACTAGTTTTTAGCAACGACGAGTGAACTGCATTGAGTGGAAGTTGGAGTGTTGATTGTGGTGCTACGACTATAAGTTCAGAGGAAAATACTGCATTATTGTCTTTTCTTAGTTAGAGAACTTTGATTTCGCTTGCTTCTTCTTCCAACATCTCAACAGAAGTTTATTGACCGTCAATTAATAATTTAGAATTCTTGATTTTTCCATTTAAACCTAATAGTTAAGCGTTTTTGAGATATTTACGTAATATTTGTTGTTCGTGTTCTCCTTCTGTCAGGTGGTTGTTAATGTAAATATTGGATGCTCGTAAATGCTGCGATTGCTTTAAAATTTACTTTTTTACTGAAATATCATAATTCCAGTTTTATAGGTCGACAATAATTTTCTTTGACAGGTCCAATTCTAAAGCAGTCTTTAATATGCTTGCCGTCGAGGTTTACATGTAATTTATTTTTGATTAAGTTTACAATATCGATTAATTTCATGTCTTACTTGAGACCATGTAGAATTAGATTATTCTTCTGATCGGTTTTTTTATAGTTTAAAAATTTTGTATTTCATCTTCCAGTTCCTTGTTTCTTTTTTTAGCATATTCCTTCAATTTTACATTAATATATAATTGAATGTCTGCAACTTCATTAAGTAGCGTTTATAATTAATTTAACGGCAACTTTAAGACTTGTATCTTCCGATATATTATCCAGATTAATATTAAATAAGATCGAACACATTTTATCATATCATCCATTTACATACTGACTTGACTGACTGACATTCGACATAAATGTCTAACCTTGGCAGAAAGACCTCTGGTCGATAGCCATTTAACAGTGACAGTTACATAACCACTTTTTTCACTAATTGTAAATTATAATAATTGGTAGAATATACGTATCTGATTGTTCATAAAGAAGTTGAATAATAATATTAAGTAAGAAAAGGAATAAGTGGAAAAAAAGTATTTAACTACAGAAACAAAACAATTATAAGCAAAACAAAAGAAAAAAAAAACATTGGAGCGGAAAAGCGGACCCTGAACTTCTCGGTCTATATGTAAACGCTTAATGCACGGGGCTAATTATCTCGTCGAAAAGGATGTCTATTACACCATTGCTGTTTACACACACATAAGACACATAAGTAGTAATACGAACAATGGAAATAAACAATCACATCACTCGGCCCTTTGTGATGTCTCACAATAATCACGTCACAGGAAAGTGTAGACCACGGAACCAAAGGAAATTTTGTATGCCGGTGTTGTGATTAGCTTTCACCGACAATTTTCTATTTACAGTAAAGAACTTGATCAACTTACGGTTTAGACTCTTTTCTGGTTAAATCACACACTAGTCACTATCACCAGCGTATAAAATTTAGTTAATATAATTACGACGGTCGTTCAATAAGTAATGCCCCATATTTTTTTCTCTACAATGAGCAAAAACTGAAAGTTGTACTTCTAGGTACTTCAAGTTCAGTGTTTCTCCTTCCGGTGAACAAAGTTTCAAATCATTCCAACAGATGACAGAGCTGTAGTGAATTTTCAAAATGGCGTCTGTTAGTGATCCACGTTACAAAGATGTGCAGTGATTGATTGATCCAATGTGTATTTTGGCCTGACCAATACCTACAGTTATGTCGGTTTACGTGCCCGTTTACACAAAATGTAGATTCGTTGGAAAACAATATGTGGGTGACAACATTGTTGGTTTCTTCATCTTCTTTAAATTTAGAAAGTGAAGGCAGTTAAAAAATCTATCAATTTTAGAAAATGCAGAGTCGGACGGCTACATGTAGGGTGCACCACATTGAGCCGGAAACCAAAAGACAGTCAATTGAAAGTCACCAAGAACGAAAAAATTCAATTCAACTCCCTCTGCTGGAAATGTCATAGTTACTGACAGTGAAGGGGTCATTCTTGTTATGATTACTTGATATGATTTAAGTCATGTGACAGGAGCTATTAGTTATATAATCCAATAACTGGCGGTGCTTTAGTACGAGGAGTAGTTGTTCCAACTATTAGCTATTAGGTCTTGCATAATTGTTGTAAGATAACAGTACAGTAATGCTCCGAGAAATTATTTTTTTCTATTACCATTTTTACATTTGTTTATGTTGTTTATATTTCGGTCAATTTGTTTTTAACATTTTTTGATGAAGAAGGAGATACGATGACTTTGTTCTATCACTATATTTAAAATTGCACGTGACCATAGTTTATAATTCCTGGATTAAAACAAAGACTAATCCGGGAATTCCTCTACTTAACGACCAGATTGGCCTAATGAATACGGCGCTATTTATGTTAACTGCTTTGTATATATTAGATTAGATTTCGTAATTTTAAAACACTTTACCTTTGATAATTACTAGCCGTTACTCGAAACTATAGTCACTTGTTATTTTAAATAAAGTCGTAAAATAAAGTTATGGTGTCTACTTGTTCATTATATTCAAGATTATATTCAGAATTTTTTTTTTTAATTTTCGGATAATTTTCATTTAAAGTGTTTTAGGCAATTATATTTTGTTCATTTAACATTGTTACATTTTTCCTTAAGTAACTTATTTTGGGGGTATACTATTTGGTAATTTGCTTTGTTCCTGTGTGTTTATCTTTTTCGTGATTTATTTTTAGGTAATTTATTGAATATTATCTTTAAGTTTCTTTAGTAAACAGTTACCACCTATCTTAATTGCATCAAAAACCACGCAGTCCTCTCCAGGGGCCTTATTGTTCTTTGTTTTCCTCAGTGCTAGGTTTATTTATTTAGAGTAATATCAGGCAGTGATCGTGATCCTTGATATACGATTTTTTATTTGTCAATATCTCTGGTTCTGTTTCTGAGTCTAAATTTACTTCATTGCAGCACTTATATAATAGGTGGGAAAAGTCCTCAACTATTTTTAGAATACCTTTTCGGTTTGTTGTAATATATACCTGTTTGTCCTTAACCTTCGTCATTTGCCTTTTTCCGCCTTCCAGTTTTCTATGACATTTATGCTTTTATTGTTTTCTATTGCTTGTTCAATCTTCTCTTGGTTGTATTCTAATGTGACAATTGATAGCAAAACCTTTTAATCTATGTCTTTTTAAAAGCACCATGCCAGACAAGTGGTACAACGCCATAGTGATCTTGATTCATAAGAGAGGAGATACAGCTGAACTGGAAAACTATCGACCAATAAGTTTACTTAATCACCTTTATAAACTCTTCACGAGAATTATTACCACACTACTGGAAAACAAATTAGATTTTTATCAACCAATGGAACTTCTACAAGGCGTTTGACACCATTGAGCTGAATGCAGTCTTGAACTCCTTACAAAAATGCCGTGTTGACTACCGCTACACTATACTATTATATAACATATATAAAAATGCTACCATGGTAAAGCTGCATGAAAAAATCAACCCCATAAGAATCGGTAGAGGAGTACGACAGGGTAATACTATGTCACCCAAACTGTTTATCACTGTTCTGGAATATGTCTTTAGGTAAGGTGAAGCTGGTAGATAAGTATACATATCTTGGTCATGAAATACGAATCTCGAGAGACAACCAAACTTGCGAATTAAAGAGAAGAATTACGCTCGCTTGGGCTGCATATGGCAGACTTGAAGATGTGATGTAAAAGTGATCGCCCAATTTGTCTAAAACGAAAAGTTTTTAATCAGTTCATTCTAACGGTTATGACCTACGGCCTTTAACCTTGACAGTCAAATCTGCTAAGAAGCTCAGAATAACACAACGCAAGATGAAAAGATCGATGCTCGGTGTGTCACTTCGTGACCACGTCAGAAATGACGACTTACGAACGAGAACAGGAGTCACGAATGTTATATACCAGGTCGCTAAGCTAAAGTGGAACTGGGCTGGACATGTGGCATGATATGGATGATTGATAAAAATACGAATGGAGACCAAGAGCCGATAAGAGAAACAGGGGAAGACGCGATGGACTATCAAAATAATAACCACAACTGGATGCGGAGCGCTTAAGATAGAGGACAGTGGGCAGAAATGGGGGACGCCTACATCCAGCAGTGGATACAAAGGGCTGATTGATGATGATGATGATCATCTTTATGTTATTTGTTTTTGAGCTAATATCTTAAAATCATTTAATTTTGGCAATATCTCTTTTATTGTTTGTATACAATAATTCACTTATATTTGGAACACATATCCTTCGATTATTTTCTTTATTTTTATTCTCATATAACATTGTTTTAGTTATTCATTTTAAGACATCGTATGAATCATATTTCTGTGATTTGACAATTTATTATCGGTTTCGTTCAATTATCATTTGATTAATTTTCAGGAAATTGTATCTAGTATGAAAGTAATACGCATTATTTTATTGTGACGCGACTATCTATCCTAGCTTATAAAACAGGTCGGGAACTACCGAGCACATACTATGCACTTGTGTCGCGATTGCTCACAAGCGTCTTTCACACTTCGGCAGGGACCGATTATCCCCCGAAGAAGTGAGCATTATCACCCCCAAGATAGTTACCAGGTTCATGGTGGACGTGGGACTGCTTGGGAAGTGATTGGTTAAGGGTAGAACAATAGATCTGTTAGGTCGCAGTTCACGAGAGGCTAACACACCTCACTAAGACCCTACTTAACCTATAACCTATAACCTATAAAACAGCTCGGGAAATTTGGTGAAGGGTCTGCCCTTCCAATGCTGCCGGTTGCCAGTTTACTAGGAGCAGTCTGATTGGGAAGACGTGCTTCAGGATGAAGTGTGTCTTTGTAACAGGGCGCGATTGAACGCTCAATATGCATTTCAAGGTCACACTCCGGGAGATTGCACAAGGCGTTCAACGAGGTGGGCAGGAAGAGTTCGCCGATGACGGTGTCTTTGATGTCAACCCTCAAATGCACAAACCGGTATTTCAATATTCTGACTATTTGCAGGTGAAAGGCTGAGTTGACAGTACCATACACCAGTCACATGGTGTTCATCGTTACCAATTTCGTGGACCCAAATGCTGACTTGACTCCGTGAGACTTAATTTTCTTTCCTTAACTGAAAAGAGAGAGAGAGAGAGAGAGAAAAAAAGAACTGAAAGAAAGGCATTAGGAGTCCATGGAAAACATCTAAATGCACTTTCAATGTTTCAAAGAGATTGATGCCAGAGTATTTTGAAGAATTTTAAGCAAACAATGCGCATTACTTTTATAACTAACCCTCTCTTTGGGTCATTTGACATAAGTACAATCTCCTTTGAGTCAGCTGTTTTTAAACTTTTTACTTTGGTTTCTGGCAATATTTTTCTTTTCTTCCCGCATATCAATCCTTTTGGTGATTTATTTTAAAAAAATTAGTTCAATTGATTTTAGAAAAATTATCTTTAAATTATTTCTTTGCCTTTGTGTCATTTGATATTGGCAAAATCTAATTTTATTGTTCTCGTACAATGAATTTGTGGTCATTAGTTTTCAATCACTTTTATTTCGATTATTTGACTTTAGGATAATTATCTTTAAGTGACTTGTATTTACTATGTTTTACCACTAAATATGTATACTTAAGTATATATCGTATGTATATGTATTGAATGTCCTTATCAAGTCAATAATGCTATTAAAATGTCGAAACCTTATGTTTCGGTCATTTGACTTCAATCAATTATCAATTATTTTGAAGTCATTTGCTCTTTGACCATTGTCCATCAGTCTTTAGATTTTTACAATAATTTCTTTTTCTTGTAGTACAATTAACCGTCTTCAATTAATTTTTATGCAAATTTTGGGTTATTTGTCTTTAGGTCAATAATATTTAATAATAATATTTTAGATGTTTTTGGTTTTCGTATATTTATTCTTATGATTAATTATTTAAACTAATTTGACTTTAAGGCAAATATTATTCATAGGGGTTGTTTTGTAAATTAAACACTGTTTCATAATTATGGAACCAATCACGTATAATTTACAAATCCACTCCTGTGATATATATATGTTTTATCGAGAATAAAGCAGCGTATGTATTAATTTTAAATTAAAAAAAAAAACTGGCAACTTTATCATTATAACTTTGTTGACTCAAGTTAATTAAAGTATTAATTAAGTATAAAATAAGTAAAAGCATCAAGACCCATTATTGTTAATGTTCTAGTTTATGCAAATAAAATGTATATATGTTATAAATATTTTATAGAATATTTGTACTTATGTTCTGCATTTTTTAATTAAATAATTTTAGATTAACCTCTTTATTTGGTATAAAATAAATGCTTTAATTTTAGTAGGAGACGGTGTAGTATATTCGGGAACATCGATTTATTATTATTATGTAGATTGCCGAAGGTGAAACTAGGGCAGGGAACTCGACTAGGAGGGACCACCAATTACAAACGGCGCTTAATTAAGGTGGTTTAATTTAATTTACACGGCTCACCTCCTTGTAAATTTATCGGGGGTAATAATGTTGTTCGGGGGACAGCGAAATTCACAAATTCATGCAGGAATAAATTCGAATAATGCCACAGGACCGGCTCACAACACCATTCAACCCTTTAACTCGCGTATGACCGTACGTATTCACTGTTAATAAACCGAGCGTGGCTGCCTGTAGGATTTGGGCCAGTGGTTGGTAAATATGAATTATAATTCCAGGGAGACAATGTTTTTTTTAAATTTTAATATTGCCGATAGATGTTATAAGCGAGGATGGTTCACATGTGGGGGTTAGTAACTTTAGACCGGTCTAAAAATCCCCCGGGCTTATCGCACAGGAAGCAAAGCTTAGGACACCCTATGGAAATCACCATTATCGCCTAGTTTAGTGGTAAACTAGAGAAAATAGTAAGAGAAAATTTTATCTGCTGCAAGCTGCAACGAAAATTCTTTTAATATATTAAAATCGTAAATAGATCTGGTTAGAGACTTATGTAATGTATTATAAGACACTGGACTTTAAATCATGATTATACAATTTAAAACCAGCATTACAAAATAGTAATACCAGCTTTATGTAAAGATTTAACACAGAAATTAGAAGAGATTATTATAATTAATATGTATGAGCAAAGAAGAATATGTGCGTGAAAGTTATGTGATATAAAAGGTGCAGAATAAAAGCTAGAATAGTTGAAGTGTCAATAGGAATACTTGAAGTGGTTATAATATGACAGTATCTTAGAACCTATTTTGTTGGTTTAAGCAAGAATGAAAAAAAAAACATATTATCGTGAATTAACTTATAGGAATGAACTAAAAAGCGTGCAATAATTCAATAAGAATTTTCGAAGCAAATATACAATAAGCAACGTACTCTAAGGCTAAAAAAATAACTTAATTCATACATCACAAAAGATCTAAATTAAAAATTAAAAATGAATGAAGTAAATTATAAATAATTAGAAATATTGTAAAAAACAAAAACGAGGAAATATCTTATATTACAGAATCAAAATAAGCAAATATAACTGAAGGATAATTACCTAAAAACAGATAATTTTGAGATAATTGATGCCAGGAAATATTACTGAAAAGCAATTACCTAAAATATGCCAAGAAAGACAAACGACTTAAAGATAATTTTTACAAAGCCAAATTAATGAAAATACCTTAAACTATATAAAAAAGAATAATTGCAAACAAAAAATAATAGAATAATAGGAAATAATCAAAGGAGAATTTACTCGGAACAAAAATATTTCTCAAAGGCAAATACAGTGCACGCCGCTTAATGTGATCACAACGGGACTCGGGGTTTTTGATAACAATAACCGATTGATAATAATAGCCGAAAAACAAAACTTTATTTTAAATAAAAATATATAACGTAACAAACTATAATAACGTAACATTTTCAATTCTCTACAATTATTTGTTATATAACTTTCATGTTGCTTCAATAGTTTATTAGCAATTGGCAAAAAATGTCAAAAATTTCAATTTTTATTTTTTTCTCGAAAGTTAAGAATTTTATGAAAAATATATTTTAACAAAATTTGTTCAGTTTCTCATTCTCTTTAACTTTTGTTCGAAAAGTTTTGTAATATTTTTCATATTAAAAAAAATATCGGAAAAAAAACAAAAAACGCCTCGAGTAAACATCCACTTCCGGTTTATGAATGTTTACCAAAAGCTTTTCAGTTCCAGTTTTTAACGATAAAACCTTAAGTTTAAAGTTTCATCTCAATCGGATCAGTCGTTTTTGAGATACAGCACCCAGGGACAGACAGACTAGACAGACAGACACACACACAGACACAAACATATTTTTTCCAGAAATTAGTTTAACGGACTCGGGGGACCTCAAAACGGATATTTCCGCAAAAAAAAATTTTCAAAAAAAAATCACGATCACAATATTTCCCCTATATATACTTCGTATAGAGGGAAAGTAAAAATGATAACATAAACCGAAATCATGATTACTATAAACGAAAATTTTTGTATGTAGTATTACACGTTCGGCCCGTTCTTCGCAAAAGTGATAACAATATCCGATTGATAACATTATCCGTGATTCTAATAAGCGGCGTCTACTGTATATATTAACTGTTTCAAAGTTAACTGAGCAAAAGATAATTGTGTAAAAAGTAGTTTATCAAGAGAATATTACTTTTATCGCTATACTAAAAAATGCGAAAAAAGTTATTCCAGTTAAGATCAAACCTGATCTAACATTTAAACAAAGAAACTATTTCAAATCGTTACAGACCGAGCTAAATAACAGGATTAAAAACGGAGAACATGATCTTGTAATTAGATATTTTAGCCATCGTCCTTCTAATGTACAATATATTTCTAAAATGTGGGCAGTATCAAAACCAAAATTAAAGAATTTAGTCATTCCCTTAACTTATGTTCATACGATATAATAATTTTAGGTGAAAGTTGGTTAAATGCTGATATATATTTGACAGTAAAATTTTGTGTGATAATTATGTTATATTTAGAGCTGATAGAGGCCCAAACACTAGTAATATATTACGGGGTGGAGGAGTATTGACAGCTGTAGAAAGATATTTAATTAAATTTTTAATTTATCTAACAATTGTAGTTATGAACCTGATGGTTATCAATAGCATACTGAGTGAGTGCTTTGCACTCGAAATGTATACATATAGCGAATAAAAAATATTTTGTGAAAGAAAGTGTTACCATTTTTTCCTGTGAAATTATCAAATCTATCTTCACGTAACTCTCAAAAACCACGTTTCAACCTGATAGCATTCCTGATTTCTTTTTATCTAGATGTGTGTTTACTATCTCAAAACCTATCCATTGGCTTTTCGAGTATTGTCTTCATTTAGGCTATGTTCCGCAATATTGGAAAAAGTCATATGTCATTCCCATTTATAAGAAAAATGGTAAAAAATGTTGGATAATTATCTATGATTCCTAAGTACTTGATAAAAAAAAATCGAATGTGTCGTGAATAGACGTGCGTGCCGTGGCTAAGCCTATATCGTGATTTTTCTATAATGGAACACCGAATAAATCAACCAAAGTTCAAACACGATTAAATAACAGTGTAGTGCATGGATGCACAGACCGCGGCCCGCGGGCCGCATGCGGCCCGCCGGTCGAATACCGGTGGCCCGCCGACAGCAAAAATAATACTCTCGTACATTCTAAAAATATTGAATTCTATTCCAGAATAAAACCAAAAAAAATATGTTCGAAAAGTAATTTGAATCTCGCGCGCGCGCTATTACGGTGCGCCGTACGTGCGTCGTCGGTAACAGCGGTCGGTAATGTTCGTGCTGATCTCGGTTAAATTCGTTTGCTTGAAGAAGCGCGGCGGCCGGCGGCGCGATGACGATCGCTCGCGTAGATAGTACACGACTCGAAGCTTCCAGAGTCGGTTTCGAGATTTCTCCAGACAGTTTTCGACTCTATACGCGCGGTATAAAAGCCACGTTTAATCGCCGCTAGGTGTATTAGTGTTCTGTGAGTTTAATAGAGGTTTTGGAAGGCAATAGTTGTACTCCACTAGCCGGTGTCATATATTTTGATCCACATTCAACGTAGATTTCCTGTTGCAGTGTTAACCGTCAAGTGCCGTGTATAATTGTGTTGTGAAATCGTAAGTAAAACTCTATTATTAATAAGTGTTTCCCTACCTATTTAATCAATTATTTTTGATAATTTAAAAAGGATGGGTAATTTAAGTAGGTACTGTAATTGTTTTTAGGTGCTGTGTTAATCCTAGCCAGGATTAGAACGCAACATGGACAAGCCAGGACCTAGTAAAAAACGTAAGGTTAAAGATGAAAATCGGCAATTTCAAGAAATTTGGACTGAGAAATACTTTTTTGTATGGTCGCATAACAAAGTCGTTTGTTTAATTTGCAAGAATTCTGTTGCAATTGCAAAGGAATATAATGTAAAAAGGCACTATGAAACGCAGCATCCTTCTTTTACCAAGTTTACAGGCGAATTAAGAAAGCAAAAAATGTTGTCTTTAAAACGGGAGCTTACGGGTCAGCAAGCTATGTTTAGAAAACCCATTGAAGATTCAGAAACAGCTACAGAAGTTAGTTATGAAATTTCTCGAATGATAGCAAAGCGAAGTCGCCCCTTCAATGATGGGGATTTTGTAAAAGAATGCATAGAAATTGCCGCTAAGAAAATGTGTCCAGAAGCAGCAAAAAAGTTTGAGAAAATTCAACTGAATCGTATGACCATCCAAAGACGAATTATGTCTTTGTCAGGTAATATTGCGGAACAATTAACTGAAGAAACTAAGATCATTGAATTTTTTTCATTAGCACTCGACGAATCCACTGATATTAGTTCCACAGCTCAACTTCTAATATTCATACGAGGTGTTACTCAAGATTTTGAAGTCGTAGAAGAGTTACTAGGAATGTGTTCATTGAAAGGTCAAACCAAAGGAGTTGATATACTCAATGTACTTTTGGATGAGCGTTCAAAAACTGATTTGGACTTATCAAAATTATCGGGAGTTGCGACTGACGGTGCTCCTTCGATGATTGGTGTCAATTCCGGGCTAGTTACTTTGCTGAAAAAGCATCTGCAAGAAAAAAACATAAAGGCTGAAGATCTCATGCAGTTTCACTGCATTATACACCAAGAAGCCCTCTGTGCTAAACAAATTGAATTTCAAAATGTCATGAAAGTGGTAGTTTCGACTGTAAATTTCATAAAATCACGAGGACTCAATCACAGGCAATTCAAACAATTCCTTGATGACATCGAAAGCGAATATGGAGATTTACTGTATTATACAGAAGTAAGGTGGCTAAGTCGTGGATTGACACTGGAACGATTTCTAAATTTAATAGAAGAAATTGGAATATTTCTGGCGGAAAAGCAAAGGGATGTCCCGGAACTTAAAAATCCTGATTGGTTGTGTGATTTGGCTTTTTTAGTTGACATTACAAATCATTTGAATGTCTTGAACACACGGCTTCAAGGCAAAAATCAACTGATATCCCAGCTCTACGCTCATGTATCATCCTTTCAATGCAAGCTGACACTTTTCAGATCGCAATTGAATTCTGGAAATTACAATCATTTTCCGAATTATAAGAAAATGGCTGAAAAATTCAACAAAACTGCGATTAATTTCAGTTATGTAGAAAAGCTAGATATTTTGATTCAATCTTTTCAAGACAGATTTTCGGAGTTTAAAAAAGTGAAACCTCTGTTGGACATATTCAGCAATCCTTTCACGATTTCAGTTGAAAATGCGCCAGAGTCAATGCAGTTAGAAATTATCGACATTCAAAACGACGAAGATTTACGCAACAAATTCAACGAAGGAGACTTGCTTTTTACTTTTACCGCTGCATTGATAAAAATATGTACAAAGAGTTGCGCATAAACGCTCTGAAATGTGCCAGCTTATTTGGTTCTACCTATATATGTGAACAAACTTTTTCAATACTTAATAATAATAAAACCAAAAATAGAAACCGCCTTGCAAATGAAAGTTTGGAAGCAGTTTTACGTGTTGCTACAAGTAAATTTGAGCCAAATATAAAAAAGATTGTAAGCACTATGCAGTGCCACGCTTCAAATTAATAAATTCCTTTTTAATTTTAATACATTATTATCAATTATTTATTGTCTTTAATTACCTACACTTCTGGCGGCCCGCCATCAGTTCATGATTTGCCCGAGTGGCCCCTAGTCTTAATAAGTCTGTGCATCTCTGGTGTAGTGCATCACAGCCCGAAAGTTAATCTCAAATAGTGCACCGTATTTGATAAAACATGGTTCTAACCAAAAATGAAATCGCGGAAATTGAGCAAGTATTCGTGAATTTAGTAAAAACGCCTAAATTCATAGATACTCAAGGTCGCTCTTGGCGATGCAGTTTCCAGCGCCGTCAAATCTACATTGTCCGAGGTCAAAAAAGAAATAACCATCTTACGTTCGGAAATGGATAATGTTCAATCTAAATGTAATATATTAATGAGGAAATGTGACAATGCAGAACAACAGGTGAAAATGAACAACATTATAATCTATGGTATAAACGATAACAACGATAATTAAAACATTCAAGCTACGGTAGTCGAGATATTCAAACAGCAGCTTGGTGTGGCTCTTCCGTTAGAGGCAATCGAGAAATCTTACAGAATAGGAAGAAAGAAGAATGTTGGAAAGGACCGTCCAGTAGTGGTACAATTTGCAAGAAAGAAGTTTCGCATGGAAATTTATAAAAACAAGAAAAAACTTAAAGGTCCCAGTTATGTTATAAGAGAGGATTTAACGGTGCATCGTGTAAACGTTTTAAGGGCCGCGAGTGAAAAGTTCGCAAAAAAAATGTTTGGTCCAACAATGGCTTCATTTATATTAAGAAGGGTAACGAAATTAAAAGAGTGCAAGATTTAGAGGAACTCAACAAATTACTCGATGATGATAATAAAATTGAATTTATATAAATTCATTATGTCAAAAAAGAAATAATTATTAAAAATAAATGTAAGAAAGAGTCTTGTTTAGTTTATGTTGTATTTGAAAATTAATTGTAAACATGTAGTAGAAATTTAATTTCAAGATTAATGCAATATTTACAATAATATTTTTAAGAATTCTATTTAGTTATTTTTAGTCTTAGTTTTTTGTATTCAGATATTAATTTCAAACGCCTAAAAAAAAAATATTTATTTATTAACAGACTGTTTATAATATTACTATGAACTTTTGTATTAAATGTAAGTGTATTATTTAGTTTATTGTATTTTGATACGAATTAGTAGGAATTTAATTTATTGATAAATATATTACTTGCAATATTACTTTAAACAATTTTATGTTGTGTTGGGATATTAATTTTAAACGCATAAAAAAATTAATTCATTATTTTTTACAATATTACTAAAACAGTTCTATTGAACTATATATTTATTTTATTTTAAATTAGGCAGATGCTACGGATTGGTTCGCATGTTTCACTACTTGAATTACATTTCGAATTGATTGTAATACTTTGTCCAACTTTTGTTATTTTTACTTTCCCTATATACGAAGTATATAGGGGAAGTATTGTGATCGTGATTTTTTTTTGAAAAATTTTTTTTGCGGAAATATCCGTTTTGAGGTCCCCTGAGTCCATTAAACTAATTTCTGGAAAAAAAAAATTTGTGTCTGTGTGTGTGTCTGTCTGTCTGTCTGTCTGTCTGTCTGTCTGTCTGTCTGTCCGTGCGTGCTGTATACAAAAAACGAATGATCCGATCGAGATGAAACTTTAAACGTAAGGTTTGATCGTTAAAAACTGGAACTGAAAAGCTTTTGGTAAACATTCATAAACCGGAAGTGGGTGTTTACTCGAAGCGTTTTTTGTTTTTTTCCGATATTTTTTTTAATATGAAAAATATTACAAAACTTTTCAAACAAAAGTTAAAGAGAATGAGAAACTGAACAAGTTTTATTTGAACATGTTTTTCATAAAATTCTTAACTTACGAGAAAAAAAATAAAAATTGCAATTTTTGACATTTTTTGCCAATTGCTAATAAACTATTGAAACAACATGAAAGTTATATAACAAATAATTGTAGAGAATTCAAAAGTGCACAAATTATTAAGAATAAGATTTTTACGTAAACCTCATAGTTTTCGAGAAAAATATAGGGAAAGTACTATGATGGCCACATCACCATTTTTTTTTTGTGGATATCAAATGAAACATTTAAAAATTGCATTTGTAAATGTTAGATCCTTGACTTATAATTTTCTAGAAGTAAAAGAGTGCTTATTACGCGAACAATATCATATACTTGGCATCTCGTAGACTTGGTTAAATCAACAAATTCCAACAGATGTAGTCGCTATAGATGGGTATCATTTTATAAGAGCCGATCGAGACTCTCGAGGTGGGGGCGTTGGTTGTTATATTCGAAACACTTTTAAGTTTGAAATATTAAATTGTGTACAGTCTGTGGACATCGAACATCTTTGGATTAAGTTGTCAGTACTTAATCATGTCTGTATTATTGGTACTGTATATAGACCACCCAATAAAGATTTCCGAACGTTTTTAAACATATTCGAAGATACAATGTCAAAGTTTATAATAATGTCACATGATATAATATGCGGCGGAGATTTTAATATTAATCTATTTGAACCAGAATTATCAAAATCCAAATTATTTTTGGACTGTATTGACTTCTTCAACCTAAAACAAATAATTAACTTACCTACACACATCACTAAAAATAAGTCTACTTTAATTGATTTTATTTTAGTCTCCAATAAAGACGATAATTACGTTTGCGATACGGTTGACATATTTAATCTTGTACATGATCGGCATCTATTGATTTATTGTACCTTAGTTATCGAAGTGTCGAAAGATGTTGGCAATATAATAGAGAAAAGGAATTTAAAAGACGTAGATTTAGAACTACTCGAAAATCTTTTAAAAATAACACCGTTTCATTATATATTACAAACCTCAAATGTAGATGAAAAAGTTACGCTATTAAATTTACTAGTAACTGAAATATTTGATACAGTGGCACCCTTGCGTAAAATAAGGGTGAGAAAACCTAGACCACAATGGTTAACAGATACAATTAAATATATGATCGATCTGCGAGATAGGGCATTTAAAAAATACAAATATTCTAGAAATCCGATACATTGGGAATACTACAAAACACTTAGAAATCAAACGAGCATAGCAATTCGTAATGAAAAAAAGCAATATCTAGAGTTTACTATAAATCACAATGACGGAAAATATTTTTGGAATGCCTTAAACACATTAAATATTAATTACAAAAGAACAATAACAGTATTACCTGACTCATTCAATGAACCGTACGCAATAAACAATTATCTATCGAGCTTTATATCAAATATGCCTCCCGTTGATAAAGATTTAGTCGACTTTTATAATAATAATACTTTGACAAATTTTGAACATCTTTTAACTTTTAAACCAATAAATGAAAATTCTACATATTAATATTTGTTAGACGTTAAATCAAATGCCACGGGCATAGATAATATTAATATTACTAGGATCCTAATGTTCTGTCCCTTTATTTTACCTTTTATTACAAACATAGTTAATACCTGCATAATTGATAACCAGTTTCCAAGTATCTGGAAAGTTTCTCGTATTATACCATTACCAAAATCAAAAAACCCTATTGGATTTAGTAACTTGAGACCAATCAGTATATTACCCTTGCTATCGAAAATCGCAGAAAAAGCAATTAAGGATCAAATTCACGACTTTATTACCAAGAATAATGTTCTTCCCACCTATCAATCCGGTTTTCGTCCATTTCATAGTTGCACAACTGCCTTACTAACCATAACGGATGATATAATTAGAGAGACGGATGCTGGTAAAACAACCTCGACTACTCCAAGGCATTTGACACTATCTGTCATGAGCTCCTTTGTGCTATCTTGCATTACGTAGGATTTTCTGAAAACGCAATAACTCTGATTAAAGATTATTTATCAAATAGAAGTATGTTGAAACTAATTTAAGTAGATCAACAGAGATTGAAATTTAACGGGGGGGTCCCACAAGGATCAATCCTTGGTCCAATAATTTTTGCTATCTATACCAGTTACCTAACTAATTGTATTAAATATTGTAAAACGCATCTCTACGCCGACGATACACAATTATATTTTTCATTTGATGCTAGTGATTTAGAGGACGCAAATCAGGCAATTAATAGAAATCTAAACCCATCAAAATCATCTGTTGTCATCTTCGGTAAGAAGAAAAACGAAGTTAAAAATGAAATTAAAATATTAGCCGATGGTATTAAAATTGAATGTGTTAATTCCGTGAAAAATCTGGGGCTTGAGATTGATTCTGATCTTCGCTTTAAAAAACATATAACTAAATGTGTCTAAATGGCCTACATGAACTTGAAATTGTTACATCCAAGCCGTCATATTCTATCGGAAAGTAACAAAATTAAATTGTGCGACCTATTAGTGTTAAGTCATTTCAATTACTGCGATGTTATATATGGACCCTGTCTTGATTCAGATACACAAGTGCGAATACAGAAAGTTCAAAAATCATGTTTAAGATTTATATACGGCATACGTAAATATGAAAATATATCTTATAAGCTTAAAGACGCAAACTGGTTGAATATGGAACAAAGAATATTGTTACATTGCGTAGTACTATTTCATAAGATCATACTCACCTGTCAGCCATCATATCTACACTGCAAAATTAAATATCGAACAGATGTCCACACACTTAACTTAAGGTTTAGAAACCTATTATCACCCCCTCTACATAAAACTATATTTTTCAGAAGAAGCTTTACTTTTAATATTTACAACACTTACAATAAAGTTCCAATAACTTGTAAAATTCTAATTCTTAAATGCTTCAAAAATGCGTATAAATCATTCTTATTGTAGGTCTCTTCAAAAATATGATTCCTAACTGTATTTCTTAAATGATATATTATGGCTACTCAATTTGTTAACACCTAAAATGACTGCAGATTGTTTACAAGTACACAATGTATGTACCAGGGTTTTTTGGATGCTAAGTATATGATATTAAATGGATTAAATGAATAGAGTATAATCTGTGATAATATAATATTACTTACCCAAGGGCTAAGACTTGGATCAACTATAGTTGTTTCTTAGTCCTTTTTGTATATCCTAAATATATAATTCTAATTGTATTTGTAATTATATTGTAACTATTATTATGGATTGCAATAAATAAATAAATAAAATTGTTTCTACTCGATTGTGTTGGATAAGCCGGAGTATTATTGTGGATAATTAGCATGGTTTTATTGATGGTATATTATCAGAAATTTATTATTGATAGTTTTTCTGGTAGTAAATAAGTAGACGCAGTATACACAGACTTTTCAAGCGTATTCGATCGGGTAGATCACAATATATTAACTTCTAAGTTGAATGCCTACGGATTTAGTTTTAACATAATTAATTGGATACATTTCAATGCTTACATATTTTTTTAAATCTGTTCATGTCTCCCCATCTAATAATGTTCAGTTGTTTATAACATTCTTAAGAAACTTCCGAATAAATATTCTTCAAGCGATGACAATATACCTGCATTTCTTTGAAATATTGTGCTCCTATGCTTTGCTATTCGCTTTCAATTCTTTTGAACTAATCAACTAAACCTAATAAATTGAAAATCAGTATGTCCAATACCTAAATCTAGTGTCAATATTCACAGCATGGCTATATTCATAATCATTCCAGAGTAATTAATCATGCCATATCTGAAATTCTTGACTCTTGAAATTTGGTTGATCAAAACCTTTTGATTGCTATAATGGATAACTTTGGATTTTATAAATCATCTCCGCCTCTAATGACATCTTACTTAAGTAAACGTGAATCATACGTCACTTGCAATAATTTTAAATCCTGTTCTTATTAACCTACGTCAAATGTTCCACTGTTTAATATATTTCTAACCGACCTTTCCATAACATTGACTTATAAACATCGTTTATATGATGATATCAAAATATACACGACAATTAACAACTACAATTATTGCTTGTATTTGCAGGTTGAGCTTTGTTTAATATTAACAAGTGCAAGTTCATGCCATTTACTAGAATAGCAAATCCTGCGAGGTTTACTTATTCAATTAATGGAACTATAATTGATAAGTTCTTTCATTAATGAGCAACCAATCAGATTCGTCCATTTTTGACAAACGCCGCATGCTACTGAAACGTAAGGCGGCAATGTCACCGAGAACTGATAAGCTCCCTAGGGATATTATCGATAATCTCCCGGCTGTCAAGTTGACATTTTTACCATATTCGCAATTGCCCTTGAGTTAAAAAATACAATCGATCTGTCAATGTATAATCACGCTTCGGCGTTGGGCAATTACTAAGCAACACACTTTTGGGTAGTCAAAATTATCGCGGATTATCTTTGTCCTTGGAATATTATATCTGAATATTAATTCATTATTATATGTATAACTGTTAAGAGTCGTTACATGTCATAAATCATATTCAGCACAATGCAACATTTTTGTGGTGTAATCGTTTCTTAACCGCGTCTCGAAATGTGTTATGTAATGACTATCTGCAGAAACGTGTTTCGCTGTATCACAGCTCCTCAGTGCAGCTATGTCATAACTTACGTGCGTCTTTCCTAGTGAAAGGCTGCCACGAGAATGAATTAATTCTAAACTATGCATAGTTATGTAATACTCCTAATATTTGTTAATGACACAACTCTAAACTTACAAAGTTGTTGTTTAAGTACACGAAAAAACACACCAACGACTGGAAGAAGAGCTGAAGGCAAACGTGATCACATCGATGCCAAGTGATGCCATGGTGAAAAAATACAATTTCAGAAGAAAATACAATTTACTGAACCCGCAAAGAGAAGACTGGACCGATGGCCAGCCCACCAAAACGGAATTAAATTGGTTACAGCTTTAATACCGAAAAATTGGTAGGTATATACGGTACAAAACCCGAGACAAAGATTTCTGTCAGTCTCTCCAAGAACTCCACGGTGCTCTTCAGTATTGCACAAGAGAAATAGAAAGACAAGGCACTAAAAATAGGTCAATAGCTATATTCTTCGACAGCCAGGCGCTACTAAGAGCACTAAACTCAACACAGATCGAATTTAAGCTAGTATGAGACTGTATAAGTGCTCTTAATGAACTTGGCAGTCACAAAAAAGTAACAATCACATGGGTCCTAGGGCACGGAGGACATCCGTGGAATGACGCAGGCGAACTTGCCAAACAAGACTCGTCAAAAGCAGTAATTTTCGCGGAACCCTCCAGTAGCATCTCCAATACCGCAGTCAAACGATTCATAAAATAATGGGACACAGGCCCAAACCTGGTGGACAAACTCACCAGGACAAAGACAGGCGAAACGTTTCTTAAGAAACAATCGCCCAAATTTACGACCTAATTTTTGAATGAAGACAGGAAAATGGTCAAAATAATAGTAGGTCTGATGACAAGATACTGCAATCTCAACAAACATATGAGCAAAATAGGACTGGTGGAAGATGCACTACGCAGATTCTGTCTAGAGGAAGAAGTGGACTCGTTCCACATCATATGCCATTGCGAGAGCCTAGCAAGGATTAGTCATCAAAAGCTGGCCACCACAAACCCAAGCACAGAGAGCTATACCCAACTAACCCACTGGCAGGGTTAATAGGACTATAGCTAGAGCTGGTCATCTGAGATAAATAAGGATCCACAATAGATTTGAAAAGGTCTCGGTGGAACAGGCGCTGATGCCACCCGTATAACATCTATCTAACGAGTGTTTAAGTAAGTTAAATGCACCAGCAAATAATGTACAACAAATTTGTGCATGGTTAAGCAAAAACTAACTTGTAGCTAATCCTTCTATAGCACAGCTTGGTACCTCACAAAATTATGACAAGTAACATTTAAAATTCCAAGCTACTCCTGCAAATGCTAGGAATTCAAAAGAAATTTAGGTATTGAATGTAATAATTGAAAACTCATTCTGGAACAAAAAAAATTTCAATAAACAGAATAAATGCATAAGTAATTACATTTCACGATAAGAGCTAGCCTAATTGATTTTATTCCTATGTTTTAATAATAAATAGCAAAAATACATACCAAGTATTAGGAACTCTACTAGAAACTGTACTCCATGAAAGTACCAAAATTATTTAAACAGAAATACAAACACAAATAGTATAGGGGAAGGACCATGTGGTCAATATCCACAAAAACTTCCACTACTACTGAATGTGATATGTGAACAATAATAATATATATTCTTGAATATTCTTAATTAAATTAATTTTAAAACACTATGTTACTCAAAATATAGTAAAGCTTCAATGTGGGGTTTATAACATAAAAACCATGTAGTAACATGCATTATTATTATCAATATTAATTTTACAGCAAGTTTTATTATTTTGCACTTTAATTAAAATATTTATACCTACGGAAAGTCTAAATTGTGGTAACTATCATTAATATTAGTAATAATAATTAATTACTTGATTCGCAAAATAATACAATCGTAACCGAGCGATGCAAACATCAAAGGGAGAAGGAGAATAATGAACTATCTCCACTGTCGATCACATTCGCGCCACAACAATGGTAAAATGGGGCGGCCGACAACCCCCGTGACCCCCGACCGGAGGAAAGGGGCGACCGGAAATCGGCTCGTTTATTCGACACAGAGAACAGAACAGAACAGCGTTTGTCCGAGTCGATTGTCCGCTAATTGATTCGAACCGATCGACATCGTTAATCCGATTATTACTTGGGAAACACGCGAAAAGTTAATTGTTTATCGGCACGACCAACAGCACTCCATAAACTGATTATACCGAATTGGATCAATATTAAATAATCGGCCGTGAATTTATATACAGTTATATAAACTTAAGTAATAAACACGAAAGGCAATAATAATTAACGGAACATATTTTAGATCCAAAATGTACTTATAATATAAATAGCGTCATTATTTAGTGTATTCGTAGCAACATTGAAAATAATTAAATTATTTATCATATACTATAAACAATACAAATATTATTTCATGTAAAATTAATGTGGTTTTTATGTGTAATAAAAATTAATTGTTATAAAAAACGAAGGTAATTAAACGAAAATATATATATTTTTCAATATTTTATAGCATGACAGTAATCAAATGAAATATTTATTTGGATCCAAATGTAATTATAGTATATACTAAAATGAAATTGTAATGACAGTGAAGTATATACTAAGTAGAATTGTTATTTGTATGTAAATATTGTTAATAGAATACAATTTAATTTGAACCGATAAATGTGTGTAGTAATGAAAGAAATGCACATTATAATAGTAGTTTCTGAAGAAATATAAATTTATTTTAGTTTAACCAGTAGTTGAAAATCACTTTGGCTAGTTAAAATAAATCACTGATAAACGTTCCTAGAAAATCAGGTGATGAGAATAATCAGAACTTTAAAGGTGAAAAGCAACTTTTATTTAAGGAATCAAGAATAAAATTTATTGGCCGAATTAGACATTCATATTTCAATTAGATGAAGAGTTGGATAATAAAAAATAATTAGTATAGATAGTAAAAGACCCAAAATACTATAAGACTAAATTAAAAATTTACTCTCTTAAAAAAATAAAAATGGAAGAGGTTTGTGCAAAATAATAGTAGTAGTAGTAGTAGTAGTAGTGTTAGGCTATCGACCACGTAGTCCTTCCGCCATGTGTCATTTGTGTATTTGTGTGTGTGTAAATGAGCTTGTTACTTTAAAGGATCGCCCCCGTCACTCTAAAGCACCATTAATTGTATCCCAATGGTGAAAGGTACCGGTCACCCATCCGACTACTGACCCGAATCAACGTTGCTGCACGTCAGTTCGGGGCCGTAACCGATGCGCCACCACCGGCGTGTAAATAATAGTATCAAGTAGCATTAACGCTTTTGGAACGTTATTCTCTTTAAGGAGACTCTTTTTTGACTCGCATATTCACTATTGACAACATACGGCAACACCTGAAAGTAAAAGACTATAAATGTAGTAGCATCACGCTCATTCACTATGTCTACCCGGAAAAGTCTGGAATCGGTGAAATGTGCTGTACATTGCTGCACTGACCAGTGAAGACACTATCAATACCGATGCATATTGTGCAACATTAAAAAAATTGACGGCGATGTCTGTTATCCAGTGGCTTCATTCCCCTCCACAAGTTGTTCAACAATTCAAATGGGAAACTTTCAACTATCCACTCTATAATCCTAACTTAGCTTCTTAAGATTACCATCGGTATACAAACCTTAAAGACTTTTTGATAGGAAAAAAATTGAAAGAGATGATAAACATAAAATAGCTGGGACTACGTATCTCAATAAATAGGTGGCAAATTATTTTGTGGTAATTTGGTTTGGTCCAATTTTTTTCTTGTTTGAATAAAATTATATTGTGGCTATTTTTTTGGAAATAATGTTTCTATTATTGCTAATTATCTGATAATTTTTTGTAAACTTACTTTCTTTTAGAGAAATTATTTCATGGTTATTTTCTACTGTGGTATATGTTTTTATTCTAATAAAAACATTTTTGGTCATTTTTTGTTGCACTTCGCTCATATGCAATTATCCGTTGGTCCATTTTGACAATATTTTTTTATCCCGTGCAATTAAATCAATTATGATTCGGCCATTTGACTTTAGAGCAATTATCTTAAAGTTACTTTTTTGGGCGATTATCCCCCGGTTATTAACCTATTGGTCAATTATTTTAAGACAATTACCTTTTGGGAAAATTTTTTCTGTCTTCTCTTTTGGTTACCTAGCACTATTATTGATCATTTGTTTCTATGCAATATTCTTTTATAAAAGCATATATTTTATTCGCTATATTTTTAAGAATATTTTTGTTTTGTTATCAAGAAAATTATCATTTTGGTATATACCATATTTTAGTCAATTATCTTTAAATCGCTTATTTTGGGGCGATTATTTTTAGTATTAGCTTTAGAGCAGTATTTTATTTCCTTTTTTTGCTCACTTATCCTTTTTAGTTACTTTTATTATTTAGATTTTTAAACTAATATTTTTTAACAGTATGATGTTATAATTTCATTCCATCAAGAGTACAGTCAACAGAGAAGAAAGTATCTACCGTAATATTTTTTGGTCATTTGATTTTGACAATACTTTATTAATGCTTATTCACAAGAACGGCTTTAGAAAAATTGTCCACAATTATCGTCCCATATCAATTATTCGTATGTTGCAAAATATTTGATAGGATTCTTAATCCTTATCTATCTAGTTGCCTTGGTATTTTGTTAGGGAGTTATCAGAACAGGTTTAGATCCGGATGCTCAACAGCGACAAACTTATTAGTGTGTGAGTAGAATATTATTAGTGCTTCAAAGATAGTAGGTGATTATGTTGACTCAGTCTATACTGATTTCTCTAAGGCATTTGATGCCGTTGATCATGCCATTTTGATAAATAAGTTAGCACGATTGGGTATCGGTGGTCAAAAAAATATCTTTAAGATAAAACCTGTACAGTGTTTCTAGCTGTTAGTGTCATTTCTAGGATCCTCAGAGCTAATAACGTGTGTAACAACTTTGTTGGAAACTGTTTTAAACGTTGTCAATATATATTGTATGCCGATGACATCAAGATATACTCGGCCTGTAATAATAAAGAAGCTTCTTCGATGATGCAGGAGGATCTGAGTAGATTTGTGGATTGATGTCTCATAATCCCGGCTCTCTGCAGTGGTAATCCGGTAAAGAACCCATATTTAAGCCCTAAAAATGACACCGAGTCTATACTCGACCAGTGCAGACGCAGTAATAATGTTACAATTAGATCAAAAAATACGATGTCATGTGGGTATGATCATATACATACTATAGATATAAAACTCAGTATTATATACTTTATACTCTTACATATATCATAAATAATCATTTTCTAAAAATTACAACATTCATATGTGATCCTTGACTATTTTGACACTGCAGCCTCACAAGTGTTTCGTGAATATTTGCATTTTCTCTCGAATATTTTCCTTTAATTCCTCTAGGGAGACTGGGTTGCTATTGAAAACTTTACTTTTAAGGTATCCCCAAAGAAAAAAGTCCAGTGAGGATAAGTCCGGGCTACGAGGCGGCCAGCTAATGGCACATCTTTTGGATATCACTTTTTGTCCAACAATTTCGCGAACAACAATTAATGAGTCATTGGAAGTGTGGCATGTTGTCCCATCTTGCTGAAACCACGGTCGTTAATTAAAACCATCGAAACCCTGTAGCGCTGATGAAAAAAAAGTTCTGTAGCATGGCAATATACCGCTCTGTATTCACTGTAACAGCATTTCTTCGGCAACCTTCAAAAAGTATGGACCAATAATGCCTCTTGCTGACAAAGCTTTTAGAACTATGAGAGTTCTGATATATAAAAACCCAAGGCCTTTAATGAACACTTAATTACTTTATCAAGGTGACAGTAAAAATGAACACCAAGATCTTTAATAGCTGAAACATTTTCTGTTTAATTTACTTCATACACTAAAAATTTTAATTTCACGCCTCTCTTCCCTTTTTTGTATCGGCTCAATTTTAATAATTTTGACTAATTTTAGTATTGATGGAAATATACCTTTACTTACAATTTTCTTTTCTTTTTTGGCGTCGACTTCTTGGCATCTGCCACGACCGGTCGTTTATATTGATATACGGGGTACGGTGTTTCTCATCATTTTCACTCTAGTATATGTGGTTAATGTTATTCCCCGAGTCACACAAACACCCTGTATATTTACAACAACTCTTAATAAACTTAAAAATAGTATGAGAATAGGCTTAGCACATGAGAAACAAGATGGAATTTGGGTGTCACTGCAAACTAAACCTATAAATTAATTAATGACGTTTATTAAAAGCTGAATAATTATTTTCTTGAGTACTATTCTTAAATATTCAATCTGGTGATAATTTCATATTGGTTACATTTTTTAATTATTATTCCTGATTCTGATGCAAGCTTAAAACATCGATCTCATACATTTTAAATGTACTCTTAGAGGGGGCTCACTATTTAACCCTCTATTAATAATATATTAGGTTCAATCAAAAATAAATTTTGTAAAAAAATAGCATACTGCTGACGTATTTCATTACGTTATTCTATATATTAGCATACTCTTTACCTATATCAATAAAGTAGTCAATACCCTATTCCAATAAATTTTGAATACCCTGGCGTACTCTTGATCTTAATAAAATAATTATTGTTTTAACATGTTCTTGATGCAGACTAATACATTATTTATTACCTTAGCGTTTTCTTGACTTATTCCAATGTATTATTTCTGCTACATTTAGTTATTTTGTTTTATTATTTGTGAATTGTTTATTACTCTAGTGTGTTCGTAATATTTATTAGGTTAATACATTATTCATTATATTAGTGTCCTCTTGACATATCTCAGTGCTATAATAATAAATGGTAGATTGATGTTACATCCTCCAGGCGTTTCTCAATAAATTAATACCTATACTTATAAGAAATAATTAATAGAGTTTTTTTTTAATTAGAAACTCTAAAATGAGAATTAGAGGTTAATTAAATACTTAAAATAAAAATATTTTACCACAGCTTAAGTGACAATCTATGGTAATTAATCGTACTGTAAAATGATATGTTTGAAGGTAGTTACATACAATAAAACAGATAAAAATATTTACAAAATAAATAGCTAAAAATAGCAGAATCAAATAATGGATATTAATGCAATTTCTGATATTGTCAAAAATAAGTTAACATATTAAAATAATATAAAATATTACTAAATTCGGTTGAAAGTTTCTAAATGTATTTGAAACTACTAATATGCATATAGATTAGATTATATTAGATTCGTCTATAGTCAGCCTTACATCACCCGGTTAAATCTACTATATTAATACAATACTACTAATATATTCCCAGGAATTTTCTTGTTAACGTCAATTAATTTAATAATTTCATAGAAGGCCATGCCCTGATACATTCTGGAATTATCTCCAATTTTCCGGTTAAGGCTAGTATGGTGGAAGCCAGTGCTATACACATGCATAGAATGTGCTTGGCCGTTTTCTATGACAATCAACATAATATATAAATGTTGTTATCCACTTTACCTATCTTGTAAAGATAGTAATTCTCTGACCAATGTTCTGTAAGGAGACCCGTGACCAGTCTTATCTCGCATTTAGGAAAGCAGAAAATCTAGTTAGCTCTTCTTAGCGAAAGGCCAATCAACAATTTTGATTTCCTTTGCCCTGGTGTGTTTTGCACCTTTCTCTCACTCTTGGACCACGCCCTTTATATGTGCTTTTGGAGCCCCACATGTAGGCTTTGGTTCGATCATGGTAGTAGCAGTTCGTTGCGTATTATGCTCGCGTGGCCTGATACCCACATTAGAGAGAGCTTATTGCCCTTGGCCAATTGGTTTAGAGCTTGTTTATAGTTCCAAGTAGTTTTGGAATTGAAACTGTGCGCTTTGATATACTTAAGGGTAGTCTGCCTGTCTGAGATCAAACAAGTGTCATGGCATTTTCGTACAAACTTGAGCACATCTTTCCAAGGTGAGCCTTGTCTGAGAGGAACTGATTCCCTGTATTTAGATCTGTATTTTTATGTCAACGCGACAACCGATACATCGGCTCCGTTACATTGCCAAGTTAATGACTAATAGTGAGTGATAAAATAGTAAAGATTGAACGGACAAAGATACAAAAGTGTAAAGTGGTATAGTGTTGAGAAGCACGCAGACAGAAGGCGAAAGAGAACAATAAAATAACTAAATAAGGTTAAGTGGAAACAAAAATAACAAAGCCGACCATCGACAGGTCGCCCGTGGTCAAACGGGCAGAAACGGCAGCAACCTAACGTGGAGAAAGAACAATTTGGGTTGCATACAATAAAATAAAAATTTGCAATCTATATTGAGGATAACAAATAGAAAATAGATTCATGCGTTAATAAATAACCCAAATGAGTAAAATAAGAGAATGAGACGGAAGTGAGACAGACAGCACAGAAGATATTTTCAGAAGCAGTAAAAAAGTCTTGAGATTGCCTGAACAAAGGCAAATTGAAAAATCAAGGTCGATAGAACAACGAGACATACAAGAAAAGAAGACAGAAACAAGACTTGGAAACAAACACACCATAACCGGCGAGAGTAACAGATACGAACTGTACAAAGAAAAGAAAGATATGAAAGATATGAAAGAAATATTGGAAGAAATTCTACAGGAATTGAGGAAAACACTCAGGTACTAAAAGAGGACATACAGGAAACAAAGAAAAAATGCGGTCAAAAGAGGGGAAGTGGGAACAAGAAAGAAACAAATTAAGGAAGGATAGAAAAATTGACTAACAGAAAATAAGTAGAAAGAAAAAACAATAAAACAAAATAAAAAATAAAAAGGTATAAACTAAATCAACAAGGTAATGCTAAGATATACAATGAAAACACTGAAATCTAAATGTCCAGATTTAAGGAAACATTAAATAATATATCAATGGAAAACCTATGGTATAGAATAAAGGAAATAATCATTAAATTTGCAAAGGAAGCTTGTGAAACAATTAGAACAAACAGAGCAAGGAAACAAACAAGATGGTGTTGTGAAGAAATAAAACCAGAAGTAAAATTTAAAACAAGAAATGGAGAATATGCGTGGGAAACAGAAACAATGAAAACTATAATATACAAGGCGCATAAAAGTCAAAAAACTGACAGAAAAATAAAAAAACATAATAAATGGGAAGAGTTTGGAAACAAAATGGAACAAGATAGTCACGGAAACCAAAAATTATTTTACAAGGCACTGAAATCACTTACGGGAAAGAAACAATACAATAATGGATACATAAAAGATAAGAAGGGAAATATACTAGAAGAAGAACAAGATTTAATGTCATGATGGAAAAAGTACTTCGAAGACACATTAAATATAGAGCAATCTTCATAATGAGCAAGAAACAGAAGATAATGAAGAGGGTAATACACAAGAGGAAGATGAATGTGGAGAACTAAACGATGTAAAGGAAGAAGAAGTAATTGAAGCTGTTAAAATGTTGGAAAGAGGTAAAGCAGCAGGTAATGATAAAATAATATCAAAGATGTTGAAAAACTTAGGAAGAAATGGAATAGAAGTACTGACAAAATTATACAGCAAAGTATGGGAAGAAAAGAGGATACCGAAAGATTGGGAGTTAGTTATAATACTGCCCCTACATAACAAAGGAAACAGTCGAGAGTGTAAAAACTACAGAGGAATTACTCTGATAAGTGTGATACCGAAAAACAACTAAAGTGGATTTAGGAAAGGGTGAGGACTACAAAACCACAACAAATAAGGGTGTATTAGTAGCTTTCGTGGACTTGGAAAAGGCTTTCGACAGCATTCCAAGCAAATAGTATGAGAAATAGAAAAGGAGTAAAAGGAAAACTGAGGGAAAACTATAAAGAATGTATAAAGTAACCAGAAATGTAGTTAGAACAAGTAACATGCAATCCTAGGAATTTGAGACGAAAGATGTTTTAAGGCAAGAGAGGGTATTGAGTCCAACTCTTTTCAACATCGTTTTAGATGATATACTCAAAAAATGAAAGAAAAAATAAAGCAGATATAAATTGGATACAAAAATATGAAATTAATATCAATTGCAGAGTGCGCTTTTCCATAACAATGGCAAGAAACGAGGAGGAGCTACAATACAATATAGAAATATGGGAAAAAGCACTACAGAAATAAAAAATAAACATAGATAAAAGTAATGGCAATAGGAGATGATTATAGAGAGGTCTGCAAAACTAAATGGAAGAGACATAAAACAAGTAGAAGTATAAATATCTAGGCGTAAAAATACATAAAAATGGAGAAAATAACACGGAAATAAATGACAGACTAGAAACTACCACAAAATTGTACTATGCACTAAGTAATAAATTCATAAGAAAAAATAAAATATCAATAAAAACAAAAATTGCAATATACAACACAATCTTCAAACCAATCATGATATTTAGATGTGAAAGTTGGATATTAACAAAAAGGACGGGAAACCAAAATACAGGCAATGGTAATTAAGTACCTAAGGGGCGTCAAGGGCATAATGAGAAGAGATAAAATCCGAAATGATACAGTAAGGAAAGAGTAAAATGTATAACCAATGATAAATAAAATAAAAAGACAACAACCAAAATGGTTTGGACACTTAGTAAGGATGGAAGAAAATAGACAGACACAAAACGTATATGAGGCAAAATCAACAAAAAACTGAAATAGAGGCAGATGAAGAAAAATATGGAACGACGTAATAATGGAGATATTAAAAGAAAGAGGACTGACATGGAACGAGGGAAAGAAAATGGCAAGAAAATAGAAGAAATGGGCGCAATTTGTACATCTGTATACCAGATTACTGAGTTATGTTTGAATTTTTTTATTCGATCCAGGCTGTCTTAGAGATTGTCAATAATTGCAGGGTTTGAAGTTTCTTTTGTACAGTGACTTATTTAGTCTTGACCTACTTGACTAATGAGTTATATGTAATAATGGGTCTTACTACCTTAATGTACAGACAAAGTATCATTTTGGGTTGCAGTTCCTATGATCTGCCAGATAGCTAGCGGCATTAACCAAAGTACCGAATTGCATTGCAGATTGTGTTTTCTAGATGCGCGTTCCAATTAAGTTTCCTATCTAGTTTTAAACCTAAATATTTCACCTGTTCGGACGTGGCAATTGCTTGTTTTCTTACTTTTGACCTTTGATATTCAGCTTCCTACAATTAGTGAAAAGTACGACCACAGTTTTATCAGGATTGACATTGAAGCCTCTTTGGACCTTCTTTGCAGATTGTGTTTCCTAGATGCGCGTTCCAATTAAGTTTCCTATCTAGTTTTAAACCTAAATATGTCACCTGTTCGGACGTGTCAATTGCTTGTTTTCTTACTTTAGGACCATTGATATTCAGCTTCCTACGATTAGTGAAAAGTACGACCTCAGTTTTATCAGGATTGACATTGAAGCCTTCTTTGGACACCATTGTAAAATGTGTTGTCGGCACACCCAAGGTCAAGAAGTTATCCACCACGATCTACCATAGCAGGGACCGAATCCCGACTTGCAGTTACCGTTTCTGATTCACTTGCTATACCTGCGGTGATCATATGATTGTCAAGTACCGCCTTGATCCATCTTATTATTAATACGTCAATAACCTTCATGATAGCCTCTGTTTTTCATGGTTTTGAAGGTTGTGTTTTCAAATGCACCTTCATTATATACGAAAATACCTAATGCAATCTCCTTGTGTTGTAGTAAAGCTTTAATGCCTGTTGTAAAGCTATGAAGTGCATTCACAGTAGATTTGCCAGATTACTAGGCAAATTGCTGACTATTAATAGAAATGAGGTAAGGCTAATTGGACGGTAGGATTAAATCTTCGGCACGTTTTAAGGATAAATATCGCACTAGCCTCTTTCTAATCCATTGGAATATAACATTGCGTAAAGCTAGCTTTGTAAACTGTTTGGGGCTTTTATATCTATTCCCTGCTGCAGCAGAAAAATGCCATCTCAGCCTTTCAGCTTTGAAGGGCTTAAAGCTACTAATTGCCTATTATATTTTGATTTTTGCTCTTAAGGCGTCATAAATCGTGGTTTCACCAGGACACATCTCTAGAGGGAGATCTCCTTCTATACTTCATTGCGTCATTCTTTGAAGTCTCTCGAACTCATTCTGCTAATGGTTCAACAAAGAGGGTTTATCCACAATATGCTAATTTTAAATTATACTTGCTGGCGGCTTGCTTTGATCTCCTAGAAAGTAAGGTGAGGCCGTGACAACTTGCCTTTGGTCTTCTTCTTTTTTCTACTAGAAATGCTACTCACTCTGTGGTAAATTTTGGAATAAATATTTAATTAATGTCTTTCGTGAGCATTTGAATCGCCATTGGTGTAATGTCTGTTTTATATACCAGACTACAGTTCTCTTGGCATTAGCACCTCACCTATCCCTTATTGATTCAAGGTTCCTGCAGGAATCCTATTTCAAATTTGGCTTCTTAGTATTTCCAATTAATAGCACTTGATGCCGCTTTTTAGAGTGATGGACATTTAATTAAATACAGCGAATGTGAATTATTAGTGTGGTTTATACTCCGTATTCGTATTTCTCCTTAATTTTTTTCCGGTTGGAGGTCTTCAGGTCATATAAGGCTCCAGTCAATGAAATTAGCTTCTCGTTGGTGGATTCCTCGCTAATGAGAAAGTAGCTAATATACTTTGGTGTGAAGCATATCTGCCTCTTCCAGTGTCCTTATTCTGGCTTTCCTCTCCTACAGATTAATACGGGACGGTGCGCCCTCTACCCAGTCGCCTAGGGCGATCCATGGTTAGCTAACGAAGGTTATCCTATAACCCTTGGAACGATTGCAAAACTTTCTGTTTGCAATCCTATCGATCACATTTTGTGTTACTACTAACAGCTCGCCATTGAAAGCAATAATAGAAGAGGTGTAGGTTGCAACTGCACTGAAACCTAGAGTGGCATAAGATGAGGTTTAGAGATGAATACCGATTCTGTTTGAAGATACATGATGACCGTGAGACGATCATTAGAATACGTGGAGAGCGGCGCAACCTATGCATAAAACTGAAGAGATTATGGTATGAATCGTTGTAACTTAAGGAAGTGGGTCTCTTTTGATATAGTCCATCCGTTCGATCTTCCGTCCTACGTCACAAAATATCGCTTCGAGAAACGACACAAAAACATTCAGTCTGATAAAGTAAACGAAATGCGTTAGAAAAAGAACGCACTGTAAAACTTTCGTCGTTTTTTGAAGCGATAGTTTGTGACGTACGACGGAAGATCCAACAGACAGACTTTATCTAAGGCAATATGAACGTCCAGCATAACACATTTGCTATTGTGCTCGAAAATAAAGTTTTTTTGAGAAATAAAAAACGTCTCTTTGTGCTTTTTTCTATTACAATATGTCCAAAAGTATAAATTATTATGACTAATTTTATTTGTTAGTTATATAACAGTGTGAATAATTTTAAAAAAATGTTATTTGTCGTAAATATAGGTGTACATTGTTTTTGACAATGTTGTAGATGTAGTTTTTGTATTTTATAACACACATAATCTAGCTAAAAATTCTATTTTGGCTATTATTTAATCTAAACTTAAATATAAACCATAAACTTTATTATTTTTATAATAATTTTGAATATTTTCGAATAAGTATAATAAGCAGAAATTCCTTATGAATTAAAATAGAATCTTTTTCTTAAATATTATTCATGCTACACGATTCAATTTTTTAAGAATAAAGTCATTTATTTAATTTATTTTATTCATTTACTAAGCTTTGGTCTTCTTTCTTAAATAATACACATTCAAACAAATTATTAAAAAACTATACATAAAATCAAATGTATCTTCTCCTAGTTATATTTCTCAATAATAATAGCTCTAAAGCTAACCCTAAATACAAGAATTATGTATGTAAATACTTAAATGCAGGAATCTTTATTCAAGGTGTGATTATAATGACATTAAAAAATATAAATTTAATCTAATAATTATTTTCGTATTTATGTTTAATATTCTTTCGTAAAAGGCAATTTTATTGCGTCCGTTGTTACTGAGATAATTCATCAAATTTTGTTTCCAGCAAAAGCGTTATTTGTAATATTAATGTAACGCATATTTTATGAGACGTTATACATCCAATACATAATTGATTTATGTAACCGCATTTTTGCATAAAACCGCCAAGGAAATTTATTATTACCTCCCATACTTCAAAACTTAATTTACATCAATTTATTTTTATTCAAAAAGTGCGTCATAACTCAGCGCCGAGGGTAGGGAGGAGAAAGCGCAAAAAGGATTTTCGTGTACCCCCAATTTGCATTTGCATAGTTTCTCGCTCTCCCTTCGTTTTTTTTTTTTTTTTGGAATTGGTGAGCGTCGCGACGCACGCCTTCGGCCCCCATTCAATTCGCCCGAGCAGATGGGCCCCACTCTTGCTGGATTAGGGCACCGTGCCCGGCATTCTTATTCCCCGGCCGGCCCCCGGCTGCCGCCCCGCTTTCTACTCATAAATAAACCGGATGATTCAATTATTACAAAGGCAAGGACGAGGATATGTTATCCTCCGTGCCAAGAATAACAATTTCCAAGGAGATAACATAAATTTAATATAAATATTATAAAACGGGACAGGGACTTAATGGTCGGGCGACGCTGAATACAATAAACACTTGTTGGGTATCATCCCTACGTGTTTATTTAAGTATTTATAAACGTGGGTTTAGCTGTTAAAATACTTTCTTTACAATATGTATGCACATACACAGTGAGACTCACTTGTCTGATTTGAATTAAACTTAAATGAAAGAGTTTATGTTTTCCTGCGAATACCTTTCAAGTGATTGTAATAAATGTACTTTATTGATACAATACGGTGTGAATTATTCTACCCCCTTAATTTTAGCTGTAATTGTTATATATTTAATTAAGCGTTGAAAATGTAAAACAAACGTTTACTTCTTTAATTCGCACATAATTAAAATGTTGATTAAGTGAGTCGTTTTCTTTTGTCTAATTATCAACAATTTTCTCTTATTTTTCCCTGGCGTGTATTAACTGCTCCCCCGTTTTAGCATAAATTAAAATCCTGCTCAATAATTAAAGCCACGATACTTCTAATATCCGACTATTAACATTCACCCTAATGTCTGGTTGCAAGTCAAGGGGGGACTACGTTACGATTAAATCCTTTCCCCTTGTTAGAGGTTTACGCCCTTCCTTATCAATTCTTCATAAAGTATGAAACATAAATCAATCGCAAGTGCACAATCAATAATCCAATTATAATCGCCTTATAATCATCCGTTTTAACATTCAGATAATATTAGCTATTATAATAATGACCTGCTAGATCTCTTAAAATATTATTTATTAGTAAGTACTAATTATTTATGACAAATACCGAAGAGTCATTCACAATTTTCAAATCTAAACATTGTTATCATAATTACTGAACACATGTTACTGTCGAGTTTAGAAATCCTCCAAATATTCTTTAAGACATATTCAAACAATACTGGTCCTGGATTTTTAATGTCTGGTAGTATTGGTAGAGGACGTCTTTATTTCAACCTATCTTGAGGTATTTGAAGTTTAGGTAAATGATATATTAAAGAAAAAATAGGTCCCAACGGCTTTAAATTAAATGCAAAACTTTTAAAATGAATTAAAAGCATTTATTTCTCAACTAATTAAGTCATATGTGTATAATAATAATATTAATAATATTATCAGGAAATAAAGCAACTATGATGCTTTAAAAAAATCAACTGTGACAAAATTACATAATTGTAATGATTCATCAAATTATTGACCTGTTAGTAAACTACATATCATTAATGAAACACCGGAAAAATTAATACAATTAAATATTATTTTGCATAAAAACCATTTTAATTTTAGAAGTAAAACGTTAATTACTAATGCCATATAAAAGTTTACTGATTATATTATCAGTTGTGGATTACACAGGCCAACAAAAAATTGTGATTTGTATTTATTAGATGTTACAAGCAGTTCTAAACCTGAAGTTGATGGAAACAGCTTTAGCAATGCCAGTGAAATATCGAGCGATTCTAAGCAACCGAAGTTATTTTCCAAGACCTAATATAACGACTTAGTTAGAGACTTAGCTCGTCCAAAGGATCTTGCCGAAATATTGGCATACAGACTTCAAAGTAAAAATTTACTGGCAGAAAACATTAAAATCTCGTATTTTAGGAAACGCGAGTCTGAGTATTCAGGCTATTTTAAAGAAAGTAGTTATCTAGTTTATTACGCCGATATTTCAGTCAAACAAACCTGGGAGCACATAAAATCCCGATGTTTGGAGACTTTTTAATGATTCTTTCAAACGAAGACTTAAAGCTGTTCTCGTGCACAATGGGAATGTTTTTCCAACGGTACCGGTCTGTGCAAATGACGGAAAACTACGAAAATTTTACTGTTGTACTGTACTGCTTAAAAAAATCAAACACGATGATCATAGTTGGAAAATTTGTGAGAATTTGAAACGAAGTACCCATGTTTTTTTGTGTGATAATTTAACTCCCGGATCAAAAAATGTTCTCCACGAAAGTCTTATTGATCCACAAAAGATCTTGTTACCTCCACTGCATACTAAACTAGGATTTAATAAAGATGGAGACTGTCTCAAATACCTTCCTGGAAAATACCTCGCTATCTCAGATGCAAAATTAAAGGAAAGAATTTTTATCGATCCTCAAATAAGGAGATTAACGAAAGATTATTGATAAAAACCTCGAAATCAACTTTCAAAAAGTCATAATTTGTAGGCCTGTGTTATCAATGTTACATACTTTGAGCAAATAACTGCGTATCCCACGAAATATTAATTATTAAACTATATGTGTACTATTTCCATTCCGAAAGTTGTACAAAGAATTGTGTTATCTTACTAATAGATAGCAACTTATGCAAAAGGAAAGAGTATATCGTAGACTGGAATTATTTAAGAGGGTGTACCACCCGGTTGAGATTTAGGACCTATACTGTTTCTTCCATGTATAATTTCCCTTTCAGTTCGAAAATTTTCTCGTAGCCACCTGCACTGCCACATAAGAAATTCTTGATCGTGACCCAGGTAGATATTTTTGATATTTTTGGTGGCCTCTGTTGACACCCTTATTAACTTTTTGATGTTTCTAGTTCTGAAGATGATTAGTATGTCGTCGGTGAATTCTATTACGCACACGGGAGCGGCAGCGGTTACTTGAAGACGCCATTGTATGCCAGATTCCACAGTCTAGGACCAAAGACAATTATCCTCGATGATGGCCATCGTGTTCTGTGGAGTCCGTTTCCTCCCCAGAGTCTCCATTATGGTGGAGTGATTGTGAGGCGGTGTCGGCATCTTCTTAGAAGGCCCGTGTTGTCTTCGTCTACGAGCCTGTTAACCTCATTCAGCGCCTCCACGGTCAATTTATCCTTTTGAAAACCATATTGACAATTGGATAAAGTCCCTGTCTCCTCCAGATATCCGACCAGCCTGTCTCTACTCCTTCTCCCTCCGAAGCAGGACTAGTGGAAAGGAGGTCCTCTGGAGAATGCGTGGTACCGAATCATAACGAAATAAGAATAATTGTAGGGCATTTTCGGCATCTTCTTAGAAGGCCCATGTTGGCATTGTCTACAAGCCTTTTAACTTGATTCAGGGCCTTCACGGTCGATATATCCATTCGAAAACCGTTTAGATGTTTGTATAGATTCCCTGTCTCCTTCAGACGCATGACCAGCATGTCTCTACTCTTTCTTCTTCGGAGGCAGGACTAGCCGAGCCCTTTTGTAACGTTTCTGTAACACTCTCTCCTTAATCCAGGCGTTCATAAGCGAGGCGACAATGATGAGGTTGCAGAGATCGTACTCCCTATACGCGTCATTTGGGGCGCCTTGCTATTTGGTATTTCAGGATCTTTTTCTTCTTCAGGTAGTGAGTGACATCGTTCTAGTAGATAGGAGGTCCTCTGAGGTCGGCTGTTCTGCGTTTCCAAGAAATAGGGCACTCATGGAAGCCTCGGTACCCCGGCTCGTGCATGTTTCGGTTACGTAAAACTTCAAATCATTATTAATACATGAAATAAAAAAACAACTCAAATAGTTATAAGTACAAGTGTTCAATGTAAGCACCTTTCTTAATACAGCACATACTATAGGCCAGTTGTTTCCAAACTTATTCAGTGTTTGTGGTGTAATTGTTGCCTCAATCATGTATCTTAGGTTTCCTTTTCCATAAAACTTTCCAAACAATCGTCAGAGGAATTACTAATTCACGACTAGCTGATTTCGTCGGGGTACGCGTGATAGATTCTCTCACTCGCTCAACACTCTCTTCAGTAACATTTTTTTTTCCCTTGCAAACCCAGCCAGTAACTGGTGATACCATCTACTTATATTATTACCTCTTTGAGGGATCACATCTGAACGCATGTTGCACAGTAACTACAGATTCGGTTTTGCACATTGAAGAACTCAAAACATTTAAAAAAAAATGTCTTCACTTGTAGCCATTTTTGCTCTAGCGCATGTGTTCGCCAACAAACCGAAATATTTGAGTTACTCTTTCATTTCACGTTTTAATTAAGATTATTATTTATTTAGAAACACCTGGTATATTCAAAACCTTTGTGGTATGATTGCTGCAATATTTCTGTTAAAAACAGAAATAAAGCTTTAGATGAATACAAACACTATCCTATTTTATTTATCTAATAGTAAATTAAGGAAAAAATGAATAGATTTATATACACCATTAAAAAAATATGTAAACCACCTCTAAAAAACGTCAAAGAAAAGTACCTATAATTTTGCCACTGGGGTCTAATCGCCGTCTCCGCTATGTATATTTGTGCGGAGGGACAGGAAAATTCTAAGGTATAACAAGATAATATTTTGCGGTCTATGAGTTATTGATCAATCCTTGTCGATGACCTTGTTTTGACTATCATCATCACCATTCTCCTTCGATTTTTTCTCCTTCTCGTTTATTATCTTCTTTTCAGCTTGCACCGTCTATAATAAAAAGGCAAATTTTTCCTTGAGGATTTCTTTAGCCTTCTGGTAAATACTTGCCGAAGCAGCCGTGTCCTGTTAGGATCTATATCAGATAGCATAGCAATTCATTACCATTACTATGCTGTCCCATCGCTCTTGTTACTGACTCAGAGTAGACATAGCGACGGGTTTGTTTTTAGGTTTTTAGGTTACCGTTCTTCGTTGTTAACCTCCACTCTCGACACGATCCCCAGGTCCAGTGAGATTGACGGGACCAGTACTTCAGCGGCCTTGATGAATATTCACTGGCTACTCGAATGTTTCTTTACGCGTCCACGCACATCATCTATAAATATATGAAACAACAACTTTCTCTTCCCCTCCGACGGGCCGATGATATTTGCCAATAGGTCCGAAATGGCTCTAGTGGCTCGGGCTGGTCTCGTAGCCGCCTTCACTGCTACATAAGAAATTCATTTGGATCGTGACCCCCCCAAGTTCTTTGTCGGATTTTCTATTATCACCTCGTAGCTTAGGATCTCTATGCTGCCATTTATCCGTTTCTTGCTCGCTCAGCGTTTCGAAAGCTACAAATCCGTGGCTTTCTCAGCCACTACATGCAGCCCTCCTTCCGCCATCCACTCCGAGATATTTCTTCTTTTACCACCCTTATTAACTCTTTGATTTCTGTACTTCTGAAGATGGTTAGTATGCCGCCGGAAAATTATATTACATACACAGGAGCGGCAGCGGTTGCTCGGGGACGCCATTGTCAATTATTCCCGATGATAACTACCATGTATAGTGGGGCCCTCTTCTTCCCCAGAGTTTTCATCATGGTGAATCAGGGAATGGAATTTAAAAATGACATAATAGACTTTGACTAAAATATCCCACAAAAGAGTTAAAATGGAACATATTTTTAAGCATAATAATTAAAAAGAACTCCAAAATTCCTATGGAAGAACGTAGATTTGAGTGGAAGAACATTGGTAAACAGTGAACTCCGCCTGTGATTCCTGTGTCCTAAATAATTGGTTTATTTTATATTATATGTATGTATATCATATATTTTTTGGAATTTTGCAAGCAGAAGAAGCAAATTCAATAAAGAATAAAGGCTTTCTGACGTCCACGATGATTGCGAGGCAGTGTCGGCATCTTCTTAGAAGGCACGCCTTGGCTTTGTCTGTGAGTCTCTTAACTTCGTTCAGGGCCTTCACTGCCAATCTATCTTTTTGAAAACCATATTGACGGTTGGATAGAGAAAGAGTTCTCCTTTAGACAACTGACCAGCCTGTCTCTACTCTTTCTTATTGGAAGCAGGACAGTCGAGCTCTCTTGTAAAGGTTTTGTAACACTCTTTCCTTAAGCGAGGCATTCATGAGTGAGAAGACGATCATGGGGCTGCAGAAGTGTTTCCCTCGTTAGAGACACTTTGCTTTGTGGTATTTCAGGATCTCTTCCTTCTTGAGGCACGCGTGGTGAGCATTTCCGAGAAAGAGGGCACTCATGACTGTCTTGTTCCACGCTGCCATCTTATTGCTCCACCTTCTTCCCTTCCGGTTATGAGGGACACACGTCTTGGGGATGGCAGCATAGTATGCAGTACTTAACCTGTTAGCCCAATGGCCCAAGCGGTATTAGTTCGCTTCAGTGGACCAGGGAATGGAATTTAGCGCATTTCTGACGTCCACGGTGATTGCAAAGCAGTATTGTTTTTTTTAATTGAATTAACGGGACACAACCCAAGAATTCATTAATTTGCAATAAATATTTTTTGATAAAACATATTTGGTAAATGTGTTTATATTGGTCGTATACAAACAAATGTCAATACAGTGTTAGTTTGCGAATCGAACGGGAAATGGATACTAAAAACATTTTTTTTTGTCGTGTAGAGCTTACGGAAATGTGAAGTTGAGGGCAAATTATAATATTAGTAATCCTTCTATTTTCTATAGTTCATATTTATGAAAATGTTTCAATTTCACAATAATATCTACTTTTGCCCTAACTCATTGTTTACGCAGTGTAGCCGAAGAACAAATGTTGTACTGTTTCTATTTTATTTACGTACAAGCCACATTATGGAGATCAAAAAGATCTTCTTAGCGAGCCTGTTAATGTCCTTCAGTCGCCTTCAGATACCTGACCAGCCTGTCTCTACTCTTTGACGTAAGTTTCGGTAAAACACCCTCCTTAAGCCATGCATTTACGAATGAGGGAACATTGATGACGTTGCAGAAATACGCCTCAATTAAAACGCCTTGCTTTGTAGTATTGCAGGATCTCTTCCTTCCTTGGGCAGTGGTGATAGTGTTCTAGTAGGCAGGAGGACTTCTGAATGTCGGGTGTTCTGCGTTTTCCCCGTCTCGTGAATGTTGAGGTTAAGATGGGCTTGTCCCAGCCCTCTTTTTGCATCACCAGTACACTCTACGGTTATGAGGGCCATACCTCTTGAGTGTGGCTGCATTAAAGGCGTCGTTCGCTTTGCTGGTACTGAACCTCAAAAAATTTGCCCTCTCCTAGAATTTAATACAGTTGTCTTGTTGGATGGCCGAAGCGGTACCTAGTAGCGTCGATGGTAAAAAATGTTTCTTCCTTCAGATGATATGGCGGACACTCATCATGTTGACCTTCCAGTCCCGCAAACGTCCCATTTGTACTGATTTAATCAGGGCGACATCCAGCATGGATCTCGAGTAGTGTTTTTGGAATGTTTCCTATGTTGTTTGGCTGTGCTATTGTGCTGTACTGCGAATCGGCGAAGGAGAAGTATGGGTTTTTAGTGGAAAATCAAGTATAATGTTATTATTAAAATTACAATACATGTTTTTCTTTCAAATTGGTATATATTAGTTTATATTGTACACAATAATGTCCGATTAAGCTTAAATGAATAAATTTTCTCTTTACTATTTATCAATCGTAATCCCCTGTGTGAGGCTTTGGCATTGAGGTCACCCGCCACAATCATTAAGCAGACTTTCACCCTAGGCACTGGCTACCGAAGCTCGTAGCAAGGTACACACCTTCGACTCCATCTTGATGGCTTGAAGTAACCGTTGTTCTCGTCCGTAACCCACCCATCCTCGTGAAATTGGGTTTGAGTATTATAAATTCCGAACATTGTTCGGTACCAGGATTGTTCTTACGTTGTGGACAGTGGCATCTTTCGAGGTTCACCTAGAGCAGCGGTCGGGAAACTTTATTAACCATTACCCCAAAATATTTTTGCGTAAGTTAATATTACCCCTTCATTTTAAAAAGAAGAAAATCAATGTAAATTTAAATTAAATTTTATTTGTTGATATATTTACATGGCAAATAAAAATGTTACATGAAAATAGTAAGTGTGTAAAATTAATTGAAAACTTTCCCCTTTCATGTTTTGGAGAAATGATGATGCTTCATGTTTGATACAATAACTTCTAAATTGGGGCTTTTTGATGTAAGAGCAATTTGGATACAGTCTTCGGCGTTTAATCGATTTCTGTTCTTCATTTTTATGTTCATTAGAGTGGAAAAGGTAGTTTGTTGTAAATGGCAGCAACTTTTTTACCGCCTCCTCTTGTGCAATTTTGAAGGCCTTTGCAGCTTTTGACAATCAAAAACACGATTGATTTGCTTTCCTTTCATATTGAATACGTACTTCAGTATTACATCGAAGTTCAAGAATTTCCTCTGCCAAACCTGGAGGATCTTCTGGTATGCTAGCAATATCACATTTAAAAGGATCTACAACCCAACTGACAGTATTTATATTAAGATCTGGAAAGTAATCAGGGAAGCGCTCTCTGAGTTTGGTAAGATGTCTGATAACTGTGTCTTTGATGTCATCAAAAGTAATATCTTCACAATCTTCCAAAAATAAAGCTAACTTTGAAAAATAAGCTATCTTGTTCTGTTCTGCTTTCTGTCTCCAATATTGAAGCTTCAATCCAAACGCTGACACTATTTCTCTGGTTAAAAAGATTTTAATATTTTTTCCTTGCAACTCTTTGTTAAATATATTTATATTCTCAAAAATGTCAGCTAAATATGCAAGCCGTGCAACCCACGAGGTGTTTTTAAATTTATCTGCGAGAATATTCTTTTGATCAACCATAAACATTTCGAGTTCAGTTTTGAGAGCCCATACTCGATTTAGAACATTTCCGCGAGAGAGCCATCTCACTTCTTAGGATAAAGTAGGTCCGTATATTCAGCTTCGCCGTCCTGGCATAATTTACGAAATAGTCGCGTGTTTAGTGCATGTCCTTTAATAGCATTAACAATCTTGATGACATCATGCATGACGGCTTCCAGTTTAGATTCCAAATATTGCACAAGAAGTGCCTGGCGATGATGAGTGAGTAACTTCACTATTTGGATTTTTTTTTTCACAAAAGCTGAAAAATGACCCACCATAGCTGGAGCTCCATCAACAGACACAACAATACAGTTTTCCCACTTTAAATTAATGCTTTCAGTATTCAAGTAGTCATTTACCTTATTATACACATCAATTCCACGAGATCTCATCTCGAGAGGAGAACAAAACAACAATTCCTCTCCAATTGCATCTGTACCTTTGTAGCGAACATACATCATTGGCTGTGAATTGCTACTAATATCTGCAGTCTCATCAAGCTGAATAGCAAAATATGTAACCTATTCCTTCACATTTTCCGCCAAGATAGAAATTCTTTCTTTTACAATTCTTGCAGACAAGGGCACTGAATTCAGTTTCTTTGCCGCTTTCTGACCACACATAATCTCTGCCATTTTCACAGCTGCTGGTTTAACCAAATCTTCACCAATAGTATATGGTTTTTTGTTTCGGGCAATCATCCAGGCAACTTCAAAGCTAGCCTTTGATGCTGAACGCTGATCAAAGGTACCTAACAAGTTGCTGTCCAATCTTTGCCTTTTAACAGACATTTCTAAATTTACAAAGTATTCTCGTGGTTTGGAAGACAGATGTGAATGCAAATTATCCAAATATTTCTTCAATTGACTTTTTTTGAAAGATTCTTAAGTCAGTACTTTCAAATATACAACACACTGTGGTTTCATTGTACCTTTTTCTTCTATTTGTGTAAAACCATAACAAAGGAATTCTTCCAGGTATGTTTTTTTCCTATTTCTATTTGCTGCCATCTGAAAGGTGACCGAACCAGTGGTTGAAAAACGCTTTCATTAAATTAAATTTTTAAATGGCAGCTTACCTTGATCGTTGAAATTAGTGATGATATGATCTGCCTCGTCAACTATAAACTCGAGCGCTCGAAGACGCGTGAGAATCACGACGGTCTCTATAATACTGTATGCACGTGCACGATTTTGCGTTCACGCCGATTACCTAACTTGATTCCGGGACGCATTTTCATTCCTTGGCCTCCGCTCCTTGACCTTTCCGCGGCATACCTCTGTTTCAATGAGTGTAGGGCTAATCTCTTATGTTGACAGTCTGGTGATGATCTTTCTTCTAGTGTAGTCGCTTACATGTTACCCAATGGCTCCACACGGACCGTAATTCGCAGCATTGCTTTAGGTGGAATTTACTACACTTTCTATAGCAGCATAACAATATAACATATATAACCCATCCTCAAACAACATCAAAGAATAAGATCTAGCCTATAACATAAGAACATGGCCTTAATATGCGACTAAATCAGGCAAATCAAACTCGATGGCATCACCAATGATATGGTTAGCTACTTTCATCCCAACTGCAAGAAAACATATTGGTAATTTACAATGTTTGGTGGTGTGACATGACATATAATGATGACCTTCAAATATTCGTAAAAGTTCCAATATTGAAACCTAAAGAAACGAATTGTCAACATATTTCCCAATTTCTCTATTATCTAATAGTATAAAGGTTTTCAAACGCCTAATTAAAAGCAGATAATATATTGACTAAATCATGAGAATTAAAAAAATGGACACTACGAATGCAGTATGTGAGTTACTAATATTGAAGAGTTAATCTCTAAAATTAGCTATCTCCTCTGCTATTTTATTGACCTATAAGGAACATACAATTATGATGATCAAGATATATTATTTGATAAAATGGTTAGACTTAATATTACAGCAAAGTTTAATACTAATATGGCAGCACTGTCTAAAAACTAAAAACTGTACATAGTAGGTAAGGATGGTAATATAATTAATGAACTTTCACAGAAGTTCCACAGGGCTCAGTTCTATCACCTCTCCTATTTAACATGTATACCCTAGATGTGTACAGTATATTCAATAATAAAATAAGCCTCTTTATATACGCAGATAATTAATTAATTCATGTGTTGCAAAAATATGCAATAAATCAATCAAATCTTACGAACTATTGTAAAAATCTTTAAAAACTATGCGCATAATAATGGATTTGATTAAATATATCTCACAAAATATCATCCATTGATTATTTGCCAGACACAGAATGCTATTTATCTATGAAGCCCCTCTATACCTTTTAAATATTGATTATACAAAAAAATAATATTAAACAAAAATGTTTACTTTGTTGATATCACACTTTAAAGTGTATGATATTAACAAAGTAAACGTTTTTGTTTAATTTTCCAAGATGTATCACAAGGTTAACGCCTCAAACATTAATCAATTAAAAATAATATAATTAACCAGATAGCCAACCTCTATATAAGTGTCAAAAAATAGTTGTTAAAACACTGATGGGGATTTATATTGTTGATGTTTTATCGAGTGATCTTTCAAACGGTGTAAATAAAATACTAAAATGTCAATGTTTTGAGACACTAATAAGTATTTGTATAGATCAATTTATTTCGCCTTGCACGCGGGGGTGGCGTAAATATAATAACAGTTATTACACGATCGATTCGTTCGAGGGTAACGACCATCCTGGGCCATTGTATTCCTTTTTTTTCCTTTTCTCTTGTAAATTATGTGGCGTTTCATTGTCTCCGCGGAAAAAGTGTGCTTCCGCGATACGCCTGCATAATGTCAAAGCAGGGGGGCTACTTTTGTATTCTGGGCCTTTTCTTAAGATCCTAGCGATAAGTCCCTTTTTGTGTTCGGCAGGGTTTTCATAGCTTACGGTATTGTTTTCTTTTTATTGTAAGCACTCGATTTAAATGGAAAAGGTAATTTAAGAATTTCGTCCACTAGGTGTAAATGTACTTCCTTTCTCGTGATATACAATAAAAAAAATACATTCAAATATATAATTATTGCGTGTAATGTTTCGACTCTTTTGATTTTTAGCTTATTAAATAATGATTATGGATAAATGAGAGCATACTAATAGATTTTAAGTAAACTGTTTCATTAAGGCTGTAAGACTTCTGCTCATTTAATTTCAATTAAAAGCTACTTATCAATAAATTAAACAAGTCGGATATCTATAAATTTACTTGTCAACAATATAGGGGAAAATACATAAGACAGTCTTGTAAGAAGACATCAGTCCTACTGAAATAAAATAATTCTATATGTGCAAAACGTTTGTTTGTAAACGGCCATATATTTGGCGAGAATGTACTCCTGGTAATCGATTTCGCAAAAAAAGCACCAAAGTGGACTTACTAGATTCTCTCGGGGTCCATAAAGCTAAGCATAATCTCTCTACTTAACGAACAGAATGATTTAGTATATCCCGACTGCTTCTTTTTGTATAAATATATGTTTTTTGTATTGTTAATTTTGTTCTAGTTTTATAATGATCAGTTTTCAATCGAAATTATAGTGGCTAAGAATAAGTCATTCCTATTAATAGAGTAATGTATTTTTATTCTATTAGTAATTTACACGTGTATCATGAAGTAAAATCACTTCGGTCATTTTATTATAGATTTTCTATCTCTGTATATTATTTAATAAAATTTTGTTCAGTTGTAGAATGACTAATACCAACACTTTGACTTAATAATACAAAACCAACTCATATTTTCTCCATTAACCCTTTAATTGTGAATTTATGAGTTCTGATGATAGGTCTGCATTCTTTCCGGCATGAGTATTAAAAGGGAACTGCGAGGAAAACAGAGGGGATGTTTTATCTCAATTTTATCTTAAATTAACACCAGAAAATCCGTCTGCCCTAACTGCCCCAAATACATTTCACTTAGAAAACATCCTTGAACCGCATCTCCCGGTAACGACTTGCGATACACACTGGCCTAAAAATCCCAGTAAAACATCCCTCGCTCTCCTAATTACGCCGATCCATCTACATTCACCAGCATTTATCCGCACGCAAAAGTAACACAAAAAGGGACCATCGTGCCGTACCCTTGACCGCCGCGACATCTCCACGCATACATGCAAAAACGGCACAATCTGAAATCTATCATATTATACCTGACGTATGTTTTATTGATAATCCATTAAGCATTAGACTATATATATATATAGACGGCGGAGGGAATTATGGAAATTTTTTGCGGCTGCTCGCGGATTTAAATTAATTAACATATGAATGGGGTGCACTAAGTACGTTTCGTATTAAGGGCTGAATTGATGAGATCGAGATGTCACTAAAGGTCGTTATAATAATGTTTTCTTGATGTCGAGTTAACGACATTTAAGTCTGACTGTTGTTTTTTAAGCAATGCTAACGCAACGTCAACCCTAAATCTACATCCATAATGATTTAGCTTACTTTAGTACAGGATTTAAATTTGATTTAATGGTAATGTTTTTTTTTTACAAATTTTATATAATAGAAAAGTTTATTGTTGTGATTGATGCTTGATGTTATTATTTTGAAAAAGGTAGATTAATGATATACAGTGTCAATTACAAAAGTAATCAGCATTTGCTAGGAAAAATATATTTATTGATCGTACAAATACTTACAATCATTTAAAAATTTTCCCTCAGCTTCAATACACTTGTGTCTGCCATGCCTAGAAGGTACTCTGGAACTCATCAACGGAAATGTCTCTTAGAAATGTTTTCCACGGATTCCCAATGCTTTCCTTTCGGCTCGCTGGATTTTGTATGTCACTCGCTGCTCTGCCCTTTCGATTCTGGATCGTACTGGAACATCCAGGATTCGTCTCCGGTTATAACAGAGTTAAGAATGTCGGGCTATTTTGAATCAAATCCAAGAATTCTTGACAACACAAAACTCGTAATTCTTTCTGGTCTCCCGTGAACACTTTCGACACAGGCTTTGCGTAGATGTTGCGCATTTACCACAAATGTTACGGTGTCATCGATATGCTGGATGCTCAATCGACGGTTGGAACGCAAAACCGTTTTTGTCAGTTCTGGCCGTTCGTCAACCCTCCTTGGACGGCTCCTGGACTCTGACTTTGAAGTACAGTCATGCTTGAAGGCTTGCTTCTTGATGCATCTGGAATATTTCGGTAGCTCAGTGTTACAAAGTCGCAAACGCACTTCACGCGGAGGCACGTCTTTCTACTCAGACTGCTCGGAGCAAACTAGCAACCAGCTGAAATGGCAGACCCTTCTCCCTATTTTCCGACCCATTTTAGCTAGCCGCTCATGCGAATTACTTTCATAGTAGACCCTGTATTTTAGATTTTTATCCTGTGTGATAATAACCAAGTATATTATAACGTTTATTGTAAAAATATTTTCCACTCTTTTAATAGTGATTTACACGTTTTAAAATTGTATTGATTTCGTTGTGACTTCTTATTTCTGTGGCTTGGAGCTAAAAAGGCCAATGTCAAAAATTGCGTATTTGAGAGAATCGCATTGAAAGTTTTTACCAAACATTATTTTAATTCTAACTGACATAAAGTACAAGTTGTATGTTTCAACTTTGGCTTAAACATAGATAATTTTGCATAGAATCTGATAATGTACTCCATGTTTTGAAAAAAGATTTTACTTTGAAAAAAAAAATGACTTTGGCCTTTTTTGCATACATTCACGATTTAAAAAATATTTTTTTTAGTTGACATTGGCCGATATAACAACAATAAAAAAGAGAATATAGTTATTTGTTACGAAGTTTATTATATTTTTACAAAGTTTAGTGTTAGCAAAGGTGAAATAAACTAAATACATTACAAAACTAAGATATTCTACATCTAGATATGAAAAACTTTATGATAGTAAATCTATTTTCTCTTCAGAAGCTTCACCCAAGTAATCCACTATGTTATCATTTGCTGACATTTGTTCAATAAAGTGATTGTAGTACATGCGATTAGTTTTGCTGGTATATGGCAAAAGTGCCTTTAAGTCATTTAATTTATCCGTACTTAAGGGTAGTGGTTTATTATTAAGTGGTTGAAGCTTAAGAAGACCCCCTGTCGTGTTTTCTTCTGATTTCTGGATATATCGAAAATTTTAGACTCGTCCTCAAAGGAATGTTTGTACAAAATGTTCAGATAATCTGTTGAATACTGCATCCATTTTATTTTGAGCCACTGAATTGATTCCTTTAAGATGTTTATTTTTCGATGTACATAGTGAGTGTTTAAACATGATTTGAAGTTTAGAAAGTCGTTTTGTTCCAATTCTATAACTTAATAGGGGGTTTCTTGACACCAAATGTATTACATTTGCCCAATCTCGGGGCAACTCAATATCAGCACTAGTACGTTATGAGTGTGTCCAGCCTCAAGAAACTTATGGTTAATAGTTAAATGTTTACCTTTAGTTTTCAATTCAGAAACAGTTTGCAGTAACATTGTAGAAAAATAAATATTGCGGTTTTGACCTCCTGAGTCGCTGTATATAGTTACCGTGTGTATATTAATATTTTCTGCAAGATTATGAAGGTAATGGTAAATGCAAGAACTGATTTCCTGCCCTCCACGACCAGCCATTGCCTCATTCAGGTAACACACAGAAGAGGATTCTTTTCCTATGGTTTGGTAAATGGTAAGGTTAAATGTCCACAATTGACGTTTGTAGAAACTCAATCCACTTCTGAGATATGGAGTAGGCAAACATTTTTGTAAGTCAAATGACATTGTAACAAAACCTGGATTATGATGGCATTCCTCCTTATCTCTTCTTTTTGACTCGTATGTCGGCTCAGCCAAATGTAGGTATCTGGTTTTATTTTTTTCGATTAATCTGCGGTCTATCTCGTTTTCACAACATTTTAACTGCATAAGAAAGTTGTCGCATTTTGCGCATGTATCATTTTTTTGTTTATGAAATGATAAGTTGAATTCCTCAACAAACATTTTTCTGCATAGGGAGGCATTCCGCGGTTGAATATTTCCTTCTTTACAATAATCCAAGTACAGTCGATAGATCGGGTGACAAGTACTTTTTCTGAGTGTAGGATCGTGAATAGTGACTCTGATAAGCGGGAAATAGTTTTATGTGTTCTTTTATTAAGAGTTTATCCTTTTCTGGGATTTTAGGTTGGTTTCCATGTTTTCCTCGTTTATCCTCAGAACATATTTTGCTATTGCTTGACCGTTTCTTTTCAACAATTACTCTCGCTTTTTTTAAAGTGACGTCAAATGTATTTATAAGCATAATTAAAAGAACTTAGGATACCCAGTCCCTCGGATCATTGCCAATTTTACATAACGAGATATTACGAGATGTTTTATCGCTCGAACGCATCCTTATGCGTTAGTCTGTGAAGAGATTGATAGAGTTACGTCTACGGAAATAGGTGTCTTGATACTTTGCGATGTAAATTGCTAACGTATGAGTGCTGTACTGTCAATTTTAGTTCATCTTCGGATTGTAATTTAGCGAGGTCGGAAATTTCCATGGAGTTAATTTATTGTTGATTGTTTATAAGTACTTTATCAAACTTGCTTTAAAAATAATTCATAAAAGTGATTAAGGAAAAATATACAAACAATTTCGGCAGCAAGCTGCAAGGCGGAGTTCACTCTTGAAGAATGTTCTTAACCTGTAGGTACTGTTTCATCATACACGAACTCAGCTTCGGATACTTATGTTCAAGCAAAATAATCTTAATTTCTTCTAATAAAGGTCTCAGCAACGCTGTGTTAACTGATATGAGTGGTAAAATGCGCGATAAAGGTGATGTGTATGTACTCTCGTCATGAGAAACGATGGCATTTATAGTAAAAATAAAACGTTTATTATTTGTAAAGATTATAAATTCGCGACCTTTAAGGTAATATTTTAATCTTTTAATTTATGATTAAACGGCCAGCAATTCACGACCGATTATACTATATTTACGTTCTGTTGACGAAATAGATATGGGAAAGAAAGAAAGCGGTCGAAAGATTTCAGAAATATCTTTCTACTCTGCAAGGCCATACCAGCAGCGTCTACCATAATGCTCAACACGACAAGATGGTCTGGTAAAGCATAGCACAGTTAGTATAGCTTTGATTGTTTGTAAATGCTTGAGGAGCGGGTTGAGACCAGAGTTGTGGTATATTGCGTAGAGTTTTTATTGCATGCTAGTTCAGTGGTGCTAAAATAATTGAGCATAATTCAATAAATCTGTTGTAATAAATTGACAATGTCATGATTAGTGGGTTGCAGAAATGACAAAATTTCGCCAATTTTAGATTGAAGAGATTTAATTTCCGAACAACTAACGCTGTAACGTAAAAAATCTAAATCATTTTCTCCAAAAATCACATTTGTCATAGTTTATTTTGATGCGAAAATATGCCAAGCGTAGAAAAAACTTGTTTCAAGTGATGAACTTGTTTTTGTTCACCCTTGCTGAAAATGGCAGTCCTTGTACTACCGTTTCCATAAATCTATGAAACGTGGCGTTTCTCAATCCAAAACTTATCATTGTATATTCGAAAAACTACGTATCGTGTTTCCAGTCTTTGAAATGTCTTGTGAACGAATTAGAATTTGATGAAATGCCTTTAACAAATCGATTTTTGAAAATAACGTACAATTACAACAACTGTAAATAAAATCATGAATATTATGTAAACGATAACGGTCTGAACCTTGTTCAGAGCACGCTAATCACCCTATATACCATCTGCTTTAGACATAAGATGTAATGGTTCATGGACTAGATGAAGGTCTTACAAAACTGAGTTGCAACAATTTTTTAAACTCGTTTTTTGCAATTTGAAATTTGTGAGGCCGTAGTTTGGAAAATTAAATAATAAATTTAAAAATACGAAACGTTGTAGATTCACGAAATGTTTTCGTATTTTTAAATTTATTATTTAATTTTCTACAACGAACTAAAGGATTTTATTACATTTTATTATTCAATTATGCTCTAAGTGGGTATTTTTCCTTAATCCCGAACGTAATGATTTCTGAAGAATTCACTAATCCACCTCAGGTATAAATTCAGACCTTCAGTCGATTATATTTCATTCTTGTGTCAGTTGCCGTACATATCTGAGTAAGTTATTTATATTTCATTATATTTATTATCATATTTCATTATATTTATTTTAGTAAGTGTTTTTATTTGTATTTAAAATCAATTTTATAATAAAGCTGTACCGAAGAGAGCGAAAGTTCGAAACACGTGTCTGCAGATGATTATAAACTTAAATGCTAGATTTTTTAATTGTTTTTGCTAATTTAATTTAATGAAATCAGTTTAAAATTCATTTTTCATAATTTTTCATGTTATAGTTACATTTAAACAATCTAAAGTACTTTTTATCATTTATTAGTTTATTCAACACAAATAATTTCATTCAAATTAGTGTTGCTTTAATAGTTGTACTATTTGTAACACGCAAATTAATTTGTATTATTCAATGTCTGTCGAAGTATTAGCTAGAGAAGTAGTTGTTTCAAATTAATTTGTTTTGTAGTCTTAGTAAGACTCATTGTTGTAGATTCACGAAATGTTTTCGTATTTTTAAATTTATTGTAATGTGGTGTTGCATATTATGTTTAACTGATTTGGTGAGTTCAAAATGGTTTATGAGGTCTAGAAATTAATCTATTGTCTAAGCGTTGCACTAGATCGCTCACCACGCTGATGAGATCTAAAATAGATGGAAACCTGTTCGGGACTGTTGTTGACTGGGATCAATATTTAAATGTGCTAGAGCTGAAAATTCAGATGACATGAAAAAAGTTTAATATAACATTATTAGTATTACATACAGTGTAAATTTGGTCTGTGTTGATATATCCAAAGTTTTTAGAACCTAAAGATGTTTCAGGACAATAGTATTCTGTTTTAATACTTTATTTATCATTATTGGCGTATAAGATGGAAAGTTCTAATCACCAAAACTAAAAATAAGTTTTAAAAATTCTACTTTATTGTAATTTATTGGAATATTACAGTAAATTATCTGTTTAGGATTATCAACGGGGAAGATGAAGGACTTAACTGCTGAGAGCTAACTGCCCCGATTATGGACGTATAAACTAATTGATTTAGTGAACTGGCCTGTTGTCCACAATCGGATCCCCTTGATTACCTAGTAGCTCATTGGTAGAGGGAATACCACACAGTCTCAAGTTAATTTAAAATAAAAAAAAATCACTTACCTGGGTAACTTCTTCAGGAACCACTAATTCTTTATTAATAAATGTATATTTCCTTAATGTTTAAATTGTGTTGTTAAAAATGAAATAAAATGCAAATATAAGAAAAATAATTTGACAGTTTATTTATATAAAAAAATCAAAACAACAAAAAAAAACTAGGAACGAAAAAAATTATCTAAGACTATGATTAAAACAAAACAAAAAGAAATATACAGATATACCCTAATTTAATTTAAGACAATTAACTGACCTATTATAACTTACTGACAACAAAGAGACACACACTGACTATCACTGACGGATACTAACTAACTGCCGGACGAACACTTACTGACCCTGGACATTAACTAACTGGAGTAGGGGGCGAAGTGGTTATATATATGCACCCCCTACCAATTGGCGGGGTTTGATGTCAGTTTTTAATTCTGTTATTTAATTAATCCAGAGGTTTCCCGATTTTCAAATAAATAAAATACACATATATAAGTTATTATATGGTTTGCTGATATTCGAGAAACATGAATTAATTTCATTGTCGTCATATGTGTATTATTACTAATAATTATTTACAATTCTAAAACTACCTAATAATATATATACAAGCCCTAAACCTATACTATCTAATATGTTTATGTACATAACTCACATATAACGTACGCGGCTAAGTATGTTATAACTCGTACCATGTGTAACCGTGGATGGTGACAAGTTACTTTTGAGCGGTACGTATGTCGTGTTTGATATCATATCATTCGTTGTAACACGAGGAAAACCATAGGAACTATGTTCTAGAGGTACGCGAGAGCGTATTCGCGAGATCCGCGAATTAAGATTTTAATAATTGTAATAATCTCGGAATACCCCGGATTAGTTCATCCTCGGCCGTAACCAGCTGTACCGCTCCACTAATTACGATTTCTTGGAACGGATAAGGGATTACTTGCAGACGTATTTATGACACTGCAATATATACACATAAATTATTATATTTGCAATATTTATAATTTTATGGTGCCCTTAGTTTTATTGCAATAATCCCTATTGCCGTCCGTTCCCGATGTTATTGTATTTGTCACGTTCGCAAATTGCCCGTTTACACACGGTACGGAGTTTTTGAAAACCCAATGTAGGTAAAAATTACCTACGTAAGTTATATGTGAGACCTACTCTTAAAATGCTTATACTAACATGCATCCTAACTATACATGTCTAAGCAGCAATGTATGCATTACAAACATGACTCGTTTTAAAATGAACTTATGAAGTGAGATAAAAAAATTGAACGGTTAATAAAACAATTGAGGCTCGATTGTTAAGTAGCACGCGATTTTGAAATCTAACTGAAATAAGTAAGTTAATCGACATTCACGGTAGAATGCCGGTAACAGGATTCTCAAATAAATATATGGGTTTCATTAAGTTAGTATTTGTAGAATTATGAGAGTTAAATATAGTTTGATTCGATTGAACATTTTGATGTAACCATTTCCTAAACCGAATGAAAGGTTTAGGAAATGGGGGCACGTTTTTAAAATTTGGTTGGTTAGTTTTACTGCCATTTATAGGTAAATATTTAATTAATATTATCTTGGACAATTCCAAAAGACACAACCTACAAACATTGTTTGCAAGGAGGAGTCCTGCTGATAGAAAACACATATATTCTAACACATTATCATTAATTTAAAACTTGCTGTAAGTGAAGCAATTGTCGTAGTGGTTAAGGCGAAGGTTATCAACACGAAAAGGCCAGGTTCTAACCCTAACTTGGACACATTATTTTTATTAATTTAATATTATAATAAACAACATATCCGGTCTATCACAACAGTAATAAATAAAAATAAATAATAACGAAAATTAGAAAAATACGACAACTATAAAAAAGATAGAGGCATCCTTCTCCGTAAGGTTGACTTGAGGGCTCTTACGCAATTTTTCTTAGTATCATATCACTATAAAGATACATAGTATATACACATAAATCAATACAAATAAAAAGAAAATTGTTAAACATAAATAGCCAATGAGCAAAAAGGATTCAAAACGTAAACTACTGGATACAAGTATTGAAAAGCAAGAAGAGAGATATTTAACAAGAGTAAACTTATCGCTAGATGCCTGAACACAAGGATACAAGTAACAAAAGATGGACGAGATACTAAGAGCAATACAAGAAATGAGGCAGGAGATGAACGAGAGATTTGATTAAAACAATGAGCAAAATGAAAAATTGAAGCTAGAAGTGGAAAACATAAATCAAGAACTAACTCAATTAAAAAATTAAATAAAGAGGAAGGAAGAGGTATGGAAAACTGAGAAAGCAGAATTATGTAGAAAAATACAAACCATGGAAGAAAAAGAAGAAAAACGAGAACAATAAAAACGAAGAAATAACGTTGTTATTAAAAATACAAACATACACGGAGAACAAATAACGAAATAAATCTAGGAACTAATAAAGAATAAATTAAAAATCGAAACAAAAATAATAGATGCGTATGAAATGAAAAACAAACAAAAAATTCAGAATTGGAAAGATAAAATGAAAATAATTGAAAGCAGGGGAAACTTAAAAGGAACCAAGATATACATAAATAACGACATGACCATGAAAGAAAGGGCAATTCAAAAAAGTTTAAGACAGCTAGCTAAAGAAGAGATGGAAAAGGGAAACATCGCAAAGGTGGGCTACGAAAAGATAAATATAAATAATAAAACTTATAGATGGGACAAGATAAATAGAGTATATAATATAAAAAACTAAAAACTGTGAATCACGGAGACATACCGATAATGACTAAAGCAAAGAGAAAAGGAAACACGAATAATGAAAAAAATATAATAAAAATAAGCACATGGAATATAAAAACAATGCTGAAAACAGAAAAAAACGGATGAAATTGTAAGAGAACTGATCAGGTATAACATTGACGTCGCAGCAATACAAGAGATAAGATGGAAAAACACAGGTCACATAGATAAAAATGAGTACACGCTATTATATTCAGGTGAGCAATATCAAGGCAGAAACGGAGTAACTTTCATAATAACCGGAAAATTAAAGAAGTGCATTTTAGAATTCAAACCGGTTAATGGTAGATTAGCTTATTTGAGACTGAGTACAAAACCTTTCAATACATCTATAATAAATGTTTACGCACCAACGGAAGCAGCAGACGATAAACAAAAAGATGAGATATATGAAGAAATAGAAAAAATATACCAGAAAACGCCTAAACAGGACACAATAATTAACGCCCAAATCGGGAAAGAAGACTATATAAAAAGAGTAGCATGGAAACATACCATTTACGAAATATCTAATGACAACGGACGTAAAGTCTGTTCGTTGGATCTTTCGTCGTACGTCACAAACTATCGCTTCAAAAAACGACGAAAGTTTTACAGTGCGTTCTTTTTCTAACGCATTTGGTTTACTTTATCAGACTGAATGTTTTTGCGTCGTTACTCGAAGCGATAATTTGTGACGTACGACGAAAGATCCAACGAACAGACTATAGACTATGTAATTTAGCATTAGCAGCATCAACAGGTACGAAAATAGTAAGCACAAAATTTTATACACAGAAAAGAACATAAAATAACATGTATGTCTATATTATAAAATAAAGCACTAAAAACCTTTCTTCACACAGTTTATTTGAAATACCAAATATATATTTCGGACACAAAGTCACCATTATCAATGGTTACTCTTAAACCATTGATAATGGTCACTTTGTGTCCGAAATATATATTTGGTATTTCAAATAAACTGTGTGAAGAAAGGTTTTTAGTGCTTTATTTATATAATCAAATTGATCATATACTAATTAAGAAGGAGCAAGAAACGCATATATTGGATGTAAGATCATACAGAGGTGCAAATGCAGACACAGACCATTTCATGGTTACGTCTCGCATTAAACTGAAACTTTCGAAAAAGAAGAAACAGGAAAAACATAACAAATGGGATATTGAAAAACAACAATATGCTCACAAGGAAAGAATACGAGGAGACTATACGAAGGAAACTACATACAAAAAATCGAAAAGCAAACGGTGATATAAAAGAGAAATGGAATGCAATAAAAGAAATATTGATAGAATCAGCAGAGCAGAATATAGGTGCAGTGCAAAAACGCTACAACAACGACTGGTGGAATGAAAAGTGCTGCATTATAGTTAATGAAAAAACATATTTGAGAAGACGATGGATACAAACCAACAACCATGAAGATAAAACGAAATATGACCAGAAAAGAAAAGAATGTAAGAAACTTATAAGGAAAATCAAACGTACTTGGATACAGAACAATATGGATGAAATAGAGAAAGATTACAAATGTCACAACTCAAAAAAGTTCTACAAAAAAAATCAACGCACAGAAGAAAAAAACGAATTAAATGCAAACATGGAAAAGTAGCAGAATACGCAGATGAGGCTAAGTTAATATGGGAAAACTACTTCAAAGATTTACTGACAGACGCAAACGAGGCAACACAAACAGAAGAAGTAGTAAGAGGAGATGAAATAAATAACCATGTAGATGAACCAACAATTGAAAAGATAAGAGAAATTATTAAACAATGCAAAAATGGAAAATCAGCAGGTGAAGACGGAATCTATATGGAGATGATTAAATACAAGGGAGAAGAACTACATTGCGAGGTACACGAACTAATAACGGAAATATAGAAGAATGAAACGATACCCAAGGAATGGAATACAGGAGTGATTATTCCAATACATAAAAAAGGTGACCAATCTGACTGCAACAACTACAGAGGAATTATGTTACTAAATAACACCTATAAAATATTATCAGCCATCGTGCAAAAAAGACTGAACACATACACGCGGAATAGCATAGGAGATTACCAATGCGGTTTTGTCAGAGGGAAATCAACGGTAGACGCAATCCATGTCATTAAGCAAACAATGGAGAAAACAATAGAGCATAACATTACCATCGAAATGTTATTTATAGATTTCAAGCAAGCATTCGATTCAGTAAATATAAATCAATTAATCATGGCATTAAAACATTTCCGAATCCCAAGAAAGATCATAGCGATGATTCAAACCACATTAAGGTATACAGATGCAACAGTACGAACAAATCAGGGAAACACAAATTTATTTGATATAAATAAGGGAGTTAGGTAAGGTGATTCACTGTCCGCCACACTGTTCAATATTGCACTGGAGTACATCCTCAGAAACATCAACAAAAGAGGCACACTAAGAACAAAAGATAGTCAAATCATTGGAAATGCGGATGATCTCGTAATAGCAACAAAGCAACGATCTTTAATGGAAAACATTCTAAAAGAGATAATAGAGGAAGGAAGCAAAATGGGCTTAAAAATAAACGAAGACAAGACAAAATTTATGAGTATTGGGAAACATAACTATACAGGAAAGATCAAAATAGGCAGTCATGAATTCGAACAAGTGACTAAAATAAAATACCTGGGCGTAACAATAAATAGCAACGGAGAAAGCGATACAGAAATAGAAGAGAAAATACAAGCAGCAAACAAAGCATACTATGCCAACCAAAAGGTATTACAAAATAAAACTAACATTAAAACGAAGGTACAAATATATAAAACAATTATAAGACCAGTACTAACATATGCAGCACAAACAATGTCGTTAAAACGCCAAAACCAAAATAAATTACTAATTATAGAGAGAAACATAATGAGAAAAATTCTAGGACCAATTAAATCAGGAGAAAGCGAAATAAGAAGACAAACCAACGCAGAAGCAGTAGATCAACTTAGCGGATCCAATATTGTGCAAATAATTAAGTCAATGAGATTAAAATGGATAGGACATGTATGGAGGTCAGGAGAGGCAAGTATAATAAGAAACATAATGGAGTGACAACCAAGTAAAAAAAGAGGACGAGAAAGACCAAGAAGTAGATGGCAAGGCGAGGTAGAAGGCGATATGAGAAGACTAGGAATTACGAAGTGAAAGTCGAAAGCAGAAGATAGAAAAGCATGGTGAGAAATAACAAAGATAATTAAAGATTCTAGGACGTGTACATAATATAGACTATTTAATGAGGACTAATCCACCTCACCAAGAGGATTGTAAGGGCTTCAAAAGAAGCGTCGAAGCTTTATATATATATATATATATATATATATATATATATATATATATATATATATATATATATATATATATCTTGAACATAAGCAATTGCTTCTTCTAGATCTTTAGGACTTCGAGTTCTTACAGTTATAATCTTGTGGCAAATTAGTTAAATATATGTCCAAAGCGTTAGTTGTAAATATTTGCTGTCTTACTGATTTAAGAGATAAATTACTTAGATTTAATTTTGTATTCAATTGTTTTTGTTAACTTAATTATTTAAAAATTCTGCAACAAATTGTTCAAAGTCACGTTTATCTGTAAAATAATCAATAATGGTTTTTTGTAAATCATCCCATGTTTTAAGGTCATCTGTAGGTGCTAAAATGTATCTGGCTTTACCTCTAAATTTACTGAAAATGTTGTTAATAAGGACTATTTTAATTAATCTCTTGAATAATTTTTTGTATGAATAGAGCAAACACGAAAGAAAGCATTTATTTCATTTTTATTTCCTTCACTTCAGGAAATCCTATGTGGGTCCTCGAAGGTCCAGTAATAATAAGGGATTGGTACTCGCCAATGGAATCGATTCTCGGTGAATTTATTGATTCTAGATTGATTCTTGATCCTACCGACTGCGCCAATTATGTTGAACAGTTTCTGAACGGTTTTTAAAGAGATTATTTAATTATTTAACAATAAGTAAAATAACTATATTAAAACAAAAGTAAAATTACAAATAAATATTTCAGAATAGCATTAAGTAAATATTAATTATAGAGGACAAGGTCATATGCTTTAGATGCAACAACTTAAACACACTAAGTCGTTAAAATATTATAAAATATTTTCTATTTTTCAACTGGTTACTATCATCCTGCAAAATGGATTAAACGTGGTATACTTAGTAATGTGCAAATGTTTGAGAAATAGATGTTTAGATTTTGAATTACCTCTCTGTAGTACTTAAAATTGCATTAATCAATTTGTAAATGAACTAAAAACTCTTTTGTTCTCCAATAGTTTGCGGTATGGCTGAACTAATTTCTAAGATAGAATAAAAAACTTACCTTACACTCTTCATACTATTTATACTTTAGTCCATCGCAAGTATACGTGCATAAGGTTACCAAATACAGGGCGCGTATTCTAGATGACTCTAATTGAAGGGACACACAATAATCCAAACATAGGCACATTAAAATCTTTAGAAAATTTAGTTTAAAATTAAACGTAAGCCTCAAATCTTTAATCACCCAATTAAAAATGCAGGATCTACATTCGTACACTAATTTCTGACCGCAATAGAAGGATATATAACAAGATTTCTTTAGATCTAACAATAGTTGATTTACCATTCTGGTAAACTATTTAGTTGGATCACTTTGGGGTGCATTTTTATCGTTATTTGTTTTTACTAGAGTAAATAATTTCAAATAAATACATTTTTCACTTTGTTATTACCAATCTATTGTGGAAATTTATTTTTAATTAAAACGTACCACCAAGCAAACGCCAACAATATTCAAGAAAAAAATAATTTCAAATAATAACGAACAAAATAAATTAACTTTATTATAAAGCTTGGCCAATATCATTAATAAACAATAAAAATAAAATTGGACGACAGTGTAAGATCATCTATAATTTTTATAATAATATAATAGATAATTACGCATTTTGTAATTGCTAGGTCTCCGACGCATTCAAATGGCGACATTAGTGGATTTAATTACTTTGAGTATCGAGGGTAGAAATTATTTGGGGGGATAATAACAATGCAAGCAATTAATTATTGCTTCTCGTCGTTTGATAACTACGGACGTGCGTTATTATCAAGCAATTACTGTTATAAAGTGTAATTAATTCCGTTTCCCTATCATCGGACAGTATTATTCCCTGATTTGACCCGAAACCATCCGTAGTTGTCAAATAAAGGGAAACAATTATTTAATGACTAAACTGGCAACTAAGGCACAATGTGGAGTAATTAATTGTTAAAATTTTCTTTTATTTATGTTCAACTATAAATAAGTATATTGTTGGTATAGATGTAGAAAAATGTATTCATCATTATTAGAAAACACTGAGAGTAGTGATATTAATCCATAAAATATTTTCTCCTGACTCTTGGAAGAAAATCATAAAATGACAAAATATATAAATTTCATCAAATATCTACGATGAAATTTTTAATGAAATTTTGTTTTATGTATAGTCAACATTTATTGTATTTTCGTACAGCATAATATCGCATACAGTATCCTTTTAAAATCACCTAATCCCATCTATGTATCAGAAGGAAATAAAACACGTTAGCAATAATTGAATTTGAGTTTTCCTATCAACGATAAACACCGGATCGTCCCTAGTTTAAGTGGAAATCTGGCCTTTTTTTGGGAAATGGGGGCCCATTAGCCGTGACCGGTCCCCAATTTTAAGTAGATCCCGGATCCGATAAGGATCCAATTCATCCCGTTTACATTTTCGTCCATTTATTTTCTCCCTTTATTCCAGATAAGGCTCCATCGGAGGCCGTCTTCCGGGGCACGGAGTTCTTATCCTACGACCTCAGCCAGACCGGGGGCGAGCCCATCGTCAGCGCCCAAGATTCTGTCACGTTCTACTTCAAAACGCGACAGCCCAGCGGCCTGCTATTTTACACAGGTATGTTATAAATAAATAAGAAAATTTATTGTAAAAAATCATAATGTAATGAAGCTTTATTACCCATTTGAAATATATCAATATATATAAAATTATAAAAATTAATTCTAAGGTAGATTAATGTATTTTATTCAAAAAATGCTTTAAAATTCAATCTAAATTTATTCTAATCAATACAATGCACGCCGCTTAATGTGATCACAACGGGACTCGGGGTTTTTGATAACAATAACCGATTGATAATAATAGCCGAAAAACCAAACTTTATTTTAAATAAAAATATATAACGTAACAAACTATAATAACGTAACATTTTGAATTGTCTACAATTAATTGTTATATAACTTTCATGTTGCTTCAATAGTTTATTAGCAATGGGCAAAATATGTCAAAAATTTCAATTTTTATTTTTTTTCTCGAAAGTTAAGAATTCTATGAAAAATATATTTTAACAAAATTTGTTCAGTTTCTCATTCTCTTGAACTTTTGTTCGAAAAGTTTTGTAATATTTTTCATATTAAAAAAAATATCGGAAAAAAACGCCTCGAGTAAACACCCACGTCCGGTTTATGAATGTTTACCAAATGCTTTTCAGTTCCAGTTTTTAACGAGTTTAAAGTTTCATCTCAATCGGATCAGTCGTTTTTGAGATACAGCACCCACGGACAGACAGACAGACACACACACAGACACAAAAAATGTTTTTCCAGAAATTAGTTTAATGGACTCGGGGGACCTCAAAAGGGATATTTCCGCAAAAAAAAATTTTCAAAAAAAAATCACGATCACAATACTTCCCCTATATATACTTCGTATGTAGGGAAAGTAAAAATGATAACATAAACCGAAATCATGATTACTATAAACGAAAATTTTTGTATGTAGTATTACACGTTCGGCCCGTTCTTCGCAAAAGTGATAACAATATCCGATTGATAACATTATCCGTGATTCTAATAAGCGGCGTCTACTGTATTTGCATATTTACTTTAGTCGAACATCATTTTCTGTTATTTAAATAATGAATACTAATTTTTGTATTTAATATACCCTAAATATAATTTTGTTATCGCTTTCCTCATATGAAACACATTTTTGATCAGTTTAAGTATAATATATTATTCTCAAGAAACTTGATATTATTATTATTAGAGAATGCAAAGAAATTGAATTTAAATTTGATTTTGATGTTATTATAACTCATAAATATTAATGCCCATACGAACACGAACAGGTCAAATGTGCTCCGTATTAAAACTGTAGTTTTAGTGGGAAATACATATTGAAAAATTGTGTAAATTGTTGTGGTGAATATGTAATATATCATATATACGGTGAGTGAATTTAAAATAATTACATCAAATTATAAGCCGAGTATTTTGATAATTCACTTGGCAATCTTATACCGCGTGTACCGTTTCATACGGCCGTCTGCTGCAAATAAAAAAAAAAAAAAAAAAAAAAATCTTTTATCGACGGTCATTGAACTATTTTATATTCACCTATTTAATGGAATCCAATACGATCCAATTTAATTAATCGCTTAATCACAGACTTTATTTATATTAATTTACATTTTTGTCTTCCTATTGTATCATTTATATTCCTTATCCGCGGCCCTCTTGTTTGTTTCGTTAGACACCGCGATAGGCCCCGCTGGTGCACTGTGTCCCTGTCTGAATCTCCTTTTGATATTCCTTGTTTTACATTACGATCACTTCACTTTGGTGTATAGTTTAGTTTAATAAGCCTTTAATTATGAATTGTTTAAAATGTCAGAAATCAATTGATAACGATGAGTATATTGTATGTGATGGTTGTAAACATCATATCCATACTTCTTGTTCGGAGGTTAGTTCTGCCGAACTAAAGTTATATATATACGTTTAAACTGTGAACAGGGACTTGACCAAATTCCTAAATTAATATCATTGATATTTAGTTTACAAGTGGATGTTCGTAAACTTCAGGCCGAACACATTGCTCTTAATCAGCCTAAACCTGGGAATTACTTATTATCTAATGAGGAAATCATACAAGAAGTACAAGAACGAGCCAAGCGGTCGAATAATTTAATCATTTTTGGTTCCAATGAGATCGGTAAATCCAAACAAGAACAAAATAATCTAGACAGTGTATTTTTTAATCAACTTATGTCTGATATAGACATTTCTAATTCTGATTATAATTATAAATTATCGCGCCTTGGTAAATTTGATAATTCGCTGGTTACACGTTCAAGACCCATAAAAGTATGTTTCAATTCTCCTGATTATGTGCACTCAATAATAAAAAAAATTAAGAACATCAAGTCCAAACCAAACTACTTAGGAATTAAAGTCTCATATGATAAAACACGTAAACAGAATGAATTATATAAGTCTGTAAGAAATGAGCTCAATTCTCGAATTAATAAAGGTGAAACTAATTTGAGAATTGTTTATAAACATGGCATTCCCTCTATAGTAATGATAAAAAACTAGCCTGTCCCAACAACTCATTGATGTCGAACCCAGCATTGACTCCTTGTATTTTTTATCAAAATGTAAGGGGTTTAAATTCTAAAATAAAAGATATTTATATTAATTCGTCTGACCTGTCCCTTGATATTTTATTATTAACTGAAACTTGGCTCAATGATAGCGTGTATAGTGGTGAACTTTTTCCACAACATTATGATGTGGAGCGTTGTGACCGCAGATTTTCACTTGTGAATCGAACTAAAGGCGGCGGTGTGCTTTGCGCAATATCAACCTTAATAAAACATGAATTCATTGACGTTACTCATGTGCTAAATCTCATACCATCAATTGATTTTGTCTTATTCAAATGTGTTTTTGGTTACTTATCTTATATCATTGGGGTCGTTTATATACCACCCGATATATCAAATGCTGAAATTGAAATTTTTCTTTCATCATTAGAAATTCTTTTGCTTAATCAAACTTATATTATTATTGGGGAATTTAATATTCCCAATTTAACTCATTCATATAAACCACCTAATGGCAAGGAATATATATTTAACAGTTTTATGGCATCGAGCAATTGTTGCCAATGCAACACAATCAAGAACATATTAGGTAGAACTTTGGATTTAGTACTCACAAGCAATAAAATAGAAGTATCAGTTGAAAAAGCAGAAACCCCTTTAGTACATGAGGATTCTTATCACCCTTCTTTATGTATCAATATACACAACATATCAACCAAGAACTTTCAACCTTTTTCACTATCGCAAAATGTGTCGTATAATTTCAAAAAAGCTGACTTTGTGTCACTGTATCAAGCCTTATGTGATATCGATTGGTCACTTATAAACGAATTTGATGATGTTAACCAGGCAGTGGATTTTTTCTACAGTGTGCTTCAATATAATTTTGACCTATACGTTCCGAAACTTAAACCAGTTAAATCAAATTATCCCGTTTGGTTCAACCGTGAAATAATTAATAACATAAAATTAAAAGAATATTATAGACGTAAATGGTTGAAAACTAAAACACCTAGTTTCTCTGAACACTTTCGGAGATTACGAAATTTAGTTAAATCTCAAACAAAAAATGCCTATAGAAACTTCATAACTAGTATTGAAAACGATATTATATCACATCCTACTAAATTATGGTCATATCTAAACCATATAAGAAAGTCTACAAGAATTCCTGGTAAAATGCGCGAAGGGACTGCTGAATTTAACGATCCACAGGAAATTGTTGATGCATATGCAGCACATTTCTCAAAATCTTTTCTTAATGAGTCACTAACTCCGCCAAATGATCATCATATGAATAGTTTACCTAGCTCTATTCCACTTACTGATGAAAACAGTTTAATTAAAATTATGTCGACAATGAAAAATGACTTCTCAGCAGGTGAAGACTGTATACCTAGCTTTTTAATCCGAGATTGCCGATTTGTACTAGCCAAGCCCCTTTCTATAATTTTCAACTTATCCATCGGTACATGTATCTTTCCTGACAAATTAAAAAAGGCTAAAATTACCCCAATACTGAAAAAGGGCGATAAAATCATTATATCTAACTATAGAATGATAGCTATTTTGTCGAATATTGCTAAAATATATGAACTGGTAATTTTTTCTAGTCTGTATAATTGTGTTAGTTCTCAAATCTCACCATTCCAACACGGTTTTATGTCTGGTCGCTCCACAATCACTAACCTAGCTTGTTTTACACAATTTGTATCTGAAGTACTAGATAGAAAAGGTAGAGTGGATGTAATTTATACAGATTTTTCACGTGCATTCGACACTGTCAATCACACTCTTTTATTGAACAAATTGTCTATTCTTGTGTTTTCACCTAATAGTGTCAAACTAATTATCTAAGTAATAGAGTATGCTTTGTTTCTTTAAATGGTTTTTCTTCTTTTGAGTTTATTGCCTATTCGGGGGTACCTCAGGGCTCACACCTAGGTCCTTTACTATTTAATATTTATATTAATGATTTATTAAACAATTTATCATGTCACGTATTAGCGTACGCTGATGATATTAAAATTTACAGGGAAGTAATATCAGATAATGACATCGAAGTGTTGCAGTCTGACATCGACTTTATTGACTCGTGGTGTAACAACAATGGTTTACTTTTGAACATCAACAAATGTAACAGTATTTCCTTCACACGATGTCAATTGGGCGTTACTACTTACTGTGTCGCAGGTAGAGATTTGACTATAGTGGATCGTGTGCGTGATTTAGGTGTTTTATTTTCGGCCTCTCTTAGCTTTTCAGAGCACATAACCGATATGTGTCTAGCTGCAAATAAATCGCTCGGATTTGTCTTACGTGTATCCAAATATTTTACCAACATAAATTTACTTAAAAGTCTCTACTATGCATTTGTAAGAAGCAAACTCGAATACGCATCGCTTATATGGTACCCCACGTATGCATCACACAACGTACCTATTCAACGTATTGAAAGAAGATTTCTGAAATTTTTATCTTTCAAACTTGACGGCATCTATCCTGAGAGAGGCATATCAAATGATGATCTCCTTTGTAGGCACAATATACATAATATAACAACTGCTAGACGTGATATTTTTTGTGCAAATTTTGTTAAAAAACTTATTACTAACAAATCTGACTGCAGTTACTTGCTTAGCAAGATTCGATTCCATGTACCTCGCTCAGGATCCGGATCAAGATTTGCTGTCACTTTTAGTCTCGCTACTGCACGTACAAATTTACTTCAGCGTTCGCCAGTTCACGTGATGTGCCGTGCTGCCAATGTCGCCTTTGAAGACATTTTTCTTTAAATGATCATCATCTATATGTATATTTAGTTGCATTTAATTTGGACTTAGTTTAATTTAACTTTTAATTTTTTCTATTGTTTATTTGTTATATAATATTGTATATTTTTTATGTTATCCTGTTATTGGGCATCATTGATATCTGTTGGATAATAAAGATTATTATTATTATTATTATAACTTGATATAATTAATTTCATTGTCTTCGAATAACGCATAGCGAGTAAAATTTATAAATTTGTTTTTCATGCACAATATGTCAAAATAAAGTCCATTATAGAATAAAATGATATATAAGTTGGTTTTGAGAGCATTTTCTATTATGTTAGAAATAAGGTTATAATCTTTAAAATCTTTCAATAAAGTAAATACAATCGAAGAACAAATAAATCACAGATATTGTGCTATGTAACTATATTATCTGAAATGTAGACGGTTTAGCAATGGGCTCATCCCTATCACCCCTTTTAGCAGAAATTTTTATAGCTAACTTCGAACAACATTTGTTCAGACAATCTATAACTTCCAACATATTTTATTGGGCAAGATACATCGACGATATTTTTTGAATCTGGACAGGAACCAAACGATTACTGGATTCATTTACTAAATTTATTAATACTATTGATAAAGGCATGCAATTTACAATAGAGATAGAAGAAAAAAATAGCTTACATTTTTTGGACTTAACTTTAATTAAAGTAAATAATAAACTGGAATTCAAAATTTATAGAAAAGACAGTTTCACAGATGTAATAATTCTCAAGTCCTCCAACACACACTACAATATTAAATCTAGCACCTTCAATTCCCTCATCCACAGGTTCATAGACATTCCTCTATCGAAACATAATTTTAATATAGAATTGGAAACAATAAAAACAAGAGCTAAGCATAATGGTTACAGTACAAAATTAATAGACTCTTTTATAAAAAAGAAGAAACTTAAAAAATTACAAAAGTATTTTTATACTGAAAATAAAATTAAAACAAAGAAATGATATAAGCTAGATTTTGTTGATAATCTGTCTGTAGAGATAAAAAATAACTTTAAGGGATATGAGTTTGATGTAATAATGCCCAACCCATTAAATCTACATAAGTTCTTAGTGAACAATAAATCTAAATTGAAATAAAACAACACAGTTGGGAGGGTTTCACATTTATTGTTGAACACTGCAACATGTTTCGCCACACAGTGGCTTCATCAGGCAGATGAATAATGATCATCTGCCTGATGAAGCCACACACCAAATAACATCGAATAAATCTGGAACTCGCCCATTGCGACAGCCCTTATTACCTAGAATAAAAACGTCACAATTTTTGTATATAAATCTGTAAACGTTCCTAATATTGTACATAACTCCTTGAAAATGACCAACGGTCGAAACTCGTCGGAGAATTATAAAAATAGTGAAACATAACAAAGTGCTTAATTAATCCTTTTATTAACACTGGAACAAAATTCAAGGTTGGGTGAACAAGGGCATTGTAAAGCAGGATCAATGTGCGACAGTCTCGAAACTCATTCCCACTTCGTTTAACAAATCCTAAAAGCCGATAGGATTTGGCCACAATGATAGTAATATAAGTAGAAAACGATAAATTCGCATTAAAGGTGACGCCAAGGTCTTTAATATAATCCACTCGTGGTAGAAGTTCGCCGAAAATGGAGTACATATAACCCACAGTAGATACACGCTTTGAAAAAGTGATAACCCTGCATTTAGTAAGATTAAGTGCAAGCTTATTCTCATTACACCAAATCACACCGAATGAGTGTAAATCAGTCTGGAGTAACTCAGCATCTTCCATTGAGCGAATTTTTAATAACAATAAACATTGTGCTTCGTGAAACAACTTACCACATCATTTATGAAAATGTTAAAGAGAAGTGGACCTAGATGTGATCCTTGAGGAACACCGGAAGATACCACTATTGGATGAGACACAAAGTTACCAATTTTAACATATTGAAGCCTATCGGTTAAATATGATTTTACCCAGTCTAGAAGGTTACCATCAGTGCCAAAGCGACGTAATTTGTCAAGTAAAAACACATGATCAGCAGTATCAAAGGCTTTTGAGAAGTCAGTGTAGATAGAATCTACCTGACATCTCTCTACAAAAGCATCCATGATATAAGACTCGTAAAGTAAAAGGTTCGTCGAAGTAGATTTACCTTTGCGGATGCCGTGTTGATACATAGAGATTGAAGATTCGCAAGAGGCTGATAGGTGAATGGTAAGCAGTTTTTCAAATATATTAGGTACAACAGATAATAATGATATTGGCCTATAATTGTCGACATGCGCTCTTGCAACATTTGGGAAAATCCCCGTAGAATGAGACATGTTATACAGAAGCCACAAGAGACGGCTGAGTGCAAATGCACAGTTCTTAAGGAAAAATTCAGATAGACCATCGGGGCCAGGGCAGTTATTTGTCTTTAATGAAAGAAGTTCATTCAACACATCTAAAATATTTAAAACTGGTGATTTACACTCATTAATAATGGTGTTCAAAACCAAAATATTATTCCCGACAGATACACTAGGTGAACGGTAAACACTACCGAAAAATTGAGCAAATTTGTCAACTACTGCATCTTTACTAGAAGTAATTGAATCATCATCTACAAGAGCCGTAGGTATTACATCAGAATTACGCTTGGATTTAACGTAACCCCAAAACCCTTTTGGCTTATTTTTAATGGAATTTTCAATCTTAAGAATATGATTAGAATAACATGCATTGGCTAATCTCTTACATTTTTCACGAATACTACTATATTTGGAATAGTCTGAAGGAATCCTGGTGCCCTTCAGACAATATATATATGATTTATGTAATTTTTTCTTCAAAAATACAAGATTCTTTAGTTCCGAACTAAACCATTTAGGAGAACGAGAAGTTTTTTTTAACTTTTGGTACATGCAGATCTAATATGCCAAAGATAGTAGCATAGAATAGATCGCAGGCAACATCAATGCTACAACCTTCAAATATAAGATCCCACCGTACATTTAGAAAAGCGTTGTTGAGAGATGTATAATCCGCTCGCTTAAATTCGTAAATAGGTGCGTCCTTATTGTTTAGCCATACGTTTTCATATGTATTTTCTAACTCCATGATGATATCTAAGGCTGTATGATGAGCATCACAAGGTAAAATTGAAGACAAAGACTCGGTGAGATTTAATTCCCGTCCAATTTCGCAAGGCACAAAGACAAGATCTAACCAAACAGAATTAATATTATGTACAGTTAATATAACTAAATGTGTTAGATACTATAGTTACTTTGGTACAAGTGGAATCAGTTCTAATACCATATTCATCATTAAATCGTGAAGTAGAAGGCAATTTGTAATCTTCAAACATGTAAAATTTGTTAAAATTAGAAACTGATTCCACCGATTCACAGTGGGATTGATAAATTTCACAGTTTGAGTTGGGTGGTATGTAAACAGCCCCGACTATAATTTTGTAGCTACCGATGCGGATGCATACGTATAATTCTTCGTGAAGATTACTATGGCTATACACTTCGTATGAGGAGTACCTATTTGTTACTGCCTCCACTACATTTAGACGTTACATCGCTGTTGCGGTCACAACGGTAAACTTTACAATTGTTGAAAACTAATTCAGCATTCGAGATTGAGCTAGTCAACCAAGTTTCAGTGAGGATGAAAACGTCTTGCCCAAATAATGGTATACTACTGTTTAATGCAAACAATTTAGAGCGCATTCCACGTACATTTTTTTAGTACAATCATTTAGAGTGAACAGATGGTTTTCCAGACAAATGGGCGGGCAGCGATAATGGCGGTTGATTTATGTTTACTGTTGAGCTGGATTGACCGGCGCACGTTGTAAAACAGTAGACTGACTCAACCAATAGGCGCATTCAACGGTTTGTGTTTCCGCCGACGATTTGTAAAAGAAAGGTATACCTTTCGGCCATTTATCTGCCAACAAAATTTCGTCAGTAGCGGTAGCAACAATACCTACTTTAAACGAAGAATAAACTTCGTTTTTGGTAAGCGGTATACAGATGATGTCGCTAATCTATAGATTATTCCATATGGTGGAAAAGAAATGAGAATAATAGGTATAAAATTGATAAAGATATTTTCTGCATAGTTCCTTTCAGAAACCTCCAACTAAATTCATGCGAAACAATTTAAATGCCATTAATAATAAAGTTAAATTTACATCAGAAATATAAATTAATAATAGCCTCAATTTTCTAGATATGACCATCCAAGAAGCAAACAACTATAATTTATAAAATCCATATCCCACTTAGAGACACTTACTTGATATATTTTAATTAAACAGAAATATATATTTTTCTTAGTTAAATGGCACTCTTTATTTATTAGTGACTACAGTTTCGATCACACTGTGTTCATTATCAAACTATAAGTAATGTAAATACAAAGGAAAGTCTTATTTATAGCGCGTTGAACAACGGTTGGTTGCTCGTTGATTATGAGGCTGTCCGGATTATCTTTACGTTTATGAATTTCGAATCATTCGAGCACGTCCATTTTAATCCATTTGTCCACGAAGTGTAGAATCTATGGCAGATCTTCCTCAAAAGTATGCTTATTTTCAATAAGATTATTAGCGAACGTTGATTCATTTTTTTAAGAACGATCTTAAATGTTCATTTAACTTAATATTATAACTACGACCTGTCTGCTCTATGTAAGCCAAGGAGCAGTCTTTGCAGTTTAATCTGTAAAGACCCCCTCTATTAAATCTATTAAAGGAGTTTTTGAATTAAAACTTGTATTACATATTTAATTTTACGATTATAAGGTTACATTGCCTACTTTGTTTAGCACCTTGTCAATTTGAGTCTAATATCTCCAAGATATATTAATGATTTTAAACATTTAGTTGGAATGTTAACAACAAAAATGTTCCATTGTGCTGAATATAATTTCAGACATATAACGACAACTCAAATTACGTAATTCAATACCTGGCGGTGCTTTAATACAAGGAGTAATTGTGTTAACTGTTAGATGATTTTTATATTTTTTTACATTAAAAATGAAGTGTGTCCCCGTCTCTTCTAACCACCCTGAGCTGGTCATATGGACTTGCTTCCGAGGCCAAAAAAAAATGATGTAAAACTATGGTGCAGAAACGCTCGAAATAATTAATTTTAATTATTACTTTTATTTTAAATATTTTATGTTTCTATTGTGTTCAGTTTTGTGAGTAAATTTTATATTAGGAGGAATTATGTTTATTAAATTGTAAAAATTGTTTTATTTGTGTCCACAAAGCCCGATGGGATATTATCAACATATCGGTACCAAAACTGGATATGGTTTTTAGCTAAGGGAAAGCATAGTAAACAAATGAACAAAATTTCTCTTCGATTGGACGAACTTTGTGAATTTTTTTTTAAATATGTCGATGCACTACGGTGGCCTATACACTCTCTAAGGCGCCTAGCTTCGCTTCTGATTAGGTGATACATATTCTCTTGTGGTATCCCATTCCAAGCAATTACTAACGCATGTCTAAGTGCTTCTAAAGTTTGAGGGGGATGATGCAAATTAAAGAGTCCTATCCCACACATGCTCAATTGTGACAAGGGCAACAAATTGATTTTAGCGTACTCAAAGAAGTTCATTGTGGCTACTGCAATGTGTGGGCAAGCATTCTCCTGCTAAAAATTTGGATTTGCCAATGTCTGAAGATGAGGTTCCAGAATTCCTTCGATGTAAGACTGTGTGGTTATGTTGCCTCTAACGAAGATTACATGTGACCTAGAGCCATAAGCAATGACACCCTATACCATAACCCCAACAGTGTGATGAACGTGCCTTTCGACAAAAACTTGTGGATTTCTTCTTTCACCACTTCGTCTGCTGATGATTTCGTTGATGCTCAGCATATATAGGAAGCACCCAGTGCGGCCGGAATGAAAAAAGGTAGTAAACTGTTCGTATTTCAATCGGTTTTCCGTGCTCTTCATACCACTGGTTTGCAATGGGCCTGGTGGTGAAGTCCAATTATCCGCCCTCTATCAAACTAAGAAAGTTGATGAAAATTGGCCTGAACTCACTAAAATTAAAATTGTTACTACGGAAAAATGTTAAATTTCACCTTGTGCACCAATCAATAAACTATTGAATAAAAAGGAAAACTTTATGTGATACAGGTGAATTTTTAAACTTTTTTTTATTTCACCAAAATAAGCCTAAATATATAATTTTATCAGAATAAAATGATTTGTACTTGGTGGTGCATTTACATGTGACTCAACTGGTCTAATTAAACTATTATCTTTATGTATTTTAGTTAGGCCGTGTAATTTCGGACATGATGGATTCATTGGTGAAAAATTATTTTTCTCTTTTGTAGTAACCCTAGCATGTGTGTTTTTAATTTGTTTATTTTAAGTTTCTGTGATATTGGATGACTTTATGAAATCGGTGACTTTCCGAATATATTTCTATGATTCTATTATTACTGAATTATCTTTATCGGCTTTCGTAATCGTTAACTTGTTTTTTTAAGTTTTGATAGATTTCTGAATGTTTTATAATGTTACAAATTTGAAATTTAGCATAGTCTTTATCATTAACATATTTTAAAGCAGATTCTGTTTCTGAAATTAATCTTTTCTTAAAAATTGTACAATCTACATTCATTGGAATTCGACCTTTTGGGAGACTTCACTAGCACAGAAATGAAATCTGGAGCGTTTACTACCATCCAAAGCAACCAAGAACCCACCTACCACAGTACCACAGGTAAACAAATTCTACTGAAGAGTTATAAACCAGGCCAACGTCTGCAGTAAGGAAGCAGTTATATTGGAGTTAGCTTCAAATTATTCATCCCATATTGATTGTTCAACGTTTAAGGAAACATTGATTGCAAAAACATAATCTGCAGACTGCTAAATTATAAATTCAGAGAGCAAATAATAATTGACTGATTATAACTGACAGGTGACCAATGTTAAATGACTGATTGTAGCTGATATATACATATAACAAATGACAGATGTTAGATAATGTATTTATTAAATACATAACAAATATTCATTATTATATAGTTTTCTTATTATCGTAAAATATTATGAAGCTAACACCTCCTAAACATCCCTTCTCACATAATTTATATAATCAAACAATTCCTCTGTAATAGATCTCTAAAAGTTAAAATCCACAACTCTTTCTCTTCTTCCTTTACACCCGAACAAGAACTTTCCCAAGACTCTCCTCTTTCACCTCTTTTATACAATACTTTTAGTGTCGACATCTATAATCTACTTCACTACTTTCTACTTCATCCCCTCCAAATATCTCCTGCAATTTGCAGATGATACTGCCCTAATTACCTATGCCCCCACCTTACCAAAAGATATTGACTCCCTTCAGCATTGGTTTGCAAAATTGCGCATTAAAATGAATCCCCACAAATCACAGCTCCTAATTCCATACCATCGCACCAATAATTTCCCTTACAATGTCTCAATTTCCCAAACTATTATCCCCTCCCCCCCTTAGCTGCTGTCAAGTACTTAGACATAACCAGAGATCCAAAAATTTAAAAAACACACTGCTATAACCAAAAGAAAAATTACTACCAGGGCAGAATACTTTAGATATCTCACGAATAAAAATAATGGTATTACTTCTAAAACAGCAGTAAAAATATATAAAATGATGTGTTGCCCATTACTGGACTATCTTAATTCTAGCAATCCAACCTCCCGTGACATTGAGGTTAGCGAGTGAGCATCCCTTCGTGCCCTAACAAAACTCCATCAACCTCTCAATTCTTTACATAATCCTCCTAATCATCTCCTTTAGTTATTCCCATTCAAGAACGCTTTCGATTTCTATCAGAAAAATTCTTACAACTTTTACATCCTACCATTTTTGATTTCATTTCATCATTTCATGTATCTACTCATTAAAGACTGACGGCATATGACTGGACAAATCAAGGCAAAAAGATCTCTGGTCGATAGCTTGACAGATTAACATAGTAACACCGCATCCTTTATTTATTATTTAAATGTTAAATTTTATTGTACATTGCTGGAACACTCAGCAACTCGCCTAGACATACAAGAAATCAAATTGTCATTGTCAGCCTGAGGGATTGCATCCCAACCTGCTTGAATTCGCATCCTGATATCAGGTAAAGTGAGTGGGGATGGCTGAAGATGGCCCTGTCTTCTGCCAATTTTATCTCACATGTGTTCAATAGGTTATATCTCTGGAGAACGAGAAGGCCAAGGAAGTAATTCACATTAGCTAGTTCCAGGAATTCCTTAGTAACTCTAGCTGTATGAGGCTTTGCATTATTCTGTTGGAAAATAGGGTTTTCCAACCTTCTCAGATAGGGCATCAATGTTGGTCCTAAAACTGTGTTAATGTAGCGATTTGCGTTTAATGTTCCTGGAATGAACACAAGAGTAGACTTAGTTCCTTAACCGATCGCCCCCCATACCATCACTCCGCGTGTAAGAGCTGTATGACGTTCCACTGCAAACTGTAAATTTCCTCGTTCTCCTCGGCGACGTCTAACCAATTTACGACCATCGTGGGCAAACAAACAAAATATCGATTCATCGCTAAAGATAACCTGCCTCTATTGATCGACCCATTTTAGTCTCTCATGGCACCATTCCATCTCTTATGGCGAGAAGTTAAGGGCAAACAAAGAAAAGGACAGTACGACTTAAGACCAAATGATCGAATTCTCTTGTAAACTGATCAAACGGAGATTCCTTGATTAGTTCAACCTCTCCAGATGTTTCCAATGGCTTTTGTTGTTGCAAATTGATCCCGGATCACGTTCTGCAGTGTCTCTAGGACGCCCAGGTCGTAATCTCCGCCGTTGTTCCCGTCCCTCGGTCCATGTTCGCCAATATCCAGATATTGTACTGACACTTTTGCCAATTTGTTGGGCAATATCACGAATTGACAAACCTGATTCTCTGAGCCCGATTACTCTACCAAATTCAAAATCGTTTAATTGTTGAAGGGGGCATCTTTTGATTTAAATGGAGAATCAATTAACTGATTTGCATGACAAAATTGTAATGCCACTGCTCAATTGATTTAACAAAATAACAATAAAATTTCTTTCATTTTTTATACTTCAAGGTAAATTTACCTTGAAGTATAAAAAATGAAAGAAATTTAAAGAAATAGACTTTTTGATCAATTGATCAAAAAGTTACCATCGTTTTTTGTGGAAATTTTAATCAGCTATGAATTCTTGGTGTTCTTTTTCTTATGGGGGCCAGTATATATGGCAGTGTATGAATAAATAATATGCAGAATGAATAATAATACAACATGATTTGGAACCATTCTTGATAAGTTTCTCAACAAGTAAATATTGCGCAATAGCTTTGATTATAACTGTTTACCTTGCAGATTCCATGAAAGTTGTGGATCTAAGTACATTCTCAGAAACTTTACTGATGAACAGAGTAAATGCATCCGTTTTAACGTAAACAACAAAATGAAAGCAGTTGACTAATAAGAAATAAGAAGTGACAGACGGCAGAAAGCAGATGCTAGATGACAGCAATGAGGAACGACAGACTCCCGTTGTTAACAGATTGATTGATAACAAATAATAGGAAAAAGCAAACAAATAATAATTGGCAGATGACAGGAAATAGATTACATATGTTTGATAACAAATCAAAGTTAACAAATTATAGAAGGCAGATGACCAATTGGAAATATTTAGTGACAAAGCACATAAGAACATGCTAGATAGGAGATGCTAGGTGACAAATAACAGCGATGATAGGTTTCAGTTATGGAGCTGAAAATAAATAGTAGATAGCAAATGATAGATAAAATGCTCATGCTTATGACCTAGAATGAAGAATTATAAGATGAATATTATTCCCTCTATACGAAGAATTAAATTCTCGCTTAACCCATGGTGAAACATTTTTATGTTAATTATAAGGTTAATTATGCACTTGGTTTTGTTGCACAATTTAATTATTCTCTCTTATATCGATGAAGATTTAAATTAAATTATACTTGGTGTGTTTCGCAATTTTTCTCTATTTACTCGACTGGTTTCGCTTTTGAGTGTATTATCAAGAGATCAACATCAATAGAAGAAACTCAGTTAATAGTTTAAAATGTTTCACCAAGTGATAAATGAGAAAATCATGCAAGAAATATTATTCCCTTAATTATAATGCAATACATTATCGATGGTAGATAACAATTAACAGGAAACAGATAATAAGTTACAGATGATTATTGTCAAATGACAGATAATTGATTTAAGAAGACAGATGACCAATGAAAAGTGACAGATGGCAGCAAAAATATTACAGAGGACGGGTAACATATGATAAATGTGGAGCAATAGGTTTCAGTTTAGAAATGATGGTTGATTAATAACAAAATAAATAAATATTGTTGATGAAGTTCTAGGATATTAAAGATACGATCGAAAGTTCAGAATAATTAGAGGCCAATTCTAGAATCAAATAATATATACAATTGATAACAGATGACAAGAGACAGGAACAAGGTAATAATTCACTGATTATAACCGATTGCAGATAATAAATACACATAAGAGATGACAAATGATAGATGATAGATACTGATTGTAAACTTTCTTTTATTTTCCAAAATATAAAAAGCATTACAAACAGCTTACATATAATAAACCAAATCTTACCGTGAAAATGACAAATAAAATAGTGTTGACTAAAGTGATAAGTCTGTAAGAGTTGTCAGAACTTTTAAACCTAAAATGCAAAGAATGACTATTATTTTATCAGTACTAGCACATTAAATTACAGATGTTAGATAACAATTAATAAGAAGGTATATGACAGACAATAAGTTACAAATGATTGATTATAATCACAGTTAACAGATTATAGAAGACAGATGACCAATGAGAAATATTAAAGTGATAAACTACAAAAAGCAGATGTAAGATAAATAAATGATTGTAAATATCTTTTTTATAAATCACACACTTTTTATCTTTATTCGTGACTATAGTTTCGACAGATTTTTAAACTATACTTCAAAAAATGTAAGATATGTCAGATGCCAGATGATTGACGACAAATGCAGAATACCATTACAGGTGATACTTGATGGATCTATTAAATGAGAAAAATTGCTAATGGTTATCAAAGATTTGTTTCTTGTAATATAAAAAAATTGTAAATAGGGCTTAAATAATTTTCTAAGAAGTTATGTTGCAGTAGTTTAGGGATTTCATATTAAGTATTAGTTTCTTTAACAATGACAATTTAAATTTACAGATAAAATTTTAAGCATGTCTTGCTTAAAATTTCTAAAGAGTACTCTAAATAATGTGGGGATTCTGAAGAATTATCTTTTTTTTTTTTGGATCGAAAAGTGAGATAACAGAAAATACTGTTATTCCAGTAATTTATATTTCATTAAATATAGATGATAGAACACAGAAAATAGGATACAGGTGACAATTGACTGATTCCAAAAGTCAGATAATATATTACAAATTATAGAAGAAAGAAAACAAATAACAGGCAGCAGGTGACATATAACAGAAGACAGGTGACAGATTCCCGATAATTGTGGATGAAAAATTTTATAGCTTCAGACATAAATATTTTAATGGTTATAAAATATGTCCATCTTCTTAATTTAAATTTTTATATAGTTATTTCTAAACATCACTTTAAATAATTTTTGAAGTATTATTTTTTTGACGATTTAATTTAAGGATTTAAACTTTATGCGAATGATAATTCCAGCTCACAGTTGCATAGAAATATCAGATGACAAATTACATATGAAAAGGTGTTCTTACTTTGCTATTTTCTATTTATTATAATTTTATAATTTTCTCTGAGTAAATATAAGATTATTACTTTTCTTGTTTGCACAGATACTTTACTTATGAAGACAGAGTTAATGTGGAGTTGAAAATCTTGAGCAGCTTCATTCTGTGGACAGCATTAGCTCTATCTTAATTGAATTTACCAAGAAGGCGTTATTTGTACACCATTTTTCCACTATACTGAGGATACTCTACATCAGTTCACTGAGTACAACTTCATAGCGGCCTTTAAGCAGAATTGTAAAGTCATCTGCATATTCTATGGCTAGGAAGCCATATTCAACCAGTTTCCTTAGTAAGTCGTCTATCACTATGTTCCACAGGAAAGAAGATAGCACTCCTTCTTGTAGATAGCCACGTGTAACTCTTGCTTCGGAGTTTTAGTTTCCTATCAATACTTGAACCATCCTTTTGTTTAGCATCTGGTTTATCCACTCACTAAGTGCGACTGTACTGCCTAGCTATGAGACAACTTGTCCAATGCTGTCAATAAATAGGCTTAAAGCCGACATTTTCTATGCGTAATCACGCAGCAGTTTAGTGCTGATTCGATTATAGAATATGGTACCTGATGTACCGATCGGAAAGCTATTCCAAGCTTTCATAAACGATGTGTAAGGCTTATAGGTCTGAATTATTTGGCGTGGCTATAATCTTCCTTATCTGGTTTGGGTATGAATACCACCTTTTCTCCAGTATTGAGGTACACATGTAAAAGCCATGCAGTCCCTAAACCAGGTATTGAAGAATTGGTTCCAGGCCCCATATAAGTAGGACTGGGTACACTCCATTCATTCCTGGAGACTTAAATGGTGAAAATATTTGAATGACCCAGGTTATCTTGGATCCTGTTATTATGTTAGATTTTCTTTTAAAGAGATGTGAATCTTCAGCTAGTCTTCATTCCTGTCCTCCACGAGGTTGTCAATATAACTGCCATCCTCCTTTTTAGCCTTATAGCATTGGGTCTTTGGAGATAACTTTTTTCAGCCTTGCGGTTGTGGTTATGGACTCAATTTGTTCATAAAAGTTTCTCCAGAATTCCCTCTGTCGTTGCCTTACTTTCTTTTTGTTTAAACTTTATCTAAACCTTTAAGCCAGGTACTTTATATTACGGCTTCTACGTACAGAATTTAATAATTTTATATTTTACGTATGAAGTTTACATTAGTTTTACCAAATGATTAATGAGACACAGATACACGTTATTGTTGTATTGTCTAATAAATTAACTAATTTTCCATTCTATAATTCTTTATAACTATTTATGACTATTTTGAACGTTATTTGGTTTTTTTATGTAAATATTTATTATTATATTATAATATTAATAATAATATTATTTAACTTTTTAATGTAATAAATGAATTGCATTATTATTCGAAGTACAATACAAGTTTTAATTTTTTTGGTGTTAAGCAGCAAACATTTCCAATAAATACCTCTTCTTACTTTACTTTATTATTGTAATATAAAATTCTATAAATAATAAAGGACTTTTAAACACCTTTTATTATAAAAAAATCTCTTTAGAATCTCTGAAAATCTTTAACCGCAGAGCCCGGTGAAAAATTCTATGTCCACATATTTAATTAGGGGTTTTATCTCCGAGCATATTTCACGAGGAATTTATCGGAATACATTTTTTTCCCAAGAGGAAGTTGTGGCGGTTTTTGCTGTTGATAAAAGTTTAAATTGGGGTGAATAAAAGGGACAGAAAAAGGATGTTTTACGTTCCACCTTCCCCCCCTTGGCCACCGCTTCATACGAATGATAAAGTATCCCGTTTTCATGATCTCCTCGGGCCTTTTAACTAGTTCGCATGAAAATTTTGATAGCCGCACCGTAATTTGATATTTACAGACCGTAAAATTTCACTCAAAAAATATTTCTATATTAGGAGTTATAAAAATAAATTAAATAGAAATGTATACGACCTCACAGTTGATGCTACCTCGGCTCGTAAATATTGCACTACAGAAACGCGACGTACTTTTTTTATATTTTCTGCACGTAACTGATAATTATCTACTCAGATTACAAATTATTAAACTTGCACGTTATTGGTGTTGACTTTCGTTTAAATTCGATTATAAGGGGGATTAAATTCTTTCAAATCCTCGCCCCCCTTTTTTTCTCTCTCGAGTAAAGTAATGGCGTTTCTTAAGGGCGGCGGAACCCATTAAAGTGTCCCCCTTTCCTATTAATTAAAGCGAAACGTTCTTGTTTTAATTACAGGTGATGGCACGGATTACTTGAACGTGGCGATTAGGGATGGAGTTCTGATTCTGACGATGGGATTGGCGAACGGAAAGCAGGAAATGCAAATCAAGCCGAATAAAGTACGATTCGATGACAACCAGTGGCACAAAGTCAGCGTGCACAGGAGGATACAAGAGGTATGCTATTACATAATAGATTAATTAATATGCGTATTAGTTTTCTATATCGAGTAAAAAGTGTTAAAATGCGTAAAAATGTAAATTTTAACAACAGAAAACTTAAAATTATAAATTTAGGAAATGTCGAAAAAAATTTCAAAACTAAACCAATTGGTAGAATATGTGTGAAAAGTATGAAATAGAAATTCCTGGAAAACTCTAGACTCTAGAAAATTTACCCAGTTTAGACGAGAAAGTACTGCTGAAAGAACCAAATTTGAATACAAACGACTATTATAACAGAGATTCAAATAAGTACTGCAAAAGAAAAAGAATGCCACGACCTAAACACTCTTTTTCTAATATTAGTGACGAAAAATTAACAATAATCTAGGGAATTTCAAAAATTTCTAAGAATATTCCAAAAATGAAACAATAATTAGTGGATAATTTTTGAAAAATATGAAAAAGAAATTGCTGAAAATTCTAGAAAGCTTAAACAAAATTTTCGCAGCTTGGAAAAGTTATGACTCGAAAATATCAATAAAATAAACTAAATTTGGCAAAAAACATTGTTGATACTTGGGGCTTCTACTTCAATACACATTTTGAAATATAATATAAAACACTGAGTTACTTTGTATGTATATCACTATTATATAAACAAAGTAAACAAGTGGTTTATTTTATATGATAAACAATTTTAAAAATTTAGAAACAATTAAAATTTAAATTTAAAATTCAAAAACCTGCAAGAAAACCTCTTGCATTTGTCGAACCTACTGGAAAAAGACTGATTACATTAGCTATTTTAGTAAGACCTAGCCTAATACGTCAAATAATCTAGCAGGCTCAGCATGGTAGTTTCTGGATTTATTCGTAGCTGGTCTACGTACTTTGTATGCCCCTCGCTGCTTAGCCTATCTTCCTTTAATCTCAAAATACCTCATCTAGCTCTACATGCCAATAGTTTTGCAATGAGGTACCTTAGTACACTTTATGTTTCGAAAGTAACATTTTAGGGACCTCTAATGGTGTCCCATTTGGATTGAAAATGTATACCAAAATATTTGTTCCCGTTGACGAAAAGAAATTCTAACATACCTTTGATTATTTTATTCACTACTTTTTCCAATCCACAATATAACATTAGAATAACTTTCTAATTCCGTCTTGTAAAAGTAAATTCGTAAACGTTTTAAATAAGCGCAATATATTTCTATAGATTTATTTTTCATAGAAATACTTTTTTGTTAATAGATATTAATCGAGCTCTAGTTTCCAGATAAACTATTCTTTCTAGAGTAATACCTTTGGTAAATAAATCTATTGACCTCCCAAAAGTCTCTCTAGAAAGGGCAGCAATAGTTGGTTTCAAAATGTGTGGAACAATAATCGGAAGTAATTAGAATCAGGTTACACTTTTATGTTCACGAGATTGTAAAGCCGTACATTTCTTAAATTTCACTGATTATGCAAACAAAAGTAGATAATGATATCGTTTCCAGTCTGTTTGATATGTAGAGACTACCTGAGTCTAATATTAGCTGATAGTTTCATTCATTGGTTCTATCATAACATCAGATTGCAAATATAAAAAAAAGACGAGGACGTCTTTTTGATTTTAGAAATTCTGCATAACTTTTAGAAAAGATTAGATTTTAAAAATATTCTAATAATTTTCTGTACAACAGAAATAATTTCATTCAAATTAGTATTGCTTTGATAGTTGTACTATTTGTAACACGCAAATTACTTTTGTATCATTCAATATCTGTCGAAGAATTATCCATAGGAGTAGTTGTTTCAACAAGTAATTTGTAAGACTCATTGTTGTAGATTCAAGGAATGTTTTCGTAATTTTAATTTATTAGTTAATTTTTCTACAACGAACTAGAGGATTTTAATGTATTTTATTATATTTTTTTAAAAAAATATTCGTTCTATTTATCCGAATGCAGGTACAAAAAACACTAGAACTTATCTAGTATCTCAGAGATTATTGGTTTGGTGAAGGGTTTGCCTGTACCTACTTACTAGTAATTTTTTGGAATTATTTACTATATAAAATAAAACTCTGAGTTACTTTGTTTCTATAAAAGTTTTATTATAGAATTAGAAAAAAAAATTGTAGAAAAATTTAAAACTCTGTAAGAAAATGTTATGCATTTGAAAAAAGTGCTAGAAGTTGAATTATAGCTGAAAAGACTTTATTATTTTGACTCTGATACTGAATATCTTGCTACCATTTACAAGAACAAACATAATTTACAAATGATGGGAACAGCCATATAAAGTGACTGGAATATAGATGAGACCAGTGTGATTATTTTTCGAAACTCCTGATGAAGAAGCCAACATAAAAAATATTGCTAAAAATTTTCCAGACTTGAAATAATATGTGTTAAATAATAAACTGCTGAAACTTACGTGTAAAAGCTCAGAGGGCTAGGAAGAACGAAGTCATATATCATAGAAAAAACACGAAAGCAACATTAGTTTGAACGTATTTCTTTCTGTAAAATGAACTAAAATGATTGAATGTACGTTAAAATATATCATGTTTAAATGTTGGATATTATAGCAAATATTTGGGTGAATCGAAGATCTTTAACAGATTAGAAGCTATTTGACTGGGTAAATTGTAATATTAACATAAAGAAGTAATGCAAATGATTTATTGTTTGTACAACAATCAACAATCTATAGCTTACTGTAGTAACATCTTGCTAAAACCAGAGTAAAATATGTGTAATATTACGTAATTTTAAATTAGAACACTTGTTATGTTTTATATTGTTGTATTTATTTTCTTGACATATGAATCAATTAGTAACGATAATTTTCAAAGGTATCATAAAAAAAATGAGCATGTAACGGTATTATATATTGGAGTTAATTGTGAGAAAGTAGTATAGTGGAATTAAAAAAGTTAAACTCTTAACGCTGGAGGCTTCTACTTCGTTATACATTATTCTTCATAAATTAAAAAAAAAATTATTAACGACCAGGTTGACCTGATATATATATATATATATATATATATCAGGTCAACCTGGTCGTATAAGAATATTTTTAAAATCTAAAATCTTTTCTAAAAGTTATGCAGAATTTCTAAAATCAAAAAGCTGTCCTCGTCATTTTTTTATATTCGCATATGTTATGGTAATACCAATAAATGAAACTATCAATTAATATTAGACTCAGCTAGTCTCTACACATCCAACAGACTGGAAACGATATCATTATCTACTTTTGTTTGCATAATCAGTGAAATTTAAGAAATGTACGGCTTTAAAATCTCGTAAACATAAAAGTGTAACCTGATTACTTTCGATTATTGTTCCACACATTTTGAAACTATTGCTGCCTTTTGTAGAGAGACTTTTGGGAGGTCAAAAGATTTATTTACCAAAGGTATTACTCTAGAAAGAATAGTTTATCTGGAAACCAGAGCTCGATTAATATCTATTAACAAAAAAGTATTTCTATGAAAAATAAATCTATAGAAATATAGTGCGCTTATTTAAAACGTTTACGAATTTACTTTTACAAAACGGAATTAGGAAGTTACGTATTCTAATGTTATATTGTGGATTGGAAAAAGTAGTGTATAAAATAATCAAAGGTATGTTAGAATTCCTTTTCGTCAACGGGAACAAATATTTTGGTATACAGTTTCAATCCAAATGAGGTTCCTAAAATGTTACTTTCGAAACATAAAGTGTACTAAGGTACCTCATTGCAAAACTATTGGCATGTAGATGAGACATTTTGAGATTAAAAGAAGATAGGTTAAGCAGCGAGGGGCATACAAAGTACGTAGACCAGCTTCGAATAAATCCAGAAACTACGATAATAATCCATGCTGAGCCTGCTAGATTATTTGACGTAATAGGCTAGGTCTTACTAAAATAGCTAATGTAATCAGTCTTTTTCCAGTAGTTTCGACAAATGCAAGAGGTTTTCTTGCAGGTTTTTGAATTTTAAATTTAAATTTTAATTGTTTCTAAATTTTTAAAATTGTTTATCATATAAAATAAACCACTTGTTTACTTTGTTTATATAATAGTGATAAGTAACTCAGTGTTTTATATTATATTTCAAAATGTGTAATGAAGTAGAAGCCCCAAGTATCAACAATGTTTTTTGCCAAATTTACTTTATTTTATTGATATTTTCGAGTCATAACTTTTCCAAGCTGCGAAAATTTTGTTTAAGCTTTCTAGAATTTTCAGCAATTTCTTTTTCATCTTTTTCAAAAATTATCCACTAATTATTGTTTCATTTTTGGAATATTCTTAGAAATTTTTGGAAATTTCCTAGATTATTGTTAATTTATCGTATTCTTCATAAATTAAAAAAAAAATTATTAACGACCAGGTTGACCTGATATATATATATATATATATATATATATATATATATATATATATATATATATATATATATATATATATATATATATATATATATATATATATATATAAAACCTCTTTAACGCTGTTGGAAGACCTTAATTTTAAGCATATATATACCTGCAATTTGTTAGTTTAATTACTTTTAGTTTAATAATGACAAGTTAAAATTGTCGAAACTATAGTCACTAAATAAAGTCAGTGTTATACAAAGTTAAAAGTTTTTTTTACTTGTTAAAAAAGTTAAACTTGTTAATAATTCATTCTGCTTATTAAATACATATTCGCCATTCCGAACTGCTTTTCTTATCTCCAGACTTTCAAGGAGATTTATATTATGGCCTTTTCGGCAAAGTGAATCGATAGCTGATTTTATTCACTTAATTTATCATTTTAATATCCGACTAGTTTCGGCACTAGGCCATTATCAAAAATAATGTACAAAGGCAATTTTAACAGGTTTATAGATAGGGAGGGGTTAGGTTATAAACGCGTGTGAAATCGGGGAAATCCAGAGATCTTCATTGTCGTTCACCAAATTTTTGCCTGATGCTCGGGCTTTATTATTCTCTAAGCCTTGAAGAAATTAATTTACTGTGTGACAATAAAGAAGAAGAATTTATAGAAAAATTTAGTGTATTATATAATGTGCTTAGGTCAGAAATTGACTTACGGGCCTCCAAGTTATGCATCTTTAAAAAGGGTCATTACAAAATCGTATCAACCTTGAACTTTCTGTACATTCTCTGACCATCCACTAGTAGATAAGGTGACCAGACAAGAGACGCGTACTTAAGGTGACATATTACAAGTGAACAGTATGAAACCTTAAGACATTCAAGATTTAACTCCCTAGACACACGCCATATAAAACCCCGCACTTTTCTAGCTTTATCGCAAATTAAGATTATTAGATTTCTGAATGTAAGAACACCCAAATATTTAATGATATCTGTTCTTATCTGTAATGTTCGAATATATTTCCGACTACATTTTTGTATATGTAATCGCAATGTGTGCATACGCATACTTAATGTGCACAAGTTCAACTGTAAGTAATAAATTGACATTATTCATATATCAATGTGTCCAATTGAAATCAATATAAAAACCCCCACCCCGCTTAACAAGAAACACTACATTATCAAAGGAACTTAGTTCAATAAATACTCAAAATTTATCTTGGTCTAAGTTCTAAAAAATGATATAACATTACATTTGAAACATTTAAATTTTGGCAGTTAATATTATCTAGGCCATTTTGTAATCTTTTACAGTCCTCAACAGTATGAATTGACTATTTCAGTAAATAGATAGACGTAGGGCCTTCACCAAACTTAAAATCTATTTCTTGAACCTGCAGTCAGATGAATAGAATTAATAATTTTTGAATCTATTTTCCTCTAAGAATTATGCAGAATTCCTAAAATCAAAAAGATGGAGACGGCAGATTTACATTGGCTATCTGATGGATTGGTAGAACGAATGAATAGAACTATCAATCACTAATTATAAGGTAGACATCAAAGAGACTGGCGGTGCTTTAGTATGGGGAGTAGTTGTTTTAACTGTTAGCTGGAGTTTTTACATTATTATGTAAAACATTAGTGCAGGAATGCTCATAGAGATTTATTACTCTCAATATTAATTACAAAACAATTTACTACTCATCTACATTTTGTCTGTGTGAAAGGGATTTCAAAAAACATAATGTTCCGGTGGTGTCAATACAATATTTTTAAACTTTCTTGCTCTACCCCGACGTGATAATAAATTCAGGACTTTTCATTCTCATTCATTGCTGTCTTATAGAAAATTGTCTTCTAATATTTTTTTCGATACAAAATCATCTTGTCTCATTTCATATACAATAAAGTTATTACCCCTCCAACAGTTTTTGATAATATTGTAATAATCTCGGGAGACAAACAATAAATTATTTTTTGAATTCCATTTCTACTACACCAAAATCCGTATCATTTGGTAAAAATGAATGTCCTGATATTAAAAATTTGTGATCCATGATTTTCACATTATTTCAGTTTGGAAAATTTTTATCTATATTCAAGCTACTTTTATGAAGCTATTTCTTGAGTACCTCTTGATGCAATCATTTCATTCCAAACGTTCATGTGAACATTATCGTTATGATAATTATAAATACACAAATTTAGAACATACATAGTTTCTTTATAGTATGTTACTAAAGTAGTTAACTTTGGATAAGGTAATGCTGTTTGCAAATCGAATGAAAAATCGAAATAATAATCTGAAATGCGTCAATTTGTTTCTGATCTTGTGTTAGTGACTTTCTGGTTGATTCTGCTAGTCTTAAATGGATATCGTGTTCTTCTGTAGGATTAATAATTATTAGATACTTTAATTTTGATGTTTAATAAGCCGCATTTTTGACATTTATCTTTGCATTCGGTAGAAATGCAAATCAAAATAAAAGTCCACTGATTAACGACTTTCATTTTATTTTCTTTGCAATGAAACTCGTATAAATTAAACATTTTCCTAAGAGTTAGATCAGGATGTAGAAACCTCTATTAGGATTATAAGATCTGGTATAATAGGATATAATTTTAGGAAAACATTTAATATGGTTTTGAACGTGTTTTTTCTCTTTCTCAAAAATGTTTCTTGATATCGAACCACACATTTCTCTTTTTGGAGAATGCTATTCTAACAAAATTAGTTATCTGCTGTTGAAACATTTCCAATTTACTATTTGTATTATAATTTTCATCCATGAATGACCATTCTGCCCTTGCAAACAATTCATATAGCCTTGCCCTCAATTTCAATGTTATAGGCCTACATGATGAATTGTGTTATATTTGAGGGAGTTTCGATTAGTGATAAAGCTGCATGTGCATCAAAAGAACAAATCACAAATTTATCAGGGTCATAATTACTACAACCACTATCTATACAGTTTCTTTTCCTAGTATTATATTGCCTTACTTTGACTAATGCTGGGTGGACGCGTTGAACTTTTTACTATTTAAATTCTTTTCGCGTGCCTGAGATACTGGTTCGGTTGATATTAAATAAACACGTTGTTTTTTTTTTGTAAAATAACAACACGATTTATTTACACTATTTACAAAAATGTACAAGTTTACAATAAAACATTGAAATTTTATGTTACGATATTTGAGTGAGTCGAACCAATTCTTGTTTCGAATTGATTGTAATTTTTCGAACTTGCATGCAAATTTTGGGACCGTCATGAAATTGGGGGTAACTGGCGTTTGATTGGTAGGTTCCAAATACACCACCAATCGGATGTATTTTCTACATTCTTTGTCTTGGAAACTTTCCCGAGTAACAGTCGCTTCCCTTTGTTGTAAAAAAAGGGTCCGTAGCCTTCAAGGACGGAAATAATAAACTTTAACTAAACTATTTGTAGCAATAAATCTAAACGAAAGAACTAACTGCTTATTCTTACATTACTAGCTACATTTGTTTTCGAATCAATGACACGAACCTGAAACTCAATTTGTATACAGGATGACTGACGAAAAACCATTGGTGCTGTATCTTGCAGATTTTTGATCCAATTTTAATAAATAAAATATCAAATTAAATCATTTTTAAAGGACTTTAATATTAAAAATCGTTGAAGTATTGTATCAATGGCTGACACTATGACTTTTGACATTTAAAATAGGCTCTAAACATTGTTTACTATGGATACTTTATTTTTTTTTTATTCAGAAAAAATCTCTTTGCGGATCAATGCAAAATATATATATAGTGCAATTTGAAAAAATAAGTTGATTGTCTTTTGTCAAAAACTGGATACAAGAAAAAATAACTCAGTTCATATTAAAGTCCTTTAAAAATGATTTAATTTGATGTTTTATTTATTAATATCGGATCAAAACTAAGCAAGTTACAGCATCAAAGGTTTTTCGTCAGTTACTCTGTAGGTATACATACAAGATGGATTCTTATTTAATTCTGAATCATCTGCAGAATGAATCTAGTCTATTTAGGTGATCACTTAAATCACTGTATCAGTGTCATCAGTATATAAAGACTAATCTAAAAGAAGAAAAATATACATTGTCATATTAATAACTAGATTTATTACATTGGAACCGTTGAAACCAACCTCATAATCAAGTCAGAAGTTTTATCATTTTCCAAAATGTTACTTATTTTTCATTAGGTATACATAATACCTGCAAGATTTTATATTGATCGCAATGGATTTCTCTATAACTTCTCTGTAATGCTGTATTTCAAAAATGAATGATCATTTTGAGATGAAACTTTAAACTTTAAGTTTTATCGTTAAGAACTGGAAATTAAAAGGTTTTGGAAATTTACTAAAGGCGTTTTCTTGTTTGTTTTTTCGATATATTTCTAAATATAAAAAATATTACACAACTTCAAACCAAAGTTAGAGATAATGGGAAACTGAACATGTTTATTAAAGCATGTTTTTCAGAAAGTTCTTAACTTGTCAGAAAAAAATTAAAAAAATAATAAGCATTTTTTGCCTATTGCTAATATAGGAGTTACATGAAGTTTATATAACAAGAAGTTGTAAAGAATCAAAAATTAAGCAAATTATTTTCAACAGCCTTTTAGCGTAAACCTCATAGTTTTCGAAAAAAATATAGGGAAAGTACTATGTTGGCCACATCACATTTTTTATGATTAGAAATTATGGTGGATCAAATGAGGAATCTAAATTATCAATCTGTTATTTCGCTCTTTTGTATTCAATTAAATTTTATTATTCAAATATAATACAAAAAATAAAATGTACCGTAATTATATATAATTATTTACATTTAAAATATTATCTTTAAATGAATTAGGTGGCAAATAAATAATAAAATACAAAAATATATAACTACAGTTGAATCACGAAAATAGGCGTAATTATGTGCAGTCACGATTACACTAAATGAAATCCCTCCAATCATCCAAAATAATACCTTGTATAACCTAAAATACAAATAAAATAAATTAACCCGTTTAAACGAAACGAAACAAAAAAACATCTCAATTTACTCGGGGTCATCACTTAATTAGTCCTGGTCACACTATTGACGTCACAGATCGATGCAGTCATCATTTATTCAAAACCGGCGTCCGCATGCGAATAGATTCCGACACGACACCGCCCGTTATTTTTTCCAATTGGTAAAATTGATTTTCAAACACGAATGATAAAAAAAATACGTGTACACAGATATCCCCATGTATAAACACGAATTCGACTCGCGCCAATTGTGGGGTGTGAAAATTGGTTTACAAAATAAAAAAAATATACGTTGACTCCCCCGAGCGTGACAGTTTTTATTATAATGGGCGCGCAAACATCCACTACGGACTAAACGGATTTTAATGATACCCGATATTAAAATAAATAAAAAGTCTGGCTTTATTTTATTTTTGTTATCGAAAAAAACTTTTTATATTTATTTAATACATATGGCTATTGTTTTAACGACTTTACCAATTAAATATTCCATTAAAAAAATAAATAACTTGTTACAATATAAAGTCAGACCACTTATTATTGAAGATTTACGAAAAGTTTTAAAATTCTCTGATTAAATTTTCTTCCTTATTCCGTTCTAAAATTGTGCTTGTGTTGATTCTGCTTAATTATGATTATCTTTCTTATTCCAGTATTTGACTTACTTAAAGTAGAAAAAGCAAATATATGTGATCAGATTATAGTATTTGCTTTCTTTTTTTATTGATTGGTTGATTGCTTATGGAAGGTGTTTTGACATATTTTTACGGCTTTTCTACTATAATTTTTGATTTTCTTCAATTATCAAAGTTTCATTTATATTTTTAGATCAGTTAAGTAAAGATTGTATTTAGTGAAGATATATTAGGTGGAGAGTAACTCTTGTATTGTTCCGTAATCTTTTTATTCTCAGTTGTCTGACACGTGTTTCGGTCTGAGAATAAAAAGATTATCGAACAAAACAAGTGTAACTCTCCACCTAATATTCATATCTGTCATATCAAGAGTGTAGCGCAACAAGCATTACCTTTAGTGAAGATATTATACGGATGGATATACAGGGTTAGGAGAAATTAAAAGAACAGTCGATTATTTCAAAAGATACATGAGTTAGCAAAAATGGAATAGTGGCCACCCAAACACCCTACGTATACAGTTTTACTAAAACTACTGATCGCGGTTTATTTAGCTGGTAAATAATTTCTATTGATTTACATGAGGCCAAACCTATGCTATACAGGGTGTCCCAAATTCGATGCTCACCATTGGTATATCTGTTATTAGCAAAGATAGAGCAACGGTTAAATGCGGAATGTTTTGCAGAAAATAGTGCTCATAACAAATCCTATTTCAAATTTACCTTAACTTTTTCAATTTTAAGATATTTTATAAAAACCAAAATTTGCCAATTTTAATTTTCCTCAATAACTCAATAATGCCTAACGCGACCGCTATTAAACCTTTACGTTATTTAGACACGTTTTTAAGACAAATTTTTTGGTGTAAACAGAAACCCCCGATTCGCATTTCTTTCCAGTTTATTAGCGCTATATTTTGTTTTTCTTATGGTGGCCATATTGGATTTATTGGATAGTGCTTAAAATAGTGCTTTTCAACGATGTATAACATGCCTGATTTTTTTTACTTACAAGCAAAATATTAATAAAAATCATTTACCTGCAAAAATAAGCGATTTGCTATTGAAATCATTTAAGAATAAGAGCTTATTATTAGATTTAACACCATTTTCTGCTGAGGATTTCCTAATTTTTAATCTTAGTTAAATAAATGATTTATATGTTTTTATAAATATAATGTTACGTTTCATTTTGATGAGGTTGCCACAATAAACCATTATTATTATTATTTTCTGAGAAAGTAAAAGTGGTAAAAATTTGAATGTTGTTATTCTTTTATTCTTTTATGAATTAATTAAATCAGTGGTGTTGGTTAAAAGCCGGAAGTGATATAATTTTTGGTTTTAAATGCGATTTTCAACTTCTTTTTAACCGTTTAATATTCATGGATACATTTTTTTCAAAACAAACATGTTTTAAAACATAAAACAATTTCCAAATGAAACTTTTTTTTATTGTTTTAATTTTTCTTTTTGAAAAATAGAAAATTTATATCTTTTACATGAATATTATAGATAATTATATATTGGACAACTTATGTTAATTTTTTTAATAATTTTCTTCATTTTCGAGAAACAATTAAAGAAAGTAAATTCTAAGGTGGCCTTGAACATACTTATTCGCAATTATTCCAGTAAGTATAAAAGCTAGACACTTTAATTTTAGGATGTATATATGAAATAATTATAGTTTCACTTTTTAGGTAGTAGTAACCAGAAATACAACTTCCGGATATGCCGGTAGTTACTTTATTTGAATTACTTATTTTTTTTCCATTAATATCTTAGATTTTAAGATACTAAATAACCATAAGGATTGTGCCGACCGTTGCTACGTGGTAATTCATGATAAACACTTAACATAGTAAGTGCGTTAGTTAAGTGTTTATACTGAATAACTTTTATTAAAATTTATTATGCAGTAACTTCTTAATTTTTGAGAAAGCAATAAAAAAACATAATGTCTCAGTTGGCCAGGAAAATACTACCTACGTGTTAGAACTCAGTCAATATAAATGATAGATATTTAAATTTTGGGACTCTTATATTAAATAACCAAATCTCAGCTTCTACATAGTAAGAAGTATAATTCAACTTCCGGTTTAGCCGGGAAAGGATAATTGCTGTATCTTAGAGGACTACTTCGGTATTTTTTCTATTATATTAAGGATTGTAGATAATTCTTAAAGATAAAAATGCTTTGGAGAAATGGATTGTATTGCGATGCTCGTTTAATTAATTTGAGTCCGGTTAGAGGTGCGCAACTCGGATGATTTAAGTCGCTTAAGCGAACAATCACTATTTATGTATCACACAGTGTCACGGACCGCTTTCTGCTGTAGCAAAACTGATATACGGCATTTTGCGCCAATATGAATTATGAGGTGGTTCGTTATATCTCCAACACAAATTAAGAATGACCTAAGAAAATAATCAGAAAGTGACGTTCTCTCATAATTACACAAATAAGTAAATTTCACTTATTAAATATCAATACTTTGTGTTTCAGGTATTGATATTTTAATATTGAGAGGATACGGCGGTAAATAGAGTTCATATAAGGAGGAGGTATGAGATATTTATAACAATTTACACCCAGACAGGCATATTAAAATAATGCAGTTTTTCGAACTATAGAGCGTTACAGAATGACTGGGAGTGTAGAAAACGGGGAATATCTAGGAGTGCTACTGCCGCACAGTGTGGGATTTTGAGAATCTAGGAGGAAAAAAGTCATAAAAACAACATACAAAATATTTACTTTTAACCCACCAAATGCTTAGCTGGATTACTAAATAAGCCATTTGCAAAATATATAATCTGTAGATGGCTGGTCTTATTAACAATCGCTCGACAAAAGAGGTTAAGTACCTGTCACTTAAAAACCGTTTCGCAGTCATTCCTTACGCGTAAATTGTGAAGGTCGTATTATATAAAGTGTTTCTTTGCGACAACTTTTTTGCCATGGATAATTTTCATCAAGGTATGTAGTTTATATTATAGCCTAAGAAAGATTCCTCAGTTATGTACTTTTGATACAATTTGAGCAAAGAATATGCGATAAATAATTAAAAATTACTTAGAAGTGGTGATTTCATTAGACTGCCAAAATTTTTGTACACATTTGTACGCCATGATTTTATATTTTTTTATAATTATGGATCTATCTAGAATATATACAATAAAATTTTGAGTGCGATAAATTGCGTATTTCAAAAATATTCATATTTTTACAGGTAGGCTACTAAATATCTCAAGGAGCGAATTATACGAAGTGCTAAAAAGTGACGATAATAACCCACGATTAATTTCTTCTACACCCGAAAATAGACTTGTAGATTACCTTAAAACTAAATTTAATATACATTATTGTTCTCAAGTAATGTTAGACGAACTAAACCGGACTGTTCATTCGTTCACGATCGGATTCAACCAAAGATGGAAGACGTGTAATCGCAATAAAAATGTATTTTTAAAAAAGTTCAATGGTTGGTTAAATACTACCGTTACAGTAATTAATTTAGATGCACCTAGTACAAGTGGGGTTAAGAGTATGAAAAAAAGTGGGCGACCGAAAAAAGACTTTAGTTCAAGTGGCCTGAAGTCAAAAACAAATAAAGTTAAAGCGCTCACAGAATACACATTAAGCGAATTAGTTCTTGCTACCAGTGTTAAGTTGAGGCAATCTGGCAAAAGAGATGCTGCTTCTATGTTGCAGCAATTGGTTTTAAGTCCCAAAAGAGCAACTAAAATGAAGAAAGCTTTTCACAGCACATGCAAACAAACGCCTCAGTATTCTGCAGAAGAAGCATTAGCATTAATAAGTACAACAAAATTAACGTACAGAAAATATGAAATTATTAGAAAATCGGCATTAGATAAGGGACTAAAAACATATCCATCCTACGACAAAATAAAAAAAGCAAAAAAAATGTGCTATCCGGCGAATAGTGATTGTTTAATCACTGATTCATTGGCAGAAATTAAGTTACAAGCAATTGTCGATTTAACCATTAAACGAGTCTGTATCGTGCAGCACGAAGTGTTATCAAGTATATTTGATAAAGGAGTAATGAAAAACTTGACATTTATATTCAAATGGGGAAGTGATGGTAGTGGTGGACAAAGCAGGTATAAACAGAAGGGAGACACAAATGAATTTGAAGACGCAAATATCGTAACAACTTCATTTGTACCGTTGCAATTATATAGCTTTGATGAAAGGAAACAAAGAAATATATTATGGCAGAACACGCGACCGTCCTCTACCTCGCATTGCAGGCCCATAAGATTCAGGTTTGCCAATGAGACTGAAGAAGTCATTTTAGAAGAATTCAATAATGTGAGAAGACAAATTCAAAATATTCTACCAACCGTGGTAGAGTTTAACGGTCAGAGACTTGAAGTGGCACACACATTCGAAGAAACAATGGTTGATGGCAAAGTATGTAACATTTTAGCTTCGAACAGGGCTACTCAAAAATGTTATATTTGCCAAGCTACTCCAAAAGACATGAACAATTTAAATTTTATTAAATACCGTAAAAGTAATCCAGAAACATTCTTTTGGGGCTTGTCCACTTTGCATGCCCAAATCAGGTTAATGGAATGTGTTTTACACATTGGCTATAGGCTAGACGTTCAGAAATGGCAATGTCGTAAACCTGAGGATAAACTAAATGTTGCGGCTAGGAAGAAACTTATAATAGATAGATTTAGGACAGAAACAGGATTATTATTAGATACTCCGAAGCAAGGAGGAGGTAATACTAATGATGGGAATAGTGCTAGAAGATTTTTTTAAAATGCTAATGTAGCTTCTATGATAACCGGAGTCAATAAATCTCTAATCGAGAAATTTTATATTATATTACGTACGTTAACATGTGGGTATGAGATAAATATACCTGCCTTCAAGAAATATTGCGATGAAACTGCGAATTTATACATCTCGCTATACAATTGGTATCCAATGCCAGTTATACTGCATAAGTTATTATTACATGGACCAGAAGTAATTGAACATTTTTTATTGCCAATTGGACAGATGTCTGAAGAGGCGCAGGAGTCTCGCCATAAAGAACTTAAAAAATTTAGACTAGAACATTCTAGAAAAGTATCCAGAATCCAAACAAATACGGATATACTTCATGCTCTTTTAATTTCTTCAGACCCAGTCGTAACATCATTAAAGTCAAAAGAAACGTACAAAATAAGAGCTATACATCCTGCTGTTATGGAATTATTACAGCCTTTAAATGCCCCAATAACATCGGATGAACAACTGCAGGGATATGAGAGTGATTCTCTAATCAATGAAGCTAGTGAATCTGGCGATTCTTGCAATAGTGATTCTGATAGTAATGATAATATATAGGTATATTTAGTTTATTGTGTTTTTTATTTTTAGTTCTGTAAATGTAGTATATATGTGTGTATGTAAGTATGTATGTTATATATATAATATAAGTACGTATATAATATTCTTTCATAATGTGCTTCTTTTATAATTTATTTTCACATACTTATTTCACATTAAGTATTGTTTTGTTCTTAGAAGTAACATCTGTATATACTGTATATATTTTATACATATATGTACATTATCAAGTATATAAACTTCTGAAGTTATGTGATTCTCTTATATTTTTTGCCTACATATTGTAGGATGTAAATAAGTGAGTAAAATTAAATTTTCTTTTATGCTATGTATAAATGTATATACATTTATGTAAAAACGTGCGTGTTTTACATTTTACACACTTATTTCACGTTCTAAATAAACTAATACAACTCAAAACGTTGTTTTATTATAATTTAGAATTTTTTCCAGCTAGATTTGTAAAATCCCACACTGTGCGCCGATGATAATAAATTGGATATTCGCGTTATTATTCGTTATTATTTGAAACGTCGATATCTATAAAACTATTTAATTTGTGTATTATATAATGTAGGGTTCATAAAAAGTACAACGGTGTATTCCATTAAAAAACTGTAACCTTAATTCTTCACAAATTTGTGGGCCACCAATTTATTACAGATAAGTAGATTTTTTAATTGATTAATGGTTGAGGCGTTAACTTCGTGATACATTTTGAAAAATTAAACAAAAACGTTTACTTTGTTAATATCACACTTTATTTTTAAGTGACTCGAGTTTCGATCATTAACTGATCATTATCAAATTTAAAGTTTAAACTTTAAGTTTGAAAATGATCAGTTAATGATCGAAACTCGAGTCACTTAAAAATAAAGTGTGATATTAACAAAGTAAACGTTTTTGTTTAATTTTTTAGATTTTTTAAAGCCATAAAACTATTATATAAGACATATTTTGCTAACTCCTGTATCTTTTCAAATAATGGACCGTTCTGGTAATTTCTTCTAACCCTGTTTATTTGCGAATATTACATGTGCCTTTATTATTGTGTATAAGTTATACAGACAAAGTATTAAATATTTTTATTATTTCGTGTTTTTATATTTTTTTTAAATGTTTTTATATTAGAATATACTAGTGTCTTTGTAGTTGTCGCTGCAGCATAAGTTCTCAAGGAATGCATTAACTGCTTATTTTTCTTACTCTTTTGCTTATTGTTTTCTTCATATTTCATATTTTGCACCTATCTTTTGTCAAGCACTATTTGTTTGTTTAATACTTATGTAAATTCGATTGCGATATATTATTTCTTATTTCCGTTTTTGCCTTGTTTACTAATTTTTTATCTGTCTGTCACAGATTCGTTGGTTGTTAATACATTTGTTGAATTTTGGTTATAAATAAATTATAAAGAAATTTAAAACTTTTGGTTATATATATTTTAACATTTATAAAATTTTATCTTCATTACTGATGAGTACTTTATATTTAAAGAGTCAAATTTGTCCCATTTTATCATTTTCATTGCTTCCTCTAATTTTAATTTTGTGTGTTTATACTTAAGCGTCTGTTATCATCACTTCTAAGTATCATTAATTTATTTTTATGTCCTGTTTATTTTGATTGCCTATAGTTCTTCTCTTACTTACTTACTTCTTTCTGGCCTTTTTTAAATGTTATATTTCTGATCTTTGAAATTGTGTTTGCTAACTCTTCTTAATTCTTGTCTTTCTGTTAGTTGCTTTTACTTACAAATGTTGCAGTAGTTTTTGTCTCTTGGGCTCTTGTACATATTTTGTACGAGTTTCCTTTTTTATTGTACGGCTCCCCTTGGCAACAATTCTGTTATTTTTTTTTTGCTTAAGCTTTAACTTATTGTTGCTTATTATTCTATTCAAAAGTAAGCTTCTTTCCTTTTGTTTCGTTCTCGTGTTATTTCCTGATTCAATATGTAGATATATTTTATTATTGTGTATAATTTTTCTCGCTTCTTCTTTCTTTTCTTGTATAATCGCTCTTAAGTACTCCTTTGTGGTTATAATATTTGCTCTACGTAGATGTTTTCTGTTTATAAATCCTGGCCCTATGACTGTATTAATAATAGGTGGTTGATTAAAATTTATTTGGTTCGTTCCATTTATTTTTCGATCGGTTTCGATCTATTTTGGATTTCATTACCGTAGCGCAGCTGAAGTCAGCGAAATGGAATTTAACTAAGTTTTTTAGCCTTTTTTATCTTATAATAATATAATGTATATAGACATTTAAATATTAAAAAGCAAGTGCAATATAAAATAATATTGTTTGTAGTAGCCCGGCGCATGCACCAAATTCCAAATAAAATTATTTTCATTATTTCTTCTTCATTCATAAAAGAAATAATAAAAAGAATTTTATATTGTGTGTATTTAGTAAATAAATGTAATTGTTTATATTATTATAGTATACAATTTTACAAGTATCTTTTTTTAAGCTGTTTCGCTAGAGACTTGCAGTACCATTCTCGTTCTAAAATTTAATAATGATAATAATAATGCCTCTTTATTTCGAAACTTATGAACTAGCTTAGCTATAGTCAGTTGGTTGTTACAACAAAAAATCTTTTTTTTATTGGAGTTGTTAACTAAATTTGCAAATAGTATCTATCAAAAAATGTTAGGGATATGGATAACTTACATTCAATTTTCATAAGCCGTCCTGGATCTAAAATAATTTCTAACCGACTGGATGTGAATAATTAAACTTCATTATAAATACAGGGTTATTCACGCTATATGGCACGGAATATTGTGGCCAAAATACGTGACTTTCAAAAAGTTTCACTTATGGGGGTCTATTAGGGCTACTTTTTAAAATTACTTTCATAATATACAGGGTGTCCCAAAAACCCTAAAAGTATCAAAGTTGTGTTTTTTTTAATGAAACACCCTGTATTTTATTGCATTTTTGGATCCTTCGATAAAAATAAGTGTGTGTTTTAATAAGGCTTTATTACATATTACAACCATGTTCAAACAATAACGATTAATAACGATCTAACACAAAAACGCAAAATAACACAACTATAACAAAAGACATCCTTTTTAAACTAAAGTAACAGACTAAATTACTTATCTGACATTTTTAAATACGATAGAAAACTAGATACATTAAAATTTTTACTTTAAAAGTACTAAAACGGTGCAATAAACAATATTTGGGCGTTTTCTGCAAAAACGAGAAGACTTAACACTTAAGATTTAAATACCATTCGATAGATAATTAAAACGTGCATTTGCTGATAAATTAATAAATATAGCGTTCCATTTAAATAATTGAAGTTAGAGTCATTTAAAGTTCTCATTTGTTTAATTCCAATTTTTTTACACCCGGCATAAGATGTCAAGTTTATTATACTTGGAAAATAAAATATGATCTATTGTTACACTTCAGTGTAAATTTGGTATGCATAACTTAATTATTTTTTAAGTATTTGAAACATGAAAATTAGGTTACATTTTTACAAAATTCAAATTAATTCAAAAACCTTAAGGTTTATGTTATAAAAACCTTATTAAAACACATACTTATTTTTATAGACGGATCCAAAAATGCAATAAAATACAGGGTGTTTCATTAAAAAACACAACTTTGATACTTTTAGGGTTTTTTGGACACCCTGTATATTATGAAAATAATTTTAAAAAGTAGCCCCAATAGACCCTCATATATCACCAAAGTGAAACTTTTTGAAAGTCACGTATTTTGGCCACAATATTCCGTGCCGTATAGCGTGAATAACCCTGTATAATATAATAAATCAAGAATTACTTATTTTACATTCTTTTAAGTAAGTGCCTTATTACAGAAAACGGAAAACAAAATACAATATAAATTTAACAATAAAATGTATTAAAGTCTTTACGTTGTAGAAAATTAACTAATAATTTATAAAAACACGAAGACAATAACGAGTCTTATTAAGAATTTAAAACAAATCACTTATTGAAAGAACTATTTCTCTGGCTAATACCTCGACAGATATATAATTAAGCCAGTAATAATAGTCTCCATATATAAAAGATGTAATTGAATGTTTTAGGATAATAATACGTCAATTAGACAAATTTATAAATTTATTCACCTACAGTCATTCATTGAAATAAAATGTTTTCATAATTATAAAGCAATAACATCAAGTTTAAAACTTTCAAACTGCAACTCCAACTTTTCCTTTTATAGAAACCACGTTTAATCTCTTTAATTAGAGGCATTTCACTTTTTAAAATGCCTTTATTAATTTCAGCCATTCGTAACTTGTTTAATTACGAACTATACATTTTACCACCAGAAAGCAAAATGTGGTCGAACACTTTATTTCTGAAACTACCTACCGTTTAAAATTGATATTTAAACACTGAATTGAAAAATTCACGATTTTTTTACCACAAATACTTGAATAATGTTTTCAAGTATTATTTGTGATAAAAACATAGTGAATTTTTCAATTCAGTGTAATTATGGATTACCACGTAGTAACAGTCGCAACCATTATTATTGATATATAAACCATTGGCCACAGCATACAAAATTAGGTATACTATTACTTACTACAGTAAGTTATTAATAATGAGTGCTTTTCACTCGAAATGTATACATTTAGCGAATAAAAATATATATTTTGTGAAAGATAGTGTTACCATTGTTTTCTGTGTAATTATTAAATATATCTTCACGTAACTCTCAAAACCGCGTTTCGACTAAAGATTTAAAAAATGTAAAGATTTAAGTACCAACTTCTATGTTTCAAATCAATATAATAGACTGGTAGAAGTTAATTTGATAACATTACAGAAATTTTTTTTAAAGATTATTTTCTAATCATATTTTAAAAGGAAATAATTATATAGTTTATTTAAAACCTTCTGGATCTGAATCTAGATTGAGTTTTCCAAGGGTGATCACATCATTGACCAGAGCACCTAGGCCTCACTAGGTCCGTTGTGCCCCCCTGGCTAAGACAGCTTTCCGTTGTTCTATCACTCATTTAGCCACCCAAGGTGACGCAAAAGACAGCACAACGCTTGGAAGGGTTTCCCTAATGTTAACCATGTTCGGCCAGAGCTCCCCTAGCATGGACTCTCTAAGGTAGGCGAGGGCCGAGCAGGTGGTTAACACATACTCTACAGTCTTGTCCTATTATTCACATGCTCTACATTTGGGGGTTTCCACCAGACCCATAGTAAATAAGTGTTTCCTTAGCTGACAGTGACCTGTAAGGATACCTGTGATAAAACGCAGATTCCCCCGGGATAGTCGCAGATAGTATTCAGCTGTTTTCAGATTGGGTGAGCGCATTGCTTCCTTGGCCTGTCTGCAGCCTGAGGAGTTGTCCCAACGTTGTTTTAGCATCTTGAGAGTGTTTTGTTTGATGATGTCCGTTAGGCATTTCAGTGTTGGCACGATCGCATTTCAGTGTTGGCCCGTCTGTGGTATCACTGAGAGCCGAACCATCCCGCGTCGGCACGTCTGCCTTGCTGTTGGTTTCTTCATTATTGTGACCCTTGGCCTAACGCAGCTCAATACTGTTTGATTGTGCTGCTTATTTCAGGGTGTTGTGACATTCTTTAACTAGTCTTGAGATGATCTTGTGACCACTCACTGCTAGTATTGCTGCCCTACTGTCTGTAAGGATTTGGATGTTCCTATCACAGATATCAAGGTGTAGGATTTCTTTTGCCCCATAGGTGATGGCAACGATCTCTGCTTGCAGAGTAGTTGTGTGGTTATCTAGGAGTATAGCTCTAGGGGTATAGCTCTTGTTCTACAGGAGTGGTGAGAGTACGCCACCCTGTGGACAGCCTTTAGCAACGATCTTTCTGACAGTGGCATTTCCCACATTTACTGTGACTGCCCTATTCTCCAGCATGCTTTTGATCCATCCACTAACTGTAGGGTTCACACCATGCGAGGAGAGTGCAGTTTTCATTTTTCTGAAGGTCGTCTTATCGAAGGCACCTTCTATGTCAATGAACATGCTCAAGTATTTAAATAAATATTTAAGACCTTTTAAATTTTTGCAACAAAAACAGAAGGTTTACTTTTCTAAAATCATTAAAAACTTATTGTTATAATGAAAACCTAAACACCAACATGTTTAATCTATTCATTATTATAAGCTCAGTCAATATTGTTAATCACGTTAAAAAATACGGCAATGTAAGCTCTCTTAACTGAAAAGCTACATTTAGTTAAATAAAAAATGTTTTAAAATCATTAATATTGTCCACATGCATTTACATTTATAATAGGGGGACCGGAAAGTAATGTCATTTCTGCATATGTCAATATTTGATTGTCATTTGTCAGCTCATTGTGTGTCTCGAATGGGTTTCAAAGAAATTTTAAGGTTATTGTGTCTTGTTCACTTCTAAATAATTCAATAATAAACTTTGTTTTGCAATTTGGGGTGAAATGGTCAGCCAAATACAATGCCTGATGTGCTCGCATTGTATGCTTCTTGAGTTTTGCAAGGGTAGTAACGCAACAGTTGCGACCAAAAACATTTGCGATATTTATTAACGTGATTTAGATGTTCGTAAATGCCATAGATGGTTTTTCAAAATCAAATCCGGTAAGTTTGATCTCTCTGACGCCTATTAATCAGGAATTAACAACATTAGACAATGACATACCAAGGACGGAAGAAGAAGGTGTCAAACAATCGAGGAACTGACAAACATCCTTAACCATATTTAAAAAATAAGCAGACCTGGTGTTTTGATCTGTTTTATCTGTTTGAAGAAAACAAAAGCAACCAATATTATTGCTTAAATGGCACCACATAGAACCGTTTTTTGATCGTTTGATTACTGGAGATGAAAAATGGGTCCTATATGATAATCCAAAACGCAAAAGGCAGTACTCTCTCCAAAGGAATTACCACGATGTACTGCAAACCGGGCTTACATCCCAAAAAGGGCACTTTTGTGTGTTTGGTGGGGTATTAGCAAAATTGTTCATTTTTAATTGCTGAAACCGAGACCAATATTAATGTAGACCGTTATTGTGAACAATCGTATCAAGTGAACCAATCTTTAATCGAAAAATATCCGGCGATTGCCAACAGAAAATGCTTCATCTTGCAACACGACAAGACAAGACGACAACACTGTGCAAGACGAACACCGGACAAAATTAATAAATTGGAATGGTAGGTATTGTCCCACCCACCATATTCGCCCGATATAGCACCCTCGGATTTGTATTTATTCCGATCGCTACAGCATTTTCTTAGTGGCACAAAAAATCAAAATTTGGATGATGTCCAAAATGCATTGACATTTATCGGTCCGGGATTAAAAATTTGCACACTAGATGGCTAACGGTTGTTGATAAGGAGGGTGATTATATTATTGATTAAAAATTAAAACCTATTTAAAAAAATGTAGTCAAATTAATCTCTTACCCAATTCGAGAGGAATATTCTTAGATTTATTTTGCACTAACTTAAATAATATTAATGTTGACCTATCTGACAATAATTTACTAAATACAAGTTCTTATCACCATGCTTATTGTTTAAATTTTCCTAATGAATTTCCTTGAGATAAATTAGAATTCACTGATTTTTTTTATATAAGTTGGGTGCTCTAAATGATTTTTTTGCTGCAGTAAATTGGACCGATATTTTAGAAAATGAAGATGTTGATAAAATTGTCGAAATTTTTTATGAAATAATTCAAGTATATATCGATTCGTTCATTCCATTTAAATTTATTCTAAATTACAAATAAAATTATCCTAAAAGGTTAACAAAGGAATTACGTGGACTCATTACGAAGAAAAACTTGCGCACAAGAAATAAAAATAAACTGACTATGACTTATTCAACAATTTACGTTCAGCTTGTTCTACACATCGACAAATCTCTATAATTGTCATATTAATGAAATTCAATCTAATATTATAGGTAAACCACGCTATTTCTTTAAGTTTATAAGAGAATTGAAAAATAAAGACGGAATCCCTAAAGGACGTCTTCTCTTTAGTTTTTGTTAAAAACAGTCATCCTACTATATTACTTAATTTCGACAAGAACATAGAAATAAATGATTCAATTTTAAAAGTCAGCCTTGAGCAAGTATTTAACGGCATAATGAATTTAAAAGACAGTTTTCATCAGGTCCTGATGGACTTCCTAGTGCTCTTATTAAAAAATGTGTATATACATTATAAGTATCCCAATACACATAATATTTTCAAAATCAGTATCTTCAGGTAAATTTCCTATAAAATGGAAAGATAGTTTTCTGCAACCGATTTTTAAATATGGCGAACGTAACTTTGTGAAAAATTATCGTGGGGTATGTATACAGTCTGTAATTCCCAAATTACTCGACAAACTTATCGCTGATCAATTGTCTTGGATGTCTCGCCAAGTGATATCTTCTAACCAACATGGCTTTTTGTTAGGGTGATCTACTGTTACGAATTTGCTCAGTTATAAACAACTTCTGTCAAATGCTTTGGAAAAGAATTGTCAAGTAGATGCAATATATACAGACTTTTCTAAAGCTTTTGACCATGTTAACCATAATATTTTGTTATTTAAATAAAAATCTGAATCTGTTCTAAACAGGATCATTCTTAATTGGTCGTCGACTTAGCGTAAAAATAAATAATTATGAATATAAATTTTTTGATGTTAGTTCAGGGGTTCCGCAAGGCTCGCATTATGGTTCTCTACTCTTTCTCTTATTTGTAAATGACATTCAGAATATAATAAAAAATTCCAACTTTCTCCTTTATGTGGATGATTTTAAATTATTTAAAACTATTGCTTCATTCGATGATTGCATACAATTACAAGAGGACTTAACCCATATTAATTCTTGGTGTCATGAAAACCTATTAGTTTTTAAACATTAATAAGTGCTTGGGCAGCGATACCCAATTTTGTCTGCGGCTTGGAAAGAATGCAACCTAAATACTCCAGATGCTTCAAGAGGCTTTAAGGATGACTACATTTCAAGATCATAATCCCTGAGATGCCACAAGGTATTTAAGGACAGCTGGGAAATGATCGCCTACGAACTTAACAACGGTTTTTTGACGTCTGAGGAATTCATTTTGAGTTTGTACAGCAGGAAGAAACACTCAACTCAAACTTTTGCCTGCAGGTGCTCAAGACATTGAATGCCAAGGCAACGCGCGTGAGGGCTGACATTAAAAATACGGTCATGGTGTAGAATGCAATAGGCCACACGGCCTTCATCATAACCGATTTTCTGGCTAGGAGCAACACCCCGGCAATCCTTCAACTCCCTTACACTCTCGACTTGATTCCGTCCCACTTTTTTCTTTTTATTTCCTCAACTGAAGAGAGAGCTGTTGGGATAGCATTAACATAATGCATAAAATATTCAGAAGCATAATACCACCTTCCTAAGAGTCCTATTCCCGTCGAGAGTTTCAAGATGTCTTCCAGGATGGCAGTCACTTTTCCACAAGTGTATTATTGCTCTTATTTTGAAAAATTTGAAGCAATTGTAATTGTACGATCAAAAAATATATTTTTCCCAGAAATTTCGAACTACTTTTATAATGAACCCTGTATACATCAAGGTAAAACTCAAATATTTTGTTTAAAGTTTCATGAAACATATTAATGGCACCTTGCCACCTATAGACACATATTGCGTTAACAACTGTTTGTAAGACATTTACTTCGAAATCGACGCACTCAAAAACTGTATTTATTATTGTAGATTTAATTTGGTTGACTGGTTTAGCCGAAACGTTGTCTGCAAAAAATGAACCTCCGTGTTTATATTTCGATGTACAGAATGACGCGATAAGGATAAAGTTTGAAATTTTATACGATTCAAGTTGGTCCACAGACTACCAATGTTCAGTTAAACATACTACATCGATGTCGTTCGTTTTAGATTTTTTTTTATTTGCACTGTGTTCTCCGTGGTCCTTTTGTTCGCCTCTGGTTGTTTTACTCCTTTTGAACTCCTGCATCTTCTAAGAAGTCCAGGAGTTTCTGCCATGGCATATTCCTTAGCTGTTCAACAGGAAGCATGGGCTTCCCGAGTTTCGCCTTGCGTTCTTATTTGTATGCTTCGCAAGTACACAATAGGTGTTGGGGAGTTTCCTCTTCTTCCAGACACCCACGGAATGGGGGGCTTTTCTCAATACCCATCCTATGTTTGTGCTTGTTCAGGTCACAGTACCTAGTGACTAGTCCTGTGATTTTTCTTAGTTTCAATCTGCTCAGTTTAGACAGCTTCAGCATGCTGTCAGGTACCGGACCATCTGGGAAGGGTTTCGTGTGCCTCATTCCATTTTGGTTTTGCAATGCCTTTTTGTGCTCCTCTGCTAACTTGCGTCGGATTATTTCCTTTCCGGTTTCATGGGGTATACCAAAAGCGGGTTCAGGTCCTATGAATTCACGTGCTGCTCCTTGTTTAGCCAGCAGGTCGGCCCCCAAGTGTCCAATAATTTTTTGGTTCTTGGGTATCCATACTAGCTATGTGTCTCTTGTTGTTGCCAGTGCGTCCAGTCTGTATATGCAAGTCATGACCAGTCTGGACTGCACTATCGGTAAGACTAGCGCTTTTATGTCTGCCTGGCTATCTGTCTTAATGGTAATTGGTCCTTTGTTAAGTCCCGGCTCCATTACGTGATGAGCACACCAGTCAATGGCGGCTATTTCGGCCTAGAAGATAGAGGCATGCTTCCCCAGAGCAATCGCGAATTGTTTGCTCCGGTTGCAGCATCTATAGATACCAGCCCCGTTTCCTTTAGTATTTTTGGCCCCGTGTGTACCAGATGGTTCCTTTACTCGTTCCCGGGTATGTTCCATTTGTCCATTCACTCCGCTGTGGTATGATCGTTTTAAATCTGCGGGATGGGTGTACGGTTTTAGTGAAATCGGACCTCATTTTTAGTGTCTCTTCTTCTTGTAGTACTTTAAATATTGCCTGTCTTGATGGCCCCATATTTAAAGTGTGTCCATTTATGTGCATCCTATAGGCTGCCTGTCTAGCTTCCATCATTACAAATTTAATTTACCATTTTTCGGGTCGCAAAAAGTTCTCTCGTGGCTTTTTTGCTGGTGCTCTTTAGGTGGAAGTTGAAGTTCAATCTGGTATCAAGTATGACCCCTAAATATTTTACTTTTATTTTTTATTTTTTATTGGAACTTCGATTTCATACATACGTAGTGATTTTATGTCATTGGTTTTTCGTCTTCTAATAAAGGGGAACGATCGTTGTTTTGACCGGGTTTACAGATAACCCTTCATTCCTGCACCATCTTTCTACAATATTTAGTGCCTTCTGCATCAAGTTTGATACAGTGGTCCCAAACTTCCCGCTTACTAGAATGGTCAGATCAGCTGCATACCCTAGTGCATATATGCCCTGGCTTTCGAGTAGCAGAAGATCGTCCATGACGAAGCACCATAGAAGCGGCGAGAGAACACCTCCCTGCGGGCACCCGCCAGTGACTACCGCTTCTCTTGTTTTTCCATATAGGGTAGTTGTCACAGTCTGACTTCTGAGTATCTTGTTTACTCATTGTTGGACTTGCGGGTTATTTTGTACTGCGCCCATTCACCGTTTCTCTTGGCTGTATTAAACAGTCTTCTGGTGCGTGCCTTAGCCCTATCAAGATCCTTGTTCCACCAGGTGACCCTGGTTGAGGTAGATTTGGTAGTTCTTGGGCAGCTTGCTTCAAACGCAGTATTGATAGAGTCTGTGATGTTTTGCACCATGAGCTCTAACTCATGCGTTGTTCTCGCTACTGTTGGACAGTCCCCGATTCGGCTGGCTAGTACCTCTTTGTATAGGTCCCAGTCAGTTCTCCTCGGCTTTCTGTTTTGGATTTCCGATGCTTCTTCTGATTCGATATCGTATATATCGATGATCTGAGTGATGGTTCATCAGATACATGCCAGTGTTTTACCATTTCACTTGCCTTGCGAGAGGCAAGTGTTATGTCAATTACTTCGCTTCGCACCGCGTTTACGAACGTGGTTACATTTCCAATATGTACTATTTCAATGTCATTCTCTAAGATAAAATCTAATAGTTTCTCACTTCTTGGATTGATGTCCTTGCTCCCCCATATAATGTGGTGCGCGTTGGCATCGCATCCAAGGATCAGCGGTATTCCCTTGTGGCTCCCGCTGTGAATCAGCCTCTGAACCTCGTCTGGCGTTAGTACTCTCCTGGGTTCCGGTAGGTACTTCAAATCAATGATCTGAAGTTCCTTTTCGTTCCCCAGGAGATTCTTCTCCTTGGCTATGCTCTCGAGCCATGTCCTGGTTGGAAGGTCGGAGCATACCATTCTTAGGAATCCCCCTTTATGGGCACATACCTGAAATTTCGCAGCTGTCGGCCGACTCCAGTGCTGGTGCCGACCGATTTTCGTTTTAGATACTAAAGCATTTAAATCATTTATACTGTTTGTTACGCTCTGAACATTGTGATGTAACATACTAAACTGATTTATTTTGCTAGCAATTAAGTTACTTCTTGTTAAATCCTTCGTTCTGCAAAAAATATATCTTGATATAACTGATTCCATTTTGCCACTAATTTGAATCCTGTTGTGTTTATTTTGAAATTGCTGCACGTTGGATTAAAGTACATTAGGAATATTTTATCTTGCACGAAATGTTTGAATTAAATCTCGATGTTAGAATATTCTTGAATATGTGGAAGCCTTTTTTACCACTGTAATATTTCGATTATTTTTGTGTTTTGATTTGCACGCCTTGTTTTTATTTCTTTCTGAAACAACCTCTCAAACATCCGATTTGTAAATCAGAATCGTATTTTAGATTAATTTCGATACCTTTACGACACTTGTCTTAGCAGTTCTCTTTTGGTTTAGCACTCATACTTGATTTTGATTCCACGTCACTTGAGGTATTTTGCCGCAATTTACTTTACTCCTATTGTGTTTAAGTTTGTGCTACTGCACTATAGGTGGCACTCTTGCTGCTTTGGGGTCTGAGGCAATGTTATATTATTGTTTATTCAAATTTTATTGCAGATTTTACTTAGTTTAGTTTTATTGTCTCATCCAATCTATCTATATATAAACCATATACTATATTCTATATTATTCAGTATAGATAATTTAGAATTGATGGACTGACCTTCTTGGCGAATTTCGATGCATGCCTAACAAACCTATACAATATTTCTTCTTCTGTTTAGTAGATGTACCTCGTTATACTTAAATCTTCTACTCGTTCCATATACAGGACCATTACACAGTCCATAGCACTAAGTACTTGCATCAGTTGAGGTTATTTGGTGAACACACAATTACCTTCCTTTTAAGACTATTAAATTATTAAATAAAATTATGTTACGTAAATATTGTATGCTAAAACTATATTCTGTGAGTGAGAACTGGTTCTAGCTATAAACACATTTTGTTTATATCGAAAGTGCGAGTTTATACCTTCATATCAAATAAATTACTATAAATAGTACTACTGAATTAGAATACATCTAAAAGCAAGTAGTTATTTAAGTTTTTATGTACAACTAAAAGCGAGAATTTATTTTCATAATTATCTATACAAGTAACAATTATTAATTACTTTATTTTGTTACAGATTTCTGCAATCACCAGCTTTTGCAGGGTAAGTAATTTTATTATTTGTAAATGTAGAAGGTTATTTGTGAATATGTAACAATGGTGTCGATTTATAGTCTTTCGAGGCCTAGAATATTTGTTTAATACTCAATTAATCAACACCCAATGCTATTCATCATCTATTCTTAAAAAAATATATATACAAACCAATTAAGATCTTATTAATTTGAAACGTATTCCATTAATATACTAAAGAAAAACAAAAAAACAAAACGTAAACCGTGATTTAATTAATATTATTTCCACTCCGTCTTCTCCCTCAATGCGGACAATTCATAAGCGCGTTCGCTGCGCGTATTCCCAAGTTTATTTTTTGTTCATAATTAACAATGAATAATTAGCAGCGTTCTGCTCGAACCACGGTCACTGCATTATGTGGGATTTAGTTGGGAATTAATATATCGCTGCAGTGTGTCGCAATTTACGGCCGACTGAGCGAATGTGTTTTTCATTGGTTGACCAAGAAAGGAGAGGGCGAATAAAATTCGAGGCGTGAATTTTTAAATGCGAGAGGCGACGTCGGAAATTTAATCTTTTGGAAACTAGTTATAATTCTCGAAAACTTTTAGTTCCCCGGAAAACTAAAAGTGGTAATATTAATTAATTAATCTTACGCCGCGTGCTGAAGGAAATAATTAACTTCGAGTTTGTCTTGCGAAACAAAATTGTTAGAATTGCAAATTTAACGAGTCAAACAAAGGAGAAAATAAAATTATTAATCGACGTCGAGGACGGCGACTTTCTGCTATGTTAAAATTGTGTTTTTATTAAGTAATTGTCCTGGTTTATAAATTATTCTTTGATAATGCATTTACTTTTACATTTCTTGAATGACTTTCTCTCTTATCATTTGCTGAAACATTTTGAACTATTACTGATGAAGGTTTAAATTTAATTACACTTGGTTTGTGTCACAAATGTTTCTCTATTTACTCGATTAGTTTCGCTTTTTAAGGCATTATCAAGAGTAAGTTACAAAAGAAACTAACAAGTTTATATGTAATCAGGTAATAAGGGATTTTAAGATCGTTAATTCCAAAATTAAATCTCCTGGTTGTCGTCGAGGAGATGTTGTCCAGCATTTACCTTTACGTTGGTTGCAAATATGTAGCCCAGATGGACTAACACCATTTATCTGTTTTATATTGATTGTTATTATTGTTATGTATTATGTTTGTCCAAATAAAGATGTATCTACAGGGTGGACCAAAAGTTCGTTTACATTTCAAATGATGATTTAAAAGAAACTAGTTAGGTGAGATAAAAACTTTCTATTTATTATTAAAGTACACAAATGCGGATTTTATTTAAAAAAATACATTATCCATATGTGATCCTTGACTATTTTGACACTGCTGCAACATGGAGCGGAAATTTTCAATGACGGCCTCACATGTGTTTCGTGAAATGTTTTGCATTTCCTCTCGAATATTTTCCTTTAATTCCTCTAGGGATACTGGGTTGCTGTTGAAAACTTTACTTTTAAGGTATCCCCAAAGAAAGAAGTCCAGTGGGGATAAGTCCGGGCTACGACGTGCCAGTTAATAGCACATCTTTTAGATATCACTTTTTGTCCAAAAATTTCGCGGACAGCACTTAATGAGTCATTGGAAGTGTGGCATGTTGCCCCATCTTGCTGAAACCACGATCGTTGATTAAAACTATCGAAATCCTGTAGCGCTGGTGAAAAAAAGTTCTGTAGCATGGCAATATACCGCTCTGTATTCACTGTAACAGCAGTTCTTCGGCGATCTTCAAAAAAGTATGGACCAATAATGCCTCTCGCTGACAACACTGCTCATACTGTAACCTTGGATGAATGCAGAGGTTTTTGATGCTTCAATGTAGGATTAGTGTTACTCCCGTATCTGCAATTTTGCCTATTCACATGCCCATTTAGATGAAAGTGTGCTTCGTCTGAGAAAAAACATGTTGGTAAAGCTGGTGAACCTCTCTAACATTTCGTTTGCAAATTGGAGCATGTGAGCATGATCTTGAGGCTTTAATTTCTGTGCCATTTGGATTTTATACGGATGTAAATATAAATCTTTGTGAAGAATACGAATCAAAGATGTTTTGTGCACACCTAAGGCATTAGAGCGCTTCCGAGTAGAGAGTCCATGATTTTCACGAATAGACGCTCTTACACGCTCGACGGTTTCGGGATCTCTTGATGTTCTAGGTCGGCCGGATCGTGGTTAATTCATTGTTGAACATGTCTCCTCGAACTACTGTGCCCATTTTCGAATCAAGTGAATCGATGGAGCTTCATTTTTACGCCGTATGTTGTAATGAGCGCAAAATTTTTGTTGCGCCAGAGTAAAAGAATCGTTTTTGCGGTAGTACTCTCGTACACAGAACGCAAGTTGTTCATCGCCATAGTACCGAATTCCCAATGGCCGCTCTTGTGCGTCGTTACTATAAGGTTTAAAATATGATTTCATTATGTTATATCCAGGATACTTCTTAAAAATTTGCTTAAAACGTCGTTTATTTTTTTATGAAATTTACATGTTATTCTTAATCAGAGGAACAACTATCTCTTTTCTTTGTTTTCACAGCTAATTAAAAGTACTCCATATTTTCATTAGTCAATGAAACTGTAAGCAATATTACATTTAAGTATAGAACTTCAAAATTGAAACTTTTGAATTTTTAAGATATCAGAATTACTCTGTACTATTAGATTAGATTAGACTGTATCGTTTGCCTATAGACAGCCTTACAAAACTTCGACCTGATTAGATCTTTTGTACTAGTAACCTACTACTAGTATGTTCCCAGTAATTTAATTTTCTTGGTAAAGCCAATTAACTTCCTAGGAGGCCATGTCCTGATACGTTCTGGCATTATAGCTACTTCTTCGGTTAGTGCTAGTCTGGTGGTAGTCAGTGCTACATACACGCATAGAATGTGCTTCACTGTTTTCTTTGCCAATGCCCTTGTGTTATTCACCTGTCTTGTGAAAATAGAACTCTGGTTTAACCTGGTTTAGAATTTCTGAGTGACCGATATTATGTTCTGTACTATGCCATGCCTCATCGCACTAATGAAACCTTCTTGTTCATAATAATAATAATAAAATATTCTTTTATTGCCCAACAGTATAAAGCAATTAGAGGACAATATAATTATAATAAAGTATAATACTAAGTATGCTAAATTACTAATTACACAAAAATAATAACAAAAAAGTTCATAAAAATAATAAAATAAAAATGATATGGTATAATTGAAACAAATTACTAATTGCTGTAAAAAGAAAAAAGAAAAACTCAAATAAAAATTCAAAATTATTAAATACAAACATTACCAAATAATCTTATTTTCACTTAAGCTTAAGGGAATGAAAAATATCTTCCAGATGATTATTCGTATTTTTACTCATTCTGAAAATGGGGGAGTTTATAAGTGAATTAGACATAGCAGTTGGTAAATGGAACGAATTTGTGTAGCGAGATGTTACTCTGGGGACAGCAATTTACACCTTGCTAAGAAGATATGGACAGTCAATCACATTGTGTATGAGTTTGTACATTATTGCAGCACTACTATATTCTCGGCGGCTGGAAAGTGCCACAAAATCATGACGCGTCAATAAAAAGTTATAATCAATATTTCTTTGCGGGTATATTCCTTCTATTTTAAATGACAAATATTTTAAAAACCTCCTCTGAATCCGTTCAACTGTTAATATTAGGTATATATAATGTGGCAACCAAATAACAGACGCATATTCAAGTTTGCTTCGAACAAAAGCAGAGTAGAGAGATTTCATAACAGAAGGATCAGTAAAATTTTTCTAAATACGCATGATAAAACCAAGTGATTTAGATGCACTCAAGCACAACCGAGTTAAATGGCAGACAAATGTAAGTTGACTGTCAAACCACACCCCAAGATCTCTCATCTCACTAAGCTTATATAACAAAATACCATCCACGTTATAACAAAAATTAAAATAAGAACGTTTACGAGTATATGTAACAACAGAGCACTTCGTTATATTTAATTTTAACATATTTATGATACACCAATTAGTAATCATGTCTAAATTATCCTGAAGTAAAAGTGCGTCACTCAAATTATTAATAGTGGCAAATATCTTCAAATCATCAGCATAAGCCAGCACATTACAGTTTAAAGAATTAATTAAGTCATGAATGTATAATATGAATAATAGAGGTCCTAGGTTTGAGCCCTGAGGAACCCCGGAAGTAGATATAAATTCAAATGACTTGTAACCATTGTACTGCACATAACTCTTACGATTACATAAATATGACGCAATTAGTAGTATAATAGAATTACTTAACCCATGTGCTTCCAGCTTACTCAATAAAATTTTGTGATCAACAGACTTCACTTATACGCTGTGTGATAACTGCCAAGTTCGTAACTGTTGATCGACCAGTCATAAAACCGTGCTGATGTTCAGAGATCATGCCCTTAACTTGATAGTAAACCTCACAATAGATGATATGTTCAAATACCTTAGCAAAGTTACAAAGTATGGAAACAGGACGATAATTATGTATGTTATTTCTATCACCTTTTTTGTGCACAGGGGTTATACGTGCGCGCTTCCAGATATTCGGAAATGAGTTCGTACCTACTCCTAAATTAAAAATAATTAATAACGGTTTTACAAATAAATTGTAAGCTTTTATTTGATTAAAAAACTTGGCACTTGATCGTCACCACAACTTAAATTGTTTTTTAATTTGTTGATGCTTTTGAGCACATCGTTTTCACTAATCACAACACTATTAAATGGGACAGCATTAATTGGCTCATCGCTTCTTTATTCAACAGGTGGTAGGAGAGAGTCAGAAGAAAACAGCTTTGCAAATGCTGAAACAATATCTTCTGGTCATTATACACTGCATCATCATCTTGAAGTTCAGACGTAATCCTAGTATTACCAGACTTACTGCGCATGAAGTTCCAAATTTCCTTAGGTTCAGTAATGATTTTACGTTCCGTATCACTCACCCAGTTCTTATATGCATCAGAAATTTTTTTTGAATTATGGCGCGAAGTCTTTTAAATTCCGAATGATAAAACGCAGAATTTGTTGCTCTCCATTTTCGGCGATACTGCTCCTTAACTTTAATACAGTTTTTAATATCACTGGTAAACCATGTCGGAAAAGTTGTATTTCTTGAAGTATATCTGGGCACAGAAGCATCAAATATATTATAAAGGACATTATAGAATTCTTGAACAGCTTTATTAACATCAGTAATACATTCTAGAAAAGACCAATCAGCAAAAGGTAGTTGCCGTTTCTGAAGTTATAGCGGCTGTTGCTATTACTAGGAAATGAAGTTTCCTTCCTGGGCAACTCAACATCCATAAACACAGAGAGAGCAGGGTGATGCAAATCTTCAGTGATAAATGGCACCTTATTACGTTCCATAACAAATTTAGTGTCTATATTAGAGAGCACAAGGTCAAGAAGTTTACCATTTTCATTGTAAATCATGTTGTACTGTTGGAGACCCAAAGTGATGATAAAATTATTCAGTATGTTAACTTTAGGAATTAGAATAGATGATTGTGCGTGGTCATTGTATTGTGGTACGTTAAAATCGCCCAGTATTGAAACCTGTTGTTCAACAAGAAATGCTTCTAAACATTCTAAGAAAATGGTTAGACTTTTTTGTCTTTATATGAATAAAACTATATAAGTACTTTCAAAAATATATTGTAAGACGCTACAATTGTTTCGCCACACTGTGACTTCTTCAGGCGAAGAAATGGTGTTAAAAAATTGTCGGGTCAGGTATATATACAATGTTTATGGGGGGTTGGCTATTTGAAAAAAAGCTCCTTAAATATCTATGAAAATACCTAATACAAGCTCCTTGTGCTATAGAGAAGCTTCTATTCCTGTTGTGAGGTTATGAAGTGTATCCACAGATTTGTTTCTAGGTCACTGCTCGTTGTCTTTAATTTTCTCCATAGGAGAAATAAGGTAGAACTAATTTCGCGGTAAGATTTGGCTTCATCGGGTGGCCTTTGGCACGCTTTGGGAATAAGTATCACCATAGCCTCTTTCCAATGAATTGGAATACAGCTTAGCATATAGCTAGCTTTGTACATTGCCTGCAGGTAGGGGCTATTATATCTAGCCACTCCTTGCAGCAGTGCAGAGAAAATGCCATCTAGGCCCGGTACTTTGAAGGATTTGAAGCTACCAATTACCCTTTTAGTTCTTTCTTTGGTAATGAGTTTACCAGCCTTGGTTTTGCTTTTTCTAGTAAGTAGGAATATGATTCCTTTAGTAAATTCAAATTAAGTAGTGTTTTCTAGACAATTCACAGATGTTCAGACTGGGAAGTGTGTTTTTACTAGAACACATCAAGCTTTTTTATTAGCTCCATGCTGTTGCAGTTCTCATTGCTTAGCTGTCTATAGGCATCCTAGTTGCTTGTTATCTTTGCACTGTTGAAAGTTTTTGTGGCTTGTATCTTGAGGTGACTTAAATTCTTGTTCCGTTAGGGCAATCAATATCTCCTCTTTATTGAACAACTGGATTTATACGCCTTTAGGATGCCATTTATAAGCAGAGCCGCTGCCTTTCCTAGCTCTTCTGTAGTCTGTATGCTGAGGTAGATATCATAGGTTCCACCACTTAAGCACTTTCTATAGAGGCTTACTCGGATTTCTACACTCCTTTATGTTTTTCTTTGTGGCTTCTGAGTCAAAGTCAATCAGCAGATGGTCGACAACATACCAATTCTGAATTGTGCTTGCTGTGATGTCCAATATCTTCTGTCTGATTAGGTTTACAAAGGTGGGCTCGCTACTTATATTATTCATATCTAAATTATTAGAGATAATGAATTATTCTGTTATTGGTATCCGTGCTGGCCCACATTATTTTATTTACGTTGTTGTCACAATTAGGGAGGCACATTTCTTCTGCACCACTCCACGAGTCTTCTCACCTCCTCTAGCGGTGGTTTCCTTTGTTCTTTCGAAAATTAGGCCGAGGGCATGACAACTTGCCTATTGCCTTTCTTTGTAGGAACTTGTGGTCCCCTTTATGATGCCGCTTTAGTGTAATGAAGATTCAATTGGATACAGCGTATACCCATCATTAGTATGGTCTATACCTCACTGGCACAAGCCCCTAAACTTTATGTTTCGGGACTTTTTGCCTTTAGGGTTTCCCTTCTATTCGTCCCATTGATTTTTCATTGGTGGCTGGAGCTGGACGATGTTCTTTTGATAGCCCCACGGTGCTTTGCTCCCTCTTACTCTTGGACTTTAGTCCCACCTGACCAAATCGATCGAGTTGATTTTTTAACCAGCTTCTCTACCCTATCAGCGGACTGTGAATCCATTGCGACTAAATTCTCAATTTAATGACCATCAATGGATACGTTGCACAATGATTTTATGAGTCAAATATAACTTTATTGTGGTTGATTTTACAACAAAATGGATCGAATGTTTTGAAATGGCAAATATAACAACAGATAACACAATAGAAAGGTTTCGTGAATTGTTTGCAAGGTTCAGAATGCCAAAATGTATTACTTTCTATAATAGCACATAATTTACTACTGACTATATTCTATTCCTGTATGTAGCCTATGACAAGGAGGCGTGTGTTACTTTTTAGCCAATCACGTCAATTTATAAGTGAATAAACCGAACGTTTTCAACTGAGAAAACCGAATTTAACTATTTCTCGACAAACAAATTAAATTAGCCTTGATAAAAAAGCGAATGACGTTGTTTATAATTATGTCAGTTGTAAGTAAACTACAAAATGAATAGGAGATCAACTACTTCTATAGAAACTCTTGTCGCGTTTCTGGGCGACTAGGCATATAATATAAAGTAGGTAAATGCAAATAATTATAAGGAAGTTGTCATTAAATCAATGTCAATGCCAAAAAATTATAGATATATATGTAGGATTTGTGTTGCCTCGACAAACCTCTACTCATTTACCGATGCAGGTTTAATTATTAATTACTCAGGAAATTGTAAAAATAGAGATTATTTCTTTATTCTAATGCAAAGAATGTAAACTAACGTTTTTACATGCCAAAAATCTCTATATGTCTTAATTATTTATTTTTTTTGGTTTCCCTGGTTTTTTCATCCGTCTTCCTGATGCCTGGAGCTTCTTGTTTGCCGCGCTCTCGTCTGTACATTCCTCGAGGGTACGCCACACTACCCCCCCTTAGAAAATGGAAGTAAAAGAGAAAACTAGGAAAGGGGAAAAGAGAAGGAAACCCCTCTAGTAGGAGTTGTTTTTTTGGTTACAGATCTATGACGTTTAAGAATAGACCGAAGAGGTATAGTAGGGAACGGAGAAATGTGTAAAGAATTTGAAGATGAAGCAACAGAAAATGTTCGATGGAAGCTAGGCTTTAATCGGTCAACGGTAACATTTGTGATTTTTCCGTTAACAGAAATCGTAAAAAATTTTGATTGTCGCTTTAAAATTTGAAACGGTCAGTCATACGGGGGTTGAAGAGGATGCTTAATACAATCCTTCCTAATGAAAATGTGTGTGCAATTACTTAAATCGGGGTGCACAAAACTTTTGCGAGAGGCTGGGCAGCTTAATGCAGGACGTAGTATCTGCATTTTGACTCGTAAGTCATCAATAAATTTTGAGCCTGAAGGAAGGTAACCGGAAATTGAACTTGGAAACAGGAAATCGCCTGGTAAACGTAATGTTTCACCATAAACGTATTCGGCTGTTGTGGCCGAAAGTGAAGTTTTAAAAATAGTGCGTAAACCTAATAAAATTAAAGATAGTTGTGACACCCTGTTCTTAGGATCGTTACTCATTCGGATCGAGTCTTTAATTTGTTTATTAAGCCGCTCTACCAAACCGTTACATTGCGGATGATAGGCGGTTGTGGATTTGTGTGGAATGCCAAAAATATTGCAAAAATGTTTCCAAACGTGAGATTGAAATAGACGTCCACGGTCAGTGAGAACCGTAGATGCTATACCGAAGCGTGAGATCCAACAATTTAAAAATGCTTGAGTCTGCAGTAATTTCGACAAGTGGTTGGACTTCAGGCCAACGCGTGAATCGATCGATGCAGACTAAAAGATATCTGTATGTGTGACAAACTGGCTAAGGGCCGATAATGTCGATGTGGATGTCAGTGAATCGGTCGTCCGGATCAGGACGGGAAATTTTGACTTTCTGGCACTGCAAACAGGATTTGACAAAATGTGTGATGTGGTGGTTCATCCGCGGCCATACATAGCGTGAATTTACAAGACGTTTCATTGCTCGAACGCCAGGATGAGTTAACCCGTGGAGTGACTGCAAAATGTTAAGTCGTAATTCTCCGGGAACATAAGGTCGTTTCGAAACAATGTCAACGTAAATGGGTGTGCTAGTGCCAGGCGGAGTGAACTGCTCCAGTTTCAGTGAAGTTGTGCCGTTTGTTAACAAAAATTTAAGCTCATGGTCTTCTGACTGAAATTTGGCTAGGTCCGGTAATTCTAAAATATTAATTTCGACACGCGATAACGTATCCGCGACGTCGTTTTCTTTACCGGGAACAAACCTAACGTCAGTAGTGAATTGCGCGATAAAAATTAAATGTCTGTGCTCACGTCCTGAATAACGATCTGAAGTTGAATTTATGACAGCAATCAATGGTTTATGGTCTATAAAAATGATAAAATTACGACCTTCAAGATAATATTTGAATTTTTTAATTGCCAAATAAACGGCCAGTAATTCACGACCGAATGTACTGTATTTGCGTTCAGTTATTGAAAATGATTTAGAAAAGAAAGCTAGCGGTCGAAGAACGCCAGATTTTTCCTTCTGCTGCAAGACCGCGCCAGCAGTGGAATCAGATGCGTCTACAATAATGCTTAATTCTGCATTTGGGTCTGGTAGGCTAAGCATAGCACAGTCGGCTAGTGCAGCCTTGACTGCCGTAAATGCTTGTAGTGCAGGTTGTGACCATACCAGGGGTTTGTTGCGTGGAGTTTAAGATGCAAGTTGGTTGAGCTTACCATGCCACGGAAACGTTGAAGTGATTTCTAGTCAGATGGTTGTGGAAGAGACATGATTGCATCAACCTTATTTTGTAATGGTTTGATGCCTGAACCGTTAATGCTATGACCTAAGAAATCTAATTTTGTTTCGCCGAAAATACATTTGTCGTTATTAATTTTGATTCCAAAAGTTGTTAATCGTTGAAAAATTTGACGGAGGTGTTGTACGTGCTAATGTTCTTCTTTACTGAAGACTAAAATGTCATCCAAATATACGAAACAAAATGGTAGCTCGCGAAGAACCGAGTCCATAAACCGTTGAAAAGTTTGTGCGGCGTTTCTCAAACCAAAACTCTTCCGCGTATACTCAAACAAGCCAAATGGTGTTGTGATTGCAGTCTTCGGTATATCATTAGGGTGAATTGGAATTTGATGATAAGCTTTAATCAAATCGATTTTAGAAAAGACTTTGCAACCAAAACAGCTATAAGTAAAATCATGCAATATGGGCAGAGGGTATCGGTCAGGAATTGTAACCTTGTTAAGTGCACGGTAGTCTCCGCACGGTCGCCAAGAACCATCGGATTTCGATACCAAGTGCAGCGGTGATGCCCATGGGCTTCATGAGGGTCGAACAAAACCAAGTTTTAATAAGCTATCGAATTCTTGTTTGGCAATTTTGAATTTGTGTGGCGGGAAACGCCTTGGTTTGCTGAAAACAGGTGGGCCGGAAGTTTCGATGCTATGTTGCACTTGATGTTTAATTGGGTTAGTGAGGTCAAAAGAAGTGGTGAGATCAGGAAATTGATTGAGTAATTTGGAATATGTTGGATTATGATTGGTTAATGAATTTATGATCGGCTGTTGCATCAGACTGGACGGTTTCCTCATTAATCGATTATTGGCAATATCAGCAATTATGTTGAAATGCCGGAGAAAATCTGCACCAAGAATCGAGTGGTTTACGCGTGTAAGTATGAAATGCCATTGAAATGTTACATCTAAGCCGATGTTAACTGTTAGTTTAGATAATCCGAAAGTTAAAATTAAATTTCCACTTACGGTTTGCAATGTAAATTTTGTAGGGGGGTGAGTACTGGCATAGAGTTGATTCACCGCCAAAATGCTGACCTGGGCGCCAGTGTCGATAAGAAATTTAGTGCCAGAATTTGTATCGCGGATAAAAAATAGTCGACCTGACGGATGTACGGAATCGTAGGTCGACATCAAACCCGTTCTGAGTCGTTTCCCCAATCGCAAGGTTTGGTGCATTTTCGTGCATCGTCTTATAGTTTTAATTATAGTGATACCAGCACAATTTGTGGTTTGTCATCACGTTGTACAGAACGAGACCTGGAAGAAGAACGGTTTCTACTTGGATATTTGTTTTTAGATTGTTGCAAAATAAGGTGGTAAAATTTTGAGTTAATTCCGAAATTTGATTCTGTAAACTTTGCACCGTTGCTTCGAAATTGCTAAATTTCGTGTCTAATTTGGTGTTATTCGAAACTTGTTTGGAAATGCCAGTAGCACTGATGGACATAGGTGCTGAGATTTCCATCACGTGATCTGCCATTTCTGCAAGATCTGCTAATGACGTACCACGTGATGCAACTACGATCTTTTGCACATCAGCGGGAAGACGTTGCAAGAAAATTTCGTGTAGTAAGTTCTCATCGGTTGAGGTATTCCCCAAAAGTTGCTGTAATTTACGTAGGAGTTGGGAAGGAATTTGATCTCCGAGTACCTCGTTCGATAAGAGTTTTTGTAAACGTTTCTTTTCAGAAATCATTGTCCGTTTAATAATAATAATAATAATAAAAATAATAATAATATATATTTATCGAAATTAAGTACAAATCATATTACAATTCTTTTATTCTATTGTACATTAATATATAAATTTAATATAATATAAATAAAAGGTAAATTTTAATTAGACAAATATATATATACAAGATACTCACAGAAGTAATCACTTGTGCGTGAGTCTATATTAACCTTATAACTAATGATTACAAAATAATATTGTCCGTACTTGTTGAACGTATATAACTTCCACAGATAATAATATGTTTTTACTTATAATACATTTTCCTTTATTATGTCTTCTACAAATTTTGACGAAATAAGTAGCCAATTTTTTAAACGCTTTTTAAATAGCAACACATTATTGATTAGTTTAATATCCTGTGGTAGTTTATCATAAAGCTTTAGACCAATATAATTGAAATTTCTTTTAGCGATTGTTTTTTTTATTGCAGGTTTTTTGGTCACATTGCACTTATGCCTGGTGTTATAATCATGCTCTCGATACTTTATATATCCACGACGTTGCTTTATGTGTACTAGCGTAGCGAATGCATACAATTGTCTAATGTTAAAGACTCCAGATTCTAAAAATAGGCTGCGTGTTGGAAACAATTTACTCCTATTGCATATAATTTTTAGAATCCACTTTTGAACTGTCTCAAGTTTTTTCATAATGCTGTCTACTGCTCCACCCCAAGCAATGATACCATAAGACAATAGAGATTGTACAAGTGCATAATATATCATGCGCAATTCAGTAAAATGCAAAATATTTCTCAGATGTCCAAATATTGGTAGTAATTGTCGTGCTTTGGATATTAATTTATTAATTTGTAGGTCCCATTTTAAATGCCTATCGATTATTATGCCTAAATATATAGCAGATGTATCCTCATTGAAATATTTAATTTCAATGGACCCATATTTGGCAAATTATTAGTATAGGAGACGAAAGGTAAGTATTTTGTTTTGTTTATATTTATTGTTAAGGTGTGACTATCAAACCAATTCTTTATTAAACAAAAATCCGTTTCCACCTTTCTTTTCAAGTTGCACCAAGTGCTATCTGAATAAAATATGGCTGTGTCGTCAGCAAAACTTAAAATTTGTCCCTCAGTTGTTAAGTCAAATAAGGTGTATATATATAAAATAAATAAGATGGGTCCGAGAACAGTTCCCTGTGGTATGCCGTATTTTACTAGTAACCTTTCACTTTTATCATTATTTATTTTTACGTATTGCTCTCTTTCAGATAGGTAACTTTCTATTAGGTTGTATGCCATACCTCTGAATCTCATAATCTCATTTTTTAGTATTTCATAAGGATCGATGGCGGGTGGTTCCATTAATGAATCCCTTACGTCCATTGCGATATCTGGAGGTAAGGAAGCGACAACAACAAAATTTCCGGACAGAAAGTGAGGATTTTCTAATTTGAAGAAAGGTTAATGTAGCGTCACCTTCGAGGAATGTTTCGTGGCTTTCGTGCTTCCGTGTGGCTTTCGTGTTATCTGGACAAGTACAATGAAGGATTGTAGACAGCTGACAGTTTTGATAGCTCTCGATATTCCTCGATGTGATCCTGCTCCTCTGCTATCGGCGAATCGTCGGCACTTATCCTGCCGGGTTGCTTACTACAGCAGCGTGTTCAGGGGTCACTAACGTAGGCCCCTCGGGGGTCACCAATGTAGAATTTGTGTTGCCTCGCAAACCTCTACTCATTTACCGATGCAGGTTTAATTATTAATTACTCAGGAAATTGTAAAAATAGAGATTATTTCTTTATTCTAATGCAAAAATGTAAACTAACGTTTTTACATGCCAAAAATCTCTATATGTCTTAATTATTTATTTTTTTTGGTTACCCTGGTTTTTTCGTCCGCCTCCCTGATGCCTGGAGCTCCTTGTTTGCCGCGCTCTCGTCTGTACATTCCTCGAG